>CM075204.1:18263309-19463309 GCA_037577475.1 Chaunax sp. Z400
ATCACATTCTGTTTCATCGATGTTTTACGGTGTCCTAACTATTCCTGGAATCGGGGGTTTACATCATATCGAACCAATAACTGTATTATTGGCATTTATTGACTTTATGAATTTAAAATTTGAGCTTATATAAAAAGGCACAATTTCAGATTCCACTCATTAAACTTACTTTTTAACGTTAGCTTTTGGTTTGCCAGGACACACAACCGGCCATAAAGGATTTTTATTAGCTGGATGACAACGTCTAAAGCTGCCAACAGCGGATTAACATTCCTCACTGGTACTCACACACACACACACACACACACACACACACACACACACACACACACACACACACACACACACACACACACACACACACACACACACACACACACACTGCAGACATGTCTTCATACCAGATTGTTGGTTTTGATTAAATACTTTTGTCGAAGTTAACTCAAGTGAGCCGAAACTGTATCTGCAACGTTTCACACTGGAGAAAAACCCACTCACAAATGAAACCTTTATTAAATGCATCAAGTCTTGCTGGTGGTCTTATTCCTATCAGAATCCCTTATATAGGTAGCAAGATGCTCTACATCACTGGAAAACTGAGATGCATTTATTTGAATTAGGAAAGCTAGCTTCACAATTGCAGCTAAAAATATACTTACACTTTTTCAGGCCATTTAACTGGAAATATTCCAGTTCATGTGTGACCCTGAGCCACTAGACCTAAATACACTCTTTATGGGTTTGCAGAGGAGCAGGAGTGACTGGGTGACAAAAGTCTAATTGAGTGTCATTCCCATACCTATGAAACACTCTCCGTGTGTTAAACTCAGCTAACTGCTACTTAAGGAAGATGCCTTGCTCAGGGGCTAACAGAGAAGCTCACAAACCGCAGACAAAGAATCAGGTTAAACCCACACAAGCAATTCGGTTGTCTTCCGAAATGACCGTTCTTGCAGGAATGCAGCTAGGTGGACAAAACCCTTTCTCTGCGTCTAACAGGAACCGCTTTTGTCATGCCCCCGCTTCCCGTCAGCGACACATTTTTACACAGTGCCTTGGGCTGCCTGGCAAATTCTGCAGCACAACTATTCTGCAATGTTGGCGACAGAATAAAGGCAATTAGGCACCGTTAGCACCATGCTTGGACAGCCTGGCAGCCATGTGTCTTAAAAATTAACCTTAAGGTTGATTCAGTTCTACAATCAATCAGTTTCTGCATTGCAGCAAATGTATCTCCTATTTTGCATGTATCCTCTGTTAATACTCTCAGACGGCTAATTTGCACTCAAATATTGCAATTTAGATATCAAGTATTTACTTACTTTAATACTTGTGCCCTTTGCTCCCCCGATGGAATTTCGGCTACTGACGTCCTCTTCCCATCTCACCCATTTCCAGGCATGTTTCTCCAGAGCGTCCCAACTATTTAAACTATCCCAATTAATTTGTATCAAAGCACTGGTGATGCTCGATCAGTTCTAGACCCTAATTATGCAACTTTTATACGCTGAAAAAGAATGGAAGGAAGCCTAAATTTGATGTGAATTAAAATCATCAAGCAAAGCGCTGCAAATGGATCATACATCAGAAAGTTCCTTTTTTTATTCCTCTAATCTCAGACTTCCCACGCAGCAGCAAAAATAAAGTAAAATGAAATGTCACGAGAAAATTACATTTCCTGTTTTGGATGATATTTAGCTGATGTGTGATATTAATAATTAACAGAAAAAAGACATCTTGCACTTGGCAGCAGTGGTTTTTCCAAATTGACTTTGATTAAACGTGTGTCAACTGATTCTGGTTAAGATACAGATCGAGGGTACTTTGATCTGGGACGTGGTTTACGTCAGTCACCCCAATTATCAAGTTTGTTCATCCTTTCTTTCCATTGTGGGAATATTAAAATTTTATAGAATTAAATTCATGACAAATTCAATGAGGAGGCATTTATAAATTTTGCAGAATTTAATTTTTCAAAATTACTTGAAGGACACTGAGGCCTCCAGGAAGAAAGTTAAGGAAGCTGTTGTAAACACCTCCAGTCTAAAGCTGTCTAAAGTGCCTGGTGGGACAGGAGATGCATGCATATTTGCAAACGCACAAGCACAGACACACAACCACATCCACATCCACCTGTGCATCTCCTCTTTGCTCTTTCGCTTTCCTCTGTTTAACAAGATATTCATCAGAACATTCAAGCACATGTCGCGATTTAATTGGACAATTTTGTTCCATGACTGGTTGATTTACTGATGTTTTGTTATTTCCTGTCTCTGCTGCTTAGAATCTGTTTGGGGTTGCCAGAAATGTTCCAGCCGTGTTCCGGTCTAGACAACCAGTGGTTGGTTAGTCGGCGAGCCGACGGTCAGGGTTTATGTAATTCTGGACCACATCCGCATAGCCGGCCTCGGTTCTGGCCCCCTCGGCCCGGCGGCACTGTTCATCATTCTGGCTCCCAGTCCCCCTACGATGGGGCCTACGGCAGAGTGCAAACCCCTGTTTGGTGCCAACCCCAGAATGCATGGAAGGTAGGTAGCCACAATACAACAATGCTAACGTCAGCATGCTAAGAAAGCTGATGCTAAACATGTGTTCGACATGTTGGGCTTAACGTGTTAGCATGCTAACATTTTAAAATTCACAATTACATTTGTGTTTATTCACATTTTATTCTATTTTTTTCTATTTCTATTTTGTATAATGAATTTATTCTATTGTTATAAAGGTCAATTTTCCAAATAGGTCTATTTGTGCCTTTGTCTTTTAGCTTCATTACCTCCCTTTGTTCCTCTCAGTCTATTTACATTAGCGCATTACATTTATATGGCGTCCCAACAAAGAGCTGTGATCACAATGCAAACAGCTCCCTCCAGTTTGAAAGACTCACCATCAATGTGAGTGTTTCTTAAGCACATGCCTCCCCTTAATGGCCCCATACATCACCACAGGTATATAATTACTGAGCTGTCGGGTTAAGAAAATTGTCACATGTGTGATTACAGAGCTGCAACAAATGCATTAAGTGTCATAAATAAGAAACCCAAGCAGGTCTTCACACAGTGGGCCTCCTCTGATGAGGACCCTCCTACTTGCTGCAGGTATGCAGAATCAATGACACATTGTTGGAAAGGCCTTTGAAAAAAAACCCAACAACAAACAACAGGGCTCTTATAGTAAAGATAACTCAAGCAGGCCACTGGTTTTTATTGCTGGTACAGTACATACTAACCTGATTGTGACCATATCGCTGTTGTTCACTCACGGCGGGAACCATTTGAATGAACTCTGTGTTTTAGTGGTCATTCCTTTGGAATTCTGTCTCTGGGGATTGTAGCACCATTGTCCAGGAAAACTAAGAACCCCACAGAATGTGCTGACAGATCACCGAGCCATAACTGGCCCCTGCAATTACTGTACGCCGTTCGATGTGTGCACTCTCTGTTGCATTCGTGTGCTCTTGCATATATGCACATGTTTTGGAGGTTGCACAAAGATTGCAGACCTCACGTGGGATTTGAAAAATACCATCTATTTTCCTGCTTTGCTTTGATGCAAAAGCGGGACTGAATTTTGGATGCTCGGGATACGTCGGGGCGATTCCACTGGAGCTGTCTCTTAGGCTTCAGGAAGGGGGGGTTCTGGAAGGGAGATATGAATCAGACTATTAGAGAAGGGGGAACAGAAAACATCCCTACATTAGATGGCTGACTTATAGACTTCAAAGCATTGTTGCAGTATGTTTTTCCCTGCTGTAGGAGGCCTTTCATGTGCTAAAGTTGGTTTGGTGTGTGATTGTGTGTGGCTGCATGCATGCGTAAATGCTGTGGGTGTTTGTGAGTCGACTACTGCCTCAAGGTTCAGGCTGCCCCGTTCAGTTCCTGAGGAAGACAGGTTGGGTTGGAGGTGCAGGTGGAGGTGAGGGAGAGGGAGGAGATTGCTTCCCTAGTTTAAAACGAATAGATTGGCTTACATCATACTATATATATATATGTATATATATAAAGAAAAGAATGGGCAAAAAAAAAATTAAATTTTTTTTTTGTTATAGCAGTTATATTATAGGCAGTTATATTTTGCGTTTTCAGGATACTGAAAATGTCCACCTCTGCTGCAATTTTCTCCAGTAGGATTAAATATTCCAAACTTTCTTGTGCGGACGAGAACCTTCGCCATGCACATCAGATAGTTTTCCCTGCGCACCTAGAAATTTATAGACATATTTCTTTTGGCCCATGTCCCTTTATAAAACGCTGTCTGAATGAGGCTTTTGATTGTAAGGTCAGCCACAGCTCCATTACAGCTGGTAAGACATTCAGATTTGCTCGAGAGGAGCAGATGTTGGCCAAAGACTGGAGCTTCCACCTGAAGCCCTGGGAGGTCAGGTTTCTGATGATGCCACTCTGCTGTACGAATGATAGACAGGAAGAGAAGTGAGAAGGTATGTAAGGAAGAAAATGGTCTAAAAAAGCAGTGAAAGAAAGTTGCTGAGGCTGAGAGAGAAACTGATATATGAAGGTGAATGGAAACATTTTAGGAGGAAGATAGGAGAAAAGAGCCCAAAGACAAGGGGAAGAGGGGTGAGGAAATCAGAGGAATGTGTGAGACAGGGAGAGAGAGAGAGAGAGAGTGCAGAAAATGAGGCGAGTGTCAGCAAAGCGGGGACACGGTAAAGCCAAAGAGAACAGCGGTGATTGGTCTGGACCACCCATCTGGACTGGCTGAGCGCCTGGACTCGCTGGACTGGATGGCTGGATGGATGAACGGAGGGTTAAAGAGAGACAGAAGTCCAGTGTAATGATTCAGATGGATGGAACAATGTGCTGGAAAATGGAAAACACACATGCTGTCACCAGCAACTAATTAATGTTTGCTCCATATCTGGTCTATCAGTTCAGCGAGAAAACAACATGTCTGCTGAATCTGCCGACCTTTGACACCTTCTTTACACACGGCGGCGTCAAAGTCGCAAATTGAAAGTGAGGTTCATAGGAAGACCAGTCGAAATGCAATTTTCTGTATGTTGTTTCTACTGTACATTACACATGTGAGAATTTAATTCAGTCCCATTTGTCCAGATGTGCAAAAAGTGGATGGCATAAAAAGAAAAGTGGGGAGTTAGATTGATGTAAATTTGCTGATTAGATCTGTCTAAAAATGTTCATTATTAGATAGCAGCTAATGATTTTGGGACATTTTAACAGGCAGACTGCACTGAACCTGGTTTCTGACCCTTTCTGGACGCTTAACTAGCAGCCTGATTTAAACAGCATACTGTAAATGACATTAGCTAATCAAATGAAGCCTCAGACTCAAATTGTGTTTTCTGACCTGAAACTATTTTCCCTAACGGGACAACAGGCTCATTGTTTTTCTTCAGACCACTATAAAAGTAGAATTGTACAGAGGTAATGCAGTAAATACGAAGGCTTCTTTAAGTTGTTGGCATGAAAACTGTGTTAAGTAACGATAATGTCTTTATTTAACATCTCGGGAAAAGCTCAGATCCCCCCCCCCATCATTATGAAGTACGGAGGTCTTATTTTAGATAAGCATCAATGAGCAAAATATCATTTACACACCATTACAACCACCTTTTGATGTCACATATGACAGAAATGTAGATTTTTACACGACTGGAGATGATTCTATTTACCACAGAGGTCTTTCCCTTGACCCCTCCTGATATGGGGTTATCTAACACGCTAATAGGATTAGGCTGAAGGGGCTTCCAAATGTTTCATGTTCAATTCTTTATTGTCCCGCTCTGGACATAACTCCATCCAAACAACACACACACACACACACACACACACACACACACATCACCGCCCCCTCCGTCTCACCCTTGACCTCCTCCTGCCACCGATTGTTCTTACAGCAGTAGAGATCAAGCCATCGGACTATCCAGATAATTGACACACAGAACAAAAACAAAGGCCACTTCTGGATAAAACATATCATAATCCCTCAAGTTGGGGCTGGGGTGGGTTCAAGGCCACCAAGATAGCTATTCATAGCATACAGACATGGAGGGACCTCCGGGAAAGGCATTGTGTTGTGAGGTGTTGGTATGAGCCTTGGTATGACACCCCTGGGAAGAATGGTGATTAGTGGACTGACTGGACTCTCGTTCCGGCTCTGGACCGAGACGCAGTCCTATGCGGAACCTGTATGTGACAAATTATTGCGAATTAAATTTTGACAGAATGTTTCTATTTTAACTGGCACGGCTTTTCTAGCCTTTACGGTACTAGAGACCAAGTAAACTGCATGGATCGATAGCTGTGGAATTGCAACAATTTGAGCTTCCCGATCAATAGTGCCACTGCAACCGTGTCGTCAGACGGATTATGTCTATACGTACGTTTGGCGTCCCTTTAATTATCTTCCCCCTTGCAACATATAACAGTCCTTTTCAGTCCGTCTTAGAAAAGGTGAATAGGAAAAAAAACAAAAACAACAACACCGTGAAATAAATGAGCACAAAATAAATAAAATATGTGAATGTGCTTCCCTGTAAACATTGTCATCACGATGCAGTTTTGTCTGCCAGTAGGCCGAAATGTCCCGTAACAGTGAAGGGTGCCTGGCGATCCAGGCAGGATTGCAGCTTGGCAGTATTTTTAATTTGCATTGATGTCTCCATGATGATGTAATTAATGATGAATGGTCCTTTGTGCGGTGTTGTTGATAGTTGCCACTCTGAGGAAAACAGGAAGTGATCTATTGGCATCTGTAACAGCAGCACACTAAGAAGAATTCCACTAGGAGACTCTGTGTTCTTCCTATATGTTTCTATTTCGGCTCTCCATTCCTAAATTCCAACATAATTTGGCATTGAGAGTTTGTGCTGCACCTACAATCATTTTCGATTGCCTTCCTGCTCCATGCAAAGACAAAAGCCTGAAATAATCTTTCTAAACGTTTCTCTGTATCTCACATAGGTGGATGGGATAAGTGCTCAAGTGAATAGTGGATACGACGAGGTAGTAAAGTGATCAGTGACATACTAAAAGGCCATTGTTCTCAGTGCACTAAGAGACAATGATTATTAGTAATTATCTTAACAGCATGGGCCTCATCAACCCCCCCCCACAATCTCTTACATTCACACCTTCCTTCTCCCAATCCGAAACATCACAAGAACGGGTTTACGTCCCGCGGCCGTGTTTTTGACCCTGGTCCTTCAGGCATTTCTCAGTTTTCACAGCAATTTATTGTATTTGAGTATGATTTTGAATGTGACTTGTGTGGCTTTGACTGCTCGTGTTTTGATAATCACAGGCAGAAAATGGGAACGTTTAGGAAGGGTACATGCCATGTCGGGATAACAGGAAGAGGAAGAAAGCCACCCATTATTTCAATTAGGGATCATTCATGCTTTATTCCAGGATGACTTGCTCCAAATACCAAAGGTCCTGATTTACAAGTATTAAATAAATCAGATTAAAATGCTGACATGATATGACTCAAGGTGTGACTGGGAGATTGTTAAACCGATGTAACACGATCAGCTAGATTAGTTCTTAAGGGAGACGGGCCGCGCCTGGGTTTTTTGCTCATAAACAATATTTGGCTAAAGAATATTTGGCTGCAGCTTTTTCCTTTAGCTGTTCTAGTATTGATGGTAATTAGCTGCAGCTGATCTAATCTGATGCTGGGAAATTCTTCCGTTTCAAACCATGAGAGGAACATTTCACCAGAAATTAACATTGTTATAACTCGCATATTTGCTGGCCGAACCCATCCACAGTTCAATCACTGGGACCTTTGTAGCGTGTCCTTCCCTCGTCACTGATTTCCTGTTTGCCTCTTCACTACCAGATGTCCGATGAATTTCGAAAACACCAAAAAACAAAAACAAAAAAACATCAGCTTTTGATAATAAAGATGACCACTTTCACCACTGGGCCACACTTCCTCTGGTGCTGATAACATAAGGGCTTGAACCCATGCACCTAATAGAGCCATTCAACCCAGGGCCACCAGTGCCCCTGCATACTCCATAGCCTTTATGAGATTAATGCACTGGATGGAGCAGGTGTCTGCCAAAATTCCATTCCTATTTAAACCTTCAGGCCCATACCGGCAACTTAATCCTATTAGGCCTAATTGAGTGAAGTCGACAGTCTTTTTCAGTTAAACTATGTTCACACACTAATAGGATTCAAAAGGGGGGTAAAAAAAAGGAAAAAAAAGGTACTGGGAGTAGTAGTGTTAGTGTGTGGCTGGGGTAGTGGACGGTGTGCATCAGGGAGAGAGTTCCAAGGGGTTGTGTGTTGGAAACCAGTGGAGGCTTCCCACTGAGTTTGGAGATCTGTGCTTAAGGAAGAGGGAGGGAGTGGGCTGGAGGTCTCCCCGGAGGCTAGATAAGCTCAGAGGGGGGGAACAAGAACCACATAATTGGCATTCAGGAACCCCTGGTGTGTTTGTGTGTACTGTACGTATGTTTGTGATCCATGCAACACACCAAAGGCCCATTTATGCTGCCTCTACGTATGTAAACGGATCCATCTGTAAGGTCTATCTGTCAACGCCGTCATCTCTACGTCCTCAATCAGTCAATCTTTAGTGCCTACATTGAAACTTGATTGTATAGATTTATTTGGGCCGCTGGGTTGAAGATGTGTGTGAAAAATCTATGTTTGAAAATCTTTAAATATCTTTTAGAATCTTTTTTTTTTGCAGCTACATCCATATTTAAAGCATCGGCGTCCACCGCAATCTCCTTGGTTTGCTGCTATTGAGCTGATATCTGACAAAGTTCTCTACAGTCCTCTGTACTTTTCAGTAAAAATAGATTCTAAATTTATATATTTAGTCATAATTAAAAATTCACTGGCACCAAAAATGCGTGGAAAATAAATGGAAAAAATACACTTAATACCTAATGAATTCCTGAAAAGTCTGCAGAGCTGCAACTTGATTGGTTTCAAGAGGCACACAAGCAGCCAAACCAGCACTTTCTGTGTTAATCACTTTCCCATTATCCAAATAGGATACACAACTTCATCAAAAACTTCCTGGTAAAGAAAGCAACCACAAGATCTGATCTGCAGTGATATGAGATTGTCACCTCATTGAATCGGTCTTGTTTTCGGCTTGTGGCGACGACATAATCTCATCGCAGCCCTTTGTCACCATCTCCCCCGCCCCTCTTTGTTTCCTGTTGAGGACGAGATGAGCGGCCGTGATAGGCGAAGCCACGCACACACACACTCGCAGAGACACACCAAATTAGGAAGGTCAGAGTGGGACACAGTGTTTGGCCATGGCGTCAGCGACACAGACGTGGCCTGAGGACCTAACCTTTCAAGGCTGCCCATGGCCAGAGGTGCAACATGGGACTCCCTTTGAAGGAAACACATCCAAAAGGAGCTGAGAGACAAAAGGTTAGCGTAGGCTTTCAGTGATCTTCCATGGATGGCCTTCAGGGGTGAACTAAGCAACAAAGGGGCCTGAAGAGGTAGTTGACATCTAAATGGATTTGATAAAGCAGATGTAATCTTAGGCCTTTGGCCAAAAATGCAAATTAGTCACTTTTAGCCATTTGATGAGTGTTAATTTTACTCTTATTTTGGTCAATAAAATATTCAGATCCTCAATTTTGATTGGTTCTCATTTCATTTTATTCTGATTAATTTGTATGTTTCCAAGCGAGCCAAAGCTAGAGCTTTGCCATGTTTACAGGTGTTTACAGGTACTGTTGGTGTGTGTGTGTGTGTGTGTGTGTATATATATATATATATATATATATATATATATATATATATATATATAGAATAGAATTTTGGTAAAAACAGTGATCATTTGATGCATCTTTCATCCCTTAGTTTTCATTCATTAATGAAAGATGTCAAATGCAGCCCATTATATACATTATTTTTTCACATTCATTTTTCATAACAGTTTTAATTGATCAATCTAATGGTTGGGAATCAAGACTGTGCCACACCAGAGGGCACTGCGTTACAAAAAGCTGCATTATGTTGCAAATTAAATCAGCAGAGTACACATATAAACAGTATATGCACACATAAGAGCCCATATAAATCTGGCCGGCTGATTGTAATAATTAAATCATCATCGTTTGTTTATCATTACTTAGTATCGTTATAAAAGTGTTTTCTCCAGGCTTTATTGGCAGTACGTTTATCATTAAAGCGCTGAAATAAACAGACAAAGATGCTATATAAGTAAAAATTGACTTGACAAAAAAATGTCTACTTCAATAAATTACTCTGCTCAGTTTCAACAAGTTGAGTGAAAACCCTAACAAGGAAGGACAGGGCTTCATCAGTTTAATTTACGTCCAGAAAAATGTTTTTACAGTGTAGTAT
The DNA here is from genome assembly GCA_037577475.1 of Chaunax sp. Z400. NCBI lineage: Eukaryota > Metazoa > Chordata > Actinopteri > Lophiiformes > Chaunacidae > Chaunax > Chaunax sp. Z400. The sequence continues at coordinate 18,273,650 of CM075204.1, forward strand.
CCTTTTAAATGCATTCTATTTCTGACATAACTCTCCGCATTCATGGTTCAGTTAGGGTTAGAATGAAGGGAATTACAAACTGCCTAGATGATTAAACCATTACACGCTGTCTGTTCTTCCAATCACGATAGTTTCCTAATCTGATTATTACCTCTGCCAGGGAGGCCATGTTTCCGTGGCATCTGTTTATCTGTCTCTCTGTCTGTTAGCAGGATAGAAATAAAAACTACTTGATGGATTTTCATGAAACCAGAATCTTTAAACTTATGGGCTCATGGAAAATCTGAAGCGACAGACATGCATCTAAGAGCAAATTGTGGCTGAAACTATCAAACTAATAATGATACCAATGTGATTCTTAATTCTAGGGGTAGGTTTTCATGGTCATAGAGTCATATTAGGAGGGTCAGACTATTTCTTTTAGGTGCAATGGCATGATGGGGAAACTTAGGGCTGCCTTGGTGGAGGTTTGTGCTCTCTGAGGGCTTTACATACAGAGTATTACATATTAGCATTACATATTCCTTCTGACGTCACAAGCTGAATGGCTTTGTTTTCTGTACTTCTATGGAATCCTGTGTCTAATTGTTTTTCCTCAGAGGCAGTCTGCAGAAGTAGGTTTTTTGCACAGACGGCAAAGGAGAAATCAAAATCGAAATAAGAATATGCAGTGTATGAACTAAAAGGCTGCATTTTGAATGTAACCCACACTAATTGCCCCATTAAAGATGAGTGATGGAAGATATTTAGTAAAAACGTAGGAACAGCGATGCGAGTCGCTTTAGTTTATCCTCATCCTAAACTAAGTAATGCGTTTCCAATGGCCCGTTAAAACTGGTTTAGACTGTGAAAAATCCAGAGGCACAAACTCTTTTAAGCAGTTATGGGAACTTTGGAAACAAGACTTTATTCAGTCTGAAGATCACTGCAGAAGGGTTACAAACATTATTTAAATAGTAGAAGGTGCAATCATCCATGATTGGATGGACATGTTTTCTGATGGATGTATCCATTAATGGGCTTTAAGGGTCACAATTTAACACCTCAAATCTTGTTTGTTCCAATTATTAAAAAAAAGCAAAGTGTAAAAACATCTACTTGCGGTTTTATGGGGGGGCTATGCGGAGGACTATTTCTAAGCTAACCAGATGCTAGCTGTAGCTTCGACTATAGCGTACGGTCATTTAAGCAGCAGGGTAATCAATCTCCTCATCTCTCACCAGAAATGTGCATCAGCGTATTTCTCTTTCGGAGTCTTAAAATATACTCAATGGAAATCACATCTGCTACTCTTAAACCCATGCAAATATTACATATTTTGTTTGTGTGTGAGCGAGACAGGGGGGGTTCTAGTGATGGAACAATGGTCATTTAAAGGGAAGAGGGAGAAAAAAAAAATACACAGCTTAATAAAAAAAAATCAAAAAAAAAATCAAAGAATTGGAATAATTGGCATAATTCAAGGTGGCTGGGCACAGTCAGGGGGAGTGTCAGTGTTGGGCGAATCTTTTGCCATCCTCAAAGAGAGACGGTCTGCACAATTAGCCACACGAACTCTGACCCCGCTCAGAATAATTAATGAATAACAGAGGGGATAAAGACAAAAAGCGCAGAGCGGTCTGGCTGAGTGGCGAGCGAGGGTAATACATCAAAGAATGCCGTTAATTGGCCCTGTGGCTTTCATTCTTTGCCCTATTTCTTTCAATTCATTGACTCAAAATAATGGGTTCAGGTTCATTATCAACAGGTCGTAAGCCTTGGGAGTGCCAAAATTCAAGTCAGGGGTGTGTGTGAGTGAGTCCGTGTAAGCTTTGCCAGTGCATGTGTACAAAAATGTCCGTGTGTGTGTGTGTAATGCCTTTGCTTTCGCTGCCCCCCCCCAAAGTCCTGATGACATCAAGTCCTCTCTGGGAAAACTAAAGAGTTGTTCTGCTGGGTTGAGAAGAGAGCAACAGGCCGCACTTATCAGGACTTTTTAGGTTTTGCAAGAGCATCCGAGTAAAGACAATGCTGGAATATAACTGGTACGGACAGGTAAGTGAAACTGACACACCTACCTCTTGCGACGAAAACCGCGTGCAGACGATCACCACGAGATGATGGTTTGTGTGATGCTCGGCACTTCATGCAGACTTCCAGCTCTAGTTCTGTGACGTCGAATCAAATTTCCAAACAATATGTCATGTGCTTGTATGCTTTAGATAAAGAGGGCCCTTGTTTTAGATAGCAGCACGGGAAAATGAAATGAAAGAGTCTCCCATGCCAAATTTAAGGATGTATCATGGATTCAAAGGGAAACGGTCTCAATCGAATTTAGAGAGGTATTGAGACAATTCGACTCTGAAATATCTGTTAGAATGATAATACCGAACTGAATCAAAGCATGGGACTGTACTACAACTCTGACAGGAATAAATCCTGATTAACTAGAACATTTTTGTCCACAAATGCCCCCTAAAAAACTCAATTTGTGCTAATGTGGACAGACCATAATCTCTATTATTACTCACATTGCGTGCAAATAAAATAAACAAATCGATTAAATTCTAGGTCAGGATACAGCCACAAAGAAACGGCCCTAGCTACCTGCATCTTTATTTTGACTCTGGCATACTGTATGTATTTATGGTTTTAGTAACTGCTGGATTAATTGCCGTAAGTTACCCTCAATGGAAGTCCATGCAGAAGACAGCTATAAATGTTTGTTGTGGAGTAGCTTGAAATCAGTTTTCATCAAAAGGACATTGGAAGAACACTCATTCCAGTTTTTTTTAACAAAGGATATGAAGACAACAAATTCAAGTTATTTAAATTATAAAACAGCGAAGAACAATGCAAGCATGCCTTTCTATAGGTAATGTTATTTCTACGGCACGTGTAAATATTTTTTTTTTTATCATTCTGCCACGATCAACTCATCTCATAAGGTTACAGGTTTGAATGCAATAATAATAATCCTTGCTTGTACCCAGCACCAAGATTAGACAAACTCCTCTTCTACTTTTGCTTTTCTGAAAGCTAAAACGCTGCTTCCTGTTGCATTTAGACGTAAGTACTGCACGTGCATATTTGAACTCGCAGGCAACAAGCAACCACTTAAGTTCAAATGGGCCTAAAAATGTTTAAAAAGATAAGCGAGAAGAAAACCAATTATGAGATGCACAAATGTAAAAAATAAGCAAATATACAGACAAACGGACAGACAAGCGTAACCTTATATGTCCCCTAAGGCGAGGGCATAAAATGTAGTGGAGGCACTGAGACTGATGATGTAAGGAGCAGTGAAGAGACAACAGTAGTCTGCAACTGTCTGTATGGGTACAGACACAAGTTATCTATAATAATGATAATTAAATAACACAAGTTGTGTCATTGTTTTTTTCATCACGTGTACGTCAGACAGCATGAAGTCTGTTTTCCAGAAGACACCACATGCCTCCAAATGTGGTTGTTATTGTACGTATTATGTGAAGTGTCTAATTTTGTGTGTGACAAAACTAATTAAAAAACCCGTTTGATTATCTGGAAATTATTCTGAAAATTATTCTGTCTCTCAGACGACGCAAAGGGTTAGATTTGATTTGTGGAATACTGGCTGAGACAAAAACAAAACAGACTCATAATCAAAAAGTCAACTTTTCTACTCATACATCTGGAAAAACTGAGAGAATTTTTAAGAAACGAAACTCGAATTGTAATGTAACAGTTCATACGGAAAGATTTAGCCTTCAATGAAGCACTGAGTAGTAACTTAAATAGTACGTCACATCATGTTTTCTTCTATATCATCTTTTTCATACCTCCAGCCATCATGCTCATGCTGTTTGGAATGTGGAAAAGTTTGATCTTATGTATTCAAGGTGTATCATGTATTCTCCGTCAGCCCATTTATACCAGGTATGACCACCAGGTAGTGGGATTTAAAAACTCTGGCAAAACCCCAAATACTCCCAGTCACCACGAAAGAGCGAGGGATAGGAGGGGTGGCTAACTCAAAAAAAGAAACTTTGTCCTCTCATGACACGTGTGATTTTTTTTTTTTTGTGTGTGTGAACAGTTATTACACACTCTGAAATATTTAAGCCGTCCTTTTGTGCCAACCACACCACAGTTCCTTCCCTCCACTGGTCCTTTAATTGCCACACGAAAGGTTTCCCATACCGGGGTGAGACATGTCAAGCAATTAATACCCTGAAATACTCCTTTTAAGTGAGTCTTTTGGTCTCTGGGGCTCCCCATTGTGATGAAACGAATGATGTTACCCTCACACAGGTGCCTTCCTTCTCTGCCTGCACATCAAATCGCTAACTCAACCAGAGATGGAGAGAGAGAAGAGGTAGATAGTTAAGATAAGGAGATAAGGTGTAGATAGATGGAGAGACAGGGAAACGGCAAAGGATACATTCTCTGCTGTGGTGGGATTTGCTTGAAGTCTTTCCGTGGCACAGGATGCACTCATGACCTCTGGATAGTTCAGATACATTCACACGAGAAATGAGGGGAGCTAATGTGCTTTAGCCCAGTAGCTACACTACATCATTTTCCAAACCTGGAAAATCGTTTAAACCAACATTATAATCATGCTTTACTGCAGATAAAGGGTGGAACATCAGTATATTGCCTGATGGTGTGTTCAAGGACTCTCTAAGATCCAAAATATCAGTACATCATGTTCGAAAGCTGTAGAATGTAACGAGAAAATCAAACCCAGGACATGATAAGAGATAAACTGGGTTTGTTGCATTAATAAATATTGTTGTGCAGATTTTTTTTAAAAAGAAAAAGTTTCTGCTCAAAATTAAATCACCACATAAAGATAATTGAACCAGGAATGAAGATAATTGTTTATTGCAGCAGATAATATGTGACAGTCTGTCAGAAAGTCTTGGACTTTTCAGCGAGATTAGCAAGATAAATGCCCCCATTGAGTCCAGTCACTGGTGGTGGTGGTGGCCGATGGTTCTGCTGAGACTGGTGAGGCTGATGAAATTTGGAGGGAGCTTCATTATAACTTTTTTATATCTTGTTGGTGCAGTAGATGTTCTGTGTGATGGATTATCCATGTTCACCTTGGTTTGACTACGCTAATTTCTGTGCCATGTTGAAATGAACTGTGACCAACGGCTGTTTAGACTGTCAGAAATCAATTCCAACACTTCTGGCGAGCTATCATGTTAAGTATACACATGTATGTAATGGGCTAAAACATGCACAACCATCAGCAAGGTCCTTTAATCCCTAATGCATTTCCACTGTTGAAAAATATGCATACCTCTGTGTGGATAGTTTGGATTTTGTCCCTTAAAACTTCTCACATGAAAGAGTTTAGACATGATTATTTATTAGGGAATGACAACAAAGTTTTATGGCCATTTTTGGTCAAAGTATGAGATCTGACGTTGTGACAACTTCGCAGAAAGCAGGAAAAAAAAACAGTAAAGCGACTTTGGTTTCGGTTCAGGCATCCATTATCAACGCATAAGTAGAATCAATGCAACGCATGCTTGAACATTGACACTGGTGGGAGCAAGAGAGTGAGCAGTGTTCACGGAGCCTCGGTTGGGTTTCGTCAAGAACATCTGCTCTGGATTCAGTGAACTGAAAACAGAATGTTTAAGTAAGAAAATTCTCGGTGCCCACCTTAACTCTACCTTTGACACGTGTACACCCAAAACAGTTTGTGACATCAGAACTGGCTTTGAAACCTGTTATGGTGCCAGTAAGATGGAAACTTTGCATTGCTCATGAATCTACAATGTCTTGTCTACAAAGTTCCATTAAGTGCCCCAGTATTAGTGACGGTGAACCCAGCAGGACCTCCTCTAAACGGAATGCAGTAATCATGAATATACCTGTGAGTCCTCTGCTATGACATGTTGAGGTTGTCAGAGAGAAAACTATGCAACACACTTAGAACTGGCAGTGACTAAATGGAGAAATTAAATTGAACTCAGGCACAGCCAATTAGCCAATTTAGCTAAGACTAGCAATTGGAATGATGAGCATGGACAGCTGTTGGAGTAGCAGGATCCAATATCAGATCTGGAAGATAATTGTTATAGAAAAAAAAAATCAGATTGATTGTATTAACAAAAAAGAACTAAAAAACTTGTGTTCAAGGACGCGGATGCCCCGGCTACTGCAGAGACTCAATTTGTACTAATGTGGATTGAACATAACCTCTATCATTACACACATTGTGTTATTTAGCAGCCATTATCAAAAGGGAAGAGCGTAGACCATCACCCCATTATAGCTGAGCAATAGCAGAATGACATAAAAATCATCCAAATGGGCCTGAAAATGTAAAATTAAGCAAATTGAAGAAACCAATTATAAGATGCACACCTTTAGGGCCTCTACGAAGCATGCATGAAATGTAATTGAATTCTTTCCATCACTTTTTGAGGAGATGTGCCTAAACCATACGCCCTATAAAATCTGTTAGATGGATAAGAGTAACCCTGTATGCCCTTGTGGCAGGGGCGTACAATAATACATTTATCTGATCTATACTCTGATTTAGGCAGAAATTACGTGGGTATTTTTAAAAAGGCAAAAAAAAAATTAAAAAAATAAAAAGGCTGCAAGCTGCAATTTCTATTTTAAGAAATGTGACATTTATTCATTTGGGGTTGAGTTTAGGGAGAATTCCTCATCATAATCGTTCATGAGGGACGGATTCAAGTTCATCAGTTATAATGACGTTATTTTGATGAAGGGTCGGAATAAAAACTGAACAGACCTGCATGTGATAAAAGCAAATATTTTGGCATTTAAGTCTCCACTCTGCTCACTTTCATTCTCGGTCCTCCTCTCATGGACTGCTGAGAAGAGGAGCGCTGCCTCGTTCAAACGGGGGCACAAAGACAGCCGAGCACAGCAAACAAACAGCTCTTTGTCCGCAGCACAAACCTTACATTATTATTACTGGCAAGGTCAGAGTTGATTTAATTTTCTGCTTAGTTCTCATTAAACATCTATTGGATTATTTAATTTCCTACAATCTAGTTAGAGGGTGGGGGCGGGGGGGATCAATATATCTTCACCAAAAGCTTTTGAACAGTGCCTGGCAGACTTAGCCCACAAATGCACTTTATGCTGGTTAGGGAGAGGATCCTCTTTTGCATGCTCATCTCCAAAGGTCAGAGCAGCTGCATGGAAATATTTCTGATTTTGATCTTCACATGGTTACAAAACTAGAGATGAAACATGAAAAGAAGACTTGTGAAAAGATAAGCATAGTCTCTAACCTCATGTAACCATTCACTAACTCACTGTATTGATTGTGCAGTAGCTCCATTAATTGGAAAAGAAATAGAAATTATGATATTTGATTATAAAATACTTCTTCATATTGAGCCAGCTTTAACACCTGAACAATGGGGGAGAGAAGGATTGGTTTGCACACAGCTGGTCCTTTAAAAGGTTACAGAAACAGCTAGAATGGTACTCAGTAGAGCTCATACCTCTGCCAAGGCCCAACAGTCCCTTTTAATCCAATCAGGCCCATCCAAATTCTAACTCATAGCCCTGTAACCATTAACATAGGTGCAGATTTATGGCCCTATTTGTTACCGTACAGCAGCAGGGAAAAGACTGCGCCCTATGGAAAAATATTTAAATCTGGTGGATCTGGATTTGAACACACCATAGATACCAACCCCATAAATATTCCTGATTTGTTTTTATATTTTTATATATTATTAATATATATTTTATAATCAAGGCTAATTAAATTTCATGTGTGCCAGCTTGAAAGCAAACCCAACAAGCTGCTAACTATAACACAAGGCCTTATATGGGTTCATATAGGTTCAAACAGGCTGCATATTTTAAAACGGTGCACATAATAAAATAAATGTTAAAAAAATGTTATTTAATTATTATTATTATTATTATAATTGGAATCGCAATTAGATACTGATAGATTGCTTAAAAATATTTGGTTTTAGGCAGATATTCTATTAAACGTTCAGATTTTTGGTTCTGGATTATTCTTTAAATGATTTCTATTGGCTGCTTCAGAGTCCGTACTGTAACATTATGCCAACCAACCATGGTCTTCTATACATGCTGTGATTGTGAGTTCATGCCAACTAGTTGTCTTAACAAGTGGTTTTAACAACTAGTTAAAAAGCTTAAAATAATAATACAAAAATACATACATACATATATGGGAATATCTCCATGATGCAAAAATCCCTAAAGGTTTGGTCTCAGGTTCTATCATTATGGAAAGCCCATAAAATATACCTGGACACTCCTATATACCTGCTGCTACAATTCTGGAAATCTGTTGCCACATTTGATGTATGGCTGAAGGAGTCAGGCAACCTGTCGCATCTAAAGGAAATTAGATTGATGTCAAACTGAGTGGGTCTCATAGAAACAACCTGTCTGATGCTCTGCATTATCTCTGTCTAGAAAACTTCTTGAGCCCCCTAATCGGAGCCTATAGGTGGATGCTGGGGCTGAAAGTGCAGCAGCAACTGCATGTGGAGCTGCAGCTGCATTGACAGGCAGAGGGAGAGATGGGAAATTGTTGCACCTTAAGTAGACCGCCACATTGGGAGGGTGTGTTGATGATGTTTGAGGAAAATGAGGCGTGTCATGTGCATGTGTGTGTTTGCAGCAGACTGCAACAAAGTGCTGACATTTTACTGACTCCAATCATTTACTCTTCTAAATGTTTGCAAAGAGGAAAACCAGTCACAACACTGGATCTGCACTAGCTCGTAGCTCAGTTGTTCTTTTAGCTTGCTAATTACCTCCGCTAACGAGAGTTGGAGGATATCTCAAATTGTTTTTTAACGGATTTCAGTGAAATTTTGTGGAAAAGTGGTAACTGAACCTCACTTTATCTTAACAGGCGATTAGATTTCAAGGCTTGTCCAGAAGATAGTATAGATCCAGGATTTTATTTTTTAATGAATCCCACTTGGTTGGTTGGATGATGATGATGACGAAGTTGAACTTCTTTCAGTGAGAGGCTATGTGAGGTCACGCCGAGCCAATCAGAGGCAGAGTTCGGCTGGTCACGGCGTCGTCGCCACAGTCGGATTGGTAAATTCGTTAGGCGGAGGTATGGGCTCTCTGAGTGCTCTTTCATTTTCGTAACTAACGAGATTAGTTATTTTTACCTTTGTCTCATTCATTTTCCATTAATACAATATTTCTACATTAATACATAGTTATTATTATAGTATACTATTATATTATTATGCAACTGGGGTATAACACACATTCCTTTCTCTTGTGTACTGAGCATCGTGTCTTTAGGCTGTTGCTCCGGCTTCGAGAGGCCTTTACTTTGGTGAGCTTGGACTGTCTCACAATCAATCATGTGCATAATTTTAATAAGACTTCATCTTCATACTTATAGTTGGAGCCCACCGGGGCTTCTTTTCACTGCCTGCCAAAGTGAGATTAAAACTGTCTACAGTACAGCTGTCTGACATCATTCAGACCGGCAGCGCTAACAACCGGTCTAACCTGTTCTAGCTCACTGGACAGTGAGGGTCAAGGATGAGGTGCCTCTTTCAGGACCACAACCACTACGCAGCAGTTTACCCACAATCCTCTGCTCTGTATTGCTCGGACACTTTACCCTAAATGGTGAAGATTAGATTCATTCACCTTTGTTCATTCACGCTGACTTTTGGACTGTTTTTGTCTGGGTTTTTTTCAGCCCAAACAACCAGTGTGGTGACTGTTAGCAAGAAATGTACATCCAGATCCTGACTGATCTCAAAAGTTCTTTATTAAATTACTCCAGCCCTCCCCCTTTGGCTCCTCGTCTTGGTGCATTAATGTAGTTGAGTCAAAGCTTCAAAAAACGCACACATCTTTTGCTTAAGTTGAAACATTTTGAAGCATGGTAATGTAAGTACAGTAGTTGGCTCTCAGGGGCCGTTTACACGACAACGGTTTTATCCTAAAACGGTAAACTTTTGTTTCCTTTTGTTTGGTTTGCACAACAACGGCCAAAATGCAACTCCTCTGAAAACGATGATGACACAATCTCGCTTTGCACATATCTAGTATTGGTTCTGGGCTAAGTCGTGGTCGCAGAAGGAACACTACGGACAGAAAAACGACAAAAAATTAATGTCGGACTGTCCGGTTTTGTTTGTGCTGCAGAGTCTGTTGAGTTTATTTACGCTTTTCCGTTGCAAATTTGCTGCATCTTTACAGTGATCTTATCCTGTGGTTTTTATTTTGAAAGGGTGCACTGCCAACTACTGCCCTGGCATACATACTACCAGTACCAAACACACTGCATTCTCACTAGCTTCTCTCCAGGCATACTGTACATACAGGTCCACGAGCTAATCTGAGAGGCTAACCTTAATTAGCGCTCATGCATGCATCTCTATGAAGGACTGTGTATGCATATTTCAGGTGTTCCTGCATGTCCAGCTTTTCACTGCTCAGAGAAACATGTGTTCTAAATGACTTAGCGACAAAAATTGTATTATTCCATTTCGGCTAATTACATTTCCTTTGCAGCGACTGCATCCTCCTCTCCCTCTTCCTCCTCCTGCTATCACACTGTTTTATGGAGTCTCTCAATTGAGATCTTTAATGCCCATCAAAACTACACGCTGAAAACATAGTGGCCTCGGGACAAAATGCAGTTCTAATGTTTATTCCTATGTAGGAAATAAATGTAAAATCTCCTTTAGGCCATAACAATATACACTATCCAATATTTACTATGCTATCTAATTTTTATTGGTGAGAAAAAAATGTAAATCAGTGAAATCATGTTTGTTTAGTTACATTAGGGCATTTTTCATCTTTACTTTACATTTTAATTTTTTTTTTAACACTGCTATGGAGGCAGACCATAAATTCAATATTTCATCAAGGTAACAAGCACACATGCACACACATAGTTTCATGTGTAATCCACTTAAAATGGCTGTAATATTTAATTCATATGAGAATCATTAAAAGTGTACCGGTGCCGTGTCCATTATGCATTCCTTTTCTAGCAGGATAAAACAGTCCTCAGATGTGGGAGCTGCACTTTGATGTGTTGTCTCAGAAGCAGGCCAACTCTTACAGGAAGTCCCTGATGTTTAAAACATGCAGTGCAGGGGGACTAACAAAGGTGAGCACTTGTGGCTTGCCCCAAGATGAGCCAAAAAATGGCCAGCCAGGAATTTGGCTAGATCTGATAGACACACAGACACACACACACACACACACACACACAGCAGACTTCAAATAAAATCTACACACGTGTACTGGTGAAGTGGTGAAACGGGGAAAACACAAAACACAGCGATGTGCACTCACCAAGAGACAGTAAACATGAAGAGTGTGTTTTAAACTTTAAATATCTGCAAATGACTTAGAAACAGCAGCATAAATAAAGTTCACCCAGAAACTGAACAGACTATTGGTCTGTTTGGATAGGATGAGAACTCCTTTTGTAAAGATGGTTCCAAAACTGACTTTCACGACTTAATAAAATCATCTAACATGGATACGTGTGGGACAAATTGCAATTTAACGGCTAAATATATATATGCCTGAGGAACCCGACACGGGTGAATTAGTAAAATACAGGGTGATGCCTGGAAACACACAGTACAAAGTACAAGTATAAAATGTATAATTCGGATAAATCTTAAATCATTAGTAAGCTAATGATAAAAAGCTAAGTAATGCTCAAAGACACCTGATTGGACATTTCCACATGTAGAGAGGTTCACTGGTACCAGATGACAGAATCATGATTAAGTCTGAAAGGAGCATCCTGGAAAGGATTCACAAGCAAAGATGGGGAGAGGTTATAGTACGAACAGCTTCAGAACATTTTTCAACAAAGAATTAACGTCTATAGTCCATAACAGCATCAAAAGATTCTGAGAATCTGGAGAAATCTCCTCTCAAAAGGGACAAAGAGGAAAACCAACAGTGACTGCCTGTGACCTTCGATCCCTCAGGCAGCATTGCATTAAAAACCAATTAATTTCTGCAGGGGCTTGGGAACAGTTTGGAAAACACCAAAAACACCAAATCCAATATCACTCGCACCATCAGTGGATGTAGGAATCCCCTTAAACATCCAAACACTGCTCCACCACTCATTAAACCTATCAAAAGCCCCATTCAGACGGCGCTTTCATTACGGGCCTGTTGCACCTTTATTCCGCCCCGACGTCTGTCTGAAAGCTATGGAGGCGTAATGAGGTGTCAGTTTGTTCCTCCTCTGTGACGCCTTGGGAGGTAGTAACAGCGCCAAAAACAGGCGTCTGTCTGAATGAAGTGCCCTCCATTTTTTGCAGGTGAACACGATGCGGTTAGAACAAAAAGGAAAAGTTGGATTCCACTTTTCTGCTTTGTGTGATTGTTGGGACTACGGGGAGGATTTTGCAATGACCTTGTTCAGTTTTGCTGTGTCTAGGAATTCTCTGAGAGCCATTCTGGGAAGGCCTGTCCTGGCCTGACTGTGACTGGGACATGATAACAACTCTCTGTTAGTGTACATGTGTGTGTTCTAGTATATTTGCACGCCTATGCAGATTATTTTTTTTTTTTTGTGTGAGTGTGTGCGCTTTCCCGGTTGAATCCGTGGCTGTGTTTTGATGTTTGAAAAGCCTTCCAAGGGAAGCGGGGGTCGTGAAGATAACCTGGGAGAATGTGCTGAGCTGGGCTGCATGTGCTGCAGGAAGGAAAGTGCGGTGATCCACAAGCAGGAACTCACATTCTGTCAACTTATTACACCCTTAAACACACACGCACTGCAACCCCCCTGACTGCCATCTGTATTTTTGCCTCTGTCAGGCCTTTCCCTGACCAAGCACACACACACACACACACAGGAAACGGCCCGTGCGGCTCTGAAATAAGCTGATGTGTCATGCCTTCCCTTTCGATATTTCTGCAAAAGCTCAGGAAGGAGGCTGCAGCACCTCTCTTGTTTCTTCCCTTTCTTCTTCCCCCCGGTCTGTACGACACAGCTGTCGCCGTGACAGTTCTTGTTCTTCTGTGAGAAACTGCAGCTCCTGTTAGGGGGGACAAGCTGCCACTCCGGGAGCCATGAGTCACCGTTGTGTGGTCAATGTGATCACCTTGACAGAGATCCAGCTGCTACAGGTAGGGGGGGGGGGGATCTCAGGGAAACCGGTATCAGATATAGAAACATATCTATGTGTGACTGTGTTTGCTTTTGTTTGCATGCCAGATAAATCCTCTGTGCTTTATAAAAGATATGCAGCCACAAGCAGAACAACCGAATAGCCACTGTGAAATGAAAACTTTGCTATCAGTTTGCTACTTTTCCCAATCTAGGGTGTGTGGTTAAAGCTATTTAGCGGTTGGCAGACTCAGCAGCAGAACAGTAAGCATGTCTGAGAAGGCTTTTTGTTCAACCTTCGTCTTATCTCTGTAGATTTAAGATGGGAAAACAGGAAATTAGCCACTGCTGCTCTGCAAAATGTAAAATATACAAACCTTTGGAGAAACGAATCCAGTCCTCCTCGCTTCTAGGTTTTGTCCCTAATTTTGCAAAGCTTGTTAATGTCACCATCGCCCAGTGTTTCATAAGTTGATGGATTTTTCTGAAGTGAAAGGAGAACTTGGGTAAGACTGAAACTGAGTTAGGCAAGAGCTTTTCATTTAGAAGAAACACCTGTCAGTTTGTCTGTTATAATGGCTGCATTTCAGTGTGACAAACAAAAAAAAAAGTAGAGCTTTTAACTCAGAGGTAAATCGCACCACTGTTTAAATCCACCTTACAAATAGGAGCTGAAGAAATCATGATTCAGAAAAATTGCTTAAATTAGCGTCAAGCGTGTTTGTCTGTAATCCAAAATCATGTTTTTAATTTTTTAGAGGAGAATTTGTGATTTTAATCAAAATTGTAACGCAGGGATACGGGATGTGATTTTTCACCCGAGGGCACGAGAGTCAGAGCATTGCTGTGAAACGCTTTATAGCTGTGCCTGCTTGCACAAATCAGATGCAAAATTTATATAACTGTTCGGAAAAAACACGTGCGGCGTGACCTCACCAGAGAGCATAGTGGAGCATTTGTTGGACTAATCTGCTGCATTCATATGTGGTTAAGATCGCTGCAAATAAGTAAAATAAAAGATGGGCTGCATGTGTGGAAAGTTGGCTTGTTTTGACATCTCCAGCGTGCCTCCAAAGAGGATAATGAAGTTTGAGAGTTCTACTGTCCTTTAAACTCCACACGTGAAGCACAAACGGCACAAAACGGACAAACTCATTCAAACTTCATGAAACAGACAGCAAAACGTGCCAAACTCATTAAAGGGATATGATGAAATTTTGTTGCAGCAAATATGCAAAACCAGGAAGGATGCACGAATCTAACACCTTTTACTGATATCGTCGTACATTAGAAACTTTAGCCTTGCATCATTTGCTCCAGGTGTGCATGTCTGGAATAACTGTGCAAATGTGCATGAGTGCAAAGTGAACCTGTGACCTCTTCTTCACCACAAACCTCAACTGTTGCAGCAGGTGCCAATAGCCATATTGAGAAGGACATAAACATAAAGTGTCTCAAACGTCCAAATAGTCACTACAATCCCAAACTTGAGCCTTGACAGATTAGATTCTTATCTCATTCCTGTCCCATGTGTATGGTGGGCATTGATAATTTCCAGCATGTCCTCTTCACACATGCACAGGCCTGCCATTGTAGAAGTTGGCCTCAGTGACTGAAGCGCCATTACCTCTCAAATCTAATCAGATTCCCTTAAGTGGATAACAAGCGTGTCTCCGGCGTTTACAGTAGTGAGAAAGCTGAAGTGAAACCAGGACAAACTGTTGTCACACAAAGCAGATTTGGTGTGAAGCAGTCCTGACGTCCCTCCTGCTATCCGTAGTGGAAAAAAATGTTGATTGGCTAACAAATGGTATCTTGTTTGGGCCCGGAGAAGTCAGATAAGTGGTCTCAGTCACGACTTACAAGTTGAGTATTGTGATAGCCTGTTTTCAGTGGGGTGAATATGGGTAGCTCGTCTAGCTGACAAGGGGAATTTAATGCTGAGTTTTAATATACAGTCCTGATTCAATGTGGCCCTATAGCGAAACATCTCAAGGGATTAGCATTGTTGTGCTAGTTGACGTTCAACCCCATAAAAACGTTTGTTTGTGTTAGAGGCGTATAAAAGATAGCGCTACTTACTAGCGAGCTAATGTGAGACTTTTAAACTTTTGAGGGAATGACATTTTTTCTGTCTCATAAGAAAATCTATTTAACTCACAAGAAATAGAAACACACTGTTTCTTTTGTTGCCACTTGCTCCGATATGATCAGGAGCTAACGGTGGCTAATGTGGTCATTTTAGGAAACTCAAGTTACGTAACTAAAGTTACGTAAGCTTCTTTTCCTGCAAAAAGGATCAGAAACGCTGTAGTGTGCAGGCCAGGCCAGTAGTTGGCTGTGTAACTTTTCAAAATCAACACCACAGAATAACAAAATGCGCCTGCGTACGAATCCTTTCTGCTTCAGGCTCAGTGAAAGGCAGCTTAATGTATTTTGGACCAAGGTGCACAGCGATGACTTTGCACGATTGCCACGGTCGTCATCACTTAAAATAATTCAAAGTGCACGCTACCTTTTTTTTAAGACTCCAGCTGGCGATCTCAAGTGAGGCTGTGTCGTCACAGTTTGTTTACACGTCGACAGTAATGGTGCCGATTTCAGAGAGATTACATTCTGGATCCCGGTTATAAATAATTTGCGTTTTCAGGCCCCCAAAATGTTGTGGTCTTGTGAACAAGAGGCTAAACCACAAGAAAAAGTTACCATTTTAAACAAAAAATCTTTTTTGTCCGTAAACGACCCTTAAAAGTGGCCTTATTCGTATGGGGGCAGAGACAGTCAAGATCAGTTTAATACAAGTTAAGTCACATTGCATAGTCTACTAAATCAGTTTGAGTATTACACCAGCAGTGTTTCTTCTTTCTGACTTTCTTCTAATTCCAATTGATTAGCCGAGGTCATGGAAAAGAATTTAAGTGGTTACAAAAGAAAAGTTCAAGTGAGGTTACACAATAGAATAACTTACTTTGAAGAGGAAGTTACAAACAAATCTGGGTAAAAGACAAAGACAAGAAGACTGTCAATAACTGACAATATTGATAGAAAAAAAAACCCACTGCTTGCAATGTATATAAGTACTCAGAAAAATTCTCTACACGTCATTAAATAATGAAGCAAGACACAAATGTGAGCATCTTTGTGAGCTCTAGACTAGTTCTATTTTAGATGAGATGCTCCCTCTAAAAGCAGCTCTCATCCTACAGGCATAAAAACCTCAATATAGCTTTATTGCAGTTATTGTTTGGGAAACTGATGATACCAAAAATCTACATTGGAACCAGTGCATGAATGAAAATATTTGGTTAAAAATGGCATGAGAAGGAGTTATTTAAAACACTCATTTGGGGAACAAGGGTCAATTGTGCTGCCTCAACCCCTGGAGCAGGAACTTTGGGAGCTGACCACTGATTGGCTGGAGAGACAGAAAAGGGCGGTCCGAATGATTTAGTGATATACGCTAAAGGCAGATATCCTGCAGTGATCAAACCCTGGGTGATCTGACAGTCCAGTGTTTGAAGTGATTATCATGCTAGGCAACATAAAGGCTTACCCCCAGCTTTGGGCCTAATTAGCACACTTAGTGGCCCTTTATAAGACTTTGGTAGGAGGCTGGAAAGTACAGACACACACTGAGAAGTCAGCAGATCAACAGGATAGCAGCAGCAGCAGCAGCAGCAGCAGACCTGGATCCCCAAAACTGACCTGCTGCCACAGCAAATCAAACCAAACTGAAGATTATCTGCTTTTCTGAGAATGCCACACTTAACCGACTGCAGCTACTACACGATGCGGGACGCAACCAGAGCTTCAAATGTAAGGATACCCAAATTTGGAAAGATTGTGAATTACATGGTAAAAAGTTACGTTGAACATTGTTGTCATGTTTTCTGTATAGTAACAATAAGTTACTTGATGTTTAACTTTTACTGGTTGGCAGTCCTGATTGCTTTGTATATGTTTATAGTATTGTGGATTAATAGAATGTGAAAATAAAAAAGTTGTTACTTTTGTTTGAAACTGGTACAAAATTTACAGAACTTTAGGACAGACCTCAAGAAAGAGTCCCAATTCCCGTAAAGACATTTGTTTCATTTGTCAAACATGACTCACTTTAACGTGGGTGTGAGGTTCTACAAAACGAAGCGCTGCTGTCAGTCTGAAAGTTTACTCTGTGACTAATTATGGAGAAATTCTGACTTGCAACTATTTCTGTGGGTTGAATCAGATAGTCTTCTCGCAAAATGACGAGTGCCTTGGACGCCTCTTGTACATGTGTTGTTAGTCAGCGCTGGTCTGAGAAAAACTTTTCAAACCTCTCAAACTGATTGTCTAAATCAGTCAACTAACAACACGTGTACGATTCATTTTTGCTGCAGGTACACAGCCACCTGGAGAACTCCAAGTTCCACCTCCACCAGACCCAGAACCAGCAGGTCAAGCAGTACCTGACGCTCGGTTCCAAGCTGGCCTCTTCGGCAGGGCAGGGCCCCGCTGTTCCCCATCCTCACACCCCTGGCCAGGCTCTAACCACCGTGCCGATCATGAGGAACGGACACATGGTCTCCGTCAGCGACAGCAGCAACCCCAACAGCCCTGTCACCTTGCTCTCTATGGCCAGCCACGACAGTGAGGTGAGTGGGAAGAAAAGAATGTATTGCAAAATATATGGAACTGAAACTGAAGGTATTCAAAATGTGATGTACACATTTTCCTGTCAACACTTCACATTTTTTTGTCAAAAGAAATATTTTCTTCTGTGTTCATTTTATGCCATTTGCGAGAACTTTGTCTTAGTCGCTCTAAATTCTGTCATTGGAGGAGATAAATCATGGCTGACGGTTTGTTTTGGGAAATCATGACATCTAATTTGGTACTAAATCAGTAAAACTTTCTGTCTAGGCAGAGTTTGAATGTCAGAGAATGGTTCTAACTAATCATCTAAACAATGTGATGCCATTATTGATCTCCCTGTCTCTCTGATGTGCTCGTCAATAACTTCAGACCTGCAGTCTCTGATGAGAGAACCCTTTCAAAGGAGGGAACTAGTTTGATAAAGATGTGTGCTTCTCCCGCCAACGCCGCTAATGAACTTAAGAACGGCCTGGCGGTAGAGAATGTCTGTTATTGGATTAGTCTCCGGACGGCCCCTCCCATTTCTGATGTCTATTTTGGTTTGAATGTTGAGACTTCAAAGGGTCACATTTGGACAGTATTGAAACATGAACATGATCATTCTGTCCTTAAGTACACTGAAATGACTGTTTTCTTTTAGTTTCCAATGGATGAAGTTATTGATGACCTAATTAGTCTTGAATCCGGTTTCAATGATGGAGGCTTGGATTGCATGGAGCCTAACATCATAATGCAAAACAACGTAAGTATGAATCACATTAACTGCAGCTACATACTATGTCAACAACGACTGTCAACAACACCCTTTGTTTGTTAACACATTCTCATTATTGCAATCAGGTCTGTGTCAAGTTTAGTTCCTTAACTAATGAGTTATTTCATTTTGAGTTGAAAGCAGGGTCCCTCTACCCAAATATTTAGGCGCAGGCTTGACTAGCTTGGGAAAAAAGGGGACCCGTCTTAGCTTGAGGTCAGCTTAAGTCTAGAGACGAGTCAAAGTTCATTGGGGCTTAGCAACATTTCTTGCATTGCTCAAGAAGATCAACAATTCAGATTGGGTTAAAAAAGAAAGACGTTTTTGGGCAAAAGACAATATGACGATTGAAGAAGCTAAAATTTATAGTAATTGTCTTTCTGAGGTCCATTCTTGGGAAGACAACCAACTAGAAATGGCACCACAAACGAGCACTATCAGTCGGATTCATAGACAAGAAGGAATTCAAAAACTCTGGGGAAACATTTAGGACAAAGGGGTCCATTTGGCCAGAGAACAGCGGAGAGACACCTGAGCTAAATGGAGAGTTTGTGGGATGGGAATACTGGGAATCTGGCCTGACTCCTGAGAGACAGAGGGAGTCAGATTGGCTGACAAAGAATCACACACACAGATAACGGAGCAAAAACACTGCAGATAAGGTGGCAGAGAAGGGATTGGAGGGTGGGGGTGGTAGAAGTACGGTAAAGGGGTGAGGAGTTACAGATTTCGTTGGATTGGGTTAATGCATCCTCTCCCCATGGCCTTGTCCAAAAGTGATGCCATGCTTAAATTGACCAGTTCGTCCTAATTAGTCATAGAGTCGCTGTGAATCCCGTTGTTTCGCCTTGTCAACACATCCAGGAACACAGTCGGGAGAGTGATTGAAGTGACGGGAGAAGTAGGAGAATTGTTGCAATCTTTCATTTCGATAAGCACTTTTTTGTCCCTTCCTCCTCCTCCTCCTCCTCCTCCTCCTCCTCCTCCTCCTCTCCCATATTGTTGAGATAATGAGAAAAAAAAATGCACATGCAAACCAAACCAACGGTAGATATCTGAAATATCTGCAGCTTCTTCTGCTTTGTTTCTTCCCCTTTTTTCTCCTTTTGCTTTCCATTCCCTCCCATCTCCTGATTTGACATGCACCCTTATCACACTCGGCCTCGTAGTTAGATTTGACACACGTGTCACGGATCAAATTGGCTGTATGCATCTCGGAATGCATGGTGACTTCTGTAGCGTTTTCCCATAAACGCACAAAATGCGGATTAGACACATGTGTGTGTCAGCAAACCATATTTTGACATCTCCCCGGTCTGTGAAAAGACGTGTTATCGCAGATCTGAAGCATGCTTTCCCAGACAAGAAGAGGCCATAGGAAAACAGTTTGCCTCTGTTCGAGCAGTTGACCTAGCTAGCCTTTTCATCTAATGGGATGCTATTTTCAACACAGAGCACATCTCTGTGTTAGGAGCACTTTCAGGCGGAGGGGTTTTGAAAATGGTGGCATTAGCAGATCAAGGCAGAGCTCAAAAAGCGGCAAGCCTGGGTCGAAGGTCAGGGTTAGATGGAGTGAGGCTGGTAGAGAACCCTTTCTTGACCTGGTTTCTGCAAGATTAAGTTCTTGTTTAGTTGTTTTTTTTTTTACTCTTCTTGATTCAAAATGTGCAGCATGCCAACAATGCATGACCACAGCACTGGGTTTGCCTTATCCTGCTGAGGGAGACATGTGGATACAACAACTCCCTGCTGGAAGGCCGAAAGCCAGAAGCCTGGGGGCTGACAGCCTTTTCTGCAAGGCTCTGATCACCCCGCTAGCCTCTTGTCATTTTCGCCGATGCCAAACAAAAGCCACACCACAGCTAAAAACAACTGTTTGTGTTGTGGCCTTTTTTTCCCCCAACGTGAGTTCATGTGAAATGCAAATGTTCTCGAATGCTTGCCCTGCGTCTGATCCTTTCTCTTTCTTTCCCTCCCCCTCCTCTCTCTCCTCCCTAGGTGTCCCTCAGCGGCAGCATGCTGGATGTCTATGGGGGTGAACAAGGTATGAATGCCCCTAATGGTGGAATGAGTCCCACATCTAACCTCACAAAGCTCACTGTAAAAAGGGAATACACAGGTATGAACTCATACCATAGAATTTATCAAACGACTAACCAAATTAATGACTTATCACACCTACAACTATAAAAATCACACAAATTCTAGGTAATCAAGACACAAACGTGGCACGTTTATCTTAAAAAGGTGGATGGGTGGGCGCTAAAGGGAAGTGTACCTGCGTTAGCTAAAAAAAAGGCAACATGTTGGGTGTATTTGTTCATGCAGGAATGAATAACAGACAAACATGGAAGCAGATTTGTGTCCAAACACTGTCCTGCTTCTCATTGGTTCTGATAATAGGCCGTAGAAACGTGAAGACTTTTGGTCACAGTGCTAAAATAAAAACAAAGGGCCCGTTTAAGACACGTCATATTAATGTCATGCATCAACCAAAGAAGCCTAATTGATTTAGGAAATAGACAGTATACGCCAGAAGAATCCTCCACTCTCTCTACGGGCAAATAAGTCAATTGCCATCTGTTTCGTTTGAGTGTGGAGGAGAGGACAATGGGCTGTTGCACAGAGCTTAAATTGTCTTGATTGAATCAACAGAGACAAATTGGGAAATCCAATCTCAGGTCCCCAATTATGTAATTTGCAAGAATGTGAATACAAATATGGACGCACTGGCATTTTTTTGTCCCCCTCGCTGACAGATTAGTGAATTTGATAAACTGTCTTGATTACGGAGTAAGTAGTTTAAAAGTGATCACCATTTTTTCCCCCCCACAATGAGCTGCAGACATGCTAGAGGGGGATAAACTGGGCTCATTCAGAATGTGTGTGTGTGTCTGTGTGTGTGTGTGTGTGTGTGTGTGTGTGAGGTCAAACTGGTTTCTGTTGTGTGGGCTAATGCACGGGAAAATCCACATTCTGACTGATCCTCAGAACAACGACTTGTGTGTCTCCTCGCGAGACCTTTTGTGTTCGTTGTGTTTCAGTTCCCAAATTAGTGTGCATTGCTAATCAATCCGTTCCCCTCTGTGATTTTCTTTTTTTTTTTAAAAAACAGAACACGACACCAGAGTGATAGCCAAAGAGAGGCAGAAAAAAGACAACCATAATTTAAGTAAGTGTCCCCCCCCCCTCCTTTTCAACTCATTTACTGTAGTTTATCATCTGAAAATGAATCATGGCTAGCTTTTAGCACAGCTGACGGCGCCCTAATCATCTTGTGCTGTGCTCTTTTTGTTCTTGCTCAGTTGAAAGAAGGAGAAGATACAACATCAACTACAGGATTAAAGAGCTGGGAACGCTCATACCGAAGTCGAACGACCCGTAAGTCGCAAAATCTGAATTTATTCATTGAAACAAAGGCCCGTCACCGTCCTTGTCTGGCTCTGACGCGGATTCAATCCGAAGCGCAAACACACTCTCTCAACGTCGTTCCTTGAATTTAAACGAGTGCTCACATCTCAGTCATATTTCAAGGGTGCTCTTGATTTTCCATTGTCATCTCCGCTCCGAGAGCTGCACATCTCCTCGCCGGGGTCCCTGCAGTTCAGCTCCAAAGCATGAATGATAAGGAAAGGGTCAAATGCAGAGGAGCAGGCCGCACCATTTGAATCAGAGTTTTGAGGCACAATTGTCACAAAGAGGATGTGCGGCAGCGCGGGGCTGAATTGAAATCCACCGGCCATCTTTTTCGCAATTGAACTTTGCTTCAAATTTAAATGGGTTAAAGCTGTCGCCACGCCATTAACACGGGATGAAAGAGATTATTAGCCCTGATCAGAATTTTACCGCAGCTTCCCTTCTTCTTTTTTTTTTTTAAAGCAATAATATCTGTAAAAGAATGACTTGCACTCCAGCACCTCAAGTCCAATTCGCAATTCCCCCCCCCCTCGTCTTACTACTTAGCTCATTTTCCCTCACCTATTTTTACTCGAGGATTAATTTTACCGAACAAGGAGGTACAAGAAAGGACTTTGCACATAGCTCCTTAACTATTCTATTAAAATTCCCATTCAGTGTCCCCATGTAAAGGATGAATAATTGCCCCATGTAAATCACCATCTCTTATTCATATCATAAAAGGGGAAAAAACTTAAAACTTTCCCCCTCTTTTTTTTTTCTTCTTCTGTTGAGGATATTCTGGAGGTTGTGTGTAAAAGGTTATCGTAACCATTTGTTCCCTCTGCAGTGACATGCGCTGGAACAAAGGCACCATCCTGAAGGCCTCGGTGGAGTACATCAGGTGGCTGCAGAAGGAGCAGCAGCACGCCCGCGAGCTGGAGAGCCGTCAGAAGAAGCTGGAGCAGGCGAACAGGAGGCTGCTGCTGAGGATCCAGGTAATAAAATAAAACGTATACGTCATAATAAAACTGATAAATTGCAATAACACTGAAAGATAAAGCGGCAAAAGTAGAGTTTATGACGAGCTCCTCAACTCATTGTATCTGTTCCATTAAATATTGTTATTCTAAAGCAGATTAAGGCGTAAAAATTAAGATTATTGACCATTTCAAGATATTAAATTACAGTGATATGATTTCCAGGACACAGTCAGAGATTTTGAACTTGAACTGGATGTTTTTAAGTGCAGCAAAGTTAGACTTTGCTGTGAGATACTTGAAAATGTACACAGGCTTAGATTTAGCTCCTCTCTAATCAATTTTAGTTTACGCCTTAATGGAGAGTCAACTCACTAATGTCCCACTGATGTCTTTGTGTTTGAAGACATTTTCACATCATTGATTTATTTAACAAACACACAGAGGGCTCCCTCCGCCAAACCCTACTTGATCTAATCATCCGTGGGTACGTCACACCTCCGCTCATTTCCACCTCCAAAGATCTGACCCCAGAACCCAAACTGAAGAGGAAGAAGCAGAATGATAAGATATAATATCATTATCGACACGTGCATGAACAGAGGGCTGCGCGAACACCTGCAGACTTGAATGCAAACACAGATTGTGGTTTTTCCGAGATTACGTCAATGATGGGAAGAACGTAATTTTCTGCAAAGATCAGTGTGTGGAGGAAAAGTGGACTGACATGCAATGGGTGTGGAGGTCATTTTCAGAGTAGATCTTGAATTCTTGTTTCTTTTTTTTCCTGTTTTCCAGGAGCTTGAGATCCAGGCACGAGCACATGGCCTCCCAAACATGGCTGCAGCTCTGGGGACAGTTGAACTTTCCTCTCATCTACTCAAACAGCAGCAGCAGCAGCAGCAGTCGTCCCCCCAAGCCCAGCAACCCCAGCAGCCGCCGCTTTACCAGGAGGACCCCAACAGCGACTACCTCCAGAGGATAGTGGTGACTGGCGTTACGTCCATCCCCGCCGCCAGCGGGCCCCAGGACCACCACGCCTCCGGCGCCGACGGCTGCACCACGTTCTCCGACCCGCTGTCCCACTTCACAGATTTCTTCAGCGCCACGCTCAAGGAGGAGCATCGGCTGGACGAGATCCTGATGGATGACCCGCTCTCGCCCTTCGGCACCGACCCGCTCCTCTCGGCGGGCTCGCCCGGAGCCGCGTCCAAGGACAGCAGCCGCAGGAGCAGCTTCAGCTCTGCAGAGTGCGACGACCTATAAGGGTGTTGAGACTCTTATCTCCTCACTTGTAATCCCCAGTGGTAAAGGGCATATACAGAGCCAATAAAAGACTGATTGATGGCTCTGGGTATAAAATAACGACCACTCACAGGGTTGCAACTAATTTAAATGACAGCAAACACAGCAAAGTGCCGCCTGTAGATAAAGCCTTCAGTTATTGTTGACCAGGTGGGCGTTAAAAGCTTGCATTCTCCAAAGCTCAGCGGGATCAGGAACACCTTTCTGGACCTCCTGCTCCTCCATCTGCTCTTTTTAAACTTTGTTTCTCCGCCTCCCGGACAGAGCAGAAACAGACTCGCATGAAAAAAGGGAGATTTAGCAGACTTCAAGTACATAATGTAAATGACCATGTCTACTGTTTTGTTGTTGGTGTTGTTGTTGTTGTAAACACTGTGGTAGCTGTACACTGTAACATAAGTCAAAATAATCACGTAAAACCTGCCAAAGCTGTCCTTTCTCTGATGAAAATACTACCACTGCTACTACAAAAGGATTTGTAATAGTTGCAGATTGTGATTGTGTTATGTGCCTTTTTTTGGAAAGATGTAACTGATGTACTCACTGCAATGTCTAATATGTCTTGTCCGTGTCTTGGTCGGTGTCCATGTATTCATAATATATATATATTATATATATTATTATCTAACATGTTAACTTTTCTATTCATAGCAGGGGTGGGAAAAATATAATAAACCCCCTTTTTTGATATACCTGATTTTGGCTTCTTGTTCTCAAGTAACAGATTTCCTCAAGGTCTACATTCATACACCGTCAAACAATAGAACATAACAAATTCAACTACATCTCTGTCTCTAAATGCTGCTAAAAGTCCTTAAAAATGAGAAAATAATATATTTGTAGACGTCTATACGTGTAATAATTGTGCACAAATCAGAAAAATCTCATAACTCTGCTCGACACGGCACGAAGCACACAGGGTGCAAAATGCTCTTCTCGGAGAGCAGCAGGGCTCGAAGTGTGAACAAAGGCTGCAAAGTTTCATAGATGAAGGTGAAGGAGCAGCTTATAAGGTGGCTGATTGGCAATGAATGGCAGAAAGGAGAAGAGAGAGGAGGGAAATTGGATAATAAATACAAGTAGAGGAGGAGTAATAATTCTGATGAGTCCACTGTGAGCTGATGAGCCCTTGAGGATGAATAATGGCGAGGGATAAAGAGCTGCTATGAGAGCTGTTAGCTGGGGGGGGGGGGCTAAGAAAGTTTCCTTTTGAGGCAACCAGGATGTAGAGATGTGTCCTATAATAAAGTAGGAATAGAATGCTTGTATCATTAATTAAGTTTGCGGAGGATCAAAAAACTGACCTCATTATGATTTGTGTAGTTTTCTAATGTTGAAGCCATTCATTAATAATACAACAAGCACACTAATCAATATGGATTCCTCATCAAATCCTCCTCAAATGAATGTTAGCCAATCAATCATTCCGGAGTACAGCCACTCCGACTACAAAGCGCCGTGAGATGTTTATGGGTAATTGGGCAAAGCAGTTATAGAGGGTAAATATAGATTTTCACTAACCTAAAAAAAAAAACATGAAGGGTATCTAAAGAAAAGTCAGCAAGACTGAAATGAATAAAGGCTTATTTTACATTTGAATTTTTAAATCTTACCAAACTTAGGAAAAATACACAAATCTAATTAGTGTAGTGTAGGAAATAATAAACCAAAGTGGGTAGAATAATGCAAATAAACAGCCTTTAACTTTACCCTCTAGATTGTGGCTCAGGAGGCATCGATCAGGGTTCGATCCCCGACTCCTGCAGTCCTTTTATGCAACATACTGAACCCCAAACTGCTCCGAATGGCAGCTCCATCTTGCGTGGTAGCCTCAAACACTATAGTGGCGAAGGCTAACTTAAGACTCACAATGAAATTAAAAAGCATTCCAACCCCCAAAAAATAGGGTCAGATTTAACTTCCTAATTGATTCATTTCTCTCCACTATCGTGGACGAAGTTCAAGGCCGGTGATTCGAAAGGACATGTGGTCAAATGAGGCCACGGTGACATCAGAGCGAGTGACTTTTTATTAGGAACATCACAGTTAATCCACCCACGGCTTGGAAACTCACAGGAACTAAAAGTGTCTCAAACGGAGGGAGAGAAGGGCAGCAGAGGCCTCCGATAACCCTGTCATGATAGAGACATTAGCAGTATTTGTTATGAGGAGAGGGGGAGCAAGTTTGTCATCTCAAAAACTTCCC
Source organism: Chaunax sp. Z400 (assembly GCA_037577475.1). Taxonomy (NCBI): domain Eukaryota; kingdom Metazoa; phylum Chordata; class Actinopteri; order Lophiiformes; family Chaunacidae; genus Chaunax; species Chaunax sp. Z400. The sequence continues at coordinate 18,300,019 of CM075204.1, forward strand.
CCTGATTTCGTCCTCACTTCCTCTGCTCTTTAAGACAAAGAGAAAGAATGGAGTGTGGTTGCAACATGCACCAAAAACTGTACACCTTGTAAAATAATCTTCCCATTCTGGTCTCCCTTGAAGAATTACCTCACTCCCAGGACAAATGGGCTGCTGCTGTGTCATATTTCCAACAGCAGGTGGCAGGAGTGAGCTGTCCTCACACTGTGCAGCAAAAAGAAACCCCAAGGTAGGAGTGTGGCACTACAGTGCACACTTGTGGTGGATTATTTAGGAAAAGACAACACTTGAGTAAGTAAAATGTCCTTCAGCATATAGCTATAGATGGGTAAACAATGCTTCCACCTATGGAATAGTGCCTTATAGGCTTAACTCCATGGCACTACCTATACTTCCCAGTATAAACTGACAATTCCAAAGAAGGCAAGTGATGTCGTGAACCTCACAGTGGAGTCGTTCTGTCACCAAAACAACGTTGTCAGACCTCCTGCCACCCACCAACACTGACACCACCACTGAGCAGGAGAAGCTGTCACCTGTGCAGATGCCACAGCTGCCAGCGTGCTACAATGCGCTCACCTGTCGAGCCTGCCATTGGCAACTCTTAATCACCTCCAGGCTGAGGAGACTCATTCTGGAGCATGGCAAACACACACACACACACACACACAGACACACACACACACACACACACACACGCACAGGGCTGCACACACTCACAAACAAGCCTAATCAAATGTACAAACAGAAAATGTGCACACGCAAGCACAAACACACACACGCACAGGTGTGTATCTCATTGCAACTCCTCCAATTCGGAGGAAGCTAGAGGGGGAAAAAAAAAAACCCACTTAAAAGCCCTCATCAGGATCTGGACTGTGACAAGACTTGTGCACAAATTAGGTGAAATTTGAGCGGGAATAACAATATGACAGCCGGCAGTGAAGCACCAAACATCAAGTGTCATATCTATTTTCAGCTATGACTCAGAGCTGTGTGACAAACAATACCATGCTGCTTCTCAATCAGTCAGCCTGTCTGCCGGGGATGTGCAGGCAAACTAGGCCCCTGGATGAGTTTTTGCCTTCAGGAAAAATAAAAAATGATCTGAGGTTAAGTTATGGGTGAAACTATAAAACTTAGCCCAAATTTGAGCAATCAATATTGTCTCTCCGGTGCAGTGCAGCAATCCATCCCACGGCTCTTTATGGCATTAGTCTCCATGCTGCTTTTATTAAGGACCACACCCTGACCAGTGGCCGACAAACTCCCATGTCACCCGACCAGCAAGGCCCCACATGCATTAACGATGTAGCACACGAGGGATGCAAGGGAAAGAAAAAAAAAAAAAAAGTGGCCGGGCCTTCTAGAGATGCTATAAAATTAATGCGATTTCCAGAGTTTTTATGAATCGAGCCAGATGCCAAATACATACATAACTTCAAACAAATTGACTTCCAATTATTGGTGCAGCGCACAACTTCCAGATGTGCAACAGATGGGGCCGGGGCGACTGGAGGTGTCTCGGCCCGTGCTTTGTGTTATTTTGCAGTAAAACTGCAGCACAGTTGTATGTGTTTTAAATCACCGAGGGCTGCGGGCTGGAGGTGAAGGGAAGGACAGGGGGGGGGGATAACAGAGAAGAAATGAAAGCACATCATTAGAAAAATGTAAATCTACACAGCACCAGACAGTGGAGCTCCATATGTAGCATTAATACAGCCTGATATTATGTAAAGGCAGATGAGATGCTGGGGCTGAGAGCTGGAGCTGTATCAAGGAGGTGGGGGGATTCACAAATGTAAATGTTAATGTGATCTCTGCTGTATCTTGCAGTGCTGGGATTAAATGGTAAAAAGGAACAATTATAGGACTCGCCTTTTTTTTTTTTTTGGTGCATATGTTAATAGCTTACAATATCCGTGCATGCATAAAGTACATTAGATATGATTAGGAGATATCCACAATGCATCGCTTTATAAACTAGAAGGTTTTACAGTCGTCATAAGAAGCGCCGCACTTTGTTCAATTGTTAATGAAGTCTCCTCCTGGAAACTTTCAATAATTTGATTAGTCGCCGTTAAAGCTACATAAAAGTAAAACAAACGTGATTCCGGGTGAGGAAAGTAGCTGAGCGCGGACTTCTGTTCACTGCAGAGGGAAACTAATGGATTCTCCAATAGTGGTACGGTGTCCTGGGGGGGTCATGGCTCTGATCACATTATTACCAGAGACTTGGGCCCTGTGGGAGCCAAAATGGCGATGCTTTTTTTCTCCCCCAGAGCCCATAGTGAAGCGGTCTACTGAGGCCCTATCTACTTCACCAGCAGTGTGTCCCTCGGGCCTCTGATCCTGGGGGCCGCAGAGCTTCTCCTCGCTGCCTCTCTGTTTTCACGTATCTCAGGCTGCCTATTCCGACGCAGCAGTGACCGGGGGACCGTTTCACTTGCCGTCGCACCTCCGTGCTGCCTTTAAGTCCCTCGCTCTGTCAGAATACGTGCTAATCCAACGGGTGACCGACCCGGCATGCACACACACCTTCACCTTGCGTAATCTGGGTGACCTTGGACTGAATAGAAGCTGTAGAGGAGAGGTCCCTACCACAACACCAGGACACGCCCCTGGTGCCCCTATGAAATGAAAAAAAAAATAAATAAAAGCATTTAAACCAGTTGACAGGGGCAGCTGGGTAAATGTCAGATTTAGGCTCGGGGTGGCAGAATGGTGGGGGTGAGCATCAAGATGATCATCATTAGCCGGGGACGATAATTGGTGCTGCATGGGCCCCTTCATTTTAGCTCTGATGGGCATCTTGCCTGCATTATTCATTCATATTTCCTCTCTCTCTCCCCCTCTCCCTCACTCTCTCCCTCTCTCGACCCAGGCCAGGCGCTGGGCTTTAGGATCCAGACTCATCTATTATAGATGGGTAATTGTTTATTAAATGCAGGCCTGACCCTATTATGCCTATTACCCATGTGCTGCACACCAGTGTGTGGTTTTTTTTCTCCATATTCTAGAAGATCTGACGATCCCCTGTCGAGGACGTGAGGCCGCTTTGGCACGAGCAAGTGTCAGCAGAGGGGGAAGAAAAGGAAGGAAAAAATAGGTTCTGATAGGGAAAGAGGAGGCAGGGAGGAGGAGGAGGAGGAGGAGGATGATGAAAAATAAAGCCAATGCTCGTGTGGCTGCCAGTGGCCAGAGAGGTATCTCTCTCCTTTTCCTCCAAGGCTTGGTGGATGGAGGCAAAGACAAAGAGTGAGCTAAAAAGATGCTTTGCCTCTCATTACACAGACTCCTAATCTACCTTTGCCCTATCCGGGGCAATCCCTGCTCCAGGCGTTTGGAGGCTAAAGCTTCGAACCAGGCAGTTTGTCCGGAGCGGATTCATTACCTTAGATAGGACTTGCAGTGAGCCTGCTGAAATGTCACAATATAAAAAAAACTCACCCAAAGAGTCAGAGCTGGGCCAACCTGACACTAGAGGTCAGTATTGTAACAGAGTTCAGACGCTGCTCTCACTCAGCGCCACAGAACTGAGAGCTTGAAGCAGACACAGACATTACAGGAGACAGGAGAGACTGGCAAAATAACTCAGGTGCTGGAAATGAATTGAAATGAAATGATTAAGTTCAGTTAATTACTCGGTAGCTTAGGCAAATCAGCTTAACTTATATCAAAATCATTATTTCAGCAACAACGGCAGATTCACTGGGAAGATATTTCGCCAACATGTACTTAAACCAGTATATGTAAAGTAGGATCAGGCTAATGGATCAAATCTAATACGTGTGGTGACAAAAAAAATTAGAAATTACAGTGCTAGGGGAAACATTCAGGGCCAAATTGAAGCCACAGATGGTTCGGAGGCAGCAGAAGGTGGTGGTGATATGTTTCTTTGTCGCCATGCAAGCATTAATATCACCTCAGTATCACTTTGTAAATGACAGTTCTGCTAAAACACCAACTTCCTGTTCGGAAAGCAGCTCAAACTGTTCTCTCTCTCTCTCTCTGCTGTAAAGAAAGTCGTACACACTGGGACGTCTCTGCAACACAAAGTGAAAAATATCGCTCAGGTTGGACGCACATGCTGTGCTGCGGTATGATGTAGAGATCTGCATGTTGGCATGTCACTGGTTATTGGCTGGGTTGAGGGTGATTAACATGGGGTGTTAATTAGTGGGTCGTCAGGAGTGGGTGTGTGGCTAACAACGTGGCTCCCAGTAGTCACACATAAACACACACACACACACATACACACCACAGCCTGGGCCTTCTTTAACAATTAACACGAATTTAACATCTTAGTGCTGAGGGAAATCACTCAAATGACATCAATAATAATCAAACGGGTTTTAATCAAAAGCAAAATACTGGAAACGAAATAAAAGAAGAAAGAATTCCTACAGAAAAATCAGGGGACATCTTTAAGGAAAATTTAGAGAAAATAATTGGAATAATATCTTCATTATTATATATTTTTTGAGGATCAAAACAAAAACAATCAAGTTATGGTTTTTGAGCATCTATCACAGAAAAGGCTCAGTGAAGACCAGGATATGGTTGTAATGATTGTTTTGAGTGGACTACAAAAACACAAACAAATTATAATAATAATAATAATAATAATAATAATAGAGACAAAATGATGATTAATTATGCATTATTTACAACCCTTTCTAATATAACGGCAGTCTTACAGAAAGAAGCAGCCAGAAGGAATCCCAGCAGCAGATTCGCCGTAATGCTGTTGAGTTGATTAGAAGAGTGAGAGGAGAGTGGCTGAGGGTGTGAGGGAGTGAGCGAGTGAGTAAGAGGAGAGAAGGGAGTGAGTGAGCGAGTCAAGCCGCCCCTCTTCCCAAAGCTTATTTATTCCTCCGGCATCCAGCCCGCTGATTAGGCAGCCACAGACACTCCTAATGCCTCCCCGCAACGAACGAGCCGCCGCAATTTTCAATGGGCTTATCTGTTGTGCTTTGCGCTCAGTAAATAATGCCGCGGCTGTCAGCGGCCTCGAACAGCATCATCCACGTAGCCGAGGCTACATTAGGATTAGCCACGTTGAATGAAGGGGAAGCTGTGCAAAGCTCCAAACAGTTTACAGGACCCTCCGCCCCGAGTGGAACAAACAGAATGTAATTAAGGAGAGATGAGAAGGAGGTGCAGTTCGACAGGGATGCTCACACACAAACACACACTCTCACACTCACTCCTGCAAATGCAAATGCCTCTTTGTTGGTTGTCATGCCTTTTAATACCCTGAGACAGTAAAATACCCTCTCTTTTTTTTTTCTTCTTCTGCTTTCTCCACATTATGGAATTTGTCATGTTCAGTTGCAGCTGTCATAGCTAGAACAGTGTGCGCTAATGTGTGTAATCTGCTTTGCAACACATCAATTATGATGGATATTGCTCCGCTGCCATGCTTCCAGGGTTTTTTATACAAGCCTGCAGGGGAATCAGTCTTTTCTTGTTAGGCAACCTGTTTAGTAAATAATGATCCACTTTGAGCCCGAGCTGACGCCGTTACAATGTGACGTGTGTGTGTGTGTGTGTGTGTGTGTGTGTGCTTGTGCGCACACATGCATGCGTGCAATGTATGGCGTGATCGCGGCGGCGCTTTGGTGTGCGAGGATCAAGCCGAGTAGATCAAAAAACACTTACGTGCGAGGCTGGAATTCAATCATGCCTGCGTTGTGTGACAAGCCACGTCACAGAGAAACCTAAACCACTTCTGAATGTGCGGCGAGCCCATATGTAAAAACTATAAATATCATCAGAGGCGTGTAAAAGCATTTCCAGAGCTGTCTAAGCTAACAAAGAGGCAGAAAGATAAATATTTAGATCCTACAATGTGTCAAGCTAATTTTTTCCCCCCTCTGAGCTGAACGATCTCTTACTGTTTTATTTCTTGAAGGGATGCTCTGCACAGTCCCTAACCTTCTACTCCTTTCTGAACTCTCCCTTCATGCCTCGTGGGTGATTCCTGGTTCTTTCCATCTCAAGAAAGATCATACCTCTCTACTCTCCTTTGCCCTCCATCCCCAACAAAGCTCTATTCTTTCCGTCGGGACGAAACAAATTCAAACGATCCCTAACTGTTGCTTTGAGTCATCCAGATGCAGAGGAGAGGGCAGCATCCAGAAGAAGCTCCTGTGACCTGCGTGATCAGGGTAAACGGTGTTCCTTTCGATGAAGACGAATGGGACAACCCCCAAGATCCCTGCAGCGGATCAGATGGAGATCGCTGTCAGATCCCCGCCATACTGCACCTCCATCAGTCTATAACTCAGTTCATCTGCAAGGCATAGAGGCAGGTAACAGACAGGGGAGGAGAGAGGCCCTTCACTCCTAGATGAACACATTCTTTCGTGTCAGCATAAAACCCTTAGCTGCACTGGGACCGGCTCACAGACACAGCTCTGTGGATGTTTTTTTTTTTTCTTTTCCCTGTGTGTATGTGCGTGTTCATGTGTCTTCACACGCCTCTGTTAGAGTAAAAAAAAAAAAAACACACAGAGATTTTGGTGGCTTAATCTGAGATTGGGACAGACACCACTGGATATTCTATTTACTCCATGCAAGCTGCTCCCCAATGTCCCATAAAACCCCTCGCCTCTGAACTAAGCTGGTCAGGGTTAAAGCTCCCCAGCGACGGGAGACTGAGTACCTGCCCAGAGTGTGTGTGCGTTCGTGTGTTTATGTGCGTCTGTCTATGTGAAGCCACAGTCCTGCCCCCCCCCAACCACCCCCACCCCTGCCTCTCCTCCGATGTAATGGCTTTATTTATGAAGTGGCACCAGCAGTAACAGGCAGGCGATAAAGGAGGAGATAGTGCATGCCATGCCGTGGCCTGAAGCCATGCTATCCTTATGGCTTTTAAAAGATTGATACCATTTGACGTTTTGTGCGCTCGCCATGCGGGGGGGGAGAGGAGGGAGGAGGTAAATATTGATGCTCGAGAGGAGAGGAGGTGATAATTCACTCGCTCAAGGAATTCGTTTACCTCAACTACTTTTACTTTGTATGAATAAATTCTTACATGATTTCGTTGGTAGATTTTTTTTTTTAAATGTGGGGAAATATATCCTAAAATTGAACGAGGGAGGAATTACTGATAACTTTAGATCACTTTAACAAATTATGCTCACTAAATGTTATTTTTCCGTTGATATGATGCTCCAATAATTACGGTAACATACAGTGAAACATGGTTTTTCCTTGTCTCCGTCCTGAGCTCACATTTGGCTGAGCTAATCAGCCATAAGATTTTTTTTCCCCCTGCCAAAATAAGATGTGAAAAGACAGGGTGTTTAATTTGACCATAAACAGAGACATCAGTACATTTTACTGCAGTAAAACAAGAGCCATCTGAGGGTGACAGATCCTCCCGACATCCCCCAAAACATCACACAACAAATGCATCAGCATATGACACATCCTCAATGGGGATAAGTTCTGGACAAAGAATTGATAACTGACAGATATTCTGACGGCTATATAAAAAGTATTGTGGTAATTAATGAATGCTTAGTTCATGAATCTGTCATGCATGAAGAAGTATTGTGTCTTGACATCACTGATTGGCAAGAAAATACTGCAAGAGTCATTAAAACAAGTGATCAATATCTCTTAATGCAAAAACCACCAGTAGAAACGGTTGCTCTACTTCACTGTGATCAAGCTGGAGGGATACAAAACTTGCTGTTTCTCATGAATGAAGAACTTTTAGAGACCCCACCTGCACCTGGGGTACTTTTGCACACACACACACACACACACACACACACACACACACACACACACACACACACACACACACACACACACACACACACACACACACACACACACACAAACACACACACACACACACAGACAGACAGAGGTGTGCCTCTAAAAACACAAAATGAGGACATTTCCTCAGTATTCCCCACGGCGGCGGCCCGCTGGCCAACGAGCCCAGCAGGTTTCCTCGAGATGCAGAAACCTGTTGGAACACAGGACTCATTCAAACTCTTCTACCTGTCCTCTTCCTCTCTTCCCCTCTTCCTCTCTTTTCAAACTCCCCCCCCTCCTGCTTGCTGCACTTAAAAGTTTGCAGCATTAACCTCCTCACCGCAGCGTCTGCCTGAACGCACCTGCGCACCAGGTAAACCTGTCATCAGAATTAACATATGACCTGCCATTAAATGAGCGCATTGGCCGTGTTTTTCTTTCTCGTGCCCCGTGCGAGCAAACTGCTGAGTGAACTCGGCGGTTCTCTGGGGTGTTGTTCCCGCCGTTGTTTACCCAAATCACTAATGTGATTTACTGTTTCTTTCAGACCCAACGCCACCAAAATTGATGGCGTCTGACTGCAGCCAGCAGTGCATGACAGCAAAAACAGCGATGCATTCACGCGCACAATAACAGCACGGTTTTTAATGCAAACCAAATGCCTCCACAAGCTGCTGAGGTAGATTTGTGAGTCGAGGCTGCCAACCATCTAGTGTGGATCAGCAAAGACAGACAGAAACAAGAAGAAAAGGTGAAGACGCTTTCTCTCCGCTCAAGACTAAATATAGCGTCTGGCTTTTGTATTTTTTCTCAGATCTCATTTTTCAGTCTGACCCTGATCTGAAGACAAAGAAGGAACTCACTGTTTCTCCTCTTGTCTCTCTTTTTTTTAAACTCTCTGACCCCTCCTCTCACTGACTGCCTAAATCTACAGCTAAGACAGTCGAGGATGATCCGTTCTCAGATGTGTCGTCTCAGTAAACTGCTCGTTTGTTAGCACCGTGGTCCCGTCTTGTTTTGCCAGGTGGACGGGGGGGGGGCTTACCGGCCCCCTCCTGCTGTCTGTTTTGATCTAAAGCAGCTGGTAGGATGCGGTGCCCATTTAGTCTGAGAAATCAGCTTGTGCAAACAAACACCTCACTCCCTCTGTAGCCCAGCACAGGCCGGTGCATCTGCCAGCTATTATGAGCGAAATATCTACGGCCTTCTCGCAAAAAAAAAAAAAAAAAAATTTCCAGATCCCTGCTTCCAGGCCGGCAAATAAACAAAACAGGCCTCAGGTATCATTATTCAAAAGCTGATATGGCTGAGGGAGTTTATTAAGTACACCTGCACAGTGACCCCAAGTCTGCAAACCCCAGCTCTCAAGGGAGATGCCAATTGCTGCACACAAGTGCGGTGGGTTATGCATATGCTGAAAGTGACAAGGAGGTTAGGTGACATATCTTTAAGGTATGTGATTCTCTCATATTGTCATCAAATATAAATGCCAAAGTTAGCCTGACAACCTGTGAAAACTCCAACTTATGGAAAACTCTTGAAGTCTCCTTGACACATATGTACAAACATGCAGCCGATGGGTGTCTGTTGTCAGTCATTCCAATGCAAAACTGCCAGGCTGATTAAAAAGAAAGCGCTGCATTAAGCCAGTCTGGAGCGCCACAGCGGTCGATGTTAACTTGTAGGCCTGCTGAGTACAAACTCGTTACGAAGTAAAGGAGCACTTCTGTGTTGATGGAGGGAAACTGAGAACCACTGCAGTTGGTTGCAAGGACTTGAGGCTGCAAGACACCTCGATGCACTGCGAGGGGAAGAAAGGGAGAACAAGGAAGTGAGAATACGGGCCGACCGGAGGGTAAAGAATGAGAGAAAAGTCGGGGGGGGAGAAAGGGGACGAGGGAGACAAAATGAGGGAAGATTGATGTGGATGTGTTTGAAAAGGTGAAAGGGAGGGTAGGTAGTTTGGGCTTGTTTTATTTGGCGCACCTGCCCGTGGAAGCGGCCATGAACAGGAAGGCCTGAGACTTAATTACATCAGCTGTCCGAGCCAAAATAAATGTCACCCCCTGATGGAAGCAGCAACACCTCCTCGCCTTTCGCTTTCCTCTCAGCAGGCACTTCACCGGCTTTAAGCAAGACATCTGAGCGCCAATGACCTGGATAACATCTAAGCAAAAAGCACACCATCTCTCAGATTAGCCACATACGCTGCTTGCTTATGTTCTACACATTGGCCACACATATGTTTTGGATTCGTTTAACTTTGTGAATGTTAACATTCATGTGCGCCTTTGTCCACGTCTCCTTCAATTTGTCTGCATCCGTTTCTCCGCCATCCTCCTTTTCCCCCCAAGCAGTGTTCATTAAACAAGCCTCGTACCGAAGCAGTGCTCCCGGTCTTTCTCGCTTCTTAATCATTCTTAATTTCACATCACACCTAAGGGTGCCCCCCCCCCACCGTGCTTCTCCCAATCCAGGCCTTCCAGCCTCCCCTCCAACACTGCTGAGCCTCAGCTGCCTCACGCTTTCCGAAAGACCACCAGTACCGATCCAACCTTAAGCCTCCACGCCAATTTAACCTCTAAGCAATGTGGACTTTCAAACATGTTATCTCCCAGTACACACTGGTGATCCTGGAAACATTAGCATAAGTTAACCCAGCACCTCTGGTCAGCTTTTATAAGTGAGAGAGAATGCTTTAACACTTCTACAACTATACACAGTCATGCATTTGACTATGGAGGGTCATAACTTAGAAAAACATATGGAAAAAAGCTACAAAGATATTACTCTATAAATAATATCACTTGTCCTCTACCCTTGTAAACCAGTCTCAAAAACAGAGCATGCAGTTTTGATTTGAACCGGTACAGACTGTTTTTGGTAGAAACAAGACATTTAAAGATAATAAGGGCAGGAGGTTTTGAGTTATAGCTCTATTTGTTTTAAGGATTTCAAGATGCCAAAATACTCCACAGCAGCTTAAAAAAAAGGAGGCAGGGCTGCACAACAGCAAACCTCCCTTGTGACAATAGTCGGGCAAACAGCCTGCGTGACTTGACGCATGACTTCACAATGAGTTTTGGCAAATGCTGAAGCCGGCCTACGACAATACATCATCATCATCATCGTGCAACACGGCGCTGAGGCCTATATCAAATACCTGCATGCAGACATAAGACTGCTTTGTAATGATGGCGTTGCTTTACCCTCCCACAGTAAAATCAGTGATTCACAGTATGATAAAACCACATTGTGTACATCGTTTTTGCATCTGATAGGCCTTCAAATTCATAAATCTTTCACTCCAACTGAACTTCTTGGACCTTATGTCATCTTCTCACCCGCCCAGCCCTTGTGTCCTGTTTTTTTTTTTTTTTGCATTAGCAAGCAAGAAAACTCTGGACACACAAACATTACTGTAGCTTTAATTTGACACACTGGCTAGTGTGCTAATCAGAGCTGCTAATCAGATAGAGAACCCATCTGAATCCTTACAGGAAGGTATATATTTTCCTCTGCGATGGAAGGACTGTGCGTCTTTATTTGCGACGTGGTGGAGGAGGAGTGGGTGGGCAGATGGAGGAAGGCAGCACATCCTCCTCACGCTGTCACTCCTAGCATCCTCTCCTCTCCTCTCCTCTCTCGTCTCCTCTCCACTCATGGCGGGAGCGGTGCGTGGGAGTTGCTCAGGAGACATAATCATGAGCCACTTCACTCGAGTGCTGCCTTCAATCAGCCCTCGAATTAATATTAATCATCCCTCCCTCTATTCCACCCCCACCCCCACCGACACAACAACCCTTTCGTCACCAACACTGCCGCTGATAAATACTCATGCAAAGAGAAGGCATTTACGGATGCATGTGGACATATGTCGATGCCCTCACCTCACCGACAAAGCAACACCTCATCACTTTATTTCCCTTTTCGTCTTTTCCGTCCCAGTGGCTTCACGGTTCAAACCGCCATTCAAGACTTAATTGTCCCTAATCACTGCTGAAGGTCATGGCTACTCAGCAATACATCTCCCTCTCTCTGCCCTGTCCCTCTCATCTCTCCTCTTCTGCTCTCCTCCAGCCCTCTCCTCTCCTCTCCTCTCCTCAGCACCGCATCACCTTCACAGAAGGCGATGCTAAAACTACCCGTCCATTAGAAACATTTATTAGAAAGTGCGATTAGAGCTTTTGTGTCACAAGAAACAGCTTCTGCCCTGTTTTTGCCAGGATGCTGCCTCCCAGGAATGCAAAAAAACTGCAAAGGAATGAGAGATTGGAGGAAAATATGAGCCCTGAAATCAGAAGTGATCATCCATAGGAATGTTTTCTGTGTGTGTGTGTGTGTGTGTGTGTGTGTGTGTGTGTGTGTTTAAGATGGCTGAAGGTCAGAGAGACATTGGGGCAATCACACTAATGAAAACAAACGAGGGATACAGCTGGAGGGAGAGACGGAAAGACAAGAAGGGACGCAGGCGGAGAAACCAAAAAAAAAAAAGAAAAAAGAATGGTATTGTGTGTGTGTGTGTGTAGAGATTGTCTGCCTTGCCTCAGCCTAATCAAACACAGCACGGTCCTATAAAAGGTTGGTGAGAATGTACAGACACATAGGCGAAGTCTCACCGCCTGCCATGTACTGTTCTTTTATTTACTTGCCCTCCTGACCTTTAGTGAGACACGAGGACGGACGCTCACACACACACACACACACACACACACATCTTACTGTACATGAGGCAACACAAGCGGCGGTGGCACGATGTGAAGGTTATTCCTGCAGAGGGATGACGCTGTTTATTCAGGGCTAGCAGGCAGAGTCTCTGACATTCAGCTCGGAGAACATGATTAATGCTACAATATACATAGACGCGAGGAAACAGAAGAAAAAGAAGAAGAAGAAGAAAGTGTTGCACTGTTCTTTCACAGACGCCTTTGTAGCCACACATGCATCCGGTTGTCTTTCTTCAGCTCGGCGCGTTTCTGCAAGAACGGGTGGAAATTACGGGCGATTAAGAATCTGATGTCTGACATCATATAAAAACAAAAACAAAAAATTCCTAATTCAATCTAACATGTTTTAATATAAAGAAAGAAGGAGAAAAAAAAAGTTTGACTGTGAAGAAAAGAGAGGGTGGGTGAGAAGAGAAGATGCACAAGAGATGTAAGTGAATAAAACCTCCATTAACAGACTGAATGTAAAGGAAGTGGGTTTTTAATTAACATCGCCGCTAATTAATGAGTGGTTATAGATCAAAAAGAGAGCAATACAGAGGCATGTGGTGATTTGCAGTGCACACACACACACACACACACACACACACACACACACACACACACACACACACACACACCTACACATATGTACGCACAGTAACGCTGTAATCGCACTCTATCCGACCAATCAGCGAACATGTGGACCTAAAGGCTTCCCACCAATGAGGAGGAGATGATTGAGACATTAGGAGCGATCAATAGGCGTTGGGCCAACCACTGCATAAAGACCATCCCAGAGGAGAAGGCGCCGCCTCGGGCAAAGTGAGGAGCTGTGTGGACGCCTAGAATCATCCTCTGGTGGGAAAAGTGGGAAACAAAATCTACCGAATGTAGGAAATAGAATTTACAACACTGGAGTGACTGAGCATCTTTTCAAAATAAAAGGCTGATTCAGAATTTGATTAACCGGTCACTGTTTTGCCTGTGGGATGCAAAGATTATGCACAACTTTCACAGCCAGCTGGTTACATTAACAGAAGCATTTAATGTCTGTGTTCATGGGATAGACGAGGCTGAAGGGAAGCCTTAAAAATACCCATTTTTGTGTGTGTGGGGGGGGGTTAAATGGGATTGAAAGGGCAAGAAACACTGAGGTCAGACTTACTTTACTTTCTTTACATATTCAACTCAGTTGAAGGTTCCATGTGGAGTTTTGGACCTCTAGCCGCGCTGCAGAGCTGTTCTTCTATTGGTCCACGTTTTGATTATCTCGTGGACGCACACGAGCTCTTGTACGTGCACGAGATGGACACAGTTGAATCGTAACACAGTCCTACCAGTGATCAACAGGTGGCAGCAACAAGATATGCTGCAGATTAAGGAAGAAGAAGAAGAAGAAGAAGAAGAAGCAGCTCACTTTTGTAGTATACGGCATGTGAGTTTACTTACTTGCGTATAAAGGCTCTAAATTAATCATTCCCGGATCATAAAAGCAAGACTTATTTGGCTGATCAACCCAGTCAGCGAGGCCTGTCAATCCGAACCATTACATCATCCGACGAGCCGGGCAGCCAAACAACCTGACTCAGCAGCTCTCAGGCAGCATCCTGGCTGAGCTGAGCTGCTCTGCGCCGGCCTGTTGCACTTCAGAGGAAGCCCTGTAGTTTATTTTTCATTGGAAGGGGGATTTGGCTGCTATCAAGTTGCAGCAGCGTCACTATCAAACACGCTTCTGGCTTGTAAACAGGCAGCTGCCAGCTCTCCAGGCTCCCCACAGCGTGCAGCAGGGCCGGGCTGAGTGGAGTAGAGTTGTGACACTGATCCCACCCCTATCAGTCCCTGGCAGACTGCGCTAATAGACCCTTCAAAAACTCTCACCTCTATCTATATTTTATTTAAGACGTGCCAAGTCTGTGGTGTGTACACGCGCTTTCATGTGTGTGTTTGCGTGCAGCGCCTGGATGTGCATCATGTTGTGTGAGCATGCATGTGTCTCTCTGGATGAGGCATCTTCTTTATTGCTTGTTGTTGACATGGATCCCTTTAGCCCTTAACAGGAGTCAGCGGGAGGGCTAAGCTGCTAACCAGCCACACACACACACACACACACACATACACATACACACACATATTGCAATGCTTCACCAGTCGAGAAGCATTATTCAGCAGGTCAACAACCACTCTCACTGCCTGGGAGTGTGTGTGTGTTTGTGTGTGCCTGTATATACAGTATGTACTTGTATGCAGGATGTGTGTGTGTGTGTGTGTGTGTGTCAGCGCTTCAGGCTAAGGCACTCAGAGTGAAATTATGTTCTCAGACTGGCTCCGTGTTGCCCTCTTTATCCTGACAGGCGAGGAAACAGCCACAAATAAATAGGCAGAGAGCTCTCTCTCTCCCCAGACGTGACCGCCATGGCATACTAGCACTCTAGAAGGCGGCGTGAAGAAAAACAGAATTGTATTTCATTGTAGGGGTGGCAGGGGACTGTGACTCGATAAGCACGGCGTATTTGTTGTATTTGTGCCACTTAAAATGAAGCCTCCACTGTGGGAATAGATGCTAAACGGACATGTGAGGACACAACAAGCATGGCGGGATTTGTTTTTGTGGCAGGGGTCGTTTACAGTTCCAGTTTTTTAATACATAATTTAATGCCTATAAATAAATAAATATATAGCAGATGAATTCCGATGTCACGGTTCTCCTTCATGTCGCACGGACACAAATGGGATATGTATCCGATCTAAGAATGTCGAGGAACGTATGAAAGGGACTCAAATCACCTGTAAAAAAAACCACCTGTAGGGCAAACAGTTCAAAATAAGCCCCTAAAAAAACAATTAAAATTCTGAAAGCTTGTCTGATGTAAGGATTTTAGGAATCACATGATGAGTTGAGGATTTAAAATAACCAGCTGGGACAGGATTTAAGAGTGAGACGTCCAATTAAAACAGATAGAAGTGTAAACTAACCACTCATAACCACAGCCAGAGGCTTACACACACTTTAAAAAAAGGCTGTTTTAATGGCAGATGTTCAATTGTTACATGAAATATAATCAACCGTGACACTTTTTTTTAAAACAATAATGGGTTTAATTAGTTTTGAAAACCTGCGACCAAGCTGTGCATTTCATAGTCTCTAAATTACCTCAAACAAACCCTGACATTTCTGAACTGCATGTGTCTTGATTCCTATCAGGAAAAATATGCTCTGTGATAAGCTAATATTGGGTAATACATCGGTCAGGCTGAATTATCAGACGAGCTCTGATCGTATCCACATCTGATACGGAAATCTTAAGAGTTTGTCTCTAATCTGAGAGGCCATCAAAATAAAAGCCTGTCATGCAATTGTGTCGTTAACCCCCAGAACTTAACGCTTCTGTTGCGTTCCGGGTCAAACTGACCGATTTAAACGTTTTCTCTCCAAAACAACTTTGTTCACACATGATATCTGAACACACAACATAAATGATTAGAATTTGTATTAAATTTTTAGTGTTTTATTAAACTTCCCAGTCAACAGGAAACGACCACAACAGGAGGGTTAAAACAGCGATCAGCTGATGTGATGGCTCAGTTTGCTTTATTACTGCAGAGACTTATTGAGCAGAGGTTTCATAATGAGCAGCCATGTTGTTTTTGCTTTCCTAGCCAGAGGGAATGTAATCGATTGGTTGTGTTGACAGCAGTTTTATTTAAATGTCCACAGTCATAGACGAAAAAGGAAAAAAAAGAAAAGAAAAAAAAAGTGAATGTTCAAACGGCGGCTGATGATAATGAAAAGAAAACCCCTCCCCAGCTGGCCTGAAAAAGATTTGCAGAGAGACATCTTTTGAAGGTTCTCCTTCAAAGCCCCGGCTTGCCTCCACTGCCGCATCAGGGGATTTCTGTTATTAATTGAAGTTAATTTTCTGGGATATCAGTTTGCTGGGCACGTGGGAAAGATTGATAGCCCCCCACGCGTCTCCCGAGTGTTGGGACGTGGAGGGGGACGGGCGAGAGGACAGAGAAATGACAGTGTTCCCCTCACCATCCCAGAACCCGGTCTTCACTTTTATCATCCCCAAATCAAATTACAAACATCGGAGGCCAACCTTGGCTGGAGGAGATTTCCATAAGATTAATTAGGCCGGCTAGCCAAAGACAGAGTGGGCCGGAAAATATAAAATAATAAATATAGGAGGTGGGGGGGGGTTAGTGATGGCGATGGGGGTTGGTGGAGGGATGAAATGTGTGTGTCTGTGTGTTGAAGATGTGTGAGAATGGGCAAGTCAAATGGACAATGGGTAATTAGTGCAAGCAGCAGATTCTCAAAGGCACAGGGAGGACAGCCTGGGTGGGGGTCTCCGCTGGCCTCGTGATGTGGAGGGCCGTACGGCGGGGCCCACATTTAATTAGCGCCACTTTGATACCCACAGGAGTGCCAGGGGCCCCGGGCAACCTAAACAGTGACTGACAACCCCACACCTCCGGACGCTCCCTGCTCTCCAATTATAGATGCACCAAGCTGAGAGGGCCCAGTGTAAACCCTCACAGAAGAGCCACACACACACACATGCAAAGGCATACACACATTTGTACTGTATGTGCACAAAATGCCCAAACAACCCAGGCAACCAGGCAGCTGGCTCCAGCCTCTGCCTATTTGTGTGCCACAAATTGGCATTTGGATTAAATGGAGCTTGAGATGCCCTGAAGGCGCGGAGAGGAGACAATCTCTCACCTGGCCTGATCTGCGAGCAGAGCAGTTGTTTAAAATGAGGATTAATTTCGGGGCGGGAGGGGAAACAGAGAGGGAAAGAAGCCGCAGCGAAAATCCTCTTCCTGTGTTTTCTGAAACAAGCCGCTTTAGCAAACGGGGCTAAGACCATGCAAGCGCGTGCGAGCATGCAGACGCACACAGACGCACACAGAAAGCCTTGTTATACGCCTGTGCACAATCTGCAATATTAATGTGTGGAGTATGAATAGGTGACTGGAAAGCAAAGGCTTTTGCTGTGTTGTACTGGTCTATATTTAATGTGCTGGGATGTGCCAGACACCACAACATTTTACAGCGCTTGAGTTACGTGAGCAAACAATGCCTGGCTCCATGCATTATGCAGCTGGAGCGGTTTCACCCAGCCCAAAACACACAGTTGGTAAACAAACTGCTTACTCTTTAGCTAACAAGATGTTTGTGTAAATAATAGATATTCAAATCTGTTCTCCGGATGCAGAGGAAGAAAGTTGCCGTGTAATTTGTTGTATTATTTAGCACGTTGTCTTTTCGCTCCCACGTCGCCGAGCCGCGGCGCCTCATTGACAAACAAATGAAAACATCAACAGCAACATGGTGTTGCTCTCGCCGTGGAAACACTTGCTGCCTGTCATAAAGGAATTACCGCACTTTGAAATATTAATCCGTGCGACACACATCCCTCACAAAGGAAAGGGGAGCGGGAAGATTTTCACAGTGACAAGTCTGACTGCTTAGATTTTTAATCAAAAGAAATCAATAGGATAAATATTGTATATAAAGTTGGCAGCCCTAACAATATGGCATTAATCACATGCCTCTGCTGGTGCTGTCAGAGATAATTCCTCTGCTAGTCTCTTATGGGAAACCACAGCGGTGCTTCAGTCATGATGAAATGGGGAGAAATTCCTACAACAGATTGGTGTCATGCCCCCCCCCCAGCATTGTACACAACGAGTCGTGTTGTGTTTATCCAGGGAGCGGCGAGGTTGTGTTCTTTCATCAATAAGGCGTGTTTGGTTGGGGATTGCCTTTAATCAATAGAGGAAATCAAACAAACAGAGGCTGCTAATAGCTGGATAATCTGTGACAGAGATCTGAAATCCACTAAAAGCACGGCGGTTTGATCCACCTCACACCCCGGGGCGAGGGGATGGGCGTGGAAAACATATGCGTTACTATTGCACATGTGCACGACAGCCTGCATACATACATGTTAATGCATGTGCACACTGAGCAAAGACACGTGAACAAAAAGGTTCAAATCCATGCAGGTGATGCCAACGCAGGAAAATCACTCACTGCTTGAATTTACAAGAGAGGAAACATTTTCAAATGTTCCTCATGTGGTTGAGGTTTGACGGAATTTAGTCAACTTTAAGTTAAGCTAACTGTAAATTTAGTTGAAATGAAATTGGTCATATTGAACGTGTTTTTCAAACCTTATGTAATCCCATTAAAAACAGAAAATGAATACATATAGTAGACCAATTACAGTGTAGCATAAATAAGATATATACCTGTATATATATACTAATAATATACCACAGGTATAATTGATAAAGCTAATTATGGTTGCATTCCATTCAGGTGGTGTTGTGCATTGTTATCATCATCCGTTATGTGATCATCCATGTTTGTTGTTGTTTGTCTGCAAGATATCTCGAAAAGTATGTTATTAATGATACTTTCATATTTGGGAAAAAACACATTCCGCTCACTGTCTTCATGTTAGCATATCATGTTCTGACTGCTCTACACACACACACTCAAACATAAACCCACCCTACAGGGCTAATGTCATGCCCACCAGTACATTAGCCCATTTGTCACACCCCAGGCCCCCGATGTAGTCCACAGCGTCGACCCTCTTGACCCAGACACTCTCTCACCCAACTGCCTCCAGAGCCTGGGGTGTCCCCCCTCTGTAACCACCAATGCCCCTCGCCTACCCTTCAACCTCATATACTATCACTGCCCCCCCCCCCCTTCGCCAACCTCCTCTCTGTCTACACTCGGAGCCTGGGGAACCTAAAGCAGTGCCAGATGGGGCCTCTTGTTCCAACAACAGGCAGTCATGCATTTGTTAGCCTCTCCTGCTCTCCCTTTGCTCTGCCCTCTCGGCCCCTCTGTTCACCTTATGCATATTGATGTACAGAAACTTGGCTCGTAGAAGTTGACTCAATTTGCGCAGACCACCGACAGCTGTCAGACATTACATCTAATCAGTCTGGCTCTAACCAGCTATTGGGCAATGAGCCCAGACTGCTGAGTACCAATGGCCTTTATTGGAGGCGACAAATTGGGCCCTCTCAAAAACTCGACCATTTGCTTTGTATTGCAATTTGTCACCGCTTCGCCTCGGTTTTTTTGGTGATCACCGACAGTAGATGACCTTTTCCCAGAGGACGCGTTTCCGTTTCCTGCATTAGAGGAGCTGTCAGAAGTTTCTCCTTCCTTGTTGCAGTCCATGCTCTCCATCAAAGCACCTCTCATCCACTTTGTGTCCCTCTCAGGAAGGAGTTTCCTGGAAGTGATTGACGGAGGAAGTTTGCTGCATCTCCTACTAATCAACATCATTACATCCAGATATGTCGCCTTCTCGGAGGTGACAAGAGATGAGAGAGAGAGAGATGTCACGCCGTGATGAACGTCTGCATCCATCCGTTGTGATTTGTTGTTAAAATCTATATGCGTACAAATCAGTGATTAGCACGTTAGCAGATGTTCAGTTTGCAAAGGTAGACGCCGTCATCGAATGAAATGCTCCATGATTGTTTTGATGTGATTCTGTCACACACTGGCAACTATAATCAAGGCTGTGGGCTTTTCAAAATCAATCTGTCTGTGCATGGATATGCAAGATCTGATCAATATGTTGACAGCAAGAAACAAGCTAAGAGAGACTTCAATCTGATATCATGTTCTTTATTAGGTAGGGATCATCCCTTCCACTATCACTGTAAAACAAAATCCTAATTTTACAGAAAATAACTACATTTTTACAGTAATTTTCTGTTCATTTAATTCAATAAAAAACTGTGAAAAATTACAGACATTGTCTGTAAGTTAATAAGCCAATAATGACAAATTACATTTATTTTTCAATTTTTAACAGACTTTACTTACTTTATTATTTATAGTTTTTTTTCTACTTTCTTAAATAATATACAAATATATGTAATACATATGTCTATGTTGTTTTACAAAGACAAGAACATTGGTTCAAATCCTACTTCAGATAAAGCTTTTGTATAGGATTGAGTGTAAGTGAGTGACTGTTTTTCTCGAAAAGTCCTAAATTAACAGAGATTCACCTTAAAGGTACAGTAGGTGTTTTTAATGTTTTATTGATACAATACATCTGTTATTCCACTGTTTCATGAACATTTATCAATAATAATATACTTAGTTTAATTTATTAAAATCTGCTCTGTATTTTTACAGTTTATGATGTAATTTGGTGGTATGGTTATTTACTGTAATTTGACTGGATCCGTCTGGAAAGCCAGTCCTTTTACTGTTTTGTTTTTTTTTTTTACAGTTTTTTTATAGTGTACTCTTCCAGTACGACGTTTTCTTCACTTATCGTCAATTTTAACACCAACATGGTGATTGATTGGACTTTACAGCTCTTGATTTGAGCTGAACTCGCCGATGAGCTTCTTTTAGCTCCTTCACGATTACCACTGCACTCACGTTCTTAGTGCAATTTTAGATTTCCCCCATTGATCTGCCAGTTTACGGAAATTGGACCGAATTAAGTGGTCTTAAACTTCATTTCCAGACAGGTATTGTTGGGCGGCGAGCAACACCAGGCTCATGTTGAAGCCATCAGGCCATCGACCAGACACCGCCCCCCTCATCCATCCCGCAGCTGCAAGCCATTATCATTTGTTAGAAATTCTGTATATCAACAAGGAAAACATAACATAAAGCATTCCATATGGCCAAGAAATGACATTTTGTGTGTTGGATACTAAATGGTTTGGAGTAATTTAACGCGATCCATTTGGAGAAAGAATCTCGCCCTCGTTCCTGCAAAATTTCCAACAAAAGACACCGAAAACATGTGGTGTTGATGCGTGCAAGTGCAATAACATTTACTCTGCAAATCGCTTCCACATTGGGCTGTCTTGTGTCAGGTAAGCTGCCTTAAAAACAGTCATACAGTTAATTGTGGCTTATGTTTTTAACAATGAAGGAAGGGCCACAAAACGATCCTGACAGAGCAGATTTCATAGATTTAGTCAATTAAAAATCAATCGTTGACATTTAAGGGATCAGATTTATGTATATGTACAATATGTGTGCATCACGTGTGACAAAATGTGCGCTTTGTTGCATGTATTTCATGTTGTGTCTCCGGCCTGCTGAATCTTGGCTGCTAGTATTGGCAGTGACCCAGGACCCAATTAAGGCTAAATGCCAACGACCTGCGTGGTCCGCTGGCTGCTGCACCATCGTGCGTGCCAGACAAAACAGCCGAGCCTTTGCTCCATGTTGCTGCGCTTCATGAAGGTTTTAATAGCTGTCGGTTTTGTCGCTTAACTGTTGTAAACACCCCTGTCGGTGCACCGTGAGGAATCCACAGCAATCTGTGGGTAAATTAACAGGGAAGGGTGGGTGGGTGGGCATGGCAGTGCCACAGGCTGGTATACAAATGTGGGGGGGAAAGAATGTGAACCGTTGACTTTATATAAAGATGGACGACATGAGAAGTCTCCATAAGTGGGGCCAGTGTAGATCATAAACCCCTCCCCCTTCCATTTTAGCGGATGTCACATGGGCCAAACTAGAAACTCAAAGTACGCGTAAAATATTTTTTTCTTCCCACAACATAGTGTCTGTAATTTGAATTAGTTATTTGATGCTGTGACATCATGCTGAGTCAGGCAGGTGAACTGACGAGGCCCCGATCACCTGTGAAAGAAGGCCGTACCTGCATCAGGGATATATTTTGGCTTCATTTTTGTACAGTGGTAGGAAAATGGAGACCTAACATCTTTTTATCCAGAGATAAATGAAAGCTTCTTCTTCTTCTTTATAATCAGCTAGATTGGAGCGGCCATTTTTGACCGGGAACACCAAACTAGTTAACAGGAAATGAACAAATCAGGAGGGTTAAGGATGTAAAAGATTCACATTCCTGTTAAAAAAAAAATGTTAACTAATGTCACTCTTGAACTAAAAACTCGATCCTGGAGCAAAAATTGCTCCAACCAAATTTACTTAGGAGATTTATTCTCATGCTACGTCGAGGATGCAGGTGGTTCAGATTTCAAAATGAACAGGGTTCCTTTACTTCACCGCCGACACTCCAGCTGAGCTAATTCACTAAATAGTCTGTGTGAACAACCCCTGGCCCCAATACACCCTCTTTCCTCACTTCAAAGTAACTTTATTAGGGGGGAGATTAGGCTGCACTTAACCTGTAATGATGCCATATGAGGGGCTGAAGAAAGAGGTTCGTGCTCGGCGCTGTTTTATTTGATAGTTTCAATATGAAGACAGGAAGGAGGGCAGCAGCGGCAGAGGAGGAGGAGGGAGCGTGAGGCACGACGGCGATCTCTGAAAGCAACGTTCCGTTGCATGCAGCCCACCGCCACTCCTTATCCCACCCTCTCTGACGACGTACAGCTGTCCCCCCCCCCCCCCTCTTTGCTTCACCCTCTCTTCCCCTTCACCCTTTTCTTTCTGTCTAACCTCCCACAATCCCTTCTTCCTCCTTTAGACAACCCCCCTTTCCTTCCCCTCCCCACTGGTTATTTCCCCCCCTGCAAAAAATAGGCCAAGGTAACTTGCCAGCATCCCCCCCCCCGCCCGCCCTCCCCTGCTACCCCTCTCCGGGGGTTTGTGTGATATTTAACTACGGCTACAGTGGCATTTACTAATTTTATATGTGCAGAATTTATGTCAGATTCTTATTCAGCGAGAACAGGGGAGAGCAGCAAAGGTGGCTGGCTCTGTGTCCACTGTGTATACACTGGTATTATGTGAACTATTCACAACACGTCCACTGACATGAGCGCTGCTATTTTGTCTATAACGTTGCTGCTTTCCAACCCAGGTGCCACAATTAAAATCTAACCTTAGCATTTGGAGTGGGAGATACGAAGGAGCCAATTTGTTGTCCGCCACACACCCCGACTTCGATGCAGTGGCCAATGAAGGGAGTCTTCTTTTTTTTTCTTCCAAGGGCGACTCACAGCCCGGGGGCCACATCTTGTTGACAGGGGTGGCCGAGGTCAATCAGATACTATACCGATACAGCGACACAGATAAAAGACAAAGACATTCAGGTGCATACACATACACAAACACACAAAGGCATGCACATGGTGCAGGCCTGCACAAGTGATACAGTAGGCAGATGCATGGTCTTTACTGCATTAGTGATTAAATGCATGAAAAAAGATGAGCTAAAATACACGAAATAAACACAGAGTTTCAGGAGAAAATGGCTTAAAATGAGTGAAATTATCCGTCCATGCGGAAAAGTAATTTTACTTTGCAAGAAATCTTAAAATAAACAAATTGTGTGATTTTGCGAAATCAATCAGCATTGACTTTCTCCAGATGTTCTCCAGAAATGGAGGAAAAGCTTATAACTGTGTGTGTATTGTATGAGTTTGAAGACGTCCACAGTTTCCAACGAAAATAATGCAATCCAACCCTTTTACTTTAATGTAGCCATCAGTTAGAATAGAATAGAATGGACAGCCATTATTGTCATTATACAGTGTACAATAAAATTAAATTGCACATTTATTTAGTCGCTATTTGCAAGTTAGAAGTTAAAAGTTGAACTCAACTGATCCCGTGAGTAAAGCACACAACACTACAATATTTAGATGATACATGGGAAGCATCTACAGGATAATACACAAAGCATGTGGATTTTTTTTTTTATGGAAATATTTACCTGCAGGCATAAAATTTCAATCCAGCTGGAATTAAAACACAAAATAATAAATTGCAAGCTATGGATAGTAACTAACTATGCAAAACTAAATGCATTAGTAATCAGATTTGCAGCACGCCCATTAAAAAAAGTTTGTTTCCAGGGTGAAACAGGAAAGAAATGTCTTTCTGCCAGTCCCAGTATGAACTTGTCATTGCTGCAAATTTTGCTTCGATCACAAAGCTCCAAAGACAGACTATGAAAGGAATAAAAACGACAATGGCAGCGATAGAAGAGAATGAAAGAGAGCGATGGACAGAAAGAGAAAGCAAAAGAGAGAGCTGAAGTGTGGGGGGAAAAGGAACGATAAAAGGAACTGCCTGAAAAGGGGGTTCAGCAGATTGACCTGTGGGGCTTAAAATCAAATTGCAACGGCATTGTATTCCCTCCCATTTCCAGTACGACTAGTAAGCTCCTTATTGATAGATGAGAGATGAGACCACCCATACCTGGGGCTCATCCTCCTGTCACCGTACAGGACGGGCACCGGGAGGAGGGAGAAATCACACATCACATGTGCGGCCCTTTTCTATTTTGCAGCCAAAGCCAAAGCCAAAGCCAAATCCCCTGGGTGGGATCCCGCCTCGTCCCACAACTCAATAAAATAATTAGCTTTTGGATGGCCCGGCCGTTAATCAAGCCGCTCTAACATATGCAAAGGCGAAAAGAGGAGCAGAAAAAAGATATTCTTTTTTTTTTATCCGCCTTTTCACTTTGGTGAGTCGCTGCACTTTTATCTGTAAAAGTCGCTGATGTGAGTTCTTTTTTTTCAGATTTCTATAAAACATACGGCACAGCCAGATTGCTTTTTAGTTTTATGTTTAGTCTACAGGAAGCCAGATTATTGCTCCCTGGACTGAGGGGGGGGGGGTTGAGAAATAAATGGGACAATCAGCACAAACTGTTTCGTTTCAAATAAATCTGCTAGGTGCTGGAGAGAGGGCACGTCATGTGAAGATTGTGTTTAAATAAACTTGAGCTCCCCCCCTCTCCCTGAGATTCCTCTGTGTGTAATTGTTAGCTGTAAATGAAACATCTGTTTGGCTGTAGTGTCGCAATCAAAGAACGCTCCAATGAAAACAGCGGCAACTACGCAGCCATGTATGGGAAGCATAAAAAAAAAGAAAGAAGCCTAAAACATATCCTGTAGTAGCAAATGTGCAAAGACTAAACCAACACAAACAATATTGGACAATATTTAATTGTAATTTAAGGGAAAACTAAACTCAAACAGGCTCCCACACAAACAGGATCTTATGCAAATTCATGAAAAGTGATACAGGGGTGACAACAAGTGAGATGCCTCTTGTCTGTAAATGCCCCTTGCAACTTGCCACAGTTGGAAATGGCACTAAAATATGGGGTGCTAATTTAAGGCATGACACATTTCAGCATCTAATTTTGCTATTGCTACACAATACAATCAGGAGGTTGCAGAAATGTGTTTTATACTCACCCCTTGGGGGGGGGGGGGGGGGGGGGTGATTAATCAGTATTTTAACACCTGCTGCATGAAGGGCAATTGGGCTTAACCTTAGATATGCAAACAGACTCCTCTCTATACATGCTATACTCAAGAATGCATTTCAGCTGAGAGAAAAAAGGTCACAAAGATGAACCAGATGATTGTCCTGTTAAAGTTTTCTTATTTATTCTTGTGCAGCATTAAAACAACGTAAAAGCAATGACTTAAATACCTCACACCGATTCAAGGAATGCTTTTAAAGAAACATATTACAGATACATCTTAAGAAAACAAGTCAATGTAAGAGTCAGATACACCGAATATAAAGCTCCTATCCCTGAGAGAGCGAGAGCGCTCATAGATTTTTACCTTTGCAGCGAGCATGAAGTAACACTGAAATTCTAAATAACGACGACTTCTATACGGTCCACCAAAAACAAAAAAGAAGGAGAGAAACATACGCCCCCCCTCTCTCATCTTTTATATTTTCTCTCCATCCTCCTCCAGCCCCGAACCAAAGCTCACATCTCTAATGCATGATCCCATCGCCATTGTGGGGTTGAATCCAGCATCAACCAACAACATGTTCAATAAAATATGGAGGCATGGCGTTCAAAGCCAGGCTAAACGTACCTGACACCGGGGGGAGAGAGGGGGAGAGGGAGAGAGGGGGAGAGGGACGTGCAGCGTTTGTCAGGAAGGGGGGAAGCAGGAGAGGAGCACATGAGAGAGAAGAGGGTGAGAAGAACTGTTGGGAGGAATATTGTAACTTTTAGATCATAGTCTTCTGCCGTGGCTCAGAGGTGGTGGTGATGGTTACACAGATCTCACCTGTGTGTGAGTGTGTGTGTGTGTGTGTGTGTGTGTGTGTGTGTGTGTGTGTGTGTGTGTGTGTGTGTGAGTGTGTGTGTGTGTGTGTGTGTGTGTGTGTGTGTGTGTGTGGATTTTTTTTACATGGCATGTGGTTTCATTCCAACCTGATTAGTTTCACCATCAATAAAGTGCACAGAACATTTGACTGCAGTTGAAATTAAGAACTAACTCAAAAGGGTTACAGTTCAAACTCAAACTCAGTTCAAACTGTGTAACAAAAAGAAAAAGAAAAAAGAAAAGTATTTATATGTCTATTATAATAATATTTGGGGAATGTTATGGAAAGATACTCATTTTACATCTCTGCAGTAAATATAAAGCTGGAGCAGCTGGTCAAGCTTAGCTTAGCATGAAGAATGGGGGGGACCGTTAGCCTCGCTCGGCCTAAAGGGTAATAAAATCCACATATAAGCACATCTAGAGCTGAATCATTGACATGTTGTGTCATGTGTGTTTCATTCATACAAAAACAGAAAAGGAAAATTAACAATTCACCATTTTACTTTGACTTGGTTCCTGGTTGCTTGGCAAAGAAATCTCCTGGTATAACCCCCCAAAAAATGGACATTTTCACACTTTAATTCTTAATTATTTTTGCTTTTTTGTAAGGATTATACTAGCAACACGTAATGCTGATGATTTTTTTGTAATTAGTGACTTTTAGAGGTGCTCGTCAGATGATTTGTCACCTTTGGACAGTGCCAGAGAGCTGTTTCCAATCCAGATGAGATAAGATAAGCTAACCAGATGCTAACTGCAGCTACATATTTGCGGTGCTAATATTAGAGTGGTATTACTCATCCTAATTCTTGTCCAAAAAGCAAATATGTATATTTCCCAAAATGTTGAACCATTACTTAAAAAGAGATTGAAATAAGATTTAAAGCTGACTGTAAGAATGTGCTGCTGAGACAGAAGAGACAGAACAGCTCCAGCAGCAGAGATTGAGCACAGTGGAGCTGTGTGGCCAATGATGTCTGCAGATCATCATGTATCATAATTACCCACAGCAGAAATTAGAGTGGGGATGTTGAAATTTCCATCATGTCTGTTTTCTTTGGGCCTCATGCACCTAATCACCTCCAACGGAATGCGGCTGTCAATCATTTCACGACTCCTGTCCTCAATCCATAATTCCAGGGTCCCCCGAGTGGCGCTGCCTGCTTGGACCAAGCCGCACACATATGGAACACACACACTCTGCAATATTAGCTTGGAACAAGAGGCTGACCACAAGCAGCCAAATGAAATAAATAAATAAATAAAAAGATAAATAAAATACATGCTGGTGTTCTCATACATTTTAGATGACAGGCTTATATTGATTGGGGTGTGTTAGAAACTAAACAAGTTATATCCATGGCCCAGAGCACTGAACATGCACTCTGTAATCATTATTTATGATATATTTGGAGAAGGGCCCAGTGATGTTTTGGCATAATAAGCTGGAGCAGACTGCAGACTGTAATCACCTGGTCTATCTCCCAGTACTGCACAAAGAAAGCCGGATTTATGAGAAACTTTTTTTTTTTTTTTTTTTCAAAGGAGCTGAAAGAAATAATCAAATTTGTCTTCCTTTGTTAGTAGTTTTGGGGTCAAGACGATCTATTCTCACTGAAAACAAGATGAAAAATGCACTCTGGAATGATGGAGCATTGATTAGGAGGACTTGACATGAATTTTAATCAGCAGAAGAGGAGAGGAATGTAACTGATACATCCCATACATAACCATGCTCCATTAAAATGACAGTGAAACTGCGTCGACGGCAATTATCAGAGGGCCGGAGGAAGAATCGCAAGTGCATGATCACCCTATTTTGTCTTGTGTTCAAACCGGAACAGCCTGTTATCATAGATGGGATCTTAATAAAACCGGCCTCGTCAGAGGATGCTGACATATCTGATGTCTGATATGTTAAATGTCCACAATCCACTCTGCTTGTATGTGTGTGTGTCTGTTTATGTGCCAGTGAGGAAAATGAGACAAAGACCGGCGAGTGACGGGTGATGCACTTCACATTTAACAAGCTTACACTCCAGTGTGTCCGTACATACCGACAGGGCGTAAGTAGCTTGGAAATCAATGACCCTCCCTGCACTCCTTCATGTCTAGCTTGGACATTGTTAATTCATGTCTAATATCAGGGAACGGTCGCATGTGAGGAGGAAGAGGAAGAGGAGGAGGAGGAGGAGGCAAAAAAACGCAGCACCGTCCGATTTCCAATTTGGAACAAATAAAAAATTGAAGAGTAATGCAACACTAATCAGGAGCGGTTGTTTACATGGCCGTGGCCTCTGACTCCATGTGTGATGATGTTTTCCCTCGAGGCCTCGGTATGCGTGTGAACGCTTGTATACACGCGTGTGTGTGTGTGTGTGTGTGTGTGTGTAGATTACACAGGCCGGTTTGTTGACCTGTTTCCACCATCCAAACAGAGTCACGGCGGATCTTTTCTCACAAGGTGCTCTTAACTCGTCTGACACGAAAACGGCTGAAGAATGAAAGTCCGCACCTGTTTCATGACTTCCTGTCTCTAAAGACAAAAAAAACAAAAAAATGACTGTTTTTTGTTCCTGCTTTCTAGTGATTTTATTTTTTCTCATTCAGAACAGAAAGTAAAAGTCAAATAGGTAATTTTGTCTATTACGCCGCTGTCAGTGAATGCACCAGCTCTAGAATCGGTCTGTCAGGTCATAGTGATGGAAACGATGCAATGAGGTTGTGCATACTTTAAGTTTGCAATAAAATCTTAATATTATCTGGCTCTTGGTGCCACACCAGAATTTAAGGTTCCCCCATTTGCCAAATCCTATGTCAGCCCCTGCACACTCAAACCCACAAGAGGAAGCTGGGGAAGGATCCTACACAGGTCAGATCAGATGAAAGATTCCTTTGAGTTCGAAAGTGCATGGTGTGTGTGTGTGTGTGTGTGTGTGTGTGTGTGTGTGTGTGTCTGTGTGTGTGTGATGCAGGACGAGACATCTTTGTTGTCTGCAAGGGTTAAACCAGTCGGGGCAGCAGAGGAGAGCGGACTCTTCGTTGGCACAACAAACCTCGCTTCTTTTTACCTTCCTTTATTATCATGTCGGCCACATCCGCCTGCTATCATAGGAGCAGAAACTAAAAAGCGGAAATTATCTACCTCGACTGAAAGCCGTGGTGAGATTTCCTTTGTTAATTAATTCCATGCCTGCCATTCTCGTAAACTCTGGATTTATAACACGTTCCGTGTACATGTGTATCGCACTTATGAGTGGAAGAAAAAAAAAGATAAAAAAGAAATCCTGAAAGGTTAGGTTGCAGATAGGAGAGCAGTGGCTGCAGGAGGAGGAGGAGGAGGAGGAGGAGGGGTTGAGAGTATAGCAAGTATTCTTTTCTTCCACCTCTCCATTGGTTTTAATTGCAAGGTGCAAAAGTGAAATGGCTGTTCTACATGATAGTGTTAGAGGAAACAGGGGTGTCAGTGGGTGAGGGAGGAGAAGGGATGACGGGCAGGCAAGCAGAGGGGTAGAGAGTGGTGTTGGGAGGTGGGGGGGGGGATGGACCCAGGGTGTGTGCACAAGAGTGTGTAGAGGTGACAGACAGGAGAGAGAGTCCCCAAGGTGCACTTTGAGGAGCAATAGATAAAGATTCTCCGGGGAAATTTCTCTCATTAGTCCTCAGACACAGTTCAGTAATTCAGCCGTGTCAGGTTTGTCATGAGACAAAGAATAAAGCCCACAAATAAATAAATAAATAAATAAAGCGGTGTGAGAAATAATTTGAAATGCAACACTCTGCTTCCTGGAAACAAAAAAACAAAAAAACAAAAAAGATTTCAAGCTTCTGTCATCAATTGTATTCAGGAGGCCATAATGAACGGAGGATAACTCCGTGTGTGATACTTATCATGCTTCTCCCCTGATAAGTCAACCTTTAATGATTAATTGAGGTTACTTTCTCGCGATGGGAGTGCTTTAAACCCGATGGCAGCGGTATCATTTGGTACCAAAGTGGGCTAAAGCAAGATAAATATGCTATCTTTCAGCTGCGCTGTATTGTTGACCGGTCCGGTGGAATGAGTACAATCGAGGGCTGAATACAAAGTGAGGGAAGGCACAAAGGAAGAGCTATGATGTTGACACCAGAGATACAGCCGGAGTAAGAAAACACCCCGGTCTAAGTGGGTAACATATTAATCTTGCCACCAACACAGCCTGGAGTTATCTCCTCTCTGCAAGAGCTTCTCCGGGAACAAAAGGAGCTCTTCCTCAAACAGCGTTGCAAGTTTTGGACGTTTTTATTACACTGTTAGCGGCATCAATTCTGAGCAACAAAAGGAGCCCCCCTGCTTGCGTGTCACCTCCGAGACAAAGCCAAACCAAGACAAATTAATTCCTCGCCGTGTGATTGTTTAAAATGCGTTTGAGAGGAGGGATCTATTCTTTTCACTCTTTGACACGACCGCAAAGGTACAACGAATGTGCCCTTTCAGGAAGACGCCGGCGAGACGGACGCACAGTGGTGACAGTTGGGCAGGAGTTGAGGGGGCAAATCCTCAATCCTCATATGTAGTTCATTATATCCTCAGCATCGTGATCAATAGTTGCCTGCCACCATCTTCCTCTCCTTTCTCTCCTGGAGTTAATGAATAATAGAAACATCATGAAATTCATTTTCAAGATGGTATTTTTAAACCTGCGAAGGACCATTATTCTAAGAATAGACGCTGGTTCCTGTTGGCCTCTGTCGCCCTCGCCAGCTACTTGTAACTCTCTGGCCGTCTGCATGCCTAAGCAAAGGAGGCCAAGGCCTTTTACTCCACCGTCGGATGAAAACGGGAGCCGGTTCCCCGTCCGTAATTGCTCCTCTGTGTCTGCATCGTCTTTACCAAATGAGAAAGGAAAGAGACAGAAAGCGGAGACGAGAGAGAGAAAGGGAGAGAGGGAGTGAGAGAGAGAGAGGGAGAGCACGGGAGGCCTGCTTGCCCTCTGCTATGCTATCAGCCTCAACAGTCTATTATACCTGACGCTCCTCATCTCACTCATTATCCTCCTGGGTTAAAGGTCAGACCGTTCCCATCCCAAGCGGTCATTTAACTCTTCTTAACACAACAAAGAATGCAGATGACATCGCTGTTGCATAAAAAGGTTATGTGCGGCACAACCCGGAGAAGTCTCTGACGGCTCGCTCGTTGCATATTTAAAAAAAAAAAAAAAAAAGAAGGAAGGAAGCGCTTCGGTTATGGAGCTCACCTCCATCTGTTGGAATGACCGGCGGTTCGTCTCTCATCGCACGCGGGGTGGGTGGGTGGGGAGGGGAGAATAACAGTTCAGCCTTGTGGCGACCTTGGATATATCCTGCACCAGAGCTGTTTTAATGCAAGCACAGCTCCCCACTTTATGGAGGCCTTTGTATTATTAATACTATGAGAAATGAGGCGAGAGGTGAGAGACCGCGGGCTGGGTTTGTGGATGCTGGAGCGTCCAGCAGCCGTGGTCCAGCCACAGGAGCGGCAGGAGAGGGCTGGATAGGGAAATCATTCTGGAAACTGTGCCGTTATTGAAAACTGGAAAAACAGAAGGACTATTCTGAGTTCAGGGCCACACACAGCAACAACATTACAATTAACAAGGGTTCATTTTTTTAACGCAATTAATCGCTCTTTTGGGATTAACGTGCCGTGAATATATCACATCCTTCCTTTTCCAGAGTCCTGTGCCAACATCAAGTGTAAAGAAACCGGAGTCGACTGTAAATTTAATACCTCAGGCAGGCAAAAAAAAACACTGATCTTCTTCAACAATTGTGCCTAACCTCCAGACTCCAACCCCCCCCCCCACAAAATAGAATTATTACACCTCAAGTCGTCGGGTTGGAGTCAGTCATGCGCCGCCGTCGGTCCTGCCTCCGTCTGTGATGGCACATTGATCAACTGCGTGTCCTCAGGCGGCGCTGCGCTAGCCAAGCAGAAGCAGCAAGAGCTTGTAAAACACTTTAAAACCAAACTTCAGGGCAAAACCGGGGCCGAGGTTGAGGAGGGAGCTGTGTGTGCAGATGTGCGTCGCTGCACCTCGAGGCCGGGCTCAGAAACAAGCAGAAGTGCTTGGAAGTGGGACAGTCGTCTGCCAAATACACTAAACAACAAGTTCATTTAAAGTCGGAAGGAAAGTCATCGGCGTTTGCAGGATGAGTCGCAGCAAAATTAATCTCCCCATTGGCCCGGCGAGCGCATTCATCAAGAAACGGGTGATTCTGACCTGCAGCACAAACCCAATACAAAACACACAAAGAGTGGATATTGTGAGCTTTCAGTGTGTGTGGAGACACATAAGAGAGCTATGAAGGAGAGACAAAGATACAACATTGTTAGAGATTATGACTTCTCCCTTTCATTTCAATCTGCTCAAGTTGAATCAAGCTATTTATAGACGTGGCTTTGGAGCCGCTGTGAGAATTATGTAAATTTAAATAACATATTCTTTACATCAGAGTGAAAATAATGAAGGCCCTATAATGTGCTCCTTGTAACAATGGGCGGGTTTGAGGAAAATGTTCTCCAGACCCTGATCTTGCAGAACAATGCCTTGTTCATGGACAATTAAAACAAAGAGCAATGGGGTTCTGCTGGGACGCAGCCATGAGCATAAATGTCCTTTATGGCGCGTGCAAATTGTCCCTTTTTGGGACGGTTGAGCAGACTCGACCTTAAGGAAGTAAAATCATACAAATGGCCCTCTTCATCACTCTGATTTTCTGTCTATCATCTACAGTGTCTTCCATTCTTAACGTCTTCTCTCACTCAGATCTCTGTTTCTGTCTTTCCCTCCAACGTTTAACTTTTATTTTCACTCCTGTGTCTGTGATTAATAAGCCTTGGGAAGACGAGCAATTCAAAATTCCTTTAAAAAAACTGTTTTAAAGGCACATGTTTGTATTAGTGAATTTGAAGTGACATTTGCACCATTTCATACAAAAGGTAAAGTGAAAATGTGCTGTAACCACAAAAGAATGACAACTATTAATAAATATTTCATCCACCTAGCATGTACAGTACATATGTATACTCATAAAATAATTACTTCAATTTCCCCCATCTATCCATCCGTGTTCTTTCTCTTTATCTGGACCAGGCTTCCATTGGCCCAAGGTAGTCCAGAAGTCCATCTCCCCAGCAACATGTTCCAGTTCCTCCTGGGGTATCCTAAAGCTTCGCCAGGTCAGATAAGATATGTAATCCCCCTGAAAAGTTCTGGGACATGCATATGACTTTATTAAACTCATAAAAGCAAATTACAGGATAAAAGTGATGCGGCACCACCAGAATAGCTCTTATTCCACAGTTTATTCTTGGTCAGAACGCAGGATTACTTGCATTACCCACAATGCACCTGGAGTTCAGAGAATTGGGTTTGTTATGCTAATAGTGTGCTATAGTGTAGGCTCTAGCTGCTAGCCTCACAGATGAGGGGCAGGTTTTCTTTGCACTTAAAAGCTTGCAGTCTTCAGCCGCAACCAATACTGACTCAAGTGACATCATCTGAGGCAATTTAACAGATTGTTGTAAAGCACTTTGAACAACATTTCTTGTATGAAAGGTGCTATAAATAAAGTACATTAGTTTCAAGCATCCTATTAAAGCGGTTGTTGTGTCTCATCTAATGGTTTTGCTGAAAGGTTGCATCGTTTGCCCACAGACTTCGTTTACAGTAAGTGTTCATGATTCATTATACACACAGAATGTCTAATGAGGACGCCTTTTGACATTCAAGACAAGGCAAATATTATGAAGGCGGGATGAGTTCCCCGTGTTTACTGTGTGCATTGCCGGGTGAATGCATGTTCGTGCATCTATGCATGCATCTGCGCATTTAGAGAAGGGATGAAAAGGTTAATACAGATGTGCAAGCAGAGCGGTGCAGATCTGAGAGGCAGGAGGGGGGAAAAAAGAGACGTCTTTCTCCACCTCCTGTCGTGTGTAACTTGCTTTTCCCCCTGTGTTTTCAGCCTTCCCCTGCCTTCCTGAGGAAACCATGTGACCTTTGAAGGCCCTTGCAATCATCCATCCCCCTCGCATGCTGCTTAATTAACAGCAGCACAGCTGAAGCTTTAGCTAAATAGCCAGATACTGTAATCAAACCGCTGCATCTGACAGGCCCACGATACAAGCTGCTAAGCAAAGGAAACCACTTGTTTGCATAGAACTGCAGCAGAGGAAAAACGATATGTTGAGCCAGGCCAGTCTAGTCTATGGTTGTGCAAGTGTTGTGTATGATAAGAGGACAATTGTTCACAGTTTGGTTGAGAGGATTAAAAAGAGATTGACCAACAGTGAAAGAGGCAAAAAGCAAAGATGAAGTGTGACCTTTCCCTCCGACCTCTTACAAGACACCTAAATTGTTCCCATTGATGATCAACACCCTGAAAATGTTAAAGGACGCCATCAAAATCATTCTTTCACAAGCGTCACAGCTCAGCAGCTTTCCTTTTCTTTTATATTCTGCTTTTATTGCTCACAAGGAAGATTACAAAAGGAAAAGAAGTGGTGAAAAATGTAATATGGCAATTTAGCTAAGTAATTACAGCATTTTACCCTCAACCACCAACCACACACCTGCCGCTCTGTTGGCAGAAAAAGCTAATAATTCAATTTCTCTGTGACAGTAATTGTCAGCCGGTGTACCTAAAGGTCATATCAGTCACCCAGGAGAAAGGGAAGGGAGAGCCCGATGACACAATCACACAAGAACAATTGAACATCAGAGCTAATGGGAGGAGAAGCAGCTGTGATAGACAGAGAGAATAGCATGGTGACATGAAGGAGAGCAGCTTTTTGATGGTCAGGAGATAAAAAGTCCAAATCGGAAAAAACTAGAAAAGTTTAAAGATTTTTCAGGATTTTTTTTTCCAGATTTATCTTAATTTGCCACATCTGAAAAAGGAATAGGACATTAATCTGTTATTTGTGCTACACATTACTCGGTAATAACACAGACATCACTCATAAGAGAAGCAAAAATCCCACAGTTTGTATATCCGTGAGGAATTTCTCATTTAATTCCTGCATAAAAGTTTGCTTAGCTTCCTTTATGGGCCGAAAGATAAATTACTTGTGAAATTAATAATACATATATACTGGCTGGAATAGCATGATTATTATCTGGTGAGAAAAGGAAGTTAAGGCCTTTTTATCCTCCCTTTCAGATATATATATATATATATATATATATATATATATATATATATATATAACCTGTATAAATACGGACAAATCAATAATAGATACAATAAAAAAGTCGATGCTTCATAACCTATGGAGTTAGGACTGTGGAAGAGGTAAAGAGAGGGCAGCCCAGCCTTTGAAGTAATTGACTAATACAGTAGCGGGTATTAAAGTCATTGAGTGCCAAAAGGGAGCAGGCAGCCGCTTGACCCTGAGCCACTTTGGACTAATCTAGCATTCAATCCAGCGTGTAATGACTGCTAGAGCTGTCAATCCTCTGGGCTCTCTTTCTGTCTCCGACGTGCAGACGCACACACGCACACGCACACGCACACACACACACACACACACACACACACACACACACACACACACACACACACACACACACACACACACACTCACATGCATATATATGAGCGAACCCTCTCATTCTCTCTATGCCTCCAACGATGTAGGGAGAGTCTGCCGGACGGCTCGGCTGCCGCGTCCCAGGGTTTCAGAGGATAAAGTCAGGGATCACGTGGCGTCCAGGCCGTCCAGAGGCAGTATGCCACAGGGAAACGGGAGGGTTTTCGGAAGGCCGGAGGTGTCTCATTTTGGTTCCTTTTGTAGCCTCACTTGAGTGCATTTAGTGTCTATGTCTGCAGGAAGCACAAGGTTTGGGAAAGAAAGTTTCTCTGAGGGAGGAGTGGGCATGGGACGAGCATTTAGCTTGACAGTTTCATGAGTTGCCTCTGTTTGATGAAGACATTCTGCAGTCGAGAAAACTATTTTTACTTCAACATTCATCACATTTCAGCTGGTTTTCATATTTTCTAATGACGTTGATGATTCAAAAGACATCCATGATGCAATTTTCCGCATTTTAAACAAAACAGCAGTGTTTTCTTGGTATTACGTGGTGTTGTACCAACTTTTAAAGTATTCCCAGTTTACTTGACTATTCCTATTGTATGCTACTGCTATGCATTTCAGAGGGAAATGTGCTTTTTACTGTTTATTTGGCAGTATAAATACAAGCTGCCTTTCAAATTTAGATTGTACATATGAGACACTATGAACCTGTAAAATGTGCTCATTGTTATTAAACATCAACTAAAAATTAAAGGTGTCTTAATTGATTCAAAACAAACAAACAAACAAACAAACACATGAATGCATGGCTAATCAGTTACAAATTCAAGCACTTTTAGAGATTTAAGGACATTTTGTTGGTAATATCTTTATAATTTTACTCAAGATTTAGAAAGTAATGGAGTATTTTTACAGTTAGATTTACTCCAGTAAGGATGTGGAGACTTCCTCCACCTCTGTCTTATATTAAAACGCTAAAACTGTGTGTTTTTTCAATGTGCAACACTTAGAAAAGATTTTTAACTAATTTTGTTGTTAGACTTCGGTCACTTTGAGCCACCATGACGGATATTTTAGACAAAAATGCATGAACACACAGCACAAACAAATCATCCAGCGCGCGGCCTGGTGCGTATCAGTGAAGCTGCACCAGATAAGACATTTAATGAACACTCCTGCTACGCCACGGGCAGCTGGAAGGAGTCCGTCAAGCATCCACTGACTCACTATAGTGTCTGCAGTCCTATCACCGCACAAAGTGACACCTGTCACACTGCCTGAGCAGCGGCTCAGAAAAAGCGAAAAGAAAGCGAAAGAAACAGAGGCACTTCACAACACCGTCATTGCCATTCATAATACGCATTGGCGTATAAAAAGGGCCATTAGGGGCCCCAACCTGGGAGCCATTAAATCATTTTAAATCGTTGTAACATCCCATTAGTGTCAGTGCTGGGACCACATAATAGTCTGTATTAGAGGGATAACCACAAGACGTTCCATTTGGACTGAGTCACACGGGTCCTCTCCCCTCCTCTCCTCTGCTCTCCTGTCCTCATACCCGGATCCTCACCTCCATCCTGAGGAAGTGAAGGGTCACTCATGGGTGGAGGTGGCAGCCCAGACGTCAGGGACCTAAAGTGGGGGTTTCTCCCCTGTTGCTTTGAAACACAAGGACGAGGAGGCTGCTGAATAAGAAGCGCCGGCAAAACCGCCCCGATGAATTAGGCATGATGCAGGTAGCCTGTAATAGGCCCATTATGCTGCCTTTAGCTGTGTCAATAGGAAACAGGAGAATTAAACCTTGGCTTGTTTTGTCTGGAGGAAGGACACACAGTATGTGCCTGGATTTGCTCGGTGTTTACTGTCATTTAAGTGAAATAACATTTGATGTGATGTAAAATTGGACATGAACAAAAATAACTGCTTAGGATATAAAGAGAAATGTACAAACAGAAAAATATAGCTCGGAAAATTATACAAAACTAACTATGGGAGCAAATTAGTACAAATGTCAAAAGTGCTAATGTATCGATAAGAAGACCAATACCATTGTTATGCCAAAATAAGTATATGATTATAAATGAGGGACCAACAGATGGTTAGCTTAGCATAAAGATTGAAGCAAAGGGACATTGGTAACCAAAGGTAAAACCTCCATCTACCAGCACCACTTAAGTACCAATGGCCCTGCCGAGAAATAGCTATTAGCTAATAGCTATTCTAAGCTAATTAGCCTTTAGTTATAGCAAGTTAGCGTACAGACGTGGGATCACACTCATCTGAAACTCAGGAAGACAGAGCATAAGCCTAAAGTTAAATCAAAATGACGATGAGCAGACCCAAGACAGCAGTCACACACATCCCATAATGCTCTATAAACCTGAAATGTGCTTTATACATCATGCTTACGATGCAATGTTATTCATTATAGACTCAATTCTCCAAAAAGGTACAGTTTCCTTGCAATTCATGGTAATTATTGTCGGTATAAATCACACAGGTGACAGGAACCGCTGTAACAATAACAACCAAACCTTAAAATATGTCAGGCTATTGTGAGCTTTAGGTAAAACTCCGTGTAAAATATGGATCTGTTCGGTTCTTTCTCTATTTTTCTCTGCTGGATGATAAATAGCTCATTTGGCAGACCCTTGGTGTGCCCTCAGAGTTCTTAAAGGAACAAAGCCATGATGAATGGATCAATGCCAGCGGTCCAGGAAAACAGCTCTTCCGGCCGATAAAAAAGATTTGCCAATGACAATTGGGGGACAGCGGTGACCTGGAGAGTGGGTCTTTGGGGTACGGCCCCCCCAGAGGGGCCCCGGTGATGGAGCTAGGATCACCATTAGGGGGAAGATTAAGTGGCCCCAGCTTCCTCTCTCACTTAATTATACATGCAAGCCCCCTCTGTAGCGCCTGTCGCAGCACCTCAGAAAAAGCCAGAGTGCTCCTTTGTCTCAGCCACTGGCCGCCACTTTGATTGCTTATTGGCTGTCTCTCCTGACAACCGCCGGGCACAGAAACAACTCCCATTGGCCAAGGTGTCAGGGAAGCAGAGAGGGGAGGATAAAAAAAAAAGGAGAGAGAGTAAAGAGAAGAGAAAGAGAGAGTTGGATAAGAGACAGACAGCGAGGGATATTTAGTTTTCATTACGCTGGTGAGCTTGAAGAGGACGGGGGGAAGAAAAAAATGTCCTTGTCAGGATGGGAGTCTCTGGAGGTGCTGGGAGGCGTGCGAGTGCCATCCACTGACACTCATCTGACAAATATGGAACTCCTCAGAATAGAGCAGTTCATGCTTGAAACAATGGCTTATGAATAAACAACAGGCCCCAAGAATCCAGCTAATAAACAAAATGATGCACAAGGGGCTGAGAGGGACAGGAGGCGAGAGAGACAAGAACAGGAAGTCTTGGTTTATATGCTAACACCACGCAGCAACACATGATGATCTTTGCATTAGCTCCAAGTCCAGCTGGGCCGGACTTCTGCTCAATTTAAACAGCCCAATCTCTCCTAAAACCTGATCTCAATTTACAAAAAAAAAAAAAAATCAACCAATTGCTACAAACCGAAAGCCTAATCTCTTTGGCAGATCGTGGCACACGCTTTAAAGGCGCTGATCAGAGGCGAGGCGAAGGCGCGACGTGGACGTTAAAGCCCCTAAGTGAATCTCAATGATGATGACTTCCATCCATAGCTTTCTGCGGTCCCCAATCCCAATCCATACCATATGCATCCAAGCTAAAGTGTTCCAACATGTTGACAAGAAAGAGCAGCAACAGAGGAAACACATTTCTATATAAGAGGCCATTTAAAAAGTGGAACAGTGGATGCACTTTTAAGATCGGGTTGCGCAAAGGACAGTGTCAATAATTAATCTTGCAGGCAACTCGGCTTCAGTGTACTCATCATGTTTTAAGAACATAACTAGAGATGCTGTTAATATGTAATGGGGACTTCAGAGATGCTTCCCGTCCCCGGAGTTTTCACGGACGAAAACAGAGAAATCAAAGTTTATGTCCTGAGGCAACCTCGAATCAAACACAGACCCACTGTCAAATCTGGGGACGTTTTAAACGGATTACTTGGTGGTAATGGGTTAATAGCTTATCAATACATGTTCCAGTGAAGTCCCAATGGTCAAATCCACCTGATCATACAGTACAAGATAGATGTTGAAAGGAGGGACGTCCTCCTTGTAATGGCATTAAGATGTTATTTATTTGGGATTTACTGCTTTTAAAGAGGTTAATAACCAGGGATGCACATAACATTTTATGCAACCCTGTTTATAACAATCTCATTTTTGGTAATAACTAAGTGCTTCTTAAACCTCTCATCTCGTGAATGTCATATGGAACACACCATATTACCGGATAATAAGTTCTGACGTGTAAAAACCCACCATCGACGTTTGGAATACATCATTAAGTTGACTGGGAATCGATGCTGGCATGTTATCTTAGCCACATTAGCTAAAGCTTGCTTTTAGGGGTAAAAATCAATAATCAAACTGGCTGTTTATTCAAGCAGACCCAGTCAAAGCTCAGGGCAGAACGGAGTGAAGGGAGTGTTTGGTTTAGACTAAGAGGAAAGTTTGCAGAGAACGCTACGAGCCTGAATTCACTTATTAGGATTTTTTGGCATCTGCATGTTAAGTGGAGAAGCTCTCTAAATATTGAGAGGTTAACTAAGGCATGTCATTCTCAGAACATAAAATTCTATGCAATCCTGCATTAACATTTATGCCCAAAAGCTATCTATTATTTAATATAATTTGAGAATGATGAGCTGAAAGTGACATTAATGGCAGAAGCAAGATTGATATACTTAGACTCAAACTTGGACACATGCGCCCACGCGTGCACATGCATGCATGCATGCGCACACACACACAGACACACACACACAGACACACACACACACACACACACACACACACACACACACACACACACACACACACACACACACACACACACACACACACACACACACACACACACACACACACACACACCAGCGACACTGGCGAACTGGACTCCTTACCTAATAGTCAGCAGAGACTTTATGCATTACAAACTCATATTCAGATTTCAAGGAAGAACAGAGGAGTAGATTCAAACAACTTCTTTCAGATGATTTTAGAAGATGTGATATATGAGCGTAATTGTTTGCATTATTCATAAGATGATTATCACATTACAGCGCATAAATTATACTTAATTCGCAATCATTAAAAGACAGTACACAGTTGTCTGAGGTTTATTTAATATGCATTATAATCATAAATCAGAGACAGCAAAACTAATTTTGACGGCCCCAGAAGACTAATCACTGTCTGAATTCTATTATCAAATACAAATACTTGTTCCCATCTTTACCAGAGCCTCAGAGACACAAGAGAAATCAATAAGAGAAAATCAATTAGAGCGTCTTTGCATGTATGGATTGACACCTTGAATCATCAGTCCTATTGATCCTCACCACCGTGATCTTCATAAAACCCATTTGCTCGATCAAAGTTGCACATACAGCCAATACGTTGTTCTTTCTCCCCCCCCCCCCCCCCCCCCCCCGTCTGGTTTGCATAAACAACGGCGGAGGGATCATAAAGAATAGATCATAAGACTCAGTGAAACGTATATTCAATTCCTTCCAGAATGCATATTCTGTGGAGGAAAACACAAAAAAAATCGCAGATGGGGGAAAAAAAAGCTCTTATGAATTTGAGAAGAAGAACTGCTGACAAAACGGTTTGAACGCCGACAAACGGAAGCATGTAACTTTTAGAGAAAGTGAATGATGACCCGGTCTTAAACTGCAAACATCCACACTAAAACAAAAAGCCCTGATGAACATCCTTGTGACTGAACTGACTGCAGTTAATTATAAATTATGCAGCCATTGTGGGCCCACAAAAGAAGACATCCCCGCTCTGCAGTCAGATGTAATTACCAAAGTCACTCCACTGTGTGTGATCCGTGCCTGACAGCCAACGTTGACTGATGACCTTCCCCGGTAAAGAATCCCTCGGTCGGGTCGATGAACACGAGACACACCCACTCGCCAGACACACCCCTCGCTTCTAAACTTCCTCCCTCCCAACTCGGTCTCCAACATCTTTATACCTGCTCACGCAACCTGTCGTTCGGCTACAAAGCTATTGACAGTTTGAATCGCCAAGCCGCCACGGCTGGTCCTTCCTATCATTCACAATCAAGGGGTTTAAGCACTCCGCGTTGCTATGCGGGGCAAAGAAATATGACTCTCTGTCAGCGGGTGGCGGCAAGGGTTGGGCTTTGGAGCAAGGAGAAAGGGGAGGAGAGGGCTAATTTGACACAGCTCGCTTGGCTTGCCATAATTGCTCCGTCACTGTCAGTCCTTGAGAGGCCTTCTCGTCATACAATTTGGACACAATTACCAGCCCGTTTACCGGTGGCCGTTAAGCCGTCACCCCATCCACACCCTCTCTCCTGGAAGCCCGCCTGTTCTCGCCGTTTGGCCGGTGGCTAGGATGTGCCATGCCTCATCAAACGCGGATGCGGCCCATTAATGAACACTGTTAGCATTTCTCTTAAACTTCTCCTGCCTCTAATAAACATGCAGTGTTCCATGAAGGAGCATTGCCATCCTCGTGACATGATATTTATTGTCTGTGCTGGTGGGAGGGCGCGAGGATGGGAGGACAGAGGTGAGGGGAGGGGGGGTTGGAAGTGAAGCGAGATATATCAGTGATGAGTAGGGGGGGGGGGTGAACAAAGACAGTTGAAGACGAAGAGAAAACAGACTCATCAGTGGCGACTACTGCATGTGAACTCACCACAGGGCTAGATTGGAATATTGGCATTTGATTTCCCACAATATAAAAAATAAAATGTTTTTAAAAAGATTCAAATCAACGTTTGATATTCGGGGTTAATGCAAACATTTGCAGCGACTTCACAGTAAAACTCTCCAGCTGCAAGAAAGAAAGAAACTGTGTTAATATAGTGGAACAGTTGCAGGCAGGCGACACACACTTGTCTTTTCAAGTCAGCAAATAAGAGCATATTACAGAATGCATATTGGACAGGTGGAATATTACAGATTCCATGGTGTTCAGCCAATGTTAAATCAGTTCTACGCGAAGATAATTAATCATTTCTGAACTTGCGGAACACACTGTAGATTTCCTAACACGTGCCCCGACACAAAGACAAACATGGTTTTATTCTCACGCAACAAAGTCACACTCAGCAGGTGTGTGATATCATTCCTCTGCACTCTGACACCTGTTTTGTCACCACAGCCAAACACAAGCAGAGAGAGGAAGGAAAAAAAAAAGAAGAGTGAGATAAACAGCAGGCGGGACACTTGTGGCGACCTGATGGAGTCGGTGTCCTCTAAAAAGCCTCTAATTTCCTCTTCTACGCCCCGAGGCGGTGCCGGGTGTTCCAGCGAGGGCCGTCCTCACCGAACGGGGGGTGGGGGTCATCATCTATCATCATGGGATTGCCTCTATTTGCTGTTCTGAACTAATGATGCACCCATCAGACAAGCATGAACTGAAGTGCACAGTTCCTAAAACACATATAAGACCACATGAAAGTAGACGAGGTGTTTCGGTGCACGAGGAAAAACACAGCAGCGGCGAAGCAAAGATCAGGCATTCAGGCATCCAATTGTGTTGCACTCCGGGGACAGTGGCCTCCGGAATCACACACCCTCCTTCTCTCTTCAGACTTGTAGAAATTAATGAAGCCCAGTGCAACTGCAGTCAAAGGCACAAAATGGCCGCTCATTAAAAGCCTGCTGTCACAGGGGTCATTATGTCACAGCTAGATATTAGAAATGACGGATGCTTTAGTCCTCAGGCCCCCGATGATAAACAAATGGTGATGTGGACGAATCATTTCTGAGAGTCTACTGCATATTTTGTTATTATGTTTTCATCCGTGTCCGTTTGTTT
Source organism: Chaunax sp. Z400 (assembly GCA_037577475.1). Taxonomy (NCBI): domain Eukaryota; kingdom Metazoa; phylum Chordata; class Actinopteri; order Lophiiformes; family Chaunacidae; genus Chaunax; species Chaunax sp. Z400. Next base: position 18,344,068 of record CM075204.1, read on the forward strand.
GTTTGTTTGTTTGTCAGCAGGATTATGCAAAACAACTGGATGGACTTCCATGAAGCTTGGTGGGAGGTTGGGTTCCTCCTCATTCAATTTTGGTGCGGATCCGGAAAAAGGCGTCGATTCTGGTGGATTTTTTTTTTCTCACTTTCTTAAACATTGCGAGCATTTTTCAACATTTTCTTTCATGTCTCTGGTAGTAATGAATGGATCTTGATGAAAAAAAAATGAGGGTTATTTAAGGAGTTGGTATCTATGAGTGTGTGCAATTTGGGGGCAGTAGGGACAGCCTGAAAACCCCAACAAGAGGGGCAGTGACCCGGCCACCGCTACCAGTCTGCCAACCAGAGAGCGTTGAGCATAAAGGCCGAAACACTCGGTGAAGGTTGGCCACCTCCTGATGACCTCGTCCCGGATCAACGCATTCAGACGATGCAACCAGCTCCAACAAGGCCTCCACTCCAGGGCTATGAGTGCCATTCTAGTTAAAATATTACTGTCTTTGTAGAGTGTTTCTAACTGTATTTGCATGGCTTTAAAGTCTGCATGAAAGCAGCACAATGCTTTTCTGCATGGCTGTCTCATGCAAAGGACTGGAAGAATGAAGAAAAGAAAGAAAACAACAAGCGGATGGTAACTCAGACCGACTCCCCAAACAGTAACACAAAACAACAACCCCGGCAACGAAGTAAGACTTTTCATGTCTCTGTGGAGATAGGAGCTGGCGTCGCACTAAGTGTTTGGTTGCTCACCGAATAAACTCATTAATTTGCTTAATTATGAAACTCCCTATCAATTTCCCCTCGCCGGGAAATGCTCAGTGAAGCCGTAACGCAACATAACACATTTAGAGGCTGTGTTCTCACTATCACATAATAAACAAACAGAAAATACACCAGGGCCTGATTAAAGGCCTTTACACTACAGAGGAGGAGAGAGAGGAGACGGTGTTTGTTTCTCTGCTCGCAGATGAAATTGTTTCAGCTTGTTTTTGACAGCTACAGACGTGCTGGCTATTATTGAGGGGGGGGGGGGAGAGAGAGAGAGAGGCTGGTTGTAATAATTAAAGCATGCCACTAACCTGAATAAATTAATGCTTCCTCTGTGTGTGTGTATGAGTGTGTGTGTGTGTGTGTTTGTGCAACTGCACATTCAGACAGGCTTTGTTCATCGTGATTAATTTTTGTTTCTTGCACTGTTTGTATGCATGCACATGTATGTGTGTGTGTGTGTGTGTGTGTGTGTGTGTGTGTGTGTGTGTGTGTGTGTGTGTGTGTGTGTGTGTGTCTGTGTGGGAACAGTTGAGAGTATGATAAAAGTGATGCATGCTGTATTGTGATGGTGGAGCTGTTTGCTTTCCTTCTCATGGCTCATAATTCTTATCTCATGAATACAAATGAAAAGTTTTTAAGCCATTTCCTTTTCTTTCTTTTTTTTTAAATTTTCCGTTGTAATTACTAAGAAATAAAGGTCAAATTGAGAGGAGTGTTTTTATTACACAGACTCCAGTGTGTACAGACTACCGTTGTGTTTGTTAGTGCATATACAGCCATAGCCTATAGCCCTTATATTCATATGTTATACACTGCAGTAATTGTGTATCAATGAATACTGACAGCATTTTTAAAATAATTGATGGACGGTGGCATCTGATCACTTTAAGTTCATATACAATTGGAAGCCAAATTTTCAACACCATTGTACTGCATATTCGGTTTATTGACAAAATATTCTATTATCTTGTGTGGTTTGGTCATTTCAAACAGCTGATGAATAGTAGATTATGGCAATAAACCTAGAATACATCTGCTTCCAACTGTATTAATATGAATGCATAGATGTATCCTAACAAGTTTCATTCCACAATGACATCACAAAGTAACCCAGAACATTCAAATACCAAAAAACATATTGTGTGGATTAGTAAATATGGATATGGATTAAATATGGATCAAACCTCTGAATTCCTTTGACCATATGACTGTAACTTACATTTGCTACAAACATTTTTTATTCAAAAACTGCATTTTTAGTGCATAGAAATGATCCCTAACGTGTTCGACAAACCCATTTACTCTATAACACAAGATGATGAAAAGAAATAGATGGAGTACATCCACGCATATTCATGCACTGCACTGTATACGTGTAATAATATATATATATATATATACCAGTGACTACAGCTGTAGTTATCTTATGTATGAGATACCCAATTTCACCTGCAAACACACACACACACATATACACACACACACACACACACACACACATATACACACACACACACACACACACACACACACAAATAGGAGGGTGGGAGGCTCTCGTCAGACAGGGTAAATCCCATTATTTGGCCCTCATCCCAGAGAGTGAATTGAGAGTCAAGTAGGATGCATGTGGTAACCACAATGAAATTACAGCTGCTGTGAGACCGAGCGCTACTAATGCACCCCCATTGTGTCCTCGAGTGCATCTAAATAAGCAGGGGTAAAAGGCCCGTGCTATAGGGCTGCCAGGGTTACAGTGTGGGTAAGTGTGGAGAGGTAAGTGGAGGCCTGCCTGTGATAGAGGGCCGTATTTAGGCTTGATGGTGGCTAACCTGTAGCGGCCACCTGATGTCGTATGTGGGTTTATGAAGCTGAGTGTGCGTGCAGGTGTTTGTGTGTTTGTGAGTGCAGGTACAGGATATTTTCTCCGTCTCGCTCAAAGAGGTAATGTTTCACTGTCAGCCTCTACCTGGAAGAGTGTGAGTGGAATTTATTTAGGAACCGAAAAGCAGGATCGAAATCGGAATTTCTTAACAATTCTGAAGGAATCTGAGTTTTGGAATTGTCCACCTCTCGTGATTCTCCTTGTGTGTGGTGGCCATTGATTTGTGCCGTGCCGGGCATTGACCAATCAGTGCTCTGTAACTGTATCACGGGACCTTTTAGTACCTGCTCGGCTCGCTTGGAACTGCAACAGAGGAGTTACTAAAAAAGTAGCACCGGGTACTTTTTACCGAATGTAAAATCCAAAAAGGCGAGTAGAGTCGAGTCCAGCTGGTACTCTGCAGTGGAAATGGGGACTTTATGTCCTGCAGAAGTACAGAAGTAGGTCGTAGATCACAGCCCTTTTGCTCTATAAGTCAGAGACAAATTCCTCTGGATTACAAACAGCCACACTCCGACAGCACAATAACCAGGACATCATGCAGGAGAGGCTCAACAAAAGTGAAGGAAATGAAGGGAGGAAAAAAAAAAAAGAAAGAAAGAAAGGAAAACACTAAAACTGTCAGCTGAAGATGCAAAACAGAGATCCGGATCCATCCATTATGAATGAGACGTATTTGAAAGGGGGGAGGCTGGATGTGAACAGTGAAGAGGAGAAGGAGGACACTCACGTACCCAAGCATACCCAGCAACACTTAACCCTCTCACAACCTCCAACTACCCCCCCCTCTCCCTCAACCCTGTGTCCCCCTTAGCGCGAGCTCCGGTTCATCAACAAAAGCGCTTTGTAGAGTCAACAGCGCTGTTTTTATCCATGTTACATTTATCCTCAGAGCTGTCCGTCAGGCGTGGCACAGACAGCTGATCTAAAACAGAGCCTCCCACTCATGACAGGAGGATAGAGCCGTAACTCTGGAGTGCTAACCTCCGCCGTTATTTGGCCCAGGGAGAGAGAGGGAAAAGAGAGACATAGGCAGCCTAATGACAGCTACAAACACAAGCGCGCCTTTGTTCCAGCGCTACAAAACAGCCGACTTCACTGGGACTGCTTCGGCTTCCATAGGCCTTAATCAAACTTGTGTTATTTAGACTTCAAACATGGCCTCCGAAGAGAGACAGGGAGCGAGCTAGGTGTGTGTCTCTTGCTAATAGCTGGTAGCATGATTCGGTTAAGCTGCTTATTTCCGACATAAATAATGCATCCTGGCAGATGCGCTTGACTTTAGTTGAATATGAATCGCTGGCGTGATTGACACCAAGGTTTGTTGAGCGCCGAGTTGATTCCACAGCCTCACCTTTGGAAATAGGCCTGTCTCATTTAATATCCCCTATGTTAACATAATTATGACAACCAGCACTGATTCATGCATGTGTCTGTGTAATATCCATGATAAAATTAGGCTATTTTGCAGGAGAGGGTGGGTGGATGGGTGGGAGGGAGGGAGGGGAGCAGGTAGGAGAGATTTTACCAGAGTATCAAAGGCAACTAGATTGTCTGCGTGTTAAACAGCCAAAGCCAAAATCAAGTCAGAAATAAGAGGACTATCTGCAGTTTAATTCGGAATTCTTTCACAAGACACCTCACTTACCCACCCGCAAATCCCGCCCCCTCTTAGCCCCACTTTTTACAGTCATTGATTCCAATCAATCAACACTAATTAAGCGGGCACCTATACACATATATGTCATATGCTAATAGGGTAATGATATGGGCATTTAGTTGGGGCTTTAATCTTATGCTACTTCCAGCTAACACATAATGACACTCTCTTCCCAGCCATGGGAATATTTATAAGAGACCACTGAGAGCATGTGGACACACACACACACACACACACACACACACACACACACACACACACACACACACAGACACACACACACACACACACACAGACACACACACACACACACACACACACACACACACACACACACACACACACACACACACACAGACACACACACACACACACACACACACTCCCACTCACACACACACACACACACACACACACACACACACTCACACACACACACACACACACACACACACACACACACACTCCCACTCACACACACACACACACACACACACACACACACACACACACACACACACACACACACAGAGACACACACTGGCTTCACTGTATTAAACCTTATTTACAAGCTAACAGCTATAACCATTACAGATTCGGTGGCGGAGGAGCCGCATTAGGTTCAACAGCCTGTAATCCAAAACAATAAAATGTAAATCGGAATCAGTGTCACGCGCTAAAGAAAAGCACACGGCTCATCTGCAAACAGACGAGCATCTCTGTGATACAAGGTGTTTTTTTTTCACCCCACTCAGCCTCTTTTAAGAACTCGGCGTTACAAGGCAGGAATATTTCACATTTCATATTTAATCTCCCCCCCCCACCCCACCCCCCCACCCACGGCCCACCCCGAACTGAGACAAAGATTATAGCAACTAGCAGAAAGGCAGGATTGAAGAGATAAATAAAAAAATATCCACAAACAGCCAGTAGTTCCAATGTGTTTGAATGTCATCAGTGTATTTTGGATGCTTATGTTCATCACTTGACATGCAAACGACAGCCAGACTGTCTTAATGGATGCCTGATGACGCGCTACAGTAAAATGTCAAAGTAAAAGCACGCAGAAGCTCTGTACATTCTAATGCAGAGGTTCCCCTTTGAACCCCAAAATAAACAGTATTTGCTGTATTTATCTTTTGCAACAATTACGGCTAAAATAAACTATTTCTAATGATTCTTAAATTTTATTTTAATTTCCCCGGGGGGGTTGCGACCCTGTTCTAGTATAAATGTTAAGTAATACAACGCTGTTTTGTTTTTCTCACTGCTTTGACTTCATTTCATTCACACTAGTGCAGAGAGTGAAAAGTTGTGAGCCTGGATTCAAACTGGCGACGTCACAGACACACTGTACGCTCATTCCCCTGCTGAGCCAGTAGGATGCCTCGGGCCACTGTACTTTTTCCATGATAATACTGCAGAGAGGCTGGGGAGAGAAGGGAGACTGAATCTGTTCCAGCAGGAAGCACTTCACCATCTACGCTGACTTGTTATGACTTACCGGGGCCGCGTGTGGAGGACAATTTGACGTACATGAGCTCAGATTTACTTCAATTAAAATGAATGGTTCAATTCAAATATTCAGTGTGATGACATATAAGGTTCTAAATCTTCTAGAAGGCCCCGTTTCCTTATCATAACTGAAAGATACAATTTCTTCCTTCAGGTCTGGTCAGCCTCATTTCATCCGAGGTCCATTTTCGATCGAGGAGTAACTGAAACCGGACAGATTCTGGACAAAGCAGCATTTTTTTTCCCCCCCCGAGAAAAAGTGAATGCATCTTTTGTTGTTCTCCAACGCAGGGTTTAAATTACTTGCTTGCAAAAAAACGACGCATCAAAGGTAGGTTTAAACTCTTGACTTAAGACATTCTTTGTGAATTCTTCCAAAAGATAATCAAGGTTAGGGGGGGGGTCATTTATGATCATCATTTGAAAAGCAATATCATGATTAACCCTTTGTGTTCCGCTTACATGTGACTGATTTAAACGTTTTCTCTCTAAAAAACACACACAAAAAAACAAGTAAATGTAGTTACTTTCATCTATTTGTCATAAGATTCCATGACTTTGCTCACACATGGCATCTGAACACACAAAATCCATTTTGAGAATTTTTATCAAAGTTGTAGGTGTTTCATTGAACTTGTAAACACCCTTGGTGTCATTAGAAATGCCCCTTTTTGGCTTCCATGGCAACCCCAATGGGGAACCTATCCCCAAAAGAATTTTGACCCCATGGGAACCAAACCTGTTGGTGATTATAAAAAAACAACCACAACATTGTTTCAATGATAAAAACAACTTTCTCACAGCTCTGGTTATATAAAGCTTTTTTTGAGGCCTTGCTTTCAGTTCATTCTGTGGCAGCATGAAGCTCAGGTCAATGAGGCCTACAGGCCATGAATAACAGATGGGAGTTCAAAACTTGTAACTTGTATCAAGAACTTGACTTGATGAAACACAACATTAGGAGATAATATATGTGTTATTGTGGGTTTATAATCAGCTAGACTGGAGCAGTCAGTAAACAGGAAACAGGTTAAAACAGACATGCAGAAAAGTTTTCCAACACCAAAAACTAATCTCCAGCTCTGTCCTTGCCAGCCCTTATGTAAGGTCTTTGTTGCCGGTAACAACCTCGGCGCAGCTCATCCCGTGCACCACTCCGTCGTGTGATATGCAGAAGGAACCGAAGGTAAATTCAGTGGTGTTTGTGAGGGAGCTCTCTCTCACACTCCCGAGCGATCATCATTTGATCTTGTTTAGTTCATTATTCATCTTGAGGGAGCCGGCTGTGACTTGTGGATAAATGCCATATGAAAGGCATTGTGCGCACGAGGATGCATCCTCACTTTTATCCCGGCTCCCAAAACAGATCAATTAGTCAAACTAAACAGTAAATTATTAATCGCATTGCTTTGTGTCCCTGCTCCATCACCGGAAGAAAACAGTTCATTAGAGAGGGAGAGGAGGGGGGTGTGGAGGGGGGAGCAGCGGTGTGATTGAGAGGGGCTTTAAACCGAGCTGATGCTGTGTGAACATTTGAAGAAAAAAGAAGGGAGAATTATCAAGCGTGTCCATCATTCCAGGTAACTTCCGAACCCCCCCCCCCACCACCCACCGTCCCCCGGCCCCACCTAAAATGACGTGCACTCATAAAACGGGGTCAAGCAGTGGAGGAGTTCAATGTCACAGCCGTCATAGACATCGCCCGTTGGGGTGTGTGTGTGATTAAAATAACACACAGGGATGTTTCATGTCATGGTGAGCAATCAGACCATATTTGCAAAAAATATTCAGATCAGATGAATTTTAATGAGGTGTACACTCGAGGGGGATAGCGCCTCCAGAGCGCTGGGGATAGAAGGTGGAGGCGAGCCCATCCTCTTATTTGCCAGAAGACAGCAAGGTACATAAACTTTTTTTTTCCCTCTCTTTCCTCCCTCCACCCTAGGATAAAAAAAAGAGAGAGAGAGAGACAGATCCAAATCCAGGGGTCCAGATTGCTCTGCTGTTCTGAGTTGGTCAATTTGAATAAATTATTCCAGATGAGAGAAAAAAAATCGCTCAGTGGGGTTCATTTTGTGAGAAATTATATTTTTGCAGGAAAGGTTAATTTTGAAGGGAGCTTGAATGACTGAGGACTGGGGGGGATGAGGGAGTGAGGTAAGAGAGAGAGAGAGAGAGGGAGAGAAGAGGGAGAGAAGAGGGGGGGCGTAATGCGGTGCTGCACGAGAAGCATTGGGCGTCGTGGAGGAGAAGGGGGTGAGAGAGGGATGGAGGGAGAGAGCAAAGGAGGGAGGCAGTTATTAAAAGCGATTGCATTGCCTCCCGGATGTCTCAGGAGAGCAGAATCAGTGGAGATGTTAAACCTTGCTTGACACCCCAGTTGGATAATTGTGGGTGTGGGAGCTAATCAGCGGAAGATGTCTCCTCAATTTAAATCTTGTCAGTTAGTGAAGATTAGGCCCTCCTGTCCCGGCCACCATTAGCTTTGTTGCATGTCAATGCGCCAGCGAGGGCGTCCGCCTGGTCTGGGTGCAAGGGTAAAAAAAGGCAAGCGCAATGGAAACCAGCCGATTTATTCCAGCTAAAACCAGTATGGTATTTTCAAGAAAACCCATATGAGGTGGGGGGGGGGAGAGAAAGGGAATTTATGCAGCCTTTTTGAAAATGCATTTGTTACTACTGACCTAACAGGGGGACCCTGTGGAATAAGAAATGTAGAGCGGGGATGTGCTCCAGATTTTTCTGCCAGAAAAACATCGGCATGGTTGTTAAATATAATGTCGTACACAAACTCGAGGGCAGGGTAGCAAATTAGTGAGTGTTTTTTTTTTTTTTTAGAAAGTACATAAAATTAAGAGGAATTCTAATTTCACTAAGTCATTAAATGTATCACCACACATGCTCTGTTAAAATGCTGCTTTATGGGATGAATTCAGGTTGAAGGAAATCATAAGATCCTGATGTTAAGGCTATTAAATGACTAATAACCTGTGACAGTGTGAACCCATTAACAAAAACGTGGGGGTATCATTTTAACCCCAGTTAAAAAGGAATAATGGATGGAGGTCGCTGATTCAAAAATGCACTGCAGTGAGTTTTACAGCTTAAGTCTGGCTGGCTGCAGGCCACAGGCTTTGCATCCATCCATCCCCCCCCCCCCCCATGGTAAATATTTGTAACAGATTTTTTTGGCTGCAGGACAATGGCCCCTTTCACTGAGCAGGTCCTGTAACCTGGGAGCGAATGCGAGGTCAGGGCAAATAAACAAGCCGGCCGTGCCAAGCTGAGCGGCTTCACTGATTCCTGGGCAGGGCCTGCCGCATACCGGGGCCCTCCGCTCCTCTCCTCCACCGCCGCCCGAGTCTGAGTGCTGACAGATGTTTCAACCCCGGCGAAAAAAGAGAGGGCATGCAGAGAGAGAGAGAGAGAGAGAGAGAGAGAGAGAGAGAGAGAAAACGCTCCGTGGCCGACTTTTTCCTCCACATCTCCACATCTTTTTCGTCTCATCTTACCTCAGTACGTGCGTGTGCAGGTTTCCCAACACAGCCAGACCACTTCAGACACCCACACAAACCAAATTATGAAAAAGAAATCCCCCCCCCCAAAAAAAAAGACAGAAAAAAAGAATATGAACTCCTCTGTTTAGCACCAGTATGATTCATTGTGAGCATGTGTGTAACCTGTGAACTGGCTTATAATTAAGAGCTCAAGAACCCCTGAGAGAGAGAGAGAGAATGAGAGAGAGAGAGAGAGAGAGAATGAGAGAGAGAGAGAGAGTGTGTTTAAATGTGCCTGAGCAAGAGAGAGAAAAGAGAAAATGACACTACACTCTACAATCCTACAATCAGCGGGGTTGTTACAGGTATTAGAGGGTGTGTTTCTGTAAATACACACACACACACTGGGTTTTCCCCTCCACCAGTATAAAACCTGGATGTCTCAATAGCACCAGCCTTCACCCCCACAGGCCGCTTCTGTTCTGTCGAAGCCGTTAATGTCAGCAACCCGAAGGAGCGAGCTGCCGGCGGCTACCGCAAGGTGTAACAAGTTCAAGGCCCCCCCGCTCAGGCCCAAGGCAGCAGACGGTAAACATAGTTGTTACCACCTGTTTTCTTTCTTCTTCTTTTTTTTTTTTTTTTTTTTCTCGTGGAGCCCGGACAAAGCCTCTCTCTGTGTGTGTGTGTGTGTGAGCAACAACAGCTACAGCTGGGCAGAGCAGAGGGAGACATCGATCCACGAGCCCCGTTCCCTTTCTACACCCCTCCTAGCAGGCACTCGTCTGGCAGGCAGCAGGAGCCGGAGCCGGGCACTGCGCTGCAAAACAAACACCCCTCTCAACCAGCCGTTTAACGCGGTGCTCTGTGTTAAAACTAATATCTATTTAAGAGGGGAACATTTTTTTATATTTGAATGCAGGTTATTTCCCAGTGCATGGAAATAATACCTGTTAGAATAAATATAATGCATCTTTTTAAAGTTTTTTTTTTTTTTTTAAACCTCGCTGTTTATCTTTGCCTTAAGTTGACAAATACATCGATTTAAAAAAAATGCATTTAACCACTGAGTTTCCTCTTGAAATCACATTGGTCATGAAGGGCCCAATTAAAAGTATCAAAGAGGGGAGACAAGAGACTGCTGTAATCTAATCTACGTTCTAATAGTTGGGGAGACATTAATTATTGATAAGGCTGGCAATTGATTGGTTAATAAGATAATGTAATTGAGAAATGAAAATCATCAGAGTTGAGTGTGTGTCGGCTCCAATCTGAGATGGATGGGGGGTGGGGGGGTCTTAGGGGATTGCCCCCTACATAGGCTTCCATCATTACTGCCACACTATAAAAGCAGAGTGGTGATTAAAAGGACCTGATTGATTTGACTCTCATTGGGATAAGCTGTCCTCGTTCCGTCACCGGGCTCCGCCTGCATGAAAAGAACCGTGTATGAAAAATGTACACAGCGTGTTTAGATGCAGGGAATAATGAAGTGTGTGTGTGTGTGTGTGTGTGTGAATTTAGGCATATTTAATATCTCGTAAATGTGTGTGAATTAACAAAAAAATGTGGAAAAAGTGAGCAAAACCTTGTGATTAATTCAAATTCTAAATATAGGCATTTATTTATTTTTTTACTTGTAAATGTATTTGCGTGTGTCGGCTAGAGGAGGCAGAGCAGCCTGTGTGTGTGAGAGAGAGAGAGAGAGAGAGAGAGAGAGAGAGAGAGAGAGAGAGAGAGAGAGAGAGGGAGCATGTATCCATCCATGTCGTCAAGAGGTGGCCCCACTCCCCCAGTTTTCACTCGCCTTTTGTCTGCACTCTGTTGCTCAAACACACACACACACACACACACACACACACACACACACACACACACACACACACACACACACACACACACACACACACACACACAGCTCCAACCCACCCTGAGAGACGGAGACAGACCCTGCCGCCCGACACAAAAGCTATTGATTTTGCGATCTGCTGCAATGAATGATCTTCCTCGGCCAATTTCTGGATTTAGAAATGAGTTCAATACCAATAATGAGAGTGGAAGGATTCTTTAAACTGTCTTTAAACTGGGAAGGAGAGGGAGAGAGTGGGAGAGGGAGAAGGAGAGGAAGGAAGTGAAGATTTGTGCATGTTTGGTTTTGGGAAAAAAGAGAGGATATGACTCCTGGTCATAGGTGAGATTAAATAAAGATGACACCAACAGTTTTAACGGGATGAATTGCCGGCTTTAAACACAATTACTCCTATTTGGCTTTCCTCAGTGGGCTGAGAATGAGACGAGTGAGAGGTTGTCTTTCTTTTTTTTTTTTAATATATATACTTTTAACAACTCCAAACTTTTACACGGACACTTTTCATCCACGCGCCGCTCTTCTGCTTTTTACGACGCAATTTCCGACCTGCGGCTTTCTCGCGAGCTCGCTCTTTAATCCCTTCGCACATTTCATGCGCCATAAAGACACAACAAGTTCAGCTTCTATTTTGCGTCGCACAAATCTTCTATAAAATGAAAAAAAAAAAAAAAACAGGCACATAAATATTTAACGCGGCCTCTGTTTAGATGGGGGGGAAACACTAATGTGTGGAATTAAATAACAGGCGCGCCGGACTGTTCAACAAGGAGAGACTTAGCAGACTGGAACGTTCCTTCTAATATTTAATTTCTGGGTGAATATTATTTTCCTGCTTATTCAGAAAAGTGCCATAAAACATGCAGAGCAGCCATGATAAACCTTATATATGTGGTGATGCGGTAAAAGGTGTGAGATGATGTGTGTGTGTGCATGTGACTTTATATATCACTTGCATCAGTGATTGCATGTGTGTATTCTCTCTCCTGATTCTTGTGTTTGGGCAGGCAGTGTGTGTTCATCAGAAGCCCCCATGCCATGTTGAGGTGTTAATTCAGCCCTCCTGTTCCAGAGAGGTGAAGATTAATAGATAAGGGGGGGGGGTGTCTGAGCGAGGGTCAGTGTGATACGGCCCTGGCTGTGTTCCACACCTGCCTGGATTAAGCTGCTGGCTTCCCTCAGGTGAGAGGTCAACCATTTACCCAGTTCATCGCTCTCTCTCTCTCTCTCTCTCTCGTACAGTTTTCAAGGTGGGGCTGGATCTGCATAAAGGCTCCGGCATCTGCATGCCTCGCAGGATCCGTCTGCACGGGGGGTCCGGCGCCGTAAAGCAGGCGGTGCAGGATCTGCCTCGGCGGATTACTGTAAATATACGTTGAGACTCGGGGGGGAGGAGACGAGGAGAGGTTGCAAACCACTGCAGATGCGGCATAATTTTTCTTTAAATTTAATCTATTTCTCGTTCAGATCTGATTCCGGCTGCTCGGCGCCGTCGACCTTAACACAACAGAGTGATTTCTGCTTTTCAGGAATTTTCTTGGGAGTGAGGACGGGAAGATCCTCTGCAAACAGAAAAAAAAAGGAGGGAGGGGGGAAAGGGATAAAACGGGATGAGGTGGGGGGGGGGAAATGCATGAAACATGAAACTCTGCAAATTTGACTTATAACAAGCAAAATTACACCCTGCTGTCATTTAAATTATGGCTGCCCTCTATAAAGGTGTCTTTTAGGTGCATTAATTGAATTCGGCACTATTTCCCAATAATAATCTGTAAAGTTCAGCCGTCCATCCTTCATGAGATCCCTGCCGCGTACCAGAGGAGTATCTATTTCAGTGGCTTAATTTATTTTCATGATTCGCTGATAATGACGGCCATGCAGGCTGTACATCAGAATTAACCTTCATTTCACTGAGGTATATTACGATGACAGTCCCCGACACATTTCACCTACACAAAGGGCATTCTCTCCCTCTCGCTCCCTCTCTCTTTCCTCTCACTTTCTCCCCCTGCCTCCTCTGTCGCTGCCCCTGCTGTATAATCATCCTCGGCAGACCGAGATTGTTTGATAGCCGATTAATTTTCATAGGAAATCAAGTGGCCAGCTCTTTCTCTCTATCGCTCTCTCTTTATTTCCGCCTCTCACGCCTTCCCCCTCTTCCCAAACACATACACGCGCTTCTCTTCAACAATGGCGAACAGCTCTTGTGCTTTGGTGACTTTTCCTGTCAATTAGGTGTTTTATTTAATCTCATCTAACTTTTTTTTTTCTTTCTCTCTCATAAATTGCTACCCCCCCCCATCCATTTCTGATATCTCCGGCGTGGTTAATTTATTTTGGACGATGCCGACGTAACAAAAGTGCTGTAAATTAATCAGAGGACATCAAGCGAAAGGGGTTCTTTGCTCGCTCCCCATCTCTAATTTCTATGCAAACCATTAAGTGTCAGATATAGATTCCACCATTTGCTATGGTCTCAGTCAAAAGATTTCATTAGGGACCTGACGTCACAGTTTGAAGGCAGCGCCGGATCATTTCTGTCCTATTTTCTCCCTCATGAGCTCTTTGTTCTTCGCCCCTCTGTAGGATCCTGCCACTAAAAAGGCCCCTATGCAAATGACAATAATAGATTCCGCTAAGCGCCGCCGCAACGGCATGATAGCCTATTTAGAGAGAAACCAAAGAAACATTCAATTTGAGGCATTAACCACGGCACATGCAAAGGTTGCCAAAAAAGTGATTAAGAAATTACAGAATTGGTCCTCTCTGCTTGAAGTTCCCTCCTTTTTTTTCTCCTTCTCCCTCTCTCATTCACATGACATCAGTAATGAGGAGGGCTGGTAATTAGAATATTCTGGAGAGGTGAGCCCTGCTCGAGCTGACAGCCAGAAGACTGATCTCTCTCTCTCTCTCTCTCTCTCTCCCTCTCTCGTTTCTCTATTATTTTTTTCCTCTGTCAGGAGGGCCCCCACAGAAAAACAGCTGTCTGATGACCAGCCTCTCCATGGATGCCTCTCACTCTTCTTTGTGTGAGTGTGTGTCTCTCGCAGACGTTCAGAGCCCCTCTGCCAGCAAATAAATATAATCAATCTCCCATTTACATACAAATAGGCTTCTCCCCTTCATCCTAATAATCTGCCCAGCATCCTCAGAGAGGGGGAATAATATTCACTCCACATGGCAATTTCATATTTATCATTAGATGGCTTTATTGATTGTTTTTTTCAGATAAAATTTTTTTCCACTTCATTTTATTAGAGGATATTGGAGACATGTACGGCTGACATGGCACATATGCTACGTTATTTCCTACCCGGGGATGATTATGGTTATTGACACTGTCACGTCTTCCCCCTCGTCATCGGTTATCAGTGCTTACAGCGCTGACACCCAGGAAGCCACGACGCGCGGCGGAGGGGGTGGGTGTACGGGGCGGGCCGTTCAGAACGTTATCATGGGCGTTTAATGGGTGTAAACTGTGAGGGCGCAGGGACGCGTGCGGCTGGCTGGCTGGCTGCGTGTCGCTAATGTGGCTCATTCCACTTTGTGTCATGTCGATGATAGGAGGGTGACCGGCTGGGCCCCGACTGAGTGTCAATCCCACTTTGGACAAACAACCCTCCTGTCAGCGTGATCGCTAGCGCCAGGGGCGTCCAACGCATCCATCATACATGCAGAGAGAGAGAGGAAGAAGAGAAACAGAGAGACATGGAGCCTGTGAAACTTATTAAACACTAATTATTACTTATCGCTATTTAATTAAAAGTTGTCTTCGTGGAAATCTAGAAACAAAAAGGAGAATGCTGACAGAATTCTGATCTTATCACTCGACTCACTGGAGGTCTCTGTTATACAAAAAAAGATCCTAAAGGGACACTTTCATACCCTTTAACATATATTTTTCCTCCGTTTTCCAACATAAAATCGATCATCTGTCATCCTTCAAGTGTCTAAATGCTTATGAAAACAGATGGAACCCCACTCTCCTCGCAATAAACCCCTAAATTGTTGAATTGCCATCTGTGGCATACGGACAAACATCCCTGCATCATATCCTGTATAATTAAAACAACTGTTAACTGGCTGTGTAATGAGCAAATTAGCCGCCACGGCTATTCTTGGGGGCCGCCAATAACATCTGTTAGCCGAGTGGATCTCTGCAACATAACTTGTCACGTAATTAACTTGTCACTTGTTAGCGTGATGATTTTCACACATAGGCATCCTGCACTTCCGGATCACGTAATCTCCTTATTTTCAGAGGCGTTATAATAAACAGTGGCGGCGTTAATGCAATCCCAACTCTGCCGTGTTAATTTGGTCTTAATTACCGTTATTGACTCATTAACTAACCCTCACTAACACTAACATTTGCGGATCATTTGGAGCTGCGCTGACCTCGGACAACTTGAATGGTGTTCTATCGATGAGCCATCTGACTGAAACCTTTTCAAATGAGCTTCTGGGGGTCAAAAACCTCCCTGATTAATTACTCTGCATGGCTTTATACCAAAACCACATTGCATCAGCCTGCAAGTTTCTTCAGAATATTGTTCCTTGAGGTATTTTTATTGAGCTCAGAGCGGTTGGCTGAAAAAAGATGCAATTTTTCTTTGCATCATAGGGCTTGCACAACAAATTTCAGGTTTGGATCATGAGTAAACAATGAAAAAATTCTCTCTCCATTCTAATTACAGGCTCAGTTTCATAATTGATTGTGTAATCACGAGTTCCCCTGGAGATTAAAACAAAAAACAAAAACAGTTTGATCATTATCTAATGTCGTTCCGGTGTCTAAAACAAAGAGACAGCGGTGAGACGCTGAGTGAAGGGTACGGCAATAGATCATCAACAGGCGCTGACAAAGTGGTGCAATTAAGATGAATGGGGGATCTGACAAAATGTTTGTCTGAGGTGTAAACACACAAGTCAACAGTAGCGAAGATGTACTGAGGGGTGGAAACAGCAGAAATAGATCACAGCGTTTAACAGCTTGTCATTGTCAAACGAGATCATTAAAAATGTAGAGTTTCCGTCTGAGATTAAAACTCCGTTTGTGTTGACGAGACGAACAAACAAGCCGTTTCTTTTGCGACTAGATTTCATTTCCTCTGCTGTGATAAGGAGGACAAAAACATGCCAGGTAGTTCTTCTTCTACACACTTGTCCTGCCTTGCTTGAATTGTTGCTACCCTCAACTATTTCCTTTGGCATTGCTGCGTTTTGTCCGTCTCGTCTCGTCCGTATCCGTAAGCTCTCCGGAAACGTGCCCGATTATGTACGTCTGTCTCCGTCTCCGTCTTTAACGTAGAGCACAAAATGGGCCTTTACACATATTACTGATGAAAACACTTGAAAACAGCAAGAACAGGGGGACATGCAATTAAAGCAGAAGTGTGTTTGCAGTGTGTGTCTATGTGATGCTATAGTTGTATAAAGGTGATCTAACTGCCCACCTTGGGCGACCATCACCCCACCTGGTGGGTTAAAAATAACAAATGAAAATTGTCATTAAGGAATTATGACGGAACAGTGAGCTGCAAAATACGTATGTTCTTTGAAGTCCTTATTTCAGCAATATAATACACGCACTATACATATATATATGAAAAAAAAACTTAATATCTAATTAAAATGATAACTGCATTCTCATTTTTCAAAACCTCATATCCTGAGGGCCAATTGGGATGAGTGCCTTTTCCCTCCATGCAGCTCCAGCTTCCCTCTCTCTCTCTATCAGTCTGTCTCCCTCTCCATCTCTCCCTCTCTCCGTCTTTCCCTTCACTCCACCGTGGCTCAGTGAACTGCTCCTACAGCAATATCCCATCATTACCATCTCCCCAGCTGAGCTTCAGCCAGCCATTATCATGCGGCATTATTAATCTTCTTGTCTTATCAACTTGCAAATCACAAACCATTGAGCCTTATGGCGCGGTTTGGGGTGCGCCGTTATTCATTTTGTAGGTCTATCTAGCCTCCGAGTCTTTCTAATCACCTGACGATTGTCACTCTCTTACCGTTGCCCTGCCCTTCTCCTGGCCTCGGCGCTCTGTAGCTTTGGAAAGGATCCAAGTGTTTCACTCCGTCTTCTTCTTCTTTTCTGACAGTCTCTCTCACCTAAACCTACGAAGTCGGTTGGTTTTTCCGTTCACCCACACTTCAACTCTCTCCATCTTGGACATACATGCATGCTGCGTATCAAACATCAGTGCTTTTTGTTGTTGTTACTGACCAATATATGTAGTGCTATAGATATATGTGGTGTACTGGAAGTTGGCACCGAATGCTTGCTCACATGCATCCTCTTGCTTATTCTTTGGTCCGATATTTTCTGACCTAAATGGTAATTTTGACACTTTTAGACTATCTGGCTTTAGTTTAGACTTCATTAAAAAAGCTTTAGTAGAGAAACATTCATATTTAGGCATCAAAAAATTAAAGAAAAATTGTTTGGGTCAATACTGGAACTCAGATATTGTATTAATATTCGTATTGAAACATTTCAAACTATACCCAGTGGTTGAGTACAACTTTACTTTTTTTAAGAATACTTCTACTTTACCTGATTACTTATTGCACTACCCTCTCTAGTCTAATTACTATACACATCTACAATTTACATGAAAACCATAGATCAGTTTCCGAACTCAATGATTCGTAGCAATAGACTTAATGTAAAATATCTTTAATAATAATAATAGTTCCATCTATCCATCATTACACTGTATGACATCACTGAAAGGTGCCATTTTGCATAATGAACACTTTTTCACACTTTGACATCCATTTTTCCCCCCCTTAACATATATTAATGCATCAATTCTATATATATATTTGAGTAATCTGAAATCATTGCTACTTTTACTCCAGTAAGGGATCATATTTCTTCCACCACCGTCTCTCCCACATCCCACCAAACACTCACAGCAATCATCTATTGTTTCACTCTGTATTCTCACGTGTTCTTCAGGTAATATGCTTCTCCTCCCATACCGTACCTCTCTTATAGGGTAAGGTAAATAAAGAAAAAAAAAAAAAAGCATGTTGGGACTTGCTGCTGAAAAGAGTTGACAGCAAGGAGGATAAATTTTATTAAGGGAGAGAGCTGACCCTTCTCCCTGACACATGCGTCCACAATGTTTCTGTCATCTCTCCCTCTCCCCGCTCTGTATTAGTATTCCAGGGAGGAACGGAGGAGAGTAGAGAGGCAAAGAGAGGGAAAGTTTCTTTAAAGACACACCATTGACCCCTGATTCTTGCTCTCGCTCGAGTCTGCTTTTCTTCAGGGCTAAAATATTCACCCTGGAAAATGTGTTTAAGAAAACTGCAAGGAATGTGTGTTCCTGTGTGTGTATCTGAATTAGCATTTCCTTTGAAAACTTAACATGATAAATCACCGCACCCCCCCCCCCCCCCCCCCCCCAATAGCTCATTAAGCGCCATACAACAGGTACCAGGCATGAAATATTTAGCAGAAGACAAAGTGTTTCCTATGCTCCTATGGACCCAGCTATTACCCAAGCCTTTCACAGAACATCCGCTAAAAACAGGCCACCCTTTGATCTTCATTAATATCGTTTGGTTAAATATTTCAAATACGCTTTCATATGTTTGATTAACATCTTTCAGAATTATTCACTAAAACAGAGATTAGCTCTGAATGCTTGACTCCTAATGATGAAATTGTGATTACCCACCCGTCACGATAACTCCAATGAAGTTGAGGAAGGAGGGGTTATATTTTATTTGATGGGTAATTAATGGCAACGCATGCTGGACAGTTCAAGAAACTTCATGGACAAACTTCCCCCGTGCATTCAAATATATGCTTATAAGCCCTGGATATTAATATTCCTGTTGGGGTATATTTTAGAGCATATTTCATAGCGCCGCGTGCTCAACATTGTAATTTCCAAGCTTATCTAATCAATTCTGCGAGCTCCATCGGCCCTCATATCAGGCCTTGTGAAAGAAATCAGCTCAGTAACACCTTCAGAACTCTTATAAATAATGAAAAACAGCATTTAAAAAAGAAAGAAGTGCTTAGGGAAAAAAATGTTGATTAGAAAAGTCCCTTTTATCCATGCCTTCGAATCTTTCACATTCCGAAGATGCGGAGGACTCCGGGCAAACCACGGCGAATAAAGTACCCCTATCTGACCAGGAGAAGAAAAAAAAAAGTATTCATTTCTTAGATAGAAAGTGCTGACAGCACAAAATGAGCCAGGTGGATTTTGGATAAGGGGGGTGAAGATGAGATGAGAGCCCAGATCACTTTCATCTTGTGTATAAAGTTGTCCTTGAAAACTTCTCTGAACTCTGTCTGGAGAGCGCCACGTTGCTTGTCTTGGCGTTATCGTCATTTATCTTTCTCCGTGTGCTGATTTTTTTTTTTCTGTGAAACTCCGACATGTCGAAAGCAGAGTCTGACCCGGGGTCAGTTCGCCGGACAAGCACCGAGTCCTCATTTACAAGCAGAGGTACGTGTAGCCCTGTTGTCCGAGGGGGGGGGGAAGAGGCCGTTTAAACACGGGAGCAAAGGAAATAGAGGGAAAATGGATAAAAAAAGAAAACTTTTATGTGATTAACAGCATGTGTCCTATTTTGTCATGCTGGTGCTACGCAGGGGTAGGCGGAAGGTGGGCAGGATGAGTGAAAATACTGCGTTTTTATGCCCATCTATAAATTAGGAGTGGTGGTGGGTTGATGAGCAGTGAAGGAGAGTCGTTTCTTAGCTCGGAGACGGAGAGAGGGGGAGAGAGAAAGGGACTGTAGCAGCCCGATGATACATTATACACACACAGACACAATGATACACTGAGGTCTTGATGACAGTTATCCTGTTAGGCTGTTATAGAAAAGACTGCTGGGCAACACACACACATATACACACATATACACACACATACGCACAGTGCTGGCAGGCACTGAGGCCCTTGTGCATCTCCTCCGGTGAGGATTTGCATTCTGCTCCTGGCAGGTCGACCGACAAATTGCCCAGGCAGCCGCGGGAGACGGAGGCTCTGACTGAGGAGAGAGACTCTGCTCAGAAAGTGCCTCATTGGTCTGAGACTCTCTGTGGAAACGCTCCTGCATCACACCTCACTTCTAGAGGCAGGACTGATAGGGGCGGACAGGCAAGGACTCTCTTTTGGAGACCAGAAGGCCTGGCGGCCATGGCCGAACCTTCCCTCCCTGGGGCCAGGTGGGGCTCGGAGGCCAGTGCCGCCCCCCCCACCACCACCACCAAACTCGCCTTAGGCCAGCAGCCCTGGGGCTATCGTTCACAAATCAGCCCCTGTTTTCCCAATCAAAGATGTCGACTGGGGGAAACCGGCCCAAAGTGCTGCTTAGTGCTTTGAATAATTCACCACCCGAAATGTCGTCACACAAACGGACCATCCACAGAAATTAGAGGAAAAAAAGAGATACCAGGGGATTACCGCAACCCTTGTACTGACCACATTAATTTCAGAAACATTTATTTAAAAAGAAATTTCAATCTTTAATCAAATGATAAAATGAATGGTAAAGACATGGGTTGGGAGATGAGCAAATAGAATGAGTTGCAATGCATCAGGATCAAAGTGGGGACTTTCTCCCAAATTCCTACGTTTTTACATGATTAATGATCGAGGGCAGTTCTGCAGCCCTATTAACAAGCTCAAGTTAAGCAGGGGTGATGTAAGAAGACCACGGTTAAAAATTGCTAGTAATAGACTGAACTGTTCATGCAGGACTGCATTAAGGAGCTACTTCCCATCAAAGGGTGAACTTGAGGAAGGGCAAGCTCAGTCCACAAAACAGAACTTGTATCAAAAATTAGGTTTAAAAAAAAAAACTTAACAGTCAGCATTTCGGCACTCCATACACTTCACAATGAGTGGAAGTGCACTAAAATGTGGATTCAGAAACCCAGAGACTCATACATTAACACATCAGCACCAAGTCCCAGGCGCTCAGGCTAATTAGGTGGTCTAATTGTTGCCTGTTCGCCCTGGTCCGAGCGCTCTGCTCTGCTCCCTGTGTCGCTGGCAAAATTACTGGTTGCCTCCACCTGTAACACCAACAATTATCGTGCTCTGGTGCCCATGGCCTGACATGCCCGCCTGCCCGATCGAGCCAACCCCGCCTATGGGCCTGATGGGGGGAGAAAAGAAAGCTGGAGAGAGTTGGAGATGCAGCGGAGAAGACAAAATGTTATAGATACTGGAGAGAAAGCAGCGTAAGTAGTTGACTCGAAAGAGAAATCGAGAGCGGAGACGGGAAGGTAGAAGAAGGGGGACAAAGGAAAGGGGAAGAGAAAAGTATATGGGCAGGCGCCAACATAAGTGCCAGTCTCTGTGGCCCAGCACAGCGGTTTAATAGATGAGTGTGTTTGTGTTCAGTAGGTACAGTATGTATATTCCTGGCTTCCCCCTTGTGTTGGTTGCCATGATGCCCTCTCTGCCTTTCCTTAATGAGGCTGGACGCGTGGCTGCCTCAGCACCTGCCGTGGGTGGCCACAGGGTTAATCCCGCCTGGCTTCCTCTCTTACTCCGTCTTCCGTCTCTCTCTCTCTGCTATGCCTCTGGGCTGCTGACGGCAGCAGGCACTGTAAGAGGGGCGATAGGGAGGGAGGGGAGGTGACAGGAGGCGCAGATACCCCGGGGTTCCCCCCTCCAGCACAGCAGAATGAGTTGTACCAGACGCCGCTGGATACCTGACAAGCGGACGCCTTCATAAATTACGAAACGAAGATTGATCGTACGCACCTCTCACCTCTCTTTGCGTTACCATGCAGGCAGATGCATGCACAGGAAGGGGGGATGCGCGTACACGGCTTTAGACATGCAAACAAAAAGACATGCAGTGACACATGAAGATGCACAAGGAAAAACATAAACACGGGTATTGATACGCACCGTGCACACGCCGATTCATCTGCACCTGGTCTTGCTTGTTGACAGGCTCCAGGTAAAAGTGATACGGTTGTTTCATGCTCTACCAGTTAGATAAAACAGTCAGTCAAGTGGGGAGTCAGTTGGTCAGTCAGTCAGGCTGGTGAAGCAGACTCCATTACAGGTTCTGTCAGCAAGGCCAAAGAAAACTGTTTTATTTATGGAGGGCCGAAACATCTAAGGAAACCGCAAGGATGGTGCGAATGCATGTGTGCAGGAAGATGTCTCTCACTCCGTCTTGCACACACGGACACACTCGGACACGTATGCATGCACAAACACACCGCGGCACATTTTAAAATCTATTGTCTCCACACGACTAACCCTAACGTCAGTGTATACTGTGCTGAGTGTACAACACTTTTACCCCTCTTACCCAAGTGGATAGTGGGATGGATTTGAGCAGAAGGGCCAGGGCCATTCACCTGAGATTGATGCCTCTCCATCTGATGCGTAAAGATCATCTGCATCAGCCCGCCCCGCCTGTCAGTGTCCTGTGCCGTCTTAAAACCATCCGCATCAGCAGAACACGGCCACAACACACACACACAGCGCTCACAAAAGTTAATCGACTTGTGAAATCTCAATCAGAACATTGTCTCGCTCTCTCTCACACACACACACACACACACACACACACACACACACACACACACACACACACACACACACACACACACTCTTACTCTTTGTCTCTCTCCCATTCCTCTACATTTTTCCAGGGACAGTAACCTTGCCTTGTAAGTTGCTTACTCAACAGACCTTGTTACGGTGCGGGCGCTTTACCGCTCCCGCCTCCGCCGAAAGGTCAGCACTGTCGCAGCCGATCTCATTTCAATGAGGCCCTGCTCTGTTATGATCGGGCCATTATCATAAGCTGATTCACAAATTGGCGCAGTAAGCGATGATGGGATGGGGGCCATGAAGTACTTCGTGGGTGAATGCAAGATAGAGAGGTGTGGAGGGAAATGTGCAAATGGTTATGCTGCATATATAGACAACAAGCTAGCCTCGGTCAGAGAGGTTGAGTGCCTGTCTCTCACGCCGCCTTGTCTCCCACTCCTAGTCGTGGACTGTGCGGGTAAATTGGCAGTGCTCCAATGAATGAACAGAGAAAATGAGCGAGAGAGGATGGGGGAAAAAAGGGAAGAGTGTAACCTCCTAACTCCCTCCTTAAAGGAGCCTTTTACATGTGTAGACACACTAGAATGACTCGAGGGCCTGTCAGCGCGCCGAGAAAAGAGCTGAGGAGAGGAGGAAGAGAGGAATGAAGAGTCAAATAAATCTGACTGATACTCTCCTCCGTCGGTCGGCCAAAATGCCAGATGCAATGTAAATCATGATGCGCTGACTGTCCATATCAGGCCGAGCTGACATTACCCCACCAGCTGTCTCCGCTTTACGATTCGGCCAATCATGTCATCCAGAGGCACGGGCGCAGAGATTGATGTTTATTCAGAACCCGTCGACATATTTCAGTTACACAACCAGGGAAAGAGACACTTTAACATTAGTCAAGGACCTGTAACTGAACCCTGGATCATTTAATATGTCATATAGGGGGGGGATACAAGGAGGCCAAAAAGGTTTACATTTATTTATTTCCTTCTATCCCATTTCTATCCAAACTACAACGTTTCAGAGAGGGTCAAGTTGGTCAAGTTCATGGTTCCTAAAATGTCTTAATATTCATTTTAAATATTTATAGTGTGCATGATTGATTTCCGCACAGGCCCTCCGATCCGCCAAAAAAAAAGGGTGCCCATTCCGACCTTATGGATTGCATGTGTGGGGTCCAATCTTAAAGTGTGCCATAATATGACAGATCTAAAAATGTAGTGGTTGTGTTTCAACACCGCCGAAAAATCTGCCCAGGTGGAGCAGCGTATTCTGTTCCTAGAGCTCGCCACCGTCAGAAAAAAACAGCTATTCCGAGAGCAATGAAGGGAAATGGTGGAATGTATAATGTCATGGCCATAATAAGCTGTATTATTACAACTATTAAACTGAAGTCATAAGTCAGGTTCAAATGGACAAAATGGGAGGGACACAGCAGCCAAGGGAAATTGCAAAAAAAAAAAAAAAAGACAAATTCCTTTGTCTTTCTTCCTCAGTAGCATACGTTAGCAACAGTGTGAGCACTGTTTTGTGCACTGGTTTTGACCCTTGCGAGGTCACTGACTTCACCCAGCCGTCAAGACGACGCAACCTCATGTATATTTCCACAGGTGAACTGTTAAAATGTTCCAAAAGCTTAGGCTCTGTCTGTAATGAATGACCGGCTGCTCCAGTTTCCTCAACACATCCTCCATCTGTTCATAATTAAACCTCTGAGTAAAGAGAGGAACATGTAAGACAGGATAATAAAAATATATATATAAATAAATAAACCCGACAAAGTCAGAATGCCTCCCTGCTCAACACAGAAATAACAGCAAGTTTAAATAATTCTGGAGAGCGGCTGGCCAATAAATTTCCGAGCAGAGGTTAATTTAGCGAGGGAAGACCTCGCCGCAATTACCTTGTATGATGCCTCCCTTCCAAATGCCCTCAGGGCCCCGTCTGAAATGTCACCCCGGAGGAGGGATGGAGGTTTGGCGAGATCGAGACCTACCTCGGGATGCTGCCATGAAAAACAAGGCAATCAGGACAGGCTAAATGCTAACAACAATGGAGTCCCATTAATGTCGATCACCGGAGTGGGTGAAATTACTCTCCTTCAATTATCATCCTCTCCCTTATAATTTCCATCAGATTTTCTGTCTAAATTAACTTGAAGGTGCACAGAGACAGGAAGTAAGTGGAGACAGATGCAAATAAAGACAGAGGAGAAAATAAAAAGTGTGTTAAAGCTGAGACTGAAATCATAATCTCATTGCTTATAGATAAAGAACAACCGCTTTCTTCTGTTCCTGCATTTATTTTGGTACCATGACAGGAGATGTCACGCAGTTAGCGACTTACCCTGGGTCCTATTTCATGTGATTTTGTGGATCAGTGACAGAATGACTCCCCACTCTCTTCATCATCCACCACGCTTGCCTGCCAATACACAGAACTCTATCTTTATCACACTCCCATAAGCTCTGGGCCTGGCTTGCTATATCTACTGCTGAGATCTGGGATGCCTGTAATTACCGCACTATCTACTCAAATCAGACCGATCCGAATCTTTATTTCCCCGAGGCCCCGGCCAGGCTCCTAGCTAGCTCTTACCGCCCAGGAAGACACAGCCCATGTCTGTGCTTTTTAATCAGGCCTCGACTCAAGCTGTTCCAGCCGAGAGGAAAAAGCCGGTCAAGCTGTGTCAGTGGCTTTTAAGAGGTGAAAGGTCCCAAAATATAAACACTGACGGGCTGTTAATTCAAACGAAGCACAGTGTGATTAGTCAAGGTTAGTCAGCTGGGAGTAATTTTTTTTTTTTTTTAAAGAATTGTCTCATGACACATAGTTGTCTGACTTCTAATGTGGACTTGTTTGAGTTTTCAAGCTATTACTTAGCTATGATGCCCTGTGATATTATACAGTCCTAATGGCACAACAAGGAATTAGCAGAACTGAGATCTAATTTGATTAAGCACCTCCGCTTTATAGGGAGAAATTTTCTTATTAACCACAGCTCTGACACGGATGCTAATATTAGCTGAAATAAACATGTTTCCCGCATCCCATGTTTCAATGTCAGCGAGATATAAAAAAACATCATCTGGAACCAAGAGAGGAAGAAGCTCATTTGCACTTCAGAGCTCGATTTACCAATCTCTGCAGGCCTTTGCTTATTTGCCCATCGCTTCACTGCCCTTCTGCATTAAATGCTAACAAACTGCATAACTGCAGGAGTCCAAAAGGCCCTGCATTAGAATTCATAAGCAGTTTAAAAGAGACATAAGCAAAAAGCATTTACACAAACATCAATATTTCACAACTCATAACATTTCCCCTCTTGTGTACGGTTAAATCCACATCTGGAAATAAACGGCGCTTTAGCCCGATCCAGTTAGCTAATTGATTGTGACTGTTTGTAAAAACTGTACTAGCGTGATGGGAGGCCGCCTCCCCCTTCCTCCTTTAAGAGAGAAAACATCTCCTCTGAGGCTTTTAATGGTGTATATACAAATAAAATCAGCCCGTTTGATCAGCCTTCAGTGTATTGGTACATTCAATGAACGTGTCAGTCTGAAGTCTTTTCACTGTCAGAGAAATTACTCGTAAAACGTGGGAAAGATGTGATATATTGCAGAAGCTGTAGCTTGTCGGGCGCTTCAGAGGAAAGCTTGTTTTCGTTTTGTGCTGTGCGGAGTTAAAACGTGAATTTCAAAGGGAGAGCATGGCTGATTTTAGCTACAGGTACAGGCAAAACAAAACTGTCCTCATCTCATGGAATAATCTTGGAATAAAGGAATAAGACTGGTTTGTAAAAACAGCCCAGCGTTTCCAGTCTGTGACGAAAAGGGTACTGTGTACCTTATTTAATGCGTGCCAAATAAATTAGAAAAGCAGCTTGAGCAAACCCAAAGGTCTAATTAGGTACACAAACTCAAAGGACATAATGCATGAGGAGGATGAGGGAAATAGTAGGTTAATGCCGTGCAAAGCAGGAACTCACCCGCTGATTTGGGTGTGGGAGAGAGTGAAAGCGTGCAGCATCCTGAAGGAGCTTTTTGAAGTGAGCATTGTATTAGAGGCCCCTGCTACAAATCACCTCCTCTCTGCTCAGACTGAGCACTGCCCCACAAAAACACCCACACTCTGGTAACACACTCTCAGACACACACGCGCTCGAGTGCATGCATACTCGTAGCCAGACACCCGTATGCTCTGAGTAATATTAGGGAGTGAGGAGAGAAAATAACGAGACGAGAGCTGTGGAGATGAGAGAGAATAATGGAAA
Source organism: Chaunax sp. Z400 (assembly GCA_037577475.1). Lineage (NCBI taxonomy): Eukaryota > Metazoa > Chordata > Actinopteri > Lophiiformes > Chaunacidae > Chaunax > Chaunax sp. Z400. Next base: position 18,371,084 of record CM075204.1, read on the forward strand.
GAGTGGGCACTCTCTCCTAGGTAGCATGATATGGAGGACACCCATTTGTTTCTTTTTTTTTTAAAGCTGGCATGGGAAATGGTAAATAGGCAGCCTCGTGTACTTCGAGAGGAGTCTCCTGTGTATGCAGGGCATGTTTGGATGCGTGGATCCTCTTGCTAATGCGTCGCTTAATTTTTTTTTTTGTGTGTGTGATTGCAATGCTAATCAAAGCCAAACGTGGGCTTCCGCAGAGGGATAACACTTTACATCTCTTAACACAGGGCAGGTGGCGCCGCCAAAGGAAAAAATAAAGACCTACGAAATGTCTCTACTCCTCCTGCTCCTCGTTGCTCCTCTCTCAGGTGGATCGCTCATTAAAAGACGGCTGTACGGCAGGTGTTCGGTCACAGAGCGTTGAAGGAGAGGGTGCTTGAAGTGGCAGAAATCACAAAGTGGATCGGAATGAGCAGGGGAACACAAACACACATATACAAATATGCATTTGGTGCAAATGCACACACGCACTGTCGCAGGGAAAGGCTGGATGTACAGGCACACACTCAGGGAGGGTAGTGAACATCTGCTTGGAGCAGGTCCCTGTAGATCTGACTAACATAAGCCGCATTTACATTGCGTAGTGCCGGCTCGACTAGACTTGACTCTACTTGTCTTTTTTGCGTACCTGGTACTACTTTTTTAGTACGTCCTCCGTTGTGGTTCCAAGTGAGCCGAGCAGGTACAAAAGGGTAATGTGAAACATTCCAGAACACTGATTGATCAATGCCCGGCATGCATGGAGTATCCTGCACAGCACAAATCAATGGCCGCCGCACTCTAAAAGAGAAGCGACTGTCAGTTTTTTTTATTGGCGCCGCTATATTGAGGAGGTGCAGAAGTTCCTGTCTTAAACACGATGAGAGGATCACGAGAGGTGTGTGTCGCGTTGAAGACAACGCCATGACAGTTTTGCACACCACCCATCTACCCTGAGGAAGTACTACCTCACTACCCCGGCAGAAACGTATCCGATACCATGGCGAGTCGAGTCGGTTCTACACAGTGGAAATGCGGCTTTAGACTGAGTTCTCTCTGGCCTACTTTTGTGGACCTATTGCTGCTGATTCTCACATGCCAACACACTCCAGAGACACAATCTGACAGTGAGGCAAAAGCAAGAGAGACAAAGCATGAAAGACAGAAAGAAAAACAAGAAGACAACTAGAAAGTCACAGATGAGGGCCCATGCAGTGAGACCGAAGACTCCTCTTCACACCACAGATGTCAGATGATGCCGCGGCCTCACATTATGATAATGCAATAAACCCTGTAGAAAGGAAAGTCACAATAGTTGTAATTTCCCCTATGCTGCACAGCCTTCATGTAAATGCTGCCGTCTGGCTCCATAGGGGGGCCGGAGTGCAGCCTCCGCTGCACCAACGAGATAATAGCAAATGTGTTTGCAGGGGATGCTATTTTTACGCCGGGATGCCAAATCCCATTCCTTCAGCACATTTCTTTTTTTTTTTTTACTTTTAGAACCGATTATTCCCTTGCCTGCCCTTCCCTCCTATCCCATCCAGCTTGCCTGATTCAATTAATATTCAGCCAAAGTATGAAAGTACAAAAATCAATTTATCATGCTTCAGAATCAGGCCTGCTGTTTCTTTGTGATGGAGTAACACTGGTTTACATACGCCGGTTATATCGGTGGAAACCTGGCTTGCGCTGTAGTCTGCTTTTGTCTTGCTTCATCCCAGGGAGGATGTTGTCTTGTCTTTGCTGTCAGGGCACTGACATCCCACACGTGTATGTGTTTGTGCAGGCGTCCCACATGTGTGTGTGCATGCTCATACGTGGGGACCACTTGTTATTCCCATGGCTGGAGCTCACCGAGGCCTGTGTCTCTGTGTGTTTACAGCTCTGGGGGCTTGTTGCCTCCTGACTACAAGAAAGACTGATGAATAAATAACATCCAACTCTCTCTAGCTCCCTCACAGACCCTCTGAGGCCTTGAAGTTTGTGTGCATCCGTGTGTGTGTACACAGATGCACCTGCACGAGCGTGTTTGTGTGCGCGGTGCGTTTGCGTACAAGCGTTCCATGTTTGTGACCGCATGTGTCACAGCGTGTGTGTGTGTGTGTGTTTGCGTCTTCGGCATCTCTCAGCGGACCGGGCGCGTTTTCATCTAGCTGATTCCCGGCCCCCTCTTGGCTGGAAGCCGTCAGAGAGCATTTCAACTCTGACGGAGCCGGGGACAAACACAGGAACGGAGGTAAAAACATCCTCTTTATCCTCGGCATCAGGAGGAATATTCAGAGGGCTACGTGTTTGTGTGCGTGTGCCCATTTCTACGTTAGTCGGAGAGAAACTCTCCAGGTAATTGAGAGGATACAGAGACATCTATAGAAAAAGGAGAATGCATTAAACAGTGCGTGCATCCTCCTGAGCAGCAGCACCACAAGGCTCGCTCCCAGGAGAGGTCTTCATTAACCCTTAGCCCGCTAATTAAACTCAAGAACTGCAGCGCGCTAAGTGCATGCCATTTATTTATCCGTACTGGACACACATGCGTATGCACACTCTCCGCGTTATTGCCTTGGTGCAGGAAATCACATGAAGGCAATGAGTGTTAATGCCCCAACCAACAAATAAAGGCCTCTTTCGAAGTAAGTGATTTCTGCAATGGCCATAAAAGAGTCTCTTGTTAGTACTGCAGCAGCAAAGATATTCATTTGTCTCTGGTGGCTGCTTATGAAACGTGAGCAGGAGGGAGAACTGGTTTTATTTACACGGCATTATGTTACATCAAGTGCTTGTGCTCAATTAGGGAAGCCGTCACAATGGTTTTAAGTCCCTAATACAGTCTGCTGAAAGGGACCATGACTTGCTAATAGGGTGTAATTCCTTTTGTATCTGTATCCATGTGCAGCGGTAGGGAGGGAAAGAGAAGGGGGGGGAGGAATCCGTATCATCAGTAAAAACAATGCATCAATTAAGCAATTAGCGAGGAACAAACTGGGCAGCTTTCCAAACCCTCCCAATAAGGCACTGTGCCAAGGGGGCTTGTAGCGTTCATTATACCCACATCACAGAGATGGAGAGAGAAACAGACAGAGAGAGAGAGAGAGTGAAAGAGAGAGGTTTGCCTTTCATTTGTAAAGTGGAGGCATTTGTCTGCCAGCATGGAGACGTTTTGTTCCGCCAGATGTGCTTTTTAGCGAGGCCACATGGTCGGTCAAGGCTGGGGAGAAGGTGTGCGAGTGCCAGCACATGTGTGTGTGTGTGTGTGTGTGGGGGGGGGGGGGGGCAAACGGCCTCTTCACTGCCATCTGATTAATTAAGACTTGAAAGGGGCCCAGTGGCAGCAGGGTTTTAATTGTGGTAATTGGGGTTAATAAGGTGTCATTACATGCGCTGATCACAAGTATTGTTTCATCTAGACGGGTAAATTGAGCGGGGTTAAACACTGATGGTGGAAGGGATGGGAGGAAAAGGGGAGAGAGGTGGTGAAGGGGAGGAGAGGCGAGGGAGACTTGGCAGTCATACATGCCACTTGTTTCTGCATGTTAACACCATGTAGCCCCTGTCGGGAGCTGAAAGGCTAATATAGCGGAGGCTACCAGTGAAGCTAATCAGCAAACCGTGTGTTGGTCTTCAATTTAAAATTACAATACTTGCAGTTTGACCCAATACTTTTAAATCTACTTTTAAACTACATTTCTGAATCGCATGTTTAAATAAAACTACAAGACTATATCGCCATAAGCAGAAGCATCAGAAGCTATAGCAGCAGCATCACTTGTTCACTTGGAACCTCAATGGAGGAGGTACTAAAAAAGTAGTGGCAGGTACCCGGTACCCTGGTTGTGTCCTGGTGGGGATCTCCATAAATGCTGTCATCGAAAAAAGTGCAGTCTTTCCAGTTGGATTATTATTGCCGTTTTACCAAGGACTGTTTCTAGCTTTCTGGCAATCTGAAACTTTTACGGCAACATCAGATGTACATAAAGTTGCTCCACCTCACAGACTGCTCTCTTTCAAGCTTGCATTCTGCAACAGAGAGCACACATTAATAAGACTTCAGGTGGTGTTGGTGTTGGATGTTAAAGACTTTAAGATGCACAGAAGATTCATGTGATTCATGTGTCAACAGGTGTGTACTTCTGCCTCTGATTTAAAGTTGGAGATCTTTTCGATCTTGGAGACAGAAAAGCAAAAACATTTTGTCTCTGGTTCACCATCAATCTGCTGTGGTCTTTTTTCCTGCAAGTCCACTTAAAGCCTCATACTTTATGGAGGTAACTGTATCATTTCTAACAAAGGCTTCAAATGGACAAAGTTCACTTTGGACAGATGACAAAGTGCAAAAAAACACACCGATTCTGCAGTATCTGACATACGTGATGTATTGTGTGTTTTGCAGATATGCTTCAAAATAAGATTAAACATCCTCAAAGCCTGATGAGAGCTTTACTCCTTTTTTTTCTCTCGTTGGAAAGTTACATCCTGAATCGCTTTATAAAAACAGTGGAGTGCATTTTGTCCCCCTCCCGCCGAGGTAAGTAATTTTTGGTGTGCCTGAGTGATTTGAGCTAACTTGGCAAAGCTCTGTGGAGTGTGTCTCCTTTACCTGCTGACAGCTTGCATAGAGAGAGAGAGAGAGAGAGAGAGAGAGAGAGAGAGAGAGTCAGAGAGAGAGAGAAAGAAAGTGAGACGACTGATCATCCCTTGTGGTGTTGTGCTGTCCTGAGGTCTGCCTCTCTGTCAGGTTGCCCAGTGGAGAGACAGAAGAACGCCAGGCCAATTAATCAAAGTCAGATGTGGCTGGATGCCTGGAGTCACTCATGATCCCTATTCTGCCCCCATCCCTGAAAACCCCAACAACACACACACACACACACACAACACAACACACAGTCTTTCCCTCTTTCTTCCTCTCTGTCATTTCTTTACCTGTCTGTCTTTGGCTCGGACACACTTTTAAACGTGGAGACGTACGCACTACATTCCCTCCGGCCTCTTCCCTCCTGCACACACATGCACACAATCTATCTCCACTGCGTGACACACAAATATGATATCACGATGCTTTTGGGGGCCTTCGGTGCCAGCTGTCCTTTGATAAACTCAAGGTTTAACCTTTAATACCCCCTGAAAGAGGTGAGGATGAACACAACATCCTCACTTTGGAAGGATTTCACTCATCTTCGTATTGCGGTAGACCTCAGTTTTTGTATGTACGGAAATTGGAGAATACACACAGAATGGAGCCATCCAATAGGTGAGAGTTGAATCTTTTAAACAGGATATAAAGCTACGAGAACCTCCTTCCCATGTGACCTCAAAACGCTCAGATCATTGCCCTCGCTTCTACTTGAATTTGTCAAAGTGGCACCTTCGCCTACGCAAGTAGCTTAAGATCAAGACGCACCTTGTTGTCACTTGATGTCTTGTCAGACGCGGCGTTCACCCCCACACTTTATTCCCATTTGATTCATTTGCACAAGTGCAGAGAGAGCGTGAGTCTTCACACACCAAAAAAAAAAAACACCGCAGTCTAAAAAATACATATCTTTCTTTTGTGGGACAAAATGCATTTTGGGAAATCTTGTACTTTCACTGTGGATTTATTTCTGAATGTGTCTGCCCTGAGGTCCTTCAGTACTAACTGTGACAGATGACCCAGGGAAGGCAGGGACTGTCATGTGTCTCACCTCTCCAAAAGTCTGCACCAGCCAAGTTGCTTTCACCTTGACACTGACCAATCACAAGACTTTCCATGCATCATGTGATGTTCAATTGTAGCGCTGAGAGAATCCGAAGCACCGGGTTTAACCGAGGACACTGAAGTACTGTGCTTTGTCAAAGGGATGTTTTCACCAGCGTTGGTTTGTCCGTCTGTCTTTTAGCTGGATTACACAAAAACTTCTTGACGGATTTTCATGAAACTTGGCGGGAGGGTTGGGCATATGACAGAGACGAACCCGTTAAATTTTGGAGTGGATCCAGATAAAGAGTCCAATTTCTACGTTGAGGTTTTCATGGTCAAGGAGTCCTATTACAAGGGTCAAACTATCATAAGCCATTCAATGCAATTCTATGAATATACAGTAGACGCTGGACTCTCCGATACCCCGTCTCTTCTCTGTTTATCCTTCTTTCATCCCTCTCTCTCCTTTCCTTTTCTTACACCTGCTGCTACTCCGTCCTTTTTTTGCTCTCCTCTTTTCTCACTCCTCCCCTCTTGATGTAGGAGCCAGATGAAGCTCTAATGGAGTCTAGAGGGAGTCAGCATTTACCACATTTGAAGCAAACAGGCAGGTCTCTCCTCTTTTCTGTCCCACTGAGGGCCTCTCTATCTTTCTCTCTCTCTTTTCCTCTATTCTCCTCCATTACCACCAGTTCCAACGGCTTCACCTGCAGAAAGCCCTCAACGCTCCTACGTCTGCCCTGGTGAGTCAACCCTAGAGTTGTCTCCCGCCTCTCTTTAATGTGTGCCGATGTTCAACATGCTCCCTTCTTTTGTCCACGCACTTCCAAGACAATTGATTTAGACGGAGATAACAGGCTGGCGGTGCGGGTACATTATGTAGTTGTGGGGGAAAAATGGAAGAAAAAGTGAGAGAAAAACCCCGTCGGCTGTGAGAGCATTCCACAAGCCTCCGAAATGGAGCCACTGGTGTGTTATGTCTGCCTTTACCACAGCCTCTGCACTGCTTAAAGGCCGTCAACGTCTGCTGCAGTCTGCATGGGGTGGAAAACACACAACTTTTCTAGATCCTCCTCTTTTTCCACTCCTCCCTCAACCATCAAGTGGTGCAGAAGAACAATAGCGAGTGAATCTGACAGCAACTTACTCTAGATAGAGTGGGACCGTGCAAAACAGACAATGACCTTTAAAAGACAATATGCTAATAAATAGCCGTGGCGAGGGCCTCGGCACTCCACACAAAGGGACCTTGGGAAACCGGCAGAGTTTTAATCAGGTGTGCCTTTTTTAAAAAGAGCCTGTGGCCACATAATTGATCCCAAAAGGTAGGTCCCCGTGCAGAACCTTGGGATGCCGTTCCATTACTATAAAGAACTAATAGCGCTCTTTGTTTTGCTCTCCGGGCGGATGGAGAGATTTAAATCCACTGTATATTCTTGTGCTACAAAGGCCACAAATGGTAAGCATTTTAATGATGAATTTTTTTTGATGTCTTACACCTACTGAATATGGAAGAAGGACGGTGTGTGTTTAGCCCCTCCAGTGACGATGCATAGGCAAACAGCCTGGCCAAGATAAAAAGGCAAAGCGAAGAATAAAAGTCACTGAATCAGTGTTATTACTGATTCGGTTGGGAAGGATCATGTGTGCGCATCTGTGTGTGTGTGTGTGTGTGTGTTTGGGGGGGAGGGCGGTTGTAACTTTCATGCCAAAAGTGCCCTCCTTGGCTAAATCTGCTGCTGTAGTCATTTTGCCAGGAGTTGTGAGAATAAGGCTCTGTATTAGAATTCCATCAGCATCTCTGTCACATCCATAGAAGAATAAGCACAAATGCACACATACATGTCTTAGCTGACTCCAGAGCCTGGATGCAATGTTGGTCCACAGGTTAAACACAAAAGCAAATGATTGTTCATCACTCCTACATTATACATTGACATAAAACCCTCCTGTTACGTTTTGGTCGAATCTGACCCGTTTACAAATTTTCTCTCTAAAAAAAAATGTAGTTAATTTCATCTGTTTGTCATAAGGTTCCATGACTTTGTTCCCACATGGCATCTGAACACACAAAATAAATTTAGAGAATTTTTATTCAATTTTGGGTATTTTATTGAACTTGTGTACACCCTTGGTGTTCCCGGTCAAAAATGGCCAGTCATTAGAAACACCCCTTTTCGGCTTCCATGGCAACCCCCAAAGGAACCTTTCCCCAATAGAATTTTGACCCCATGGGAACCACACCTGTTGGTAATTGTCAAGAACAACTTGACAATGATATGAGGCCTACAGGCCATAAATATCAAATGGAAGTTCAAAACTTGAGTTGATAAAAAGATGAAACATTAGCTGATAATATATGTGTTATTATGGATTTATAATCAGCTAGAATGGAGCGGTCATTTTTGACCGGGAACACCAAACTACTTAACAAGAAACAAACACAACAGGAGGGTTAAAAGGGAAACAAATCACCCCTAAATAAATGAATCCCCTCCTCCTCTTATGAGCGCTGCCACTGATATAGCGATAAAGATGAGATAAATGAGTGTGAAGCCTGCCAGTGGTTAAAGTGGCTTGCCAAAATGCTGTTCCTGATTATAGTGAGTCAAAGCTTTTGTCTGCCACCGCAATGTAAACACATGCGAACCCTTGGCACAGAAAACACATCTTAAGCTAAAGTGTGGTTTTACACTGATTACAGGCTTGCAGATGCTGCAGATCCTGTCGGAGAAAAACATCACATGAGGAGGGATCCTCCGACTTCCAGCTGTCAGGTGAAACAGCGGCGGTTGGCTCCTGGCACCGCTCGCCATGGTTACATTGGCTCTGTTGTAAAGTGAGCTCAAACGTGAAGCTGGAAAGTGTTGTTTATGAAAGAGAGCACCAAAGTTTCTACGCTCAGTTTAACAGTTTTTTGAGATGAAACTTCAAATAAAGGTGGTTTTCGAGTTTGCTGTTTTGATAATGTCTGCCAGAAAGGCCCAAAAAAACTTCCTTATCCAACTATTATGCAGGAAAGAAAAACAATTACGGACTGTGGTTTTAAATGTCTTCCCCTCTTGTAAATGAGGGATCACTGGAAAACGAATCAGGTAATTGCATTACACTTTCCAGCGCCGTGAAGAGATCGTCTTTCCCAGCTTGGTAAACGCATCACAAACATCAACTAAAATGTGAAATATTACACCGATCAAAGCGTGATACCCCAATTTATTCCCTGCAAGTACAGCATAAACACTGAGAAAAGAGCAGAGCGAGAAATCAAAAATATTTTGCTGTGGTGCTCTCTGAATAGTCTGACCGAGGCCAGCGCTGGAAGAAAGACTCAAAACATAACTTTTCAATTTGGAACAACATTTGAATCAAATCAAATTAGGTTCTCCAAGAAAAGCAAAGAGTGAGGCATGCTTTCAGCCTAATTCATCACACTTGAATAAGTGATGTAAAGCTTCAATATCACACACAAATCATTTTGTGCCAAGTCGAAAACGATGCCTTAATTGTCACAGGATTAATGGGCGATACAGTCACTCTTGCAATTTTTCAAATTACTAACGTTACTATTAATTGTCAGATTGAAAATCCAAGGACAGAGCTCCTCTGCAAAGCCTCCATCATGCTAACATAGCGCCTTGCCTCCAAACCATCCCATAAAATCCCATCGCTGCACTTAATTGTTCAATATGAAGCCAAAGCATCTGAGGTAATTCAAATGTCTTTCTCTGATGAAAATATGCAATTGTCCTCTCTTTCCTATTCTAATTTAATGCCATCTGGGGAAGGTGATTGGCTCCGTGTTGCCATTGCTGCCAACCAGGGTCAGCCTAACCATCAAGCACTGTAATTGAGTAGTTAGTGGCAATTTTCTCCCCTAATTTCCATCTGCGAAATCCGGGCCTGGCATGGCAAATAGCGCATTACACAGGCGCGATTGTGGCAAAGTGTAATAACATCGTTTCCACAGTTTGAAAACTTCCCCTGAACAAATGAGAATCACTGCCATACATGTCATTTTCAAAAAATCCTTCCTTCCCCCAGCACTCATCCTTGATCACACACACACACACACACACACACACACACACAAACACATAAGGAAACACACACACACACTGGGTTGAGACACCGTGCAGAATAAAGAATGTAGTGACGTCCCATTAACATATAGATAATTAGCTGCTCCAACCGCCGCCCTCCCTTCAACACCCTAATCCCCTGACAAAGCCTTTGACTACCACTATCACAAACACCGTGTTGACGCCGACGCAGCTCTTAGGAGGCCATCTTGTTTGGCTTATTCACCATGACATGCCTCTATCAAAAGAAGATGAAAGAGGCGATGATTTATGAGGGTGTAATCCATAACCAATGCCATTCCTTGTGTATTTTCTGGGAGAAAAGGCCGGGGTGGAGTTATAAACTAATGGACCGGCAGGTTTGAACGCTACGACTTGATAACTTTGGCCGGGAGATTTATGGTGATCGTAAAGCCACGCCAGGGACAAAGAAGAGTGGGAATGTGAGTCAGACTACTAATGGCTAGGTTATCGCGCAGAAATGTACTCAATGCCGAACACATGCAAGCACACACAGAGGGGTTTATAATCCCATTTCATCATGTAGATGTGAATGCTTTATTTAAACTCTAATTTCACAAATGTTAAAGGGATGATTTTAGGAAAATGTTATTTGGAGTCATACATTAAGCACTGTCGACCTCAGACACGTTTTTCCCAGTAACATAAATTCGATTTTATAACTCTAGAAAGACTCCCTGCTTTTCCCTCATCTCCTCTCTTCCCTCTCAAACATTTTGTAATTACTCTAACACACTACATCACAAGCCAAGTAATAATAGTTGTAATTTAATCTATTCTCACAAGTCATTTCCATGAATTCCTGCCTCTCCCTGCTTAATGTGCATTTCATTCATTATTGATCATGCACTGATGATGTAGTAATGACAACCGTATTGTTCCCCCCCCCCTTTCCCTTTTCTTTAAACGTAGACCTTGTGATTCAGGGTTTTAATTACGGGTGTCACACCAGGCCTCTGGATTATCAAGGGCAAACAAAAGATAATTAACACGGGCAGGAATGCGGGACAGTCGCCCCCCCCCCACCACCACCACCTGCACTACTACCCACCACCGATCCCACCTCCCACAGTTTGACACCATCCTTCCTCAAAGTGTTCTAGAGGTTTCCTACCATCCTGGTTCTTTGCACATGGGCTGTGCAGCTCCCCTTTACAAACAGCATAATTATTGAGTGTCTGTACTTTCATTTTTATCTCTCCATCACCTCCTTTCTCTGCACCGCCATCTTTTCTTTCTGAATAGACATCAAATAAGGTTGTAGAAAGGACAACCTTTTTCCGGTCAAAAGCCCCATTTCCTCTGCGTAGTACCGACTCGACTCGACTCTGCTTTTTTGCGTTTCCATTAGGTAAAAAGTACCAGGTACTAAAAGGTCAAGTGTTTACCGTGTCTGGGTATAACAGCTGTCGTGTACGTAGCCCCTAGGTGCCCTCATTACATTTTCATTTAAAGCATGATAAAAGTAAGGAACAAGACTTTTTAAATGATGAGCATCAAAAAGAAGGCGAGGGGTACTGTAGCGGGGATCTTTGCTTTTCTCACCTCGAAAAGTATTTGTAAGTATTCTGTATCTCGACTTACATGTTACTTACTCGTCTCTTCTGTCACGGATGTCCTAACAGAGGTGAGGACATATTTTATGGATTTCCAGCTAGCTTTTGTGAGATACAGGCTTTTTTCTATGTTAGCAGAGAGTCACAGCTGCAGCTGAGTCTGTCCATCCATCTGTCCTCTGGTTCGTCTATGAGACCTGTCTTCCTGTCTGCTCACCTCATCCGCTCCCTTCCTGCCACACAACCAAAGACCACAGTAGACTGTGACTGACTGCTCCGAGTGAAAACCAAGGATTTTTATTAAGGAGTAGGGACAGCATTCATTTTTTAAAACCTCCTCAATAAAATATTATACGGTCGCTCCACATTCCTCAGAATTATAATGACATGAATATTTAAATTTAAATGCATTCCGAGCACGCCGGTTTTCTCTTCTTCACGACGGCATCAGATCTCATTTTCTACTTAAGCTCCTCCATCATGTTTATGCATATCCACATGCATGATACATATCTAGTTTTTTTTTTAAAGCTCCTTAATGCAGGCCTGATAATTTTGCTTGACTTTAATGGGGAATGACTCCTCATTGGAAATCTTTTCTCTTTAAGACAAAAATAAAAAAAATATGATCAAATGCCCCTTTCATGTGGAACAGAGGCTGTTTTTGAAACTTCTTACTCCGTTTCTCCCTCTGTTGCCTCGACTGCGAGTAAATAGATCAAAAAAGGAGGCGCAACTTTATATTCTAGTTTTGAAGCATTCTGTAATTGGACACATTTAATTGATATCCCTCAAGCCTGTAATTATAATGTGAAAAGAAAGAGAAGGAAACAGTCATCTATCATAGAAATTCTATTTTACTTTTTTAAAATGAATGAATACTTGATGAAAAATATGCCAGAAATGGAAGAGAATTAAAGTTTATGATGCATTTTAACTCAAGAATTGCAAGTATTGATTGATAATTCCGGTGCGCATCATTATGTTCGATAACGGGAGTCCTTGAGGCTGGAATGGACCCTTGTGAGTTTCACTCTCTGGGAGCTCGTAGTCTCTGATCTCTCCTCCTCCCTTACAAGGAGCTATCACTTCCTTCCCTGATGGAGAGGGAATGGTGCTCAGATAAGACTTTGTCATCTGCAGTATGTCTCGGTTGGACTCCAAGAGATGGTTAATTGAAGGAGACGTTAAAAACTCTCTACTGTCAATCTGTATCTCCGGTTTCTACAGACGGTTTCCTCGATGGGCGCTGGCGATGCACATTTGTAAAGAATGTCAGTATTTACATTGTGACATGAGTCAAATTCATTTTAGATCTGATGAGACAAAGTTAGCTTTTAAGTGAGATTCTAAATCCAGGATATAATATATAAGAAATATAAATGAAACAAGGAACATTAACTGATTTCCATTCCAGCTGATTACATTCACTCTGAATGGGTCAGCATAAGAAAAGGCAAGGCTTATAAAGATTTAAAATCATTTGACCTCTTTTTGGTTGGGAACCTGTTGAGCAAAAGAGTTCGTAGTCACAAAAGATCTTTTCCATCTACCAATCTGTGTGATTTGATCCCACTCAAGTGCAAGAGCTGTTGCACTAGACTTCAGATAAGAAGAGATGGCAAGACTGAAATTAAAGACCATCACCTACAGGGCTTCAGCCATCGGAGCTGTCACGTATTGCAAGAGCCAAAATGACTGAATGTGCCAATATGAACACGTGTCAGGACTTATTTAACACCATTCTCCTCAATAAAGACTTATGTCTCTCCGTCTCATTTGCCCCCAAAGAGCTGATGCTACACCATGATAAGTGACCATGGTGAGATACCGAGAAGAGGACAGTCAACTCCATAATCACACCACTATGTTCTTAATCTGTCAGTGTGTCATGAACAAGAGGGAGAGATTTCATCTCAGGAGACAGAAATGACACTTACTTTTTCAATTCCTCTGCAGGTGCCATGAAACCGGGCTTCTTTGGGGAGCTGAGCATGATGACAAGAGGCTAAAGAGGGCTGAGCAGGACCAAAGAGAAAAGATCAATTTCAGTCCTCTTGATCCGGTGACCCCCATAGCCCAGAGAGAGTCTCTCAGGGAGTCCCAGCCGAGTGTGCAGAGGCTGGGCGACTTTAAAGTCGGGTCAGGGAGGCTGGGAGGTTGGCACTGTAGATCGGCTGAGGACTGGAAAATAACTCTCACTGCTTGTGTGTGTGTGTGTGTGTGTGTGTGCGTGTGTGTGTGAGCGCGTGGCCCCTGGTGTGTGTTTGCGCCTGTGGAGAGGCATGTGAGGGTTGGAGGTAAATGACAGTAACATGGTTACATCTTTAGATGAAATGGGGACAGAGGCAGATGGGGGTACTTGGAATTTCCTGTGCGGACAAAGCCGGCTTGTTTGTTGGTGCCTAATGAGCTCTCTGACTACTTTAATGAGAGAGCCGAATCCATTATCATCATCATTTCAAAAGGAGGCCCCGGCTGTAAACAGCTACACGCATTAGCCGGACTTTGCCTTGCTGCACCATTTGATCAGCAAAGGCAGCAGGGGTTTTGACGCACACACACAAATTCTAGCTTGTTAAGACTTCACACCCTTTACGCAGCTTAGCTGCATGCACATACACATAAATTAGCCAAATGGCAGAGAGAATGATAATGTACATACTCAAATAGTCATAATGCTAATTCATTTGTGGTCATTTTAGCACCTGAATCTGCACTGGAGACGGAGAAAGAGGGAACTCTGAAGTAGGGATGCAAGATATATAACGAAAAAGTAAATTATTATTTATATTACCAGCTATCGGCCTATACATTATAACCGATAAGGAAATTGCTTTAATTGACTTCACAAGCACTGCATCTACACTTTTTGATAGAGTAGGTGGCTGTATGCAACTTTATACATGTGTTACGACCCGCCAATAAAAACACAGAAATAGCTCCATTTCCACTCTGTAGTACCGACTCTACTCTACACGACTCTACTCGGTTTAGGTTTTCCATTTGTTAGAAAGTACCTGGTCCTACTTTTTTAGCGCCTCCTCCGTTGCGGTTCCAAGCATCCATCCACCCTGATGAGGTACTATCCCGTAATGGAAAATGACCTGCAGAAAAGTAACCGATACCAAGCCAAGCCGAGTCGAGTTGAGTAGAACCAGTACTACGTATTGGTCGTGAGACGGCAGTAATTATCATTTATCAGTATTGGCCAAAAGAAAGATTGGTTGAGGTGTGATATAAACTTGTTGCAGGACATCATGCTGAATTAAAGACACTGAATGCGAGAGAGGGTTGAAGAGACAAAGTCAATGAGAGACAATATAGAGAAAGAGCAGAATAGGGCAGCTTCGATGAGCACGGAGAGAGAGAGGTGAAGAAAAGGTTGTGATTCATAAATAAACACAGAGTACCTAGTGAAATATTGGCAGGCCGGAAAAGAGGGGCATTCCATTTTCATTGCCTTCACCACCTTTTCCTGCAACATCAAACGACCAATTAAGGTCCCAGTGAAGCTGGCCGTCAAGGCTGCAGTGGAGGTCCTGTCAGCGTTAGCCTGCCCTCAACGCTTCCTGTCTCTGTCTCAGCTTCACACGGCTGACAAGGACCCCTTACTGAACCTGCCTGCCTGCCTCCTGCCTGTCTGCCTCAATTCTGGTTACCCAACGCATTTGCCTCTCCCTTGGTAGCTTTGATTCTCTCTTAAAACCCCGTTGCTTTCCTTTCACCACCTGCACTCGCTTCTTAAAAGTTTTTCCTCATATGTAGCCATTCCTCTCTGTTAAAAGCTTGTAGCGCCACCCCTCAACGGTGCAGCACAAGGACAAGCAAATAGCTCCCCGAGAAGCGAGCATTGATGTAAAAGAAGAAGAAACACTCCCTCTCTCGCCCTCTCTCTCTCAATTTGATAACTTCTTCGCCGCACCATTCACCCTCCCATGTCCTCCTCATGTATCTTTGGAAATACTGAAATGTTAACGTGCCTCTGCTGCCTTTGATATTTAAGACAAAAGGGTACAGATGTGCAGGCTGCACACACACAGACGCAGGGCCAACTGGAAATGGGAAAGGAAGGCTTTAATCTCACTCTTTGTCATGCTCCAAAGAGTTCCTCGTCCCTGTGTATTTTTCTGAATCTCTTTGGTTCATCCTTCGCCTACCTCTCTGCCCTTTTCCCGCTCGCAAATTCCCGCATTCGTAATGGCACAACACAGCGCGGCACCGAGGGGTGGGCAACAATTAATGAGTGGCTGTTTTCGATCCGCTGCTCACATTGTGGCGGCTGCAATTGATTGCATCTGTGAAACAAAACCATAACAGGGGGCTGTTCTGTTTCTCAGACGGAAGAGGGAGCACAGAAGAACGACTGGCGAGGAAAGATGAAAAGTTTTGCCGCTCGGAGATTAAACAACAGACAGTGTGAGAAGTGGCCGCGAGCCTTTGGCCTTCCCTGTGTGATAAGTACCCTCAAATTTACAGGGTTTTTTTGTTTTTAAGAGGCACAAACAAACCAACAGGATGGTTTTGACATACATCCAGCAGCCTAATCATGATACACCAGAGGATCTGACATCATTGTATCATTGTCAATACCCTTATATAGTTCCACCCTGAGGACAACAATGATACCGTGGCACAAAGGCAGTTGTGCCGGTCTCCCGCCCTTCACTTCCTATCTCTACCAGTGATTCACCCCCTTTCTCATCTCCCTCCCTCCCTCCCTTTGGTATCTTTCTAGTGCAGTGGCCCCCCGTTTACCATCATAACCTAAATTAGCTGGGCAGGCGTTATCCTCTCCATCGCTCTGTGCCGTTTGGGGTGGGGTGGAGTGGATGTGGCAGAATTTCCTTTCTGCCTCTGTGACAGCACTATCTGACAGCGTTTTACATCTCCCCTGCTCTCCCCTCACTACACTCCACTGTCAGACAAAGAAATTAATACCCCCAGTGACTGTGTTTTAATTAAGCAATTTCATGCAAATTACACATTTTAGATTGTCAAATAATATACTGCACAAAATTGTAGGCAGGCTGATCTGATATGCATGGAGTGTTATTCTTCCAGGCACTGTGCATACATGGAAAATGAACAAAAATGCTAATTTCCAATCTATTATGCAAACAGTGGAGATACTTACATAGATCTGCACGCCTTTCTCGGATAAATACAGCTCTTGAATTCTATAGAATGACTGGGTTTCTTCAGCAGTCAGACATTGCTATTCATCCTATTTTGTCTTTATTTTAATGGCATCTCTTTTCACTTTCTATGCAATGTAAAAAAAATGTTCACTGTACTCTATTCTTAGATAACAAATAAATACATATGGAACAAATATGCATCATTAAACCTCATTGAGAATGAATAATTAGGACAGGACTGTCTGACAATTCACTTGACATACAGTAAAAAAAAAAAAAAAATCCTATTTGAATATTCTCTGTCTTAATACAGTTTAATGAAACATGGAGCCCTAACTAATATTAGTAATCCACACTGCTCTTCATCTTTTCCCATTAGCACATTGAACTTATTTGGAATTCATTATAATCCACAAGCCTTTTAGTACACTGGAATGAGTAATGATGACAAAATGAATATAACATTATACTTTATTATAGCCGACTTGATTTAATCTGAGGTTGCCGCCATATGAGAGTCCTCAGAAACACCCCTCTTGAAAACCGCGGGTGTCAAAAGTCAGCATGCGAGGGCACGGAGTGAAAAAAAGGCGAGCCTTATTACCTGAAAGCTAGAGGAGGGATCTTGCTGTTTCTTTGTGATTCAAATTCATTTAATCAAAGGTTTGTTTCTATATGCTGCCACTTAATTGTGTATATTACTGCATACAATAAGACTCCAATGAATTGCAATCCATCCAGTGCCCCGTTCCATTTTCTTCTAAAGGGAAAAAAAATAGCAGGATAAGAGCAGGAGAAGGCAGGACTAATGGTAGGGTACGGAGGAGTTGTTGACGTGCTTTGTGCACATTCAGAACAGCATGCCTTTCAATGGTTGCAGATTCATACAATAACCAAGATCTTTTTTTTTACCCTGGGGTATAATAAAATGTGGATGAACAATAGGGAAACATGTTCACCACGCATTCTAAAACATTGTGGGGCAATTACAGGAACTCTTGCTCGACATGACGCTGCTCACAGGTCCCTCGGCTGGGCCCTCCTGCTGCGAGGGCCTTTATACATTATGCCTCTCATCTCACTGAAGTCAACCCAGGTCCAGGCCAACGCAAGACGATGGTCACAAAACGGCTTCTTGAACTCCCGCGAGCTACATCTAAGGCATCGTAAGGTGGCTCAAGGCTTGGGGGGTGGGGGTGGGGTCTAGAGGAGGACAGGAAAGGATGGATTGATAGAAAGAGTTGAGAGCAGGAACTCCTCTTCCTGTTATGACTATTTACAGGATGTGTGCAATGGCGATGCCAGACTGTAGGGGGTCTCAAAGAAGAAGCCCATCACTGCCTGGTTTATCCACTTGATCTCTTTTCAGGAAGCGTCAGAAAGTGTCTAAACAAGCGTTACCCAGCTGTCACAGCTGGAAGGGGCATAAATGGTGTTATATAGTTGTCATTGCAAAAATTGCCAATATGATTGGCTACTGGAGGGCCCCCTTTCCCAAAAGGTTAGTCAAAAAAGTCGGAAAACATTAAATATATGAACACTATTTTATGCAGTTGATAGAAGATGTGGCTGACCATCTATATTTAACAACCATGCATTCAAATAATAACAAAAGCACATACCCAACTCCATAAGATGCTGTCCTGTCTTTCTGACCACCTTTGCAACCTCCTCTCCTCCTGTCTTGGTCTGTCTAGTCAATACTGACTCATCGACTTTTTTTTTTATCAGCGTGCCTTTCCATCCAGCCACACTGAGGCGCTACCCTCCTGTCCCCTCCAAACTACACCGTAACCTGAAAGTAATTCAAAGCCTCCATCATTGCACTGACTCCTGGGTGAACCTACGAAATCACTTGAGGCCAGCGAGGCAGCGGGGGGGGGGGGAGGGGGGGGGGAGGCCGGCCGGAGGCTGCGTCCTGCAGTCCCACAAATGTAAACAGAGACTCTCCCAACGAGTGAAGTAGGAGGGGGGGAGTCCGGAGCTGCCGAGAACCATCAGATGCACACTCCCCAACTCCTTGCTGGGTATTAGACGGTGATTAGAAGATTTGCTGTGCCATCTGATTACCACATGGCAACAGCCTTTATTGATCCCAGGTGGGCAGAGGGTAAATGTTTAGAGTTGCCCGGGTGAAAGGCAAAGGGAAAGTGATTCAAACACAGCAGTCACATAGCGAAGCTCAGGCCGGGGCCAGAGTGAGATTAGATTTGAAAATGTGGCAGTTAAAACGACTTGGCAAAGACATGGGAATGAGGTAATCGGATAAACAAAAGGGTAATAGAGTGTTGGTAGGCATCACAAGGCTCCACCGTGACATTATATCCCTGTAGTGTAATTACTGCAGTGGTATTTCATAGATAAGGTGCCATGCAAGAGTTGTCCCATTCAAATGCCAAAAAAGATTTTTAGACGGCTTTACAAAGTGAGTAATGAGGAATGCTTATTGAGTATGAGATTACACTGAAGGTCATTAGTCACACGGACTGGTGGGCAAAATATCACAGTGACGCTCTAACGCTGTCGTCATGCAAACACAAGAAAAAGAACAATAAATGCCCTTGTATCAGATTTGGTTGTAGGAAAACCTCTGCTTGAGTTTTACTCAGAAGTCTCAGGAGGACGAGAAACTGGAAATGATTTCTCATCACACCCTCCTGCTATTGGATACAAGAAAGCGAGAGGCTGACAACAACAGGCCCCGGTGTTGTGTGCTTTGCTCATTAAGTCTACCCAGAGGTAAGCCAATTGATCTGCAATTCATTCTCACGAGCGTTAAATCGATGGAGAGCGACATGAAAAGCCCCCGGAATTTTACGACTTCAGTCAAAGATTCCTGAAACGCTTTGTAACGGCAGATAATGGTAATCTGCCTTGTTTGTGACTCAGAAGTGGGTGATCGATATGGTAAAAAGGAAGGGGGGGGGGGGAGGAAGTCGCACACCCTTAGAGGAAGTTGATTTGAATGAAAACAATGGAGTGCTTTTTTTTCTTTTGCTTTTTTTCCACGAGTGTGTGTCGTCTATACTTCCAGATAGACCTTATATATGCAAGCACTGTCTTTTCCGATGACTCAAATCTAAAATCAACCCACTTCCAAGATAAATGATAGCGCTCACGAACCTTATCCATTTAAATACACCACGCTGAACTAACAAGCTCATTATAGCAAGACCTCCGTCGCACATCCAAACGCACAAACAACCGAACCCCATCGCTCTAAGTACAGTATGTGACACCTGAGCGATCCATTACGGCTCGTTCCATATTGATTGACAAAGCAGCAACATAAAGTAATTATAATTGATTCCAGATGAGGCTTAGCCTGCCATACACAGATCCTCCTTCTCCTCCTCCTTTTCTCCCTCTCCATCTCACTTACCGCTCGGAATCTGAATAGGGAGCTCGGGTAATTAGGTCACGCTGTTAAATTTTTAATGATCTCTGAAATCATATTCATGCTCACAGTGTGTCAGGTACACGTACAGCCAGCCTGGAGTGATACATCACCATTCTATGACATGAACAGAAGGCCTTAGCCATTTAATTGTGTGACCTTTTCGACCGAGCACCGGGTGAAGCCATCGGGAGAGAGAGGTATTTAGTGGGAAAATGAGTGATTGGGTATTGGTGGGATGTACAATGCACAAGCTCATCATAATAAAACAGACTCAGACATATTCTGTGTGTGTGTCTGTGTGTGTGTGTAATATTTGCCAAAGAGGAGTCCGTCTTGAGATAGTTTGATCACGGTGTTAATGCTGCATTTTTATGAAGGTGGCGTCTCAGTCGGGGTCAAGGTTGAAGCCAAAGGGTATAGAGGTGAGACGTACAGACAAAGGCTGGCAGTTACCCCATAATTTGTAATGACAGGTGATCATCATCTGTCTGATGGAACATGTGGTAGGAAAGTAGGAGGGAAAAAACACACTGCACGTCTTCAGGAAGTATAATCCTCCTTATTATATTATTACTGCTAATACTGATATATGCTGCCTGGTATTTGTGATATTTCTGATATGCTAAAAAAAAATAGTTGCAAATAACTTGACTGAGGCATCTCTAGTACTCAGTTACCCAGGGTGCACGGTGGTTTTCAGGACCAGACTTATTGAGAACAGAAATGTTTATGGTGGAGTGTAAAGATGGACATCATTTTATTGTGCACTTCAGCTTCAGAGGGTTTAGTGGACATAATAATGAAAACACATAAAAGCCAGACAACGTATGAAAAAAAAATAGGTTAACCTATCAGTTGAAATGTCCATTAATAGTATGCTATATTTTTTTAATACTATATTTTTAATATTACCATGAAATACAATATTTACTTATATTTATTTTAAATTATTATCAGTGCAGCTTTTCTAATGATATTCCATTTTTTATTTATTACCTCTGTGGAGGAGGTTATGTTTTCCCCCGTCCATTAGTTTGTTTGTTTGCTTGTTTGTTAGAAGGATTTTTTTTTTTAAACAAAAAAAAAAAGAAGGATTTTCATGAAACTTGTTGGAGAGTTAAAGCATAGTTTGAAGCTAATTTTGAAGTGAATATATTAGTTGTATTTCTAAAAGAAAATTATTATTTTTCTATTTAACATTTACTCTGGACAATCTGTGCAGGTTGGTCCAAAATGTACTTTTTACTGTAAATGTTAATCTCTACTGTTCAACACATACAATTCAAAAAGTTGAGAAAGAATTTGATTTTTCTTGTTGGTCATGAAAGAAATGCATTAAAAAAATGTCTATGAATTTGTTTGTTTTTTTTGGAGCCAGCAGAGTGAATCTTCTTAGAAAGGAAGCTTCTTCCACTTTTCTGTTGGTCATGTGACTCACTGTGAAAGCTGAGCAGCGTTGGGCCTGGAGCTTTGTCTGATTTTTGAATTGAATCTTGGTCAAAAGACGACAGACTATTATAAACTAAGAGAAACAACACAGCGGAGAACGACACAGTAAGAAACAGACAGACAAGACCTGAGACGAGTACCTTGTTCACCTCACATATAAAATCCATCATTAGTGAGTGATTGTCTCATCCTGCGCCATGTGTCTGACAGTAACGTGGGCTTGATCCCCTATAATTACGCTTCCCTAGGAAATGATTGCATCTTGAGTTTCCAAACTGACAACTCTATTTGGACACAAGTAATCCGCTTTCTTGGCTGCGGCTGATACCTGAGCATAATCTGCCCAGTCAAGCGGCGAGGAATGGCAGCACGCTCTCTCGCTGCCGCAGCATGAAACGCAAACGATGGAGCTTCTCCCCCTGTTGTACTCGGGTAATTTAGCCCATCCTGACTTTGTGGGCTTTTTTTGAGGCTTGTATTTTTTTTTCCCTTCTTCATCATGTAGGGGCTTGCATTGCTGGAAGGAAATAGAGATGTAAATTGGGAGAGGTTGCCAGCCTATGTAGATCCGTAGATAAGCTTACTCCAGCATAGAGGAATCCAGAGTTTAGATTGAGCCATATTCACCCACTAAAAAGTGGAGGGTATTGACTGGATTGGATCAGCCATTTTTTCATAAAGTCCTATACATTTCTTTTAAAAAAAAATCCTTATAAGCATAGGAAAAGTTCCTCAAGCAGATCACAACCAGCTTCAATTTCAATCCCTTTTACAGAAGAAACAAACACTTCATGTGAAATTTAGCATGTTCACAAGCTGGAGTATCAAGCGGCGAATCAGACAGACGCGGGTGAGATTTTTGTTGACTTGAGACGCCCCGTGGGAGCTCAGAAAGTATCAGTCGCAGCGAGGCCGTCTATTTATAGCAATAATTCGACAAATTGCAACACATTGTCGCACAGGCGGAGGTGTTAAATAAACCGGTTTGTGAAAATAAAAACGTGGATGTGAAAGAAAACGACAAAGATGAAGGGGGAAAAAAAAAATCAACAGAGCCTGGCAAAGAGCAAATTAATAGAAATGGCACCTTAAAACAGACTTAACAACTTGGTGCTTTCCATTCATTACTGCGCCCTGCCGTTAATACATCACTGTGTGAGAGGCATGAAGGACAGGCGGTGACGGGATTACACCCGCTTCTAATGGCGTTTGGCTGAAATTAAAATTCACAGGGAGACGATGCATCAGGGGGAAGTGAGCGGAGGCATGGTGAAGAAAAAAAGAGTGGAGGATGCTGGGGTGGAGGGGTGTAAATAACAGAGGATGAAATGACTCCCATAAATAGAGCCGAGAGTCGAGAAGGCCATTAGGCGGCGTAGCCAACATGACAAGGCAATGATGCCGGGTAAATACTCGCTATTTATTCATTTAATAAATATCCTTCAGCTGGCTGAAATAATTATGATGAACAACCGCCGCCACGGTGGAAGATTAAGGGGCCAAATAACATGCAAGGATATAAAAAAACAATTTTTGTAGCCCTTTTTCAGTGGGAAAATATCATTTGACACGGACATGGCAAGCATAGCTGATTTCATTTTCAGCTGCGGATTCCTATAAATCAGGAGGGACTAACGCGATCAGCTCTTCACAGCCTGTTTATGTATTTATGTATTTATCTATTTACATTACCAAGGGAGTTGTGGTGAATGTGTGGTTGTCATGTTTGCAGAATCTCTGCCTCCTAATAAGGCTAAGCCTCTTCTTATGAGCCCGGAGCCGCGGAGCTAAGCTCTCCTATACTGGTTGCATATCTGGAGTCAAAAGGAAATCAATTGGCTCATAACAAGAGGGCGTCACAGTGTCAATATCTGCTTTCTTTTATTGGATGAAGACAGGATGTTGTGGCGAGGTGAATGTGTCCGAAAAGGTGCGACCTTGATCGTAAGTTTGAGTGCCGTCTGCCAGACAGCGGAGTCAACAAATCACGATGCTCCAACTGAAAGATGGAAGGAAACTTGTTTGACACGAGATCCGTTTCTGTGGATATTCAGAGAGACACAATAATAACCTTAAAACTCTCAAAGAGATAAATCCACAGAACCTCTGCTGCTGAGGCGAGGACTGGAAAATTTTTATATATAAATACATACATATACATCTATGAGTGTGGGAGAGACCAGACAGAAGACAGAAGACAGATTTGCACGTTGTCATTTTATGATATGTCTCGGGGCGTTCGAGGTCACTAATAAGAATGTGTTTAAGCAGAATGTGACTTTTTCTTATCCTCTCTCTTCTCCTTTTTCTCCGTATTTAATTATTTACAGTTTTCGAGGGGAAAGAAAGAGAAATAAGTAGTCAAGCTTTTGGACATTCCTGATGCTGGGCTGCACTTTCCCGCTGAAACTTAATGCATATTTAAAGTTAATAAAGAAAATTCCTTACCTTTTATCCCTTTTTAATGCAGGGTATAAAGCAAGAGAAAAAAAACCCAGGTGTGTGTGTGTGTCCGTTATCTGCTCTCCTCAATAAGCAGTCTCTCAGAAAGTCAAATCAAATCAAATATGACCAGCACCACCACAAATTACAGCCAGTTCCTCAGTGGTTTCTTGACCTCATGCTGTGCACATACCGTACTGACCTCCAGCCTCCTCTTACAATCAAGTGTCAAGAGGCCATTAGAGAATTATGAAAGAATGAAGCAGCCGGGCTGTTTTGCGGTGGCTAACATCTGGACGGTGCATTTAATGACTGTGAGAAGCTAAAATAAGTGTGCATTTAGGTTTTTACTCATTTTATTTTATTAGGTTTGAAAGACTGTACCTTTGTCTGCCCCCGATTCACATCGCACTATGGTTCCTCCTGCGGGTGGTGAGCCCACGGGAGGACGGACTCATGTGGCTCTTTCGGGCTGTGCAGGCCGGGCCTCATGGGTGAAGGCCCGACCACCAGCCGTGGCTCAAGGGTGGGGCCCCGGGATCCTCAATCCGAGCGAGGTAAACTGGATCCTGTTTTTGTTCCTCATAGGGGCATTATGAGCAACCCTTAGTCTGGCCTGTCACCTATAGGACTAATTTGCCTTGGGAGACCCTACCAGGGGGAAGGTGCCCTGGACAAAATGGGAGGAGACCCCGGGGTAGATCCAGGACATGCTGGAGGGATTATATCTCTTGGCTGGCATGGGAACGCCTTGGTATATCTCCAGAGGTAGGTGGTTGGGGAGAGGGAGGTTTTGGGCTTCTGTACTGAGACTGCTGCCCCCGAGACCCGGACCCGGATAAGTGGGAGAAAATGGATGGTTCATGTACAGTTAGCTAAGCAGATACACTCCTTGGACAGATGCTACAAAGTCACCCTTAAGTACAGGAAACTGTTAATCTACCTCATTGGATGAAGTAATGATGATTGGATGCAATAAAAGACTCTAAAGCAATAACACTGGGAAAAAGAACTATTAAATTTATCCCAGCTGATAATGGGCAAAAGTCTGGGTACAAGGCTGCCACATAGTGACACAAACATCCATTCACACTCATATTCATACCCGGGCAATTTAGAGTCACAAGTTCAACTTTACTGCATGCTTTTGGACTGTGGGAGGAAGCCGGAGGGAACCAACACATGCAAACCCAACACAGGCCTCGGATTCCAGCCAATAGAATTCTTGCTGCGAGGCAACAGTGCTGACTACTGCAGCACCACAGAAGGAGGACGCAGGTACAAAACCAGAGGACAGCAAGATGCAGATACCAGACACTGTTGTCACTTCCTGGTTCGTGCCTCTCAAACATGTGGGTATGCTACTTTTCTCTGTTGTATATTTCTGAAAACTGAGTATATCTGTGTCGTGGACTTCAGGTTGGATATGCAAGCAATTTTAATAAATTTATATCCACACAATTAACTGGTTTACTCAAAGAAATGAACAGATTAATCAATAATGAAAATAAGATTTAGTTGCAGCCATATGCAGCTTGTCACAGATGTACAGTAGGGGCATATGTGAATATAAATGACATAATAATAGATTTGCAATGACACAGTTTGTCAAAGAGCGTTGATAACTTTATTTTTTAACATTAAAATGTCTTAATCACTACATACCTTTTAAAAATAAACAAATTTAAGATGATCAGAACATATATCAGTATTGGTGAGGCCCTACGGTGCATGAGGGGTGAATGCCCAAGTCGGAGCGGTCAGGTCAAACCGAGTTGGGTGTGCGTGTGAGAAAAAAAAAAAAAGGCTGCTGGATGGAGGATTTTGAACCAAGTCTTGACTGGAGATCCTCATAAATCACCGGCCTCACCGCTGGATCCTGACAAGCCCGCATAGCTTTATCTGCTGCTGCTGTTCGCTGTAGCGCCCGCCTGCCTGTTCAGCTCCTGCTTATGCATATCCAGCGGATATCCCACCTCTTCTCTACGCTCCTCTCTTTGGATGGCCCTCCTCCCCTCTTCCTCTCTCTCTCTTTACTCCTTCCCCGTCTCATCGGTTGTCTACCTCGCTCCCTGTGATTCCCCTCCAGTAGGCCTGGTCTTCTTAAAGGCCTGGCCAAAAACCCGGAGCCTCCCAAAGACTCGCTTTTTCTCCTCGATCTACTTAATTGATTCTGCTGGGGGCAAAAAAAAAAGAAGAAGATATGTATACCTCATAAGTTATTTATCCTGCCCTTTGATATGTGTGATATTTAAGAAGGGTTAATATGTATAGGGTTAATCCTTGAGGAGTGAGATCGGTGAAATTTTCATGAAGCACTGACCAGTAAGACGAGATCAAATTAAATAAAATGAAAGTTTGAAGTTGTGGCACAGAGCTCTCTCGTTGGGACTGCGCTACATCTCCATAAGAAAAACAAATCGTGGAATGAAATAAACTTTTTTTTTGCTCAAAAGTTTGAAGTCCAACTTTCCACAGGTCACCTGGGAGATCTTGCACATTTGTCTGCTGTTTTTACAAAGGAGAACAGAAAGTTAGGCAAAAGGAAATGTGGTACGGTTTTCATTTAAAGCCAAAAAATGCATTTCATACATGCCATTTACCTTCTGGCGCATATGCAGGCGCTATGCGTGTGCGGACGCCCACGCACATGTATGCATAGCCTGTGGGTGCTGACAGAGGCAGGAGAGACCATACTCAGAGGCTGGTGCGTGGAGGCTTGTGGGGCTACAGTCCCAGCATATTCATAAATCAGGCCTTTCAGGGAGCTGTCAGAGGCTCCATAATGAGGGTCATTACTCAGGCAGGGTGTCAAAGCTACTATCACAGGGACCCGTCCCTGGAAATCACACTCACTCTGCTCCTTGTTAAATAAACAGTGCAGTATACAAAATGGCAAACAAGCTGAGGGTCAATCTGATGCAGCGTGGGGCCAGGCAGGCCTCCAGAGTAATTTACCCTCGGGGAATACCTCTCGGCTGGGGAGATGGATTATAGAAGGCCCTCGAAAAAGATTAATGGAAGGAAAGAACACAAAAAGAGGAACAGAGGGGAAAAAATGATAGTCTGACAAAGGAGGGATGAGGAATTTGGAAGGTAAAGATGGACTGACAGATGAAAAAAGTGGCTGCATGATGGAGATTATTCTGTTGGCTGTGTAACAAAATTGTTCTCTACAAAGTTCAAGTTTAAACAAAACATTAACAATATTACCAGAACTTGTTTTTGCTGACATGAGGAAATATCAGTAGTGCTGATGCAGTAATACCAGAATCTCCCCTAATCAAATATTCATCCTCTCATTGTCCCGCTAATCTCTAACACATTGCTTTATTAATTTGGGGTGAAGAAGAAGAAGAAGAAGACGACGGACATGTAAATTGTCTAATGTCAGCATACATTCCCATCCTGTCTTTATTGAAGTTAATTATTGTTAATTATTCACATTTTACTTTAGATGTCATGTTGGCACGGATCTTTTTTTTGCTCAGAGTAATTACTGTGCGGTAATTTCGCTCGTGTCAAAACATGCTCATCTCAGTACAACAGTAAGAGAGCAATGACGGGTTCATATTTATACTTTTTCATCTGGGTTGTAATATACGACATCATCTCACCCCACCAGAACTCATCAGCATGCTGTGCTAAATACGGGGATGCAATATTTGAACCCAGCGTCACCAAAAACATCCATTTATAGACCTTAAAACATCCTTAAACTCTTTTACTGAAGATGTAAATTATCAATAATGTTTAATTAGATTAGATTAGATTGAATTTAATTGTCATTACTCTTAGTACAGGTACTAAGGCAATGAAATAATAAATATGGATGAGATATTGACAGTATAAACAGTAGAATGATATGATACAGGTATACAGTATGGATGTATTAAGTAAAGTGATTATAAAGATTATAAATAGGCATATAATATTATATATCAATAACATTACATTCACTTCCTTTATCAGCGATATAAAAATTGCGTTGTTGTTATCGTGGTGTTGCGTTCAAGGACAAAATATTGACTTCTTCCTCCGGTGGTGCGAATGTGCCCTCTTCTCTGCTCTCCCCGCTAACCAAACAGCTAGGAATTCTGCTTTTTTTTTTTTTTTTTTCACCCACTGATTTTCAGCTCACCTACCTGAAGGCAAAAAGATTAATCTTTTACATCTGTGAGTTTTAGACAGGCGCTCATGCTGTGCGAGACACTGGTAAAGCAGCCAGCCCTTATGCAACGCCAATTAATGATTTTGTCATTTCAGTGACGGGGGTGCGCTGCTGCGAGTCTCTCAGAGTACTTTTAAGGCACAACTGCCATTGTAATTTGCGGCCATCTGTTTCTGTGCTCGACTTCGGATGGCGGGGCGAGGGAGAGGAGAGCGGTGTGAAGCTGCGAGGAAGACAGTAGCCGTGTGATGATGCGTTTGTGCGATTAACTGGCGTATAGAGTGCACGCTGGCTGCCATGTCTTGGGGACATGCGGGGAACATATGTTGTCTTGGAGCCCCAGGGCTGACATTGAAGATGAGGAAAGACAGTACTTCAAGGCAAATGTTTTCCCTGAAGTGAGGCTGCCACGGTCTATACGGCTCGTAGTATTGACAAGTCTCCCATGGACCGCCAAACGTTGAGATTTACACACAAATGTAAGGAGAGGCTAACAAAGCGCTTACCAGCTGAGATTCCCCAGACTGTGAGCAGAACAGGGCAGATGCCTCCCCAAAAAACCGGATCATTTCATCATATTAGCCTGGAGGAGATGCATAATCACACATGTTACTCTGCATGCACCTGCGGCTGTGCTGGTAGCTATAAGTGTAATCCGTGGCTGCACAGCGGAGCTGAGGCCAGAGGAGGCTAAAGACTTTATATTTCAGCGCAAATAACGTGCTAAAATCGCTCTGCTTGGTACTGTGTAATTACTGCAAAGAACGGCTTGATGCTCCTGCAACAATTTGAGGTAATGTTGTGGAGCTAATATGCACTTCTCCCCATTTAAAACGCTGACATCTTCACTGTCTTCCACTTTCCTCACAGCGGTAAATGTACCCCATAATGACCTGATCCTGAGTACAAATTCACCGACCACATGGCTCATTATGTGTAATAAAACTTAGAACCCATGTTTCATATACTATCTTCTGAGTGCATATGCTGTGCACTTAAATAGCACTAATCAAACCCACCACATCGAACCTACTGCACTGCATCGTAAGAGCAAAGTTAACACGCCGTGATGTGTTGTCACAGGATGATACAGCACGTATTTGACGGCAAACTGCTTAATCTTTTGATATGACCTGGTGCAAAAGGCGGCTAGAAAGTTTTAAAAGCACTGGAAGAATTAACTTAAAGCACTTGTGTTTAAGTTCCATCTAATGCATGTTCTATTCCTCTGTGAGGTTGACTTAGAACACTTCACGCTGAAAATGTAGGGCCCTGCACCTTGACGGCTGGCTGAGAGCGACAAGATAATTGACCCAGCTTAATATCGCTGAGGTATTTGTACGAGAGCAGAGCGAAGGCCTTCATTAGGCCCTCGCTAGTAGAGGCCCTGCGTGTCTTGCTCCCTTATCCCTCTCAGCTGTATTCAGGTCTATGATGAATGGTTGCAGAGATGGACTGCTGCCGAGGGAGAGTTCCTGACGGGCCCGGGCAAAGCCTTGGATGATGAATAATGACTGTGTAGCCGTTTCCCCACAGGAAGTGCTAAGACTTCGGTCTGCCCTTCTACGAAGGAAATCCTGTTGACAAGCTACCCTTAACCAGGGACCGAACCCTATCACGGCTAGGTGTGACTGGGGACTGCTGGGACAGTGTGAGACATCACCTGCCTGAGACAGGATTCATCATGTCCTCAAAGCTTGTGCAGCTGAAGCAAGCGAAACACTAAGAAAGTCCTTTCCCTCCGTTAGAAGACTATCTGTGACGACTTTTCAAAAAGCATCGGCGAAAAACAAAATGAAGAAGAATGAAAGAGACAAAGACGGAAAGGGGGGCGGAGAAAAAAAATCAAAGAGCACGTTTGCAAATTAACTTTGACTGCTCAACAAGGAGCGGGTGTTGACAAGGGAGAGGGTTGATCTGATTTACTGACACGAGCAACGGATAGAAAGGGAGCAAGCGGAGAGACGCGAGAGACAAAACAAATTCAATCATCTTTTCCATCAAGAGGAAAACCTTAGCCTTTCCTCCACAAAAGACCCCCCTGGCTTAAATCAATTGCAAACAAACCTGATTCTGCGACGACACACAGGGGGAATAAACAGTAGCTTTCAATTTAATTCAGCCCCGCAGAAGGGAGAGGAAAACTTTCATCCATCACTTTCATGCGCCTCACAAGATAGCTGTAACTCTGCGTCGTGGTGGAAGCGGTGACAGCGAGGAACGGTAAATATGTCTCTACGAGCAGCGCTGCTGACACAGCCAACGTGTTTACAGCAGTATACACTTGACAGACAGCGGCAACGGATGGCAATACATACAGTGCATGTTATGACGAAGCCTCTCTCGGCTTCGTTGTCAGCTTATAGTAAGGAGGCGCTCTATGGGAGGTTAAGGATTTCCATCAAGCCTCTTTAAAGTCTTTCACATATATCTGAGAGACAGTCGTGCACCGTTTGTCACTGGAGGTAAAGTTAGCATGATGAAGCGGATTTTCTGCTGAGATTTAAAGACGCTTCAGGGCGACGATTATTTCGATGCTGCTTGGGAGGCGCTGGTAGCACAAACGGCAATAAGCAGGGGTTAAAGTGGGATCTGGATGTTGGCGTTCACATAGTACATGGCACAGAGTATCTGTTTCTACTTTATCCATGACAACAGGCAATCCTCTAATTGGCCTCTTGAAGGCCCCTGAGCAGGATATGCACCTCTGCAGCCTCTTATCCAGAATCCTGTCTCCATGCATTGTGTCTGAATGAGTGGGTGGTCCGTGCAGTACCTGTATCTGCCGAGCCAGCCTGGTAGAGAGCTGGATCATTAAGTTGCTCTGACTGATGATGAGCATTTGCATACAGCACATAGCTAGGTAAAATGCATGTGTAAGTGGTGCATGTTCGTACGTGTGTGAGAGCGTCACGGTGGCCTACTGGTGTTAAAGCACGTGCAACGTTGAAGACGCGTGTGAACATTCGTGCAGGCAAGTTGTGTCTGCGTGTCCATGCGTGTGCACGAGTACCACGTCTACCCCCCCTTCTTCATGACTTGGTTCGACCACTTCCCCTCCACTCCCTGTCATTAAGACACACTCTGCCTTCCCTTCCTTCCTTCAAAAATATTCTCAGCAGTTTTTTGTCAATCCAGTAATAATTCAATTTAGCAGGACTGGACGGGTTGGGACTTCCATTAGTTTGGAGGAGGTGATTTAAGATTGATGACTTGAATCCCCTGGGAGTTGATTCCTCATCTTTTGTTGAGGGAGGGGGACCCACCGGTGGCCGGGGATCTTCGGCTGCAGCGGGCGTGGGAGTCATCGAGCGAATTAAGCTTCTGAATTGATTTCCTCCAAATTTGAGCTGACTAATGTGACAAGTGGCAGCTGTGAGCACCTCACCGCCGCGGCCTCGGCTGTCTCCTCCGGGCTCCTCACTGTGACACCGTGCCGATGCAGGCGACGGAGAGGGAAAGAGCTGCACTGCTGTTCATGCTCGCAGGTACACACACACACACACACACACACACACACACAATGCGAGCGCACACACTGCGGAACGTTCACATGGCCACATCTCAGGATAGAGACAGACAAAGACGTGCAAGAGGTGCCACGAAAATGCACGCACACAGCAAGTGCGTACACATTTACACACCGCCACTCCACCCCTGTGACACAGTGTTGTGCGGAGCTGCTCACCCATCAAACTCAAGTCAGTGACACAAATTACAGCCGAGGACTGGATGAGGAGAGCGTTGCTTGGCCCTGACACAGACACACACACAGATGCACCCACACAGCTGCAACACTGACGTACACACACACACACACACACACACACACACACTGCTACAGCACTGACAAGGAACAGGTCAATATGATGGCACTGGTGAATAATTCAAGGGAAAGCTGAGAGTGAAAGAGAGCGTAGTGAACAGACAGCATTGAGAGAGATGGTTGATATATACAGTAAATAAAATGAGTCGAGGTGAGGCATCACTCTGAATGCATACTGTACACACTGCATTCCTTTGTAAATCGTGCACCTTGTCAGAGACCTTTATAACATCGTGAGAACGTTTTATTCAGATGTTGTACAGAAGTTAAAGACCCATTAATCCATGACTGTAGTTTCCCCCCTATATTAGGCCAACCGAAACACACTTTCTCCTAAAAGCAGAGAGAAATTCTGCATTTTCTTCCCCCTTGCAACCAACGAACTAAGTTAACTAACGGGCGGCTGACGCCGTATTTGTTTTTAGCAGCTCATCTCGGCACTATGAAGTCGTCGGGGGTCTGCCTCAACCCGTGTGACAAGTTATAGACAGCTTGAAGGAACGGTAAGCAAACAGTGTCTGTTTTCTTTAAAGAAACAAAAAAAAAGAAAAAGAAAAAGTGCAGCCCTTGACGAGTCAACGTTGGAATTGGTTTCACGCATGAATGCAGCCTTTAAGACAAAAGCACCTCAGGAGATAATTACAGTGTCAAGCATACCCTGCCAAGTGCCTGACGATTGCCCAATATTTAGCTTTAATTAAATCAAAGCAGAAATGTAATTTCTCCTGAGTGAACGCCACGCAGAGCGAATTCCCAGAAACACACAACATGGCTGACTAATGCATTTCCTTTGTCCCTGTCACATTGCCTAACGCTTGTTATGGCCCCAAACCTTCCATGTCCTGGAGGTAAACCAACTCACAGCTTCCTCGCAAGGGGTGGGGGGGAACAAAAAGGCTTTTTGCCTCGACGTAGCGCGGCTTTCTCGCCTGGTGTGTTTTAACGTGTGCGGAAAACAGTCGCAAATTAGCCGTAAACAATTGGAAAATGTGCGCGGGAGCGTTTCGGCGCCGTTCTTGAGGGGACCGGCGTCAAGAGGCGAAGGCGCTGGGATGTGTCTGTGTTTCTCCATCAAAGTAATTGGCTTTGTTCGAAGTCTTAAAGCGCAGTCTTAAACACCTGCTTTGTAAATTGTGCTTTAACGTATTTGACTAATGTTTCTTTAACATTAACATTAGCTGCTTTGTCATTTGTGAAGCCAGAACGATGTGCCTTCGTGCTGAGGTGGGAATAATTACAGCTTAATAGCTGCAACACTTCACATAAAGTACTTTTTTTTTTAATCAACCTTTGAATATGAATACAAATAGGGAGGCATATGCACTGATGTTACATGCTAGATGAAGTGAGGAATAAATACAGCAGTGAGAGCTTAAGTCAGTCTTAATGGTCAATGTCAGTGATAAAGTTAAGCTGAGGCTCCATCGAGTATCATAATATGTTGTGCAAGCAGGCAACTCAGAGCTCCAGAGTTTTTCATTAATGTGTGCATGCAAGTGTTTCTCTCCTTCAGACCAGGGAATTAAAAACAGCGTCTGTGTGTTTGGACTGCAGTGCAGGGCCCATAGATGGCAAAAGGTCAACAAGAAATTAATATGGGCATTAATATTCCTAATGCAAACTCACAGCGCTCTGTGTGTCAAAGTTTTGAGTCAGGTCTGCAGAAAGTTTAATAAGACCTCTGCGTGTGATCTGTGCTTGGCAACTCGGAAAGTTCGCATGCACGTGTGCACACGCAGAGGTATAAGCAGTGACGCACATGTAAGCACATCGCAGAGCAGTGCAATATGAAATAATTGTGACGGATGCGTGTACGGGAATATTAGGAATGTCTTTGAAACTACTGATCGGCACAGAGTGCAGCGGTGCAGAGGGGACTGTGGGGTCTAATTGATTGTTAAACAGTTTAAAAAGTGCTTGAATTGCCAAAAAAAAAAAAAAAGACCGGAAGGTTGTGTCGAGTTCGAAGGCATGTAATTACTGTTATGACGTGAGGTGGGATTTGACTCTACAAACTCCTTTAGAGTGTCGAACGCTGTGTGTAAACACCTCAGCACTGGCACTGAAAATACCAAAAGCACAGTCAAATAAAGTAAAATTGTTACCTCATAAGATGCTAATTTCTCTGGTTGTCAAACTAGAGATTCGATACGATTGCAGGATTTAATTTACCAGAAGCATCATTAAATCCCAAGTGACATACGTATAAATTTCAAAAGACAGCAAAAAGTGTTTCTTTGTGTGTCTTTATGGCTGCAAAGAAAGCCAATTCAGTTAGCGTTTGGGTTAATTTTCCATGAACTAACACAGGAGTGCTTGAGTATTTCCATCTGTTGGGCTCTACCTGGTGTTATTTATATGGGCCCTTGTTTAAGGATGCACAGCCGCACATGTGCCTAATTACTGCAGCCGACAATTACATATCATTTCAGTTGCAGCTGAATGTAATTAGCACGTGGCGGTCCGCGTATGATGCCAACAACGGTGCAGATGAGGAAGAGATGCTGGCGCTTGTTAAAATCTCTTACCTGAGGCCACTTTAGCAGAACTCCTCCTAATGATCCTCTAAATGTTGTTGATGGAGAAATAATCCATTTTCCTGTTGTTAAGCAGAGCCTTTGGAGTTTGGAAACCTGGGTTAACTCAATAATGAACCAGTTCATTAGCATTGCCTGATTGCCTGGTGCACTTGTCTGCAGTATAAAAAACAGGCCAGGTTTTAGGGAAGAGATATATATCAAACGACTTCTAGGTTGATAAAGATCATTAAGGCCCATTTGTGCTCCCTCTATGTACGTAAATGGATACGTCCATCAACTCGTACATACTTCCATACGTCCTCTACATCGAGGTTGGACGGTTATGTTCGCAATGAACGCAAGAGTACGGAACGCTCCGTCCGTCTCCGTACCCGTCTTTTACGTAGAGCATAAATGGGCCTTTACTGTCAGCAAGGTCGGATTTAATGTTTTCTCAGTGTCCCCACAATCCTAACAAGACCACGTCAAATATGCAATATCTGTTTCATGTATATAGATCTGAAAGAAGACCATTCATTAAGGCAGTCTTATCCGATATGACTTACTGGCTGTCATTATATGATATAAAAATAAAATCCCATTATTCTCTCATCATCAATAGGTTTCTCCTATCATCCTGTGACAAAAGTTGGAGGCGCCCATCAAAAATCCTCAAGGAGAAAACACAGAAAAGGTAAAGTAAGAGAGAAGAGAAAGAACTAAGCAGCAGAGCCTGATCAGGCTCGGCTGGACTGAACTCTTTCTTTTTTTTTGCAAAGGCAGTTGCCTGGGTGACGCTTTACAGACCGTGCTGACCTTCCACAATTTCCAACCGTCAATCTAAATGGGAGCCCCTTATCTCATCCTCTCCCCCGCTCACACCCACTTCTTTGTAGATGTGCACATCTTTTTATTCTAAATCCAGTCATTATTGTTCCTCTCCACTGGCCAGCAGGAAAAGCCCTGCTGAAGTTGGAGAGTTAATTGAGCATGCCTCTCACTGCTGGCTCTGTGTTGTAGCGACCGGCTCCACTGTCTGGCTGCTTGGCTTGCCTTGCCGGCTAGCCTCTTTCTGCTCGACGAATTTGCCTAGATTGCCAGTGCAGGGGCCTGGCTGAGGTTGTCTTGTCTGCCGGACTTCACTTGAGCATTCATGTCTCGGCTGCAGCAGCTTCCGCTCATTACGGAGAGAGAAGTGTCAGAACCGGAGAAACCAGACGACCAAGACTCCTCTAATGTAATCTGGACATAGAACTTTTTCCTCCTTAATGATATGATAGACTGTCTTTACTTTAACTAGTGCCTTTTCAGGCCTAACAGCTCGAAGCTACAGGGCCATAGAGCTCCCTGCATTGCCGGATGGAAGGCAGAACTTTGCTGAAACTGCTTTGCTATGGAAGTCTTTTGGGCTTTCACCATGAGAAAATTCACATCATCTAAGCGCCGACGATGTTAGGTGAAATGTAACCACGGCAACAATTAAACACACACACCGAACAATGCGATTTATCTCCGAAAGATTTAAAGTCTCATCTGAAATGTTTTCCATTCCTTCGGGGGACTACAGGTGAAGCCAGTTATCTGCCATTATTTGGTTTAAAACATTCCCAGCAGTATCCAACATCTCTGCCTATTTGATTCACTTTGAGCATATCTCTCTCCTGGATGCATTCATCCTCCCAAAACTCCTGAGTTGGAGTGGTTCGCCTCAGGCAGAGGAAGCAATAATGTGAACCCTGGAGAGCTATTCAGAGTGAAGAGGAGAGTGGAGAGGAGCCTCCTCCACTGTTCTCCTCCAGCAGGCCGTTTGGGAGGCTAAACGGCGCCAATATCCCTTATTAAACCATCTGGCTGATGCTAATTAGATTATCAGAGATAAAGAGAAGGAGTTTTCTTTGTACATTTTAATGAGATAATGTGTCAGGCAATTGCGAGGAGAAGCATTATTTTCCAAGTGCGAAGACTTTTCAGGTGAAAGTGTACAAGAATGAACAGATGCAGGGGAATGATTAATAGTGCTTATCTGGAAACATCTTGCCTACATAAGAGGAAAAAAAAAAAAGATTAGGAGAGTGAAAGTCTGGGTCTTTCAGTGGCTTCCGAACTACATGAGCATTAAAAAAAAAGTGCCTCCCTTGGCTTCAGAGAAAACTTTACCCTTCTCATTTGTACTTGTTTTTTTGGCATCAGACCAAAAGCAATCTCACCACATCAGATTAGTTTTCGTTAAATCTTCAACCGCTGTGCATTCCGTTAAATTAGATCACGTAAGCGGTCCTAGGGCCGACCAGGCAGGCGGGTTTCTCGGCTAAAGATAGCCTCGGAAGCTCTTGCCCCTAATGAGCGCGAGGAGGGGGACTATTGATTAGGCTTGTCACCAGAGAAGAACATAAAAGTACACATTCAATAAAGGACTTCATATCGCGTCCGGCTAGTGTAAAGGTTAAGTGTTGGAGAATATCGCCAGGATCAATAATTGTCTGCAACTTCACGTATAGTCCACCACCGCTGCCTACTTCAGCCTTCACAACACTGACTGGAGTCACATATGAAATGCCACCAGGAGGCTTATGGGACTCTGGTAGCTTCTGTTTGACAAACCTATTTTTTTTTAAACAAATTTTACATCCTGCAGCTCCTTTACTGTACATGACTTAAGACTCTGAGGCTTAAGCAATGAAGATAACCTCACTGCAAGCAGTCGCTGCATTGCAACAGTGGAAATCGGAGCTGATTAAGATTTAACAGACAGTGTTCATAACCGCTGCATATTCTCCTCTTACCATAAATAAACTCAATTTCCCCATGGTAATGGAAAGAGAGAGGCTCCTTAAGCAAGACAAATGAAGGGATTGCAGCTCTGAGTAACAATGAGTAACAACATTAGCCGGCTAATTAAACAACAATGGAGGATGCTGATGACTCGCCGTATTCATGCAATGTGGTTTAATGAAAAAGGGCAACTGTGCAGAAGAATTAGAACCTCGGAGTCTCTCTATACCGGGGCTGAGGATGGCTCTCAACAAACAATCCGTCCTATTTGTCTCCCTCTTATCAAGGCAAAGTTTCTGCAACTGCATTGTCTTCATCCTAATGGCGACTCTATCCACCTCTCAGATGAATGCACCAGGAAATGGAGAGAGCAGCAGTATAATGTGGACCACAGTGTTGCTGGGGCGACTGCAGTGTTAAGGCCCATTTGTGGTCTACGTTTAAAGACGGATCCGGAGACGGACGGAGCCTTCCATACGTGATATCACTGTTTCTAATTTAGAAAAATACACATGGTTTGTTGTAAAAGCAGAGGCCTCTCTCCTCCCTCCTCTCGAAATGCAATTAACAGTGGCTCCATGCTGTGAGGTGTTCATGGCTATTCCTCATGGACCCATTTTCACACAGACACTTAAATATTCTATTAATTGATAATGTAAATACCCTTTGGGTTTAGAGCATCTTAAATTCACTGCTAGTGTTTTACGTAAGTACTGTAAAAACTTAAGGCTAGTTCTACTTAACCTGAGTCTTTTCTTTGCATGCCACTTTATACTTCTACTACTTATTACAGAGAAGTAGTGTAATTTTTTATTAAACTATGATTACCTGTCAGCTTTAGTAACTTTACAAATGAACATCGGTGCATGCAAAACATATGAGGAGCTTGTTATACATCAAACAGCTGAAACAATTACTCAATTAATCAATTGGCTTATTAGCAGAAAATTAATAAGCAACTATTTAATTTACCATATTTGCATGAGATTTTTTTTTTTGAACAAAAATGCAAAATATTTCATGGTTCAAGCTTAACATTGTGAAGATTTTCAGCTTATGCTTTTAATTTATTTAATAATTTATTTGTGATAATTTTGAGGTTGAGGTTAATGTTTGGATAAAACAAACATTGTGGAGATTAATCCAGACAATAATAGACATATTAAAAATCAACCAACTACAACAGTACATTAATGTGTGAGTAATAATAACCTAATGTTATAATAAACAACAGCCACAGGGGACAAAATGAGCAACTTTTTAAAGTACATTTTCCTGGTTATATTTATTTATACATTTTGAATGCAGGACTTTTATTAAGTATTTTTACTGTGACATTAGTACTTTTACATAAGTAAAGGATCTGAATACCTCCTCCACCTCTGTGCATAGTCCCGGAGCTCTGCTTGATATTCCTGCATGTGGTGGTGTCTAAGTGACAAGGATACCGTTAGGCCCTTAAAAAAAAAAAAACCAAAAAACCCATGACCTCACACAAAGACTGTTTTCTACATTGTGGGCCATGTGCCCATTAGACATGCTTGTGAATGTGTTTTTATTGGGACAGAGGCTGAACTTCCAACTGCTGGGATATGTGCGCTCACCCTGAACCCTTTTCCCAATAAAAATCGGGGGAATGTCGGGAACGAGACACAGGTGGCCGCAGTCTTTAGATGGAAAAAGAGAGAGAGGGATGATTAAGTCAAGTCTGAGAAGTGACGTAGAGAGGTCAGCTTTAGTTAGAGTGGATGACCATGTGCTGAAACCATGTTGGCCTCTGGCTGATGTCACATGATTATCCTCTATGATAAGAAATCAATTATTTTACTGGTATGAATTATAGTTTTATTAGTGCCGCAATTTATCCACAAGAATCTCAGGAAAACATGCTTTGATTTTCTGTTATGTTTATCACACTATAATAAATGCAGGCATTGCTCCTAAAATTGTTAATCATCACTTAGTGAATACAAATTTGCAGATTTCTGTAGACATTCAGTATATATTTATTTCTATATTTATTTTTCAGATTCGCATTACATGCAGAGAGACACAATGACACAACTCTCCACAAACAGTGAACTTGCAAAGAAAAAAGTTTTTAAAAAAGTGTAAAGAAAACATTTGCAAGTGTAAAAATGCATCATGTTCAAAGCTTTGAAAAAATGCAAAGGAATATTGCAACAGGTTTTTGGGCTTTTTGTTGGATCGCATGCTGAAAAAGCAAATATTCAGAGATGACGTGAGGTAGTGAAGTTGCTTCTTGTTGCGTGTCGATGGCGATGAAAGCTCTGGCTAAACAGAGCCAGCGTACTGAATGCGATCGCCCGCTGATGCAGCCTGTTACTTATTCACAGCAAGCTGCTCCCAACGAAGGGTTCGAAAAACAACGGTAATGATCAATAATACAATTATTTGATTGTACATACTGTACAAGTGTTAATTATTCACTAAACAAAGTGACATAAAAGTCCATTAGTGTCGTTCTTCTGCAAAACAGGAAATTACTCCGAGCGTGGTCTTTAAAAAATGCATGATACAAAATATTTATCTTTATTTTTCAAAGGCTCGGGATGCAAATCTCTGATGATGAGCTCTAAATGGATGCTGTCTTTTCAAAAATGCATGCAGCGCACAAAGGCCTCTCCCAGCATGCAGTTGGAGAGGCTTTTTTCATGAATTTGTTATGAAATGTGGGTTGACAAATACGAAAACATAAATATTAAACGCATTTACAGCATTTTACTTTATGAGTTGACACATTTAATATGCTGATTAAAAGCCCACAGTTCTAAATTGCTGTGCATGACTGGGTTGGTGTGCACGTGTTTGTGTGTGTACGCATTGTGTGTTTGAAGCACTTAGAATGCATTCTGCACAGAGAAGCTCACTTAGAAAACATTCTCGTACTTCAAGGCTTCATAAACACTCTTGCATTACATAGATAAGATGCTGCTGTGCATACTGTATGACTTCAAAACATGCACTCATTGCATTTATCAAAACCCCCATGTCTTATGAGAATGGAAGTGCATTAAGCTTTAATACAGACGCCTGAGAAGCCTAAACACAAGCCAACAG
This sequence comes from Chaunax sp. Z400, assembly GCA_037577475.1. NCBI lineage: Eukaryota > Metazoa > Chordata > Actinopteri > Lophiiformes > Chaunacidae > Chaunax > Chaunax sp. Z400. The sequence goes on from CM075204.1 coordinate 18,411,233, forward strand.
CTGAGTCTGCAGCGAATGCACGCACACAGCAGTAACGTGGACACAAAAGGCAGTCTGAGATTACCATTTAAATGCTTTCATACAACGACACGCATTTGATTCTGGAAAATTATAACAAAGCAAAGAGACAAATGTTGAAAGAACACATTGATAAGTAAATTTGCAATGATGTTCTTTTGTGTCTGTGATAGAATGAGCCACAGAGCAAACTGCAGTTTGACTATTTGACAGAAAAATATAGAGAGAAAAAAAGATGCTAACGGAGCCACAGATGATCTTTCAGTAAAAAAATTAAAATAAATAAAAAATAACAGAATATATTAAATAGAGCACATCTACAGTAATTTTAAATTCTCACTCCCCCTCATTCTTTTGTGGGTAACACACCTCACTGCAGGGAATTCCACTTCTTACTTTTGACTCTTTTAATATTCAGTGTTTGACAAAAAGCGAAGAAAAAAAAAAGAAAGAAGCCCGCCTCTTTCCTCAGGATGAAAATCAGTAGATTGTCAGAGAAGAAAAACGATAAATAGCGCTACAACTAGCGTGATTGAACCTTGTTGTGTGAAGATCAGAGTCCCCAAATCACACCTGACAATTCAAACACCAAAAGTTATACACACACACACACACACACACACACACCCTTCACGTGTCCCCCGCCTCGCTCTCCGGGGTGCTGCTTTATTAATGAGTTCGGCACATAAAAAGCATCCTGAGGACAGGAAGTGTCACTCATCAAAAAAGGCTGTTTTTGAACAGTCTTGGCGCATGTTAAAGAATTATTCCCTTTCATAAGGACAAGAGACAATCACTGATTGCCAGGTTTTTTTTGGGGGGCTGTTTTTTTTTTCAGATGACCAGACCGTGGATCCTCATTCTCAGACATGGCATGAATATTGCATGTTAAGTGTGCAAAGTTGGGCAGCCTGGTGAGATAGACGGAGGACTGAAGGCTGTAGACATTTGGAGCTGTTCATTATGACTGTTTGCAAAGGGAAAGAGTGTGTGCGCCTGTCGGTGTGTGCGATGAAGAGACAACATGAGAGAGTGATTAATTTCATTGATTTAATGCAATGTTTTGGGTAAATACCAATAGGTGTAAACCACAAATGAGTTGAACCGATCAATGGAATTGATTTTTTTGTGAATAAACTTTCACTCCGGCTCAATAAGAGCCGCTTTCTCAAGACTAATCTGCCGAGGCCAGTAATAACAAACCGTGATATGACAGGTGAGTGAAAGCTTCACCGCGCACACCATCGACACAATCAGACGCAATTATTTCTCCTGTGTAAAGATGCACACACGTGCACAAACACGAGCAGCACTACGGCTAGCATCCAACATGTGTGCTCTTTGCATGAGCTAAAAATAAAAAAATGCCAAGCAAGGGCATACAGTCAAAAAATGGCAAACAAGGACATGCAGTCAAAAAAAAGAAAGAAAAAAAGCCAAGCAAGGACACACACTGGAGCACACACAAACATACACACAGCACTGTTCCTGTGTGATCTCGCCTCTGCCTTCCCAGACTGGAACAAATAATGGGGGGAAGTCGACTGTGAGATTTTGAAGCTCTCCCAGTCGGTGACACTGTGTCAACCCAGCATCTCCCTCTACCAAAACACACACCTTTGCTCCCCCTTACAAAAACAGCATAGGGAACAAGGCCTTTGAATAATAAATACTCCCAAGTTTCCACACGACTCTGGCCAGAGATGCCCGTCCAGCAAACGATGTTGATGTGTGGAGGAGGAAAGCCGGGGGAAGGCGCCCGGATGAATGCAAGATACATGTTCAGACACAACACAGGAGCTGAACAGGGGGCTTCTTCTAGGAAGTGAGGTGGGCCTGCAGAGCCAGAGAGCGAGTGGCCTGAAACTTCAAAATCCCTGTGTACACACCGACAACTGACATCCCCGAAGAAGGTGGTACAACTGCAACATAAGCAAAAAAAAAAAAGTTGAGTGTGGTTTTTTTGGGGGGGTTTTTCTTTGGGAAATTGGAAGAGAAGCTGTAGATTCGTAGTGAAAGAAACATTATAAAGGTGGTTCACAGTTCCTGGCTTTTAATTTAGCCATGTGATTCGTATGTTTTCCCAAACTTTCCTCCAAATACGTCTCGACGTATTAAGATCCTTGAGAAAATGCCCCACAAAAGGTACGAGGCATGCGGTAGGGCAGAAACACGTCCTTTCCAGGGGTGTAACAGGGGAGGGCGAAGCTCTGCTGATGAACAAGGGCCATTGTAGCGGTTGATGTGTCCACCGTCGGCCGATATTTAATCCTCCGGTTTCGGAGCGTGGCCCGAACATGACAGGAAATCATTAGCCACCGCGGGCCGTTAACTGTCACACGAGTGATTGACTGGGCAGTGAGCCGTGGAGTTTCGTATGGCAGTTAAACATCTGTCCTGAAGACCGGCGGTGGCGGTCCATCGAGGTCAATGATGAGTCAAGACTTGGCGGCGGGCCACTCCCATTCTCTGAGGGATGGGGTTCCCGTGTGTCTCACGACTGAGGTGGGAGCAAGCTGAGGTCAAGCTGGAGTATTTTATGTAGTACCACAAATGAAAAGTACTCAAATACTGCCAAACTTGAGGTAACTGACTTGAGTATTTCCATTTTCTGCTCATGTATTTAGATCTGCTAGCCTAAAGTTCAGAGGCAAATATCCTTTTCAAGTCCATTTCATTTGATTCATATTACATAATCAACAAACAAATGACGTATTTTATTTCCCACAAGCTACCCAGCAGTATATAATTAAAATAAGTCCCGCCCACACCAGCTGTAACATTAAAGTGGTATAGATATTAATTCATCGGTAATTATAACCCAATATTATTCTAAGAAAAGGGCCATCCTGCATGATAAGTACTTTTACTTTTGTTTTGTTTTTTAAATACTTTTACTTTTTAGAACACATTTTGAATGAGTTTAAAATGTTTCGAGGTATTTTTTTAAGACTGTGGTATTAGAAAAGGTTCTATACCTATAAAATAAGTTGATCCAAACAGGAGTTGAGTTGCTCCTATACCAGACTGCAGCACTGCCTTGTCACAAAAAATGACTAAAAGCAGGTATTTATTCCAGAACCTGATCATTATGAGACATGCATTGGACTGACAGCTTGAAATGAACTCCGCAGCATAGCATGCATAGACATGGGCTGCCACAACACACTTATCCAAGCCGGCAACGATATCGTCTCAACGGACAGTCTAAAAAAAAAAATTCCCCTCTTTTCTTTGGCTGAGCCTCGACATCCAGACCTTGGTCTGTGTAACCTATACATAAGATTGGCTGTCTTATTCACCAGGGATGAATCTCCATACTGTTCCCATGTGGCCTCGGTCTGTGTCTTGGAGAAAGTAGGAGGCCATGCTCCCTCCCTGCCTCCCTCCCTCTCTGACTGTGTGTATATATATGTGTGTTGTCTCTCCTCTGGGGTAACACAGTCCAGTTTAAGAGGACGGAACACAGATGCCATTAATGTGAGATAATTTCATCCTCTCCTTTTCACCACCCTACATGTTCATTAAAGTCGCCGCTGTCGGATGTTTCTCTCTTATTTCCTCTCTTTTATTAAAGGCATACATGAAAGAGGGAGGAAAAAAAAAGTGGTAGCAAATTGTCAAATTATAAATTAAGCTGCTGCTTCAATTATTTGCTCGGTTTGATAATAACGCGGTTAATTTTTGAACGAGGTTAATTACAAGAGGGTTAATGGTGTTCTAATAAAAACCAAGAACTCATCACATTCCCCTGCTTAAATTACACTGACATGTATGAGCCAAATATTTTCTTCAATTAAAGCGTAATTGTTAATAAATATCTTACGATCCGCGGGCCCGGGCCGTGTTTCGGAATGACATATTTGAACAGATTCTCGACACATTCTGTAACAATAATTGCGATCGCCGACTTCTCACCGGATGTAATCTGACTCTTGCTGTCTTTGGTCGGAGGCCAATTTATTTCATGAAGTGGGCCAGATATTGCACTTACTGCACAGGGTGTTACTGAGTGTGTGTGTGTGAGAGAGAAAGGGGGGGGGGGAGAATGGGAGAGAGAGAGAGGGACAAACAGGGGGCAGGTAGGTGTGATCGCTCATTCACACTGGAGCTGCTTGACGCTGAGCCCTACGGGGCATGATTACAAGGCCCTGGGTGATCCTTCAGCTCCCCACCTGACACTTGCTGCCTTCTCTCCCTCCATCCCTCTCCCCTCATCCATCTCTCTCTATACCTTCTTTCTTCTTCCAGCTCCCTCTCTCTCTCTCTCTCCCTCTCTCTGTGTGTTTTTTATTTTTACGTTCCCTGTGTTTAATTTACTCCCGTCACCCTTCATCTGTCTCCATAATGCATTTCTGACAGGCTGATAAATAAAGCTGTTTGTCCAGAACACTTAGAGTTAATGTCTCTTCAGCCGCCTCTGCTATTTATCAGACTTCAGACATGTGTTTGCTGTGTATGCGAGTTCCCCGCGGCACATTTCAACAAGGCTATTCCATTTCATGAGCCGGGGAGAAGTGGAACAAAGCAGAACTTTTTTTATAACAGTAACATTTGCATCTCTATATTCACATTTATTCACACATTCACATTCTATATTCACACAAAAGTTTTTTTCTCCCCCCCAAATAACAATCACACTCTCTCTCACACACAAGCCTTGTGCAATATTTTCAGTACTGAGTATTTCTATCTTTTTATTCTAATGTAAATATACTATGTATTATGCACGTTTATCCTATTCATCTTATTATTATTTATCTTATTGTTATCACTGTGTGTCTCATCTTACTCTTTTCTTATGGAGCTTTTCCAGGAAACGTTTTTCACACGATTGTATAACCAGTGTGACAATAAACATCCTGAATCTTGAAGCTTCCTTCAAGACTAAACTCATAGAGTAAAAAATCAGAGGCTTTCTTGCTCATAACAAATTTCCACAGCTGTAACAAATGGGGCGGCTATTGCCCGTCTAATATGTCACAAGACAGGTTGTCCCAACAGTTTTGTGAAGTGAAAAGAAAGCAACACTCTGACCTAATCCATATCTATTGGTGGGTATTTGCATTCAATTAAAAGCTTGATAACTTGACCTCATGGATCAATATTATAAGCCAGTATATTGCAAGCTTTCCAGATCACATTTTTGCACCACCGCTTATGTCAAATATCAACTGACCAACAGCAAACATGAATAGTTCTATATAAACGGGATAGAACAGCCATCAAATGACACGACAACTGGGAATATTTTGCAGAAAGATGCAAATATGCATGCATAAGCTTAGTTTCAAGTTAAGTGTAAATGTAAATATAAAAATGACTTTATTACCCATTAAAAAGTCACGAAATTTAAATTAATCAGCTACACAAACGTCCTGCAGAATTGCTGCAAAATCCCCCAACTTAAGTTCATGCAAACGAATGCAAACTTAATTATGGCAAAAGTAATCCAGGTGAACAAACTACGAGCGAACAATAAATCAGATACGGAGATTGTTGGAACCTTGCAGAAGTTTCACGTGGAGTGAGCTGAGAGCATGGCTTGAATTTGAGCTGGAAGTTTCAGAGTTTAATCTCCTCTTGTTAGGAGGACACAAGGGACTCCCGGTGACTTCTTTCGGAGGCTAAAACATTACCATGATAGGCTAGCCAGCGTGCTTTCATGCTCTATCCAACAGAGTTCATATAGACATGCTTGGCTTAAAAACCACCTTGTTAACAAAAAAAGAGAGAACAAAAAAAAAAAAAAAAATTGCACTCTGTAAAAATCCTGACACTTGTGCAATGTGCGTACTTGAATTTTTCAAACACTTGTCTTTTCTTTACCATAATAGATGTCAGTTTTCTCTGATGTAGCTCGAGCAGGGGTGGGCAAGCAGGCAGGGTCTCACTCTTTCTGCATTTGAAGCGATCACTCAATAGTGGATCTGTGTTGTTCGACATCAAACGGGGGAGACATTCACGGCATCACCTGCAGAGCGCTCCAAAGGGATGAAGCAAAAAAAAATCTTCAAATCACTTGTCCAAGACATTTCCCCCTATTAAGGCTGCCTCCACACAGGCTTTAAGGCGGAGACAGGCCCTTTAGATAAGCTAACCAAACCCGAGTGTTACAGCTGGGAGATCAGACACGCAGTCTGTGTTCTCTCCTCTGTGTTCTCTCCCCTATGCCATTAAAAAAAAAAGAAAGAAAAAAGTTGAACGTTTAACACTGTTAAATGAGTCAAATCAGGTGTTTTACATCAAGACAAAGAGCAAAATATGGAAAACACAACCTTATTCACAAATTGTCACATCTGTTTGACACAATGACAAGAAGAAAGAGAATTCTGTTCATCCATTATAGATGTTAGATGTTTAAATTGCACTTCCTGCAGTTTATATCTCATAAGGAGCTGAAGCACAATCTATTTACAATACAAACATGTGAATGTAAAAGATGTTTGTTTAAAAAAATTTTTTTTTGAATATACTTTTGGTCACTGAGGCTTAATTTTTAAAATAAATATGCTCTCATTTGGAGTTAAATGTGAAAACATGTCAACCCTTCGCTGCATCTGCGTTCGCCTCAATGTGTATGACTCCAACAGTGAATATGTGGCACAAACACTACACTGCTAGATGTGTTTGTGTGTGTGTGTGTGTGTGTGTGTGTGTGTGTGTGTGTGTGTGTGTGTGTGTGTGTGTGTGTGTGTGTGTGTGTGTGTGTTGTAATCTCAGCAGCAGATCATGTTTTCCAGGCCTCAGATGAGGCAAAGCAGCTTTGGCAGCAGGCCGTTTCATCTCAGGCACTGGGGCCCAAAACAAAGAGAAAATGATTGATTGGATGATGAATTATTTAGAGGTGGAGGGCTGAGGAACGAACCAGCCGTGCTGGAGAGAGAGAGAGAGGGTAGAGAGGGATAGAGAGAGAGTGAGGGAACAGGGGAGGGAGAGAGAGAGAGAGAGAGAGAGAGTTCGGCTTCTCTTTATCGCTTCCTCTCCGTGTAGAAGATGGCAATCCGAGTAAAAACTTGCCCCTAATTGTACTAATGCGTGTCACCGCAAATTTGCCAAAATAAAATATTGATGTGGACGCAGTGACAGGGCTGCACAGTGCCGAGGGCTGATTGGAAAGGAGAGGTGTTTGCTCAGGGATCTATAGGATGTTTGAACCCACATGTAACACTACACTGGGGGAACAGCCCTCCTCAGAACCAGACATCCTGTCCTTTCACCGCAGTCTGTCTGCATCGCCAGACTTTTAGGAAGAAAACCATCATCGTGTTTACCTGCAAGCCTACCTGTAGATAAGCCGGCATTAAATGAACGGCAACATGAAAACACACTTTCTGAAAATGTGAGCGACAGAGCTGTGTTACCTCAGACAGGAGGAGACCCTTTATGTGATGCCCAGTTGGACCACAGGGGGCACTGATGTGATATGTGAGGAAGAAACAAGCAAGACCGGAGAGAGAGAGAGAGAGAGAGTGGGAGAGACAGAGGGAAAGAGAGCGTGGGGGAGACGGGGGAAGGGAGGGAGAGGACGAGAGATGCAATGAGGCAAGGCTACAGGGATGAACGCAAAGCGTTTCTCTCCTTCCATTTTTTCAATATCCCCTCCTCATGAAATTTCATTTGGATTGTAAATGTTCAGTAATTTACCATCATAAATGTGTAATGGGCCCCTGAATCCAATGACATTGTGCTGGCTAATCAACTCATTTGAAAATGAATATACATCTATTAAAGGGAACTCAGCATTTCCCCTTTGTTAAGGCTGCCATGCTGTCAAACGTAGGAACACGTCCTAAAAGAGATCCTCTTCGGGGGGAAATAATAAAAAATAATCTACTCATCAGATGTTTTGATCTTACATAGAGATGATGAAGGAGATGAAATGCTTGGACTGAGTTTCCGATTTGTTTTGTCATAAGAGAAATCTGACATGTAATCAACTCGAGAGGGGAAAAAGGGGGGGGGGGGGGGGGGGGGTTCCGTTCTGCAGAAACAAAAGTGGGGACAGGAAGTTAATGATACTTTTCAGCTGGGAAAATTTAGCAAAATTTAATTCTTGAATTTTTAAACTGCTTCTCGGGTCCCACGGTAGACAGCGACAGAATCCTCCAGAAAACACACAATAACACACACACACACACACACACACACACACCAGGATTACTGCTTCTTATCTATGAGAGACGAGGCCTGAGGCGCTACCTACAAACACTTAATCAAAAACCAAGTTCAACTCGTGGCAGCCGGTGAATCTTAGAAATAGAGCGTAATGGAGAGAGTGCGGAATGCAAATTACAAAATGTTGGGAGTCTGTCGACGTGTGTGTGTGTGTGCGTGTGTGTGTGTGTGCGTGTGTGTGTGTGCGTGTGTGTGTGTGTGTGTGTGTGTGTGTGTGTGTGTGTGTGTACAGTATGCTTAACTCTCAATGCGAGTAAATCAGCCCCTGGTAAAAAATCAAATAAGTTCCAGAGTGTGTGAATGAGTCAGAGGAGCTCTTCCATTGGGCGATAAAAACGCTGCATGACTGTGACAATAGGCTGAATCTACATAGTGTTCTGTGGTGTTTGATACAAACCTGTGTAGCTTAACAATCAGGTATTTTTGAGATGTTATTATAAGTACATGTTCAGGTTCAAGGGGATATTTGTTTCCCTAAATCAAGAGTTCATTAAACTCGGTGTGCAGACTTGAAGATATCCATCCATCCATCTTTCCTCACGCCGATTTCCCCGCTCTCGGTCCTGATGCAGCAATCAAGGAAAGGAGCTCATTTGTCAGGTCTGATGGCGGCAGGGGGTGTATTGTGCACTTTGGTTAGCCTGAATGCATGTCTTTGGGCTACTGCCCTGTTTGTAAGGTCATTGTAATTAAGTCTTGGCTCACAGACGTGGACCGTGCCTTTGAGGTTCAAATGTCTTTCCCCTCCATCCTCAAAAGTCCTTCCCAGCATCGTTTTTTTTCTCATGAGATTATACAAAAAGTCTCATCCAACACCAAATATGAGGCTCCGTCTGTGAATATCGATCCATCTGTGGACTCAGATGGGCTGGAATGAGTTTGATTCCCCTTAACTTCCTCAGTGATTACTTTGTGGATATAGAATATTAGAGTTTCAGTAATTGCTGCAGATGGAAAAGTGCAGGGTTCGACCGAACACTTAAGATTGCTAATCTCAGAGCCTAAACTTGTTCTTACTTCAATTACAGGATTCTGGAGTGAGATGACCTATTGATGAACGTGCAGTATATCTATGCCATCTCTCTCATTTCCTTCCTTGCTGCCTCTGGCATCCCTGTTTCTCAACTTAAAGTCTGTGTAACAAAAAACGCTCCAACCCGACTAGATCTTGGCGAAGTTGCTGGAAAGCATAGGCAGAAAACGAAGACTTCCAAAAGTCATACACCGCATGAAGTCAGGACTAATCTAGTCAGGGCAGTCAGCTCAGTGAAGGGTCTCCATGATGGCAAACTGGGCCAGATGTGGCTGCTGTTTGTCAGTCCTAACAGTCAGCCTTCTTTTGTGTGCATCATTGTGTCCAGGTGTTACGGACAATTTTACCTCTAGACCCCATTGTGCACTCTCTCTTGCACCCTCTCTGCTCCTTCCTATGGAGCCCGGGAAGAGACATGGACGGGAAAAAAAAAGTTGTGCACGTAATAGTAAATAGCACTCCCGTATTAGTAAAACACGGTTGTGTGTTAGTAATACGCACAAAATGTTTTTTTTAAACGCTCGCAAGGGGGGCGCCGTGAAGGAGTCCTAAATGAATGGGAGTGAATATTTCACCTACTTCTAGACAAGAAAGCCCAAATTTTATGTTAGTTTTTGCAAATACAGCATCGATTACATAAATAAATATAGCATCGATTACATAACAGAGGTGAAATGAAAACATACTAATGTTCTTTTGTTTTCTTACAAGGAAGGCAATTTTTCTGATATCGATTATATCGAAAATATCATAAAATTTGGCAAAACTTTTTTCCCCCATAAACGTTTAATTTTGGGGCTAAGACACATGTGCTATTTACTAATACGTGCACGTGTTTTATTTAATTTTTTGTGCGTATTACTAAGACGTGTATGTGTATTAGTAAATAGCTCGCCCGTATTAGTAAAACACGTGAGAGTTTTAGTAAATAGCGCAGGAGTTTTATGATACTACTCTATATTTAAAATGGGTTTTTTGCCTACATGTCCCCTCCTGTCCCCTCCCCCTCCAATGCTCGAATAAGTCAACGGTTTTCCCCCCTTTTGAGCTGGTGACCACTAATCACAGTGTGGAAACCCCGAAAGTTCCTCCTAAAGCTCCAAATGTTGACTCCACTGAGTGAACTGCTGGCTCCTACTGTGATCTTTACGACTGCAGAGCGGCTGCACAAGTGGCTGTGCTTGTTGCTCTCATTATGAAAGCTCATACTCAGCATTTCTGGTAACACAATGCTGGGCGTTCTTGTTGACGCAGCTTTCAAACAATTGTAATTTAGTTCTGCCAAATGCTTGAAATGTGTCATTGACTTCCACAAAACATGCAGCACATCTGTACATCTTTTCAGCTCGTAAAGACGATTCCACAACACAGACTGGGATGATTTACTGAACGCTGGATGAATTCAAGCAGTTTGTCTTGTTTGAGAGATTTAGATTCCCCGACAAAGACGTCTGCAGATCCAATAAATGAAATACCAATAAGGAGATCATCACCGACTTCAGATGTCAACAAGGATGACAACTGATGGGAAACACTGATCATATATCCGGTTTCAGCGTGTGAAACAAAGCCCATAGAGCAGAAGATGACATATGGGATTCCAGAATAAATTACACCACGCTAGAGGATTTATATAGGTTTTCCAGAACAAATCACATGTTCGGAAAATCCCACACTGTTACATAATACCAGTGGCCAAATATAGGGGCCATTGTTTGGTGAGGCTCCGGTATAGTTTTTTTTTTCTTTCTACTTTCCGGGACACGTGCACATCAATGCACACGCACACACACTCATTCATACATGGATGGGAATGCAGCCTATGCATAGTGGATTTTTCCATGACCAGTGATCATAGTGACAGGGGAGTTACTGTCCCCACAGGAAGGACAAAGACAGCCAGATGATGCAGAGGTCCCGGTTCCAATAGGACCTTTCTCTGAGGAACTCGATTGGAACTGAGGGTCTGGATTAGCTCTCTCTAAATGAAAAAAACTAACAAAAAAAACCATGACATGTCAACCCCCATGTGAGTAGGGGGGGCTGGAGACCTGTCATGATATCCAGATATCCAGCGCAGGCAAGCTAGCAGGACAGCTCTGAAAAATGAAAGTTACATCATAACCAACCTGTCACTTCATCTTCATCAATCAGAGCATCTCTGACTCGACCGGTGCTGCACTGACAGGACAGTGCTTCTTGTATTTCACCTAATTTAGCCAGTAATTAATCAATTATAGTATTTAGTAAGTAATTAATTGGTGATGGGCCGTTGAAAAAGTCAAATTAACCAAAGCTGATGTGGGATAAGAATGCATAGAACGTGTTATTTTCTCTTTAAAATGAGTTTGAGTTGCAAACAGTATAAATTGTCTGCTAAAAAATCCTCTTTTCTGAAATTATGCTAATAAAAACCAGATTTACAATCATTTTTTGTGATACTTGATCTTTGAGAGGAGCACAGGCAAGCTGCAATTGACAAGGCTCCTATTCCACTTACATAACAGAGTGGGATAATAACTTCTCTTTTTTTTTTTTTCTTTCTTTCCCTCACAAAAAAACGCTCTTCACACGTCTAACAGTGGGCTGAGCTGCATTTCAACTAGCGGTGTACTGTGGCGTATCTTTGAGCAACCAAACAACTCAAGTGAAGTGCCTGCAGTCCTTTAAGCACTTTATCCTCATTGGGCAACAGACAGGCAACAAAAGAAGAAAAAAATGCAAATGAACTCCTCAACACGTCTACACAGCATTCAAATCCGCATTTAAAATGTTTTAGAATGCCAGACACACAACTGCACTATACAACAATGTGGAGGAGAAAAAGAAGAAGAAGAAGGGGGGGGTGACAGACAGAGAGACAGGGAGTGAGAGAGATATGTTCTTTTCTGAGGCTCCTTGGCGTCGCGTTGGGGATTCCACATGTCTCATCGTCTTGTTTAGAGTGCATTAGCAGCCTGTGACACAGCCTCCCTCCCTCCTCATCGCTCCAGTTTTCTTGTTGTCGGGGAGAGAGTGACCTGAGGCAATAAAAGCAACCATGAGCCCTCCTCCTCCTCCTCCTCCTCCTCCTCCTACACCTCCTCTTCATGTAGAGATATACTGGGGCCTAATTTTCCATCAGCAAAGCATGAAATCAAGACAGAATGCCACACAACAAGCACTCTTATGTGGGGACACTCTGCTGGCTCGCCCACCCATGCAAGCACACACACACACACACACACACACACAGACACACACACACACACAGACACACACACACACACACAGACAGACACACACATGCAAACACTGACGTGTGCAGAGACACGTCCTAACATCTGAATAAATTATGGAATCAAGTGGACGCTGAGCTAAAGTGACAATCAAAGGCTTCTTGATGCGAGCATGAATGTGACTTTGGGAGATGGCTTCACAAATGTCATTACATCAAGTTGTTTTCAGACTTCGAGATGATGCAAAGTAAATCGATCATTTCAATTTGCTACTGTATCCAAATGCTTTCTATGACGCGCTGCAGCAGAGTAATTCAGAGAGGCTTCTGGGTAGTTTTGCTGCACAATGAGAATGAAGAACATAAATTTATAGATACTGTATATATATTTTAAAAGAATCACACTAAAGAAAAGTTGCACATCAGATTAAATGAGTCAGGGATTCAATTCATTCATTATCATGTGCTTTAAAATGCTGTAAGTGCATTTCCTTATAATGAAAAGCTCTATTCAAAGTACAGTATATGAAACCATATATAAGACATGATTTTTACTGCCAATATGCCCCTTTTTCTCCTCAGCTCAGTATTATTATCAATTGTTCTATGTTATTTTGAAAGAAAACACTACAGCCAATACAAATAGAACAATAAAGTTACTAAATGGCAGCATGTCATTGTATATGATTCTTTGTTTTATTCATTCAATACATTGTTGTCCCCCTGAGTAGGACTACAGCTTGACTGAGGCCAGGATTGCCTCTTGAGCTCTACTTTTTGTGGCTCCAGAAATCTATAAATGACTCCTCGCTGCAGAGAGAGCTGCAGTAGGAAAATGTTTATCACATAGGTAATAATGGGATTTTAGAGATTTTATTTTTTTTCCCCTCTCCATATTTTGTGTGTACCAGCAACACGATCACATATAACTGAAATGAGATCAGGGATGCTAACCAGGCCACGTCTTTATGCAGAAGACAGCTAATGCACGCTTTTGGGACCGGATGCATTAAGTCAAAGCTTCACATGACAACAGGGCCAGCCTTGTGAGTTCAGATATCATGCAGCCATAGCAGATGCATACACAGAATACGTTATCAGAGACCAACAGCGAGGCTACACCGAACTGCACTAAGTTTTCTATCAACTTGAAAAATAAGGCAGCTAGTTATTAGGACAGTAACATTGACAAACACTACAGAGAGTGGAAAACTCTTTCTCTACTACACAGATAAACACAGAGGGAAGAAAAAGATCTCCCAGCGCCGACTGACAAAGATGCCTTGCAATATAGATGACGAGAACAAAGCTCCTCATAACAAACTCCAGTCATATTGAGACGATTTCCTTTTCAATAATGAATCGCCATCAGCATCGGGTGTCAATACTGCCTCTGTGTGTTGTGTGTGTGTGTGTGTGTGTGTGTGTGTCTGTGTGTCTGTGTGTGTGTGTGAGGGGAAGAGAAAAAAACATCTATCCTCAACGAGAACAAAACTTCTATATTTAATCTGCGCTGAGAACAAGCAGGCATGCAAAGTCAAAAACAAAACGGGGATGGCAAGCCGAGGCTTTGTGTGGCATGCAAATCACATCCGAACCAACCAGCTGCTGCTGAGCTTATCCCCCCCCCCACATATCTCTGTGATTGGCAGGATTTTTAAAATGTGTAGATTATAAATATTTATAATTGACTTAATATTGACTGTATTCTCTCTGTTTTGGTTGAACTTGTGTGGAGAAAAGGGAAAAAAAAAATAAGGGCCAAAAAAAAAGAAAAGCTTTAATTTCTCAAGAAACACAATAACACAATCCAGTTCATCTTCAAATGAATTCCCCTCGCTGGGCACCACACAGTGCGAGTGTGAACGCTCAGTAGCCTGTTTCCCTCACTGAGGATGAGGATAATAAGCATTACATTGAATTTTTTGTAGTTGTCGGGTCTCCTTCAGTTCAGCCGTTCTCGGCGAGGTCACCACACTCACCGCGAAGTCGTGCTCACCTTATAAAAGTTGACAGTTGGAAACATGGGCCGGATCTCCTATAATGACACCCATAAAAGCACCACGAACAAGGCCTAATCACAGCTGGGACCGGAGCCCAGTCTGGAGAAAGGGCAAATATTTAGAGTGGCATAGGAAAACCTCTTGTACCCACTGAACTACACCACTGAGCGTTTCGGCATTCCATGTGCAGGTTCTTATTAGCCTTCTATCCTCTCGTGTCGCTATATAAGCCTGTTGATGGCACGCTGTTTTCCAGAAAGCACTGAAGGTGTCGCTGATCTCATAGATTCTTAATTCTGCTTTGGTTCGGATGAGAAGAGAACATTTTCTGTGTTGCTACTTGTTCCAACTCTCATCCGGGAACAAGTCTGACCTATTTATTGGTTTGGTGGCCTCAGGATCATTTCTCTGCGGATGATGCGGTCCTGTTAGCGTCATCATGCCGTGACCTCCGACTGTCACTGGGACAGTTTGCTGTTGCGTGTGAAGCGGCTGGGATGAGAATCAGGACACACTGGAGGGATTATGTCTCTCGGCTGGCTTGGGAAAACCTCGGTGTACCCCCGGAAGAGCTGGAGGAGGAGGCTGGGGAGACGGAGGTTTGGACTTCTCTGCTGAGGCTGCTGCCCCCACGACCCAGACCCGGATAAGTGGAAGAAAATGGATGGATGGCTACTCGTTTCTAACTTGCTACTAATTTAAAAAATAACAAAGTCACAATCTGTTGAGGACGACAAAGAAACCGCTGAAAAGCAAGAGTTGAGGTGTCATCACCTGGTTCAGTTCCGGAGGAGAAGCTGTCGTTGGGTGGAGGAAACACTGTGTCAGTGGAGAACTAGGATCGGCCAGACCTCTAAGAAATTGAAATAGCTTTTGGCCTTTGATTGAATTGCACTATGTGAGCTCACTACGGAGTATAAGCCCTCTCTGTGTCTCTGTATGTCCAAGTCTTTCAGCTACACATCAAAAAGGCCATCTGCAGTGTAAAAAAAAAAAAAAAGGCTGGCCAACACACCATGTGCTCACATCTCATCCATAAGTTTCCTCTCCCCAGTATCCACGACACGGCGCTGCCCACCGTCTCATCAATTTTCCTCTTTGATTTAATCACCCAGTGAAACTAAAGTGGCATTGCAAAGTTTTATGTTGCACCAGAGTGAGCTCTCTTCGGACCGAAACTATCCGAAAAGCTGCAATCCCCTCCGAGTTTACCATCGAACACAACGCGGAAAAGTCTGCAGCTATTAAAAAATGTGGTGCCGAGCAAACACAATAATTTATTTTACAGTCTTACAATGATGCAAACTGCCTCCAATCCCACAGAGCATTAGGATTTAAAGTGAGCATGAAACACAAACCCTTCAAGCAGATTAAATTTCAAATCAAGCAGGCCATGTAAATGATGTGGTGACAGGGGGCCCAGTGCAATTAGCATGCCAGGCTAGTGTTAAAGCAATTAGGCAAAACAGACGGCTGGAGCACCAGGGCTAAGCAAGGGAAGGGAGGAAGGACGACTATTTCCATATTGTTCTTCAGGACATGAGTGTGTATGTGTGTTTGTGTGGTTTTGTTTGAGATCATTCAGCGCTCGACTTGTTTATGGATTTCACAGGGGGAATAAGAGGTTAATGGGAACTAGATTTTGTTTACTGACAGCCCATCCAGCCAGTTTCGGAGAGCAGACGAAATTAAACTAAATAACAAATGCTGTTTTTCATTTGACAGAGAGAAAGAAAAATAAATAAAAGAAAAACAAACAGAAACAGAAAGCACCGACTCTCGTATTGCTTTGGGGAATCACAAAAAAACATTTACTGGTAAACAAGCCCAGAGCGTAAAACTCTAGGAACCACTTTGGGGGGGGGGGGGGGGGGGGGGGAAAAAAAAAAAAAAGCAGACACATTTGGGCAAATCTCTCAGGTGTAGCCATCAGAAGCGGTGTCTGCCTGTACGCAGAGACGCGGCAGAAAGGACCACCTGGAGACAGGCGATGACATTCGTTTGAGCGTAATTTACTCAAACAAGCATGCTGGGGAATGGCATTTAATACTTGATGTTTCCCCGGTGGGAACAGCGGTGGATGCCTCTAATTCAAACAACGAGTTACGATACACAAACACTACTGAAAACAAACAAAGCGTACATTGCACGGTTAAGTTGTATATGATGCGACACGGGCCTTCTGGGATGCAAAGTAGGACAGTGACTCATCTCTGTCTTCAGCAATGTGGGAAGAACAGCAGCAGTAATGAGGCGAGTAGGGCATAAAAATAAAAACAGTATCTTTTCTCTGTGCGGATTCCAGTATAATACAGTTGTATTATAGAATAGAATAGTCCGGGTCATTAACCATTCCTTCCTGCTCAAGCCACAGGGTAACACCTGGCAAGTATTTCAATGAGACTAAGAGGGATTTACATAAAGGTTACCAATTTATTAGATGCCTCAGTGCAATCTAATTCACTCCAATGCAACGGCCCTGTAATAAATCCTATATTTGTGAACCTTATCTTCAATATGGTCAATTTTGATGAAAAATAAATCAGCAGCAGTGTTGAATTTACTCGCATTATATCAAGAGGTGGTCTAGGTCCTGTTTTTAGGTCCTTTGTGTGTAAAAGTGTGTTTAAAATTTCACAAAATAAATTACAGTGGAAAGTCTCAACTGAATTTATCCAAGTACACTTATATTTAATACTGTAGTCTTTTTTTTTTAGAATAACTTATCTTATTTCTGTTGTTACGAGTCACTGGTTCGCACATTTACTCCTTATACACTATATTTTTCACTTATAGTCAACACTTATTATGTCATTGTATTGTAATGTCACTGTAATTTTAGAGCAATCTCTGGCACAAGAATTTCCCTCGGGATTAATAACGTTCTATCGAATCGTATCTTATCTTATCTTAAGTAATTACATAATTTAGGCTTGAGGATAACACAGGCAGCATAAAAGTCAATGACTGGCGACACAACAAACTATAGTGACATAAATCTGAATCTCTTCCACAATCCTCAGGATGTAACGGTGCACAGAAAGGACAAATGAGGAGGTTATAAAGGAAGTGACACTTGCTGGCGTTTCAACATTTGCTGATTTTTGCTCTTTGTCAGGCGGAAGTCAAAGTGTTTTTGAAGTACACACACATTCTCATGTGAGTGTGTGTGAGTGTGTGTGTGTGTGTGTGTGTGTGTGTGTGTGTGTGTGAGTGTGTGTGTGTGTTTTCCTGTCACATTTCCCTGCCTTTGGTTAAGTGAGTGTGTGACCTGAGAGAATGGAGAACACGAGCCGGTACATGTAGATATCGTATATAAGTATATGTGTTTGTGTATGCCAGGGGTTGCTTGGTAACCACTTCCCTGCCATGTATTGAGGTGAAACCTAATTACAGAAATGTTTGGTATTAAGGCAAGGTCAATAATAAACTTCAACTATGGAGAAATGACGGAAGGCAGCAAACCACAGACAAAACTCCTGCAATAAAAAGACAAAAGGCAGAGTTCTTCTTAATTTCTTTTTTTCCACACAAGCTCAAGTCCTGACAGGATTAAAAAAATACCAGCATGCAACCATAAAATGAGCATAATCACAGCAGCAGGATCATGCAAAAATTTTAATAACCTACTTCTACTAACACAGCCAGCAAAGATTAACGTGCTCCAAAGAAACAGAGCTCCATAGTCTAAACGCTACAGAGAAGATTTCTCTCTTTTAAATGTCCTATTTTCCTTTAACAGTCTTAATGTACACAACTCAATTAACTAAAATTAAAGATTAAATGGAATTTCCAGAGACGGTACTAATTAGTTCCTGTTTAAGTCACCGCCATGAATGTACGCTGTGTAGTACAACCCATCAGACTTTGTAGCGCCATATGGTCGACATGGCCTATGGGCTTTGGGAGAATGACTTCATGGAGAGAGTCCAAGCCAAGCAGGTGAAGCAGTGTTTGTGTTGCGGTGTAGCAGCAGGCTTTATAGACAGCGAGGGAGAGTGCATTTTTCTGTGAGTTCAAAAAATGTGTGAAGGGAGAAGTTTTTAAAGAGAGAAAGATTTTTTTCTTCTTCTTTTTTTTTCTCCAAATGAGGTAGAACCTGAATGGACAGAAAGAGGAAGACAAAACAGACGGACTGAGAAACACAATGAAGTCTGGCTCGTAGCCAAGCGAAACAAATGACATGATGTAGACGACGACTGTATCCTAGTAACACAAAGCACAGAGAAAGAAAAATAAAGCATGAATAGAAGTCATTCCTGACTACTCCATACTGTAGTGAGGGACAGTATTCTAAGTGCTAACATTTTAGATTCTAACTTGAGAGAAATTTCTATTTCGTCACATAAAACAACTAAACCTGACGATGATATGAAGATTGTAGTATATAAAGAAGCTGTTACTATTCTTCAGGATGTTTGTTCAGGGCGTTTGTCTTTTATTTTTGATGTTCTTGTCACAAGAGGTACTGAGTGACGAAGCGACACTCTGTCTACAATTACAAGACAGTTTATGAGGCATGACGGCTCTCTCTCTCTCTCTCTCTCTCTCTCCCTCTCTCTCTCTCATCAACAACCAAAACGCAGGGTACTTACTGTACACACAAACATCTGAGGGTCCAACAACTCACTGTGATTACACAAATTTATGACCCTCCCGCAATATCCGAACCCATCAAGTCATTACAGTGGATAAGATGCAATTCGTCATCTTGAATGTGTAGAAGTTTGAAACTATTTGTGGGTGAGAATATTGGATGGGGGGGGGGGGGGGGGGGGGGGGGGGGGGGGGGTTCGATGCACTTTGGGTCGATGTTTGCCCGTCTTTAGTTTTGGGGAAGTTTTTATTGTATGCAACGTACCGACTTCATCCTCAACTCGGGTTACTGTCACTCAACCCGTCTCCTCTACTCCGCTCTGTGTGTCTGTGTGTGAAGCATGGATAAGCCACGCCCTCGGTAGGAACACCAGACCAGAGCAGAGCAGAGGAGAGTCATTGATCAGGACAACGAAACGATAAAAGACACTCATGCTCTGCTAAAATGAAACAGGTGGACATATAAATTCCATAAATGAAATCTTTGGTGCTTTTTGGGGGGGGGCGGGAAGTCGTGTTGGGGGGGGGGGGGGCTGCCCCTCCAAATTAATGGTAGGGGAAACACTGGAATTTATGTAGTTGGAGGCATGATATGGTCCCACAGTGGATGCAGGAAAACCGTTTTATCCATCACAACAGGCTTTAATTAGACAATTCTGAAAGGAAAAGTATGCTGTTAGACACTACAAACAATCCAACACACAGGGAATATATATACAATCCGAAGGGAGACTGGCACAAAGTTTGGTCAAATTAAACAAGAATCAATCCCAGGTACATTCAGAGGGATGAAGCCCGCAGATGTTTGCTTTCACCTGTCACATGCAGCCATTCCCTAATTTCCAGACTATCATGAACAAGGCTCAGGCTTAGAAACAAAGGGCCCGCTAACAAAGCTTCCCATGGAGAATTGGCTGCGGCCTTGGCTTCTATTTACATACAGATGCATTGGCGAGAATTTGCATAATGTTTTTTTGTAGCTGGGTGCTCAGGGGAGTTGCATTGTAACATATTGGTGCCTAATGAACTCTGAAAAAAATTGATTTTCCACAGAGTAAATTAAGAAATGCATTATAGCTGTTAAAGCAATCTTGAGGGAAATCGGAGCCTTCCTCTGCTAAACTACGCTTGATAAGTAATAAATTACATGTTACACTTATTTGCTTTAATTCATGCTAATTTTGACCAATTAATGTATCACTGTAGTTGTGAGGGCAGCCACTGGAGATTTAATTATTTATTGTATTTTGGTGTGTGTATGTGCTTGTGTCGTATTGTTGGCAAGTGATGCATGTGTGAATATAGTAAAGGATTGTTTGTGGCAATTGTGTTGTGCTACATAAAACTGTATTTGTAGGTTTTCTCACAGAAAGAGGTCTGATGATCTGAGGCTCTCCCTCTCTTTTTCTCTCTCACAAGAGTCCTGGCTGCCTCCCTCCCCTTCCTTCCTTCCCCTCCTCTCCCTTGCTATGCTAGCTAGCAGGGTGAGTCATTGTTTACAGTCCTTTCACTCTGCTGTCCTATCGCCCTGGTCCTGACGCTACTTTTCCATTCAATCAGAGCTCCTGCAATGTGGTGACATGACACCAGGCCGGGCCTCGCATTTCCTCCCTGAGACGTCTCCCTTCTTCTTCTGTCCACGTGATAATCTGACCGCAACGGGCTGCAGCTTTGCACCACTTGAAAGTTAAGTGCTTTAGCATATGCTTTAGACTGGGTCACTTGTAATGCACAGGGATGCCAGCAGGTAGGGGGATGAGTGGGTTGCAAGTATGATATAGGGGGATAAAATGTATTTAGGGCAGGAAAAATTGTGATAAATGTGAACATCAACAGCTAAATAAATGATTTAAGTGACAATGTAATACTGTATGTAAGCAAACAACTTATTGGAAGAGCGAATGGAATCTCAGGCCTGCTGCTGAATGTTCCTATCTGGACTGGAACATATTGCTGTTGAATTAGCTTTTTGTTTTAACAGGTTGAAGCAGACAATAGCCCTCTGTTTCCTTCCTCAGAACCTGCCATAGCAGCTGTGCGTGGATCTGCTAGCATCAAGAAAGTTCAACCTGAGAACTACGTGCAAATGACAACTGTAAAAAAAAAAGAAGGCACAAACAAGGACGACGTGACGGCCTAGTTAGCCGTCATCCTGCTGTCAAACCTAATAGGAATTAGAAGGAGTTAGCGCTACTTTGTTTCTCTCCCCTTCAAGTACTCCCTCTACCCCTGCACTCACTTCTGAGGCATCCTCTAAGTATCCGCCCTCATCACGCCAATATTAAAAAGCTTAGCCGGTGATGGTTTTTCAAGTAAATTAGAGAAAACAAAATCTCTCAGATTAGTCAATTAAGTGGCACATTAGCCCGAGACTTAATTAAAAGATAGCGGAGCATACAGTCTTTAAGGATACTGAGAGGCGACGGGAGTGTTTAAACAGCAGATTGAACAAATGGCACTTATTAAAAACTTGACTGTGAGTCACTTGACACCTCACATATCCCCTGCACCTTGAGCTACATAAACAGAGTGTCAGCCCCCTGGGTTCCTGCTATGCAAATCTCATAGATGAGGCGAAGAGAGGAAGTGCGTTCGTCATACAACATCCCCCCCCCCCCCCACCTGGAACGTCGAGATGCCCTCCTACAAGCAGTGGCTTAGCAACCAGACCAAACCACATCTGGATGGCGATCATCAGTGTTTTTGAAGTTAGAAGTTAGGGTGAAGATGCATCTTGATGCGCTCGAACACATAAAGTTTGTTCGTAGGTATGGCAGGCAAAGAAAATGCACTCTTTCACGAACACAAACCCCTTCTGGGATAATACGTGTGCATGCGTGCATGGATCGTGTCAACCCCTCTTTGAAAGACATCCTTAATTAAACCTTTTGTTCTTCTGAAATGCCAAAAAAAAAAAGAAGCAAAGGCTGGGCGAGCAAAAGGCAGTTATTGTGTCAGAGTGCCGAGACTGAAGAGCAAGGTACACTAAAACATCACAGTTCACTGCTCGTGTTGCCATCTCAGCGTCACTTTCTATCCGGAACAATGCGACAGCTGACAGCTCGCACCCAGGAATTATCACGCCAAACTGAATTATTTCTGCCATGTGTTAATTTATTAACAACCTGTGCATGCTCTAATGTAGCCTGCATTTGCATATACATTTTTAACCTGCGAGCTCAATCATCTTCAATATTCTTTCATGGGGGATGAGAATATTTCAAACCGCCTTTTGTTACAGAGCGTTTGAATTTTGAAGACTGGAGTAGGGGGGGGGAGAAAAAAAATGAAAGAAAGACACATAAATCTCACACGTGTCCGCAGGGCACACATTCTTTAAGGGCGGATGGCTGCTCTTCATCACCTTGCAACGTATGAAATGTGGCGTCTCCGATCTGAAGCCTCCTCCTCCTCCTCCTCCTCGCTTGTTCTGCCCCTCTTCGGCTATCCGTCCATCACAAAGAGGCACCCATGACTTTTTAGATTTTCATATTTGGCTTCAATGCACAGGATGTAAGTGTTACACTTTAATATGTAAACTTGTTTGTGTTTTTAAAGTTATATAATGCGAATTGTACAAAAGTAGGACCGATTATGTATTCATTTACAGGCTGGTCTAACAAAGTATCTAATTATATTAAAGGATGTCAATTATCACCTGCCAACAAGGAGCATTAAGAAAACAGGTATCTGGGCCCCATGTGTATCATTAAGCATGCAGAGAAAATGACACTTCCCTCCCAGCAAAGCCACTCCAACCATTCCAAACAAAACTGTCTGAAGTAGTTAATTGTGTACTTCTAAAAACATGAATGCATATTCTAGTTGCATCATGTTTGTCCAGGTTTATAACGGCGCCAAAGCGGAACTTTTCTCTGCTTTTCTTAACGTGATATCAATGTGTTAAGTAGTCCGGTGAAACTTGAAACAAATAGCCCACACAAATACAATACACTTACGCAATGAAGATGAATGGAATTGTGTTTGTTGTTGTGTGTTGTTGTTTGTGTGCCTGAGGAGGTGCTATCACATGCTATAAAACAACCTGCAGAAAAGTAAGGCGGCTGAGGTGTGTCTCAATCTAGGGGCTGCATCCTTCGAAGGACGCCGTCTACAAAGGCGTGGTCTTCATGGACCGCTAAGGCTGCTGAGCACTGTCAAATGAACCTAAATGAACTCACTGGTGCCTGAATCTTGGGATATGGTGGGCCGATTGAATGCATGCACCCTTCGCAACCCCCGGAAAAGAAGGCCACGTTCTTGGGTCGCATTGGAAGGGGCCTTCGAAATGGGACGGCCTTGTCACTCCGCTGTGATGCATTCACTGTTTCTACGAATCTTTTTAACATCGTCTTTCAGTTCTGTGAGCACCAGAATCCCAAATAAAAACAAATCTATTCGCATTGTAAGGAAGCCCTTGAGGTAACGGACAAAATGTGTTTCACTCTCCTGTAATTCGTATGAACCCCTTAAAGCTTTGCACAATATAAACCATCACATGTATGTGCTAATAGCATGCATGAAACAGTGCTTCATTTACCCTGACAATGAACGTGCACCCCCTGCATTACACAGATGTTAATTTACACTTCACGAAGTTCTCTTCCTGATGAGGATGAGAGCAGGTGTTGCCGATGCACACCTGTAAACTTTCAAATTCCCCGTGGCGTGTGTACAAGTCGCCGTACAGATGCCGGCTTCCGTTCCTTTTAGCTGTCTCCGTTGCCGTTTGTTGCAGGATGTTGCGCGTAAACAAAGACGCAACGGGAGACGTGCTTATTTGTCGCAGATGAAACAATTAAGGACGCCTGACAGGCAGATGAAACACATCGAGGCGAGGCATCTGGTCGTCTGACGGGTTTGCCACTGCTGTGTTGTTGTTGTTTTTGTTGTTGTTGTTGCTTGTGGTGGAGCTTGCAGAGACGGGCCCTAACAACCCATGATGCATCGTAAAGCAGGGGAACTATTTAGCAGATCTGACAAACAATTAGCGCTTTATTTGTTAGAGGAAATGGAGAAAACACGTATTCCTGACAATATGGAGAGAGAAAAAAATGCTGAACACACTTGTTTGATCTTTTGCCTGTTGTTACAAAGCATGTAAGAGCCACCCTATTTGTGTGTATATATGTGTGTGTGTGTTAGAGGCTTTGGCTGTCACTCATGTTAACTCAATGTGAAGAGGCTGCTCCAAGCGGAAAGTTAAGTCCTATATATTTGCCACAATGGCTGGTGTTATTAAGACCTTGATCCGTGTTTTCTTTCTGCATGGAGGGAGGTAAGCTAGTAGACGCTCTCTCTCTCTCTCTCTCTCTCTATGCTGTGTGTTTGGGCGGAGTGGCTTGGTTAAGAGGAGACATGCACACACAAACACACACTTCTCAGCTCTGTAAACATCCGTTATTCACACCACCGTGAGGGACGTTTTCCATTTCTGCTCATGTTTATGCTCAGTTGGAAGGATTTTGGGTGGAAGCTGTGAGAAGTAAACGACACAAAGGTCACACTTGATCTCAAAAGCACATAAACAGGCTAATGCATGAAAAGGAGAGTGTTATGCACGGAGCAAACAATCTCATCTGCCAGAGTTTGAAAGCCCAAGAAAACTGTTAAAGAAAACCTTCTGATTGAAATCCAAATTTCAAAACATATTTCAACATTTCCCAAAACACTTAATTGGGTGTTTTTAGAAATCGAGCAGCTGTATGTGGTTGTAAACGCTCAGAAATAGCAACGCCTGCCAAACGAACTGACAATCACCTGCAAGATCCGACTGACTGGAGGCCAGCGGAGTCCACGTTCATTTAAGTGACGTTAAGAACAAACAATCAACAGCGCTGCTCAGGAGACCGCAACGCGTCCACATCAACAAATGACATGCAACAATGGTGACATCTAATTTATAGCTCAAGGAGCGTGTACTAGCAAATAAACAGGCATCCCTGGTCTGCATGTCCCTCTCAATTTGCCTCTCACACGCTCCATTGGCTTCCAGACAGAGGGGCGGAAGGAAAAGGGAAAAGTTGAAAGTGTGCAACTTGAAGCTGATGTCTTATTTACAGGTCTGAGCTCTCCAGAAACATGTGAAGGCATCGTAAAACCTCCCTAAACGCGAGCACGTAAATAAAAATATTCCTCTTGCACTTGTAGTTGAAGGTGCAATGAACTGAAGGGGGGGAGGGAGGAGTGAGAGGATGCTTTCAGCCCTGTGATTCCTTTCATTCCTCTGATTCCCTCGTTCTCTCAGGCAGATGTTGTCGGCGCCGACTTCACGGGGGCCGCGGCGCACGGCAGAAACTTTGAACCTCACCGTGCCCCAACCAGCGGGTTCTCGAGCTGCAGTCGCGTGATCTCACTAACAGCCGCATTATCCTTACATCGCCGTGGCAACGCCTCCAGGTAACAAGGAGATTAGAGACCCATGTAGCACAGCAAAGCTTTACAAAAAGGGGGTCTTTAAATATTTAAGGTATAAGTAGAGAAGAAGAAGGGAGCGGAAAAATAAGATACAAATCTCTCACTTGGAAATCATTTACATGTATTTGCTAGAACTCGGCTCTGAGGTGATTTTTTGAGCGTCGAATTTGAGTAAAAAGTCAATTTAAAAGACGCGTAGCTGAAAATCCACACACACACACACAAAAAAATTATATTCTGTCACTTCTGATGTCATGTTTATGCATCTTACATCTCGGCAACCGCATCGATAATTTGCGAGACAGAAATAATAAGCAAACAAATAACACGTGGTGGGAGGAGGCAGGCTTCTTCGGCCTCTTGTCAAAGTCAATTACGCTCCTCAGGTAATGACCCTATTTGCATGGTAAACCAGGCCCTTGTGTGAGAGGGCTAATGGGAGCGCTACCTGAGGAGATTAATTGAAAGTGACATTACTTGAACTCTTTTTTTTCTCTCTCTCTCTCTCTCTCTCATGCAGCCCTCTGAAAAATCATCTCATCTTATTTTAATGTCGTGCCACAAGTCCAAACACAGCGAGGGTTGGGTCTTTTCGAACTTTGACACAAGTGGGCGGAGGAGGACGTTGGAGGAGGTACACGTGTATTTTGTTATCGCACAATACAGCAGCACACTTTGTGGTGAAGTGCTTTACTGTTCACTATTATGTTTACAACCCATAATGCAACGAGTGTCATTTTCCTGATGATTCAAAACTTGCACACAGATGCTGACAGTTATTGTGTCATCTTTAACAACATCATAAATACATCAAAATGAATCACCTCAGTGCTAAAAGCTAATGGCTGCTATTATGGATCCGATGGATTGACAGGGGGAAGAAAAAGGAAGTGCATTTACATTTCCCCCTGAAAAAGAGGCATTGAGGTTCCATCTGTAAAAATAAGTGAATCATATTATATGTTATTATAATATGGTTATAATCTGATCAGTGTACAACAACACCATTCATTTAACAGCAACAGCAGTCATTTGTTCCAGCGTCCGGGAGGAAGGAGACGTTCATTTTCTGAGTCACAGAGTTGCATCCCACCCAAGTGAGCAGGAAGAAGGGAAGGATGGATGACTAGTCAGAGGAGGTGGCCACCGACACACTCCTAATTTATTTAATATTGTAAGAGAAATGACCTTGAGATCAGAGGAGGGCTGAATTCCTCCCCAGACGGCAAACAGAAACAAGGGAGCCGTCCTAATTGTGACATTACAATCCGGCACACAGCGAGCAATCAGAGGGGGACTGATTAGAGCAGTGGAAAGGTGGACAACTTTGTGAAAAGGTCATTGCACACTCTACCTGGAGTTTTTAATATTTCCAAGCCTTCCTCTGTGAGCAAGACAGAAAAAGTCCAACTCCTGTGTGATTACAGACTTTCTGGACGGTGATATCTTCCCTAACGCATCAGTGAAATAAGATGGTAATTTCCAAGGGCCGGGGTGTATCCAGGCAGAAAATGATAAAAGGAAATAAAGATAGAATATAAAGGAGGAGGGGGTTCATTCTCCCTCCTCTCCCAGCAGGGGGGCTGACGTGGAGGTTAATTGAGGGGTTAACGTGGGGGGGTGGTGTCGGCTGAAGGTCAGACTGCTGTTCCAGCCAGCAGGAGGTCCCTGCTCCCCGATGACCTCACTGAGTGTCGCTGGCCATGTTTCCATGTTAGCGCTCACACTACTGCCAGGTGAGGACCCTCTCTAATAGAGGAAGGACCAGAGGAGGAGCGATGTGCAACACAGTCCCCTCAGGCAGAGGCGAGAGGTCCATTTACAGGCCCATTTATGCTCTACATTGATACGGATACGGACGGAGCGCTTCCGTACGTCTTCTGCGCTCTTTTCATACGTAATCTGGTACGTTTTCGTAGAGCTTATGGATACGGACGAGACGGACGAAACGGAGCAAAACCACCGGAAATGGTTGAGGGCAGTGTAGCTACAATTCAAGCAAGGCACGACAAATTTGCACGGAAACAACGAAGATGAAAAAAGTGAAGTGAAATAGTGGGAAAAACTCCTACTCCTACAACCGGCACCATATTTCTTGTCGTCGAAACTTTTGAAACTTCACTGCCCCACTGCGGTTGTATCGATGTCGACGTAGAGGACGTACGAAAGTATGTAGGCGCTGATGGATAGACTGATTAAAGACGGACGTATCCATTAGGGAGCATAAATGGGCCTTAATGATGATATTTGAGTTCTGCCAACTTGGATCTTCTTCTTCACTTCACCTTTAACTTGCATGTAATGTCAGGACTGCAACTAGCTAGTTAACTACTTAACTAACTAGTTGCAACTAGTTATTTTCATTATCGACCAATATCCAGAATTTTTTTTCTTGACTAAGCAATTTGCTCTATGAACCTTCAAATGAAAAAAAGACAAATGGCCATTGTAAGTTTCTGTAGCCCAAGGAGATAAATTCATTTAATTTCAATCTTATCATTGCAGCTCTATTTGATGTAACACAATACTTCCTGTCCTTACTGTGAACTCCCCACTGTCAAGTGCATGCACAATAAAAACTGCTTGAACCTTGGAAAGTCTTATTCAAAGAGACGACTGGACTAACGACTGGAACCTAAAGAAATGATGGACGTAAAATGTATTATTTAAATAATGTGTGCAAAGCAATAATCATATTTCTTTGGTAATGTTTTATTTTTTACAAATCGATTCTCTTTGCAATTGAAAATACTGTACAAACAAAAGTTGCGGAATGATGCACTGAGATGAAAACAAGAGGGATCAAGTGTAAGACAGGGAATAAAAAACATACAACAGCATAATATAAGAGGACAACTACTACATATGCTACATATTTATATTGTTCTGTTTAGATGAAGTCTTCACATTATCTATAAAGTGTTTTCTTGACACTCGAGCCCTTCTGGCTGCTCATGAACATGAGAATGAGGTTTACTTTCTGCATATTATCTGCTGCAGAGGTGTCTTTCCAACCTCCTCATGCAGGATAGCAGTGTGCCATTAATACAGGCCACACATGACAGCACATTATCTTTGCTGGCGTTAGGAAAGGACATTTTTGTTACCATTTAGCAAGCGGTGCTAATGAGGGCCAGAATTAAGCATCATCACTTACAACAGCATCAAAGCGGATCTCCGAGACGGGAAAATGACTCCGTTGGTGATTCACTACAAACTCATCTCCAGATACGCAGAATTAAAGGAGCAGAAAAAAAGAAAACTGCCTTTGCCCTGCATTAGTTTACCATTTCATGACAGTTCATGATTCCTTTTTTTTTGTACTGTGAGTCGCTGGGCTTGATACCCAGAAAGCCGCTTACATGGCAACCAGGGTCACCGTTTTTTAATTCCTTATCACGCTCCTCGTGTGGTTCAGGGAGTCATACTTACACAGAATGTACGTAATACAGTATGACAGGAAAGATTTGTACCATACACAGCTAACAAAGCCTTATTGTTGGTGGCTAACGCTTGAGGAGGACTTTTAAAGACGTAAGACATCGTTTAGCTTAATGCTGCAAAAAACTGTACAGAGAGTTGGTCGCAACCTTGATTCTTTGCTGGTATAGATATGTGTAAATCTGCACTGTATTTCCAGTAAACTACAAATGCTGTAAAATCAGGAGAGAGATGAGATTCTCTGGTACATGTTTTCTTCATTCCAGTAAGATTTAGCAAACAGTTATGAGCAATTTTGTGCAGGTTTTCCACTTTGATAAAAAAAAAAAGAAGAAGCTTGAAATAGAAAAGTAAGGCATCACTTCTACCTTCGGTTTTATAAAGTAGGAGATTCTGTGATGTCCAGATTCACCTTTAACATTTCACCAGTTTTGAACTGTTCTACAGTGCTACAGTAGATATGTGTGAATGAAAGTCTGTGTTGCAAAACAAACAGTATGCAACGAAGAATGTGTCACATAAACCTTTTACAGTGTTGCACAGTACGAAGACTGCAACCTCAGTTTTTGAGCATTGGAAATAACATGCATTGGAGTTTTAAACAGAGTGAATGTCATCACTTTGTTTAGTGAACGCAGCATGTCGGTCATTAAAATGACTGAGGCCTAGTCCACACATACATGGGTATTTCTCCAGACGTGGCTTTTTCTATGCCTTCTAGGCCCCACGTCCTTCATATTATGGAGTGTTTGAGTTTTTAGACAGAGAAGATGCTATATTGTCTGTATTTGGACAGACATTAAAAAAAAAAACTAGTGATGTTGCTCGATCAAAAATTTTAATCGAGTTAATCACAATAACAGACTGATTAATCACAATTTTTTTTTTATTATGAAAATACTATATATATATATATATATATATACCATATATATATATATACCTGCCTCTGATTGGCTAGTACTTGTTACCTTCGTGGATTATGGTTGGTTAGGTTTAGCCATGAGTGGTAGTGATTGGTTAGGGTCACGGCAAGAGTATCACCGTCGTGTGTGTGGACTAGGCCTAAAAAAGAGGCAAGATACGATTAAACAGCATTCCTGATCTAACAGTTAAATCTTTAAGGTACTGTTATGATACTTTTTAAACAAAGGATACATACGTAATAGAAACTATTCATTATATCTAAGTGACATGCTCTATATGTGGAGTTACTTCTAGCCCCTCCTGAGCTGCTTTTGATGGAGAAGCCCAGTGTCAAAATACATCTTTCAAAGCATGTTTTACTCAACCACACCATATGTCAATCATCAGGCACACACACACACACACACACACACACACACATATGCACAAACACGTTCCCCCTGTCTGCTGCTGAATTCAAAGTGACAGCAGCAGCAGTTTCCTTCCATTCCTCCATCCAACGTCCAGTTATCCCCAACCAGAGGCACCCTGGTAAAGACTGACGCAGGACCTCCCTATGTAGGGAAGCAGATGCCGCAGCACTCCATACAGATCTCCAGGCAATCTGAGGACTCACAGCAGGCATCCATAATGCCACAGTCCATGTCACAGGGGCAGTTGCAGTCGTCGCCCAGGTCGTCGGCGCAGCAGCAGCAGCAGCAGGCCTCCGATGTGCATGCGCCGCACGAGGCCTGCGCCGCCACCATGTTGCAAAGAGTCAGGAACTCACAGAACAGGCAGGCCAAGATGCAGTGGACGCAGCAGTCTGGGCGAAAACCAGCCGGGGTGACGAGTCGCAAAATAAATAAATCAGAAATAACAAAAAAAAAGACATGAAACACACAAATATACTAAATAAAAACATGTATTTGTGACAGATTCAAGTGTAAACGCTCATATTTTACCAAAATTAGTAACTATTAATGAAAACACTGTAAGTAAGTGAGGACCGTCATACTCAGCAGGCTGACAGGTGGAACAGAGCAGGTACATGCTAAAAAGGCAAGGGCTTACGAAGCAGGGGGGCTGAAGGAAATAAGAGAAATTCAAAGAAATGAATTCCTCTCCTGCCGTTTTGATTAAAGGAAAATGTTAAATAATTGTGTCATTATCATGCAAACTGCCAGGCTGATCACACAAAGATGATTAGCAAGGTCCGAGAATCTCTCCCCGTAAACAGGCGGATTAATGCCGGCGTCGCTCACACCTCTGATTAACATTTAACCTCCACACAGACCCTCTTTTTAAAAAAAAAACGCCAGCGTGTTTCAGCTTGTTGCTTCACAGCAATAAAGAGATCCCCTTTAAATTACCAATATGCCTATTAACGGTCGCACAACTGCTTCTGAACGGGCAAATTATCTGCTTCCGTGTTGAATATGTAATGAAAAAAGAAATTTAATTTTTTCTTACTTAAACTCTTACCAAATTCTTCAATTCCAGTTAGAAAATACTATATTTTACAGATATTTTAATCTACTTGTTCACCTTTAAAACGTAATAACGTCGCGTGATAAAAGCTCAATTTGCCCATATCTAAATTTAGAACAGGACTCTGAAGTGCAACAACAAGAAAGCAGGTTAAAAGTGTTGACTGCACATTGTGAGACGGCCCTGCACTAATAAGGGATAAATGTATGTAATCTATCTTGTCATAAATGAAGCTGCTGCACACCAGATCGTCTGTAGTTGTATGTAAGTCACTAAATCACACTAAATATCGTTCAGTAAGTGCACCTGGCACACACTCCTTTGCAGCCGTCTCATTTCTGAACCGAGGCCAGCCCAGCGCCACTGCTTTGGTGTGTTAAAAAGACATGATGTGGATGCATGCACAGAAAAATAGCATTACAAACAGGGCGCATTTGCATAACTTTCATCAGCCCATCTTGAGCTGTCAGAAGGGTGTGTTACTGATTGGGTTAGAGGAAGAGCGTGAGGAGGAGAGCGTGGAGGACGGCATGGGAAAGCAAGCTGTGGACCGCTGGATGCTCATGTTTGATTAATCAAAGTTGAGGGGATTTTTCTTTTTCTTATATTCCTATTTTTTGCGGCGCTCAGGGCAGCAGAGCTGACCAGAAGCGGTTAGCTGACTGTGATACAAACAAGATAGAGAAGGGGGAACATGAAACGAGCGAGTGTGTGTGTGTGTGAGAGAGAAGGTGCCTGAAGTTTGAATGCATCTTATTATCCTTATCTGAGGTCATAACACAGGCAGTGATGGAAGATGCATGAGAATAAATCCTTCAGTACTGAATATCTGACATGCAGATGCAGCAAATTATCGATTGTGGCATTTTATACTGGCATCCACTGCCGTGTGCTGCCATCCGAGTATCGCACAATGCCAATAAGAGCAATACATGTTGCCAGGCCACAGTTTTGTGCACAAATCTTCCGACTTTTAAGGACCCAGAGGGCGTATAGCCATGCAAACGTTCAAAATGTAAGAGTAGACTGTGAATATGATACAAACACATAGGCATTAAGCAGCGGCCAGCCATCTCAGATATTCACTTGGATGTATAATTCAACACCAGCGATTAGCCTGGATCTTAGAGAAGCCAGAAAGAAGGAGGGAAGAGGGGGGGTCGTATACTGTACACAAGAGAGCTGGACGCAAGGCACATCTCCATGAAAACAGAGTGAAACCAACCAACAGACAGACAGAACAGCACACGCTGACACCGCTCCTGTTTAATGTCAGCGAGCGGCGATGAAGCCGAGAGTTTGCAGGGCCAAAAAAAAAAAAAAAAACAGCGTCCGGCGGCCTCTGAGGAAATAGACTGAGACATCTGGAAAGCTAACATCAAAAAAAAAAAGAAGAAAAAAAAGAAGAGGGAGCGGCGTGACACAAAACAAGCTAGATGGGCCTCGGAGCGGCAAGCTGTTGCAAAACATTCAAACTCACAAAGAGGAAGAGAGAGGGAGAGAGGGCTGGAAAGACGGAGATAAAGATAAAGAGAGGGAGATTGATCAGGAAAACCCTTGGCAGCCATGGGACACAAGGGTAAAGAGGGCAGCGGATGTGGGCTGGATAGCGGACGTCTATACCACATGCACTTTAAAAGCAGATCTTTTTATAATGCATGACGGAGGGAAAAGTCAAAGCTGGAGAGGAGAAGCGCTTACAAAACGCACAAACACGTTGAGGTGAAAGACTGCGCTTGCGGTCTTGGCGGTAAATACTGTAAATGAGGCTAAAGCGCCTTGGAGGCCTTAACTGATTACACACAATTAACACACAAAAAAAACAAAAAAAACCACATCCAGGATGACAAGAGATGAGACAATCCACCCAGCTGAACAAAGGCAGGCTGGAATGACTCCTCAGAAGCTGCAGTGTTATCACAGATTGGCTCTGGTGCCAACGACACGTGCCAAGAAGCACAGCGAGCGGCATGATCCCCAGAGCTACAGCTACTGCTAGCTTATGCCTTTTATTTCCTGTGTTCAGGGGGCTTTTTAGGAGGCTAATTTCACAGGCAAACAGATTATGTTAATCCATGTAAACATGCACATCTTGGCTCCTTTCCGGGGGGAAATAAATAGTCGAGAGCCAACATATTTATTCTGAGAGCTCTCGCATCCGCAAATAAGCAACACAGAAGTCGAGGCACAGACTTGTTGAGCTGCTGTTGTTTTATTTGTCTGCACGATCTCTCTTCTGCTCTTTATCAAATAGGATGTCGAAAACATGTCGAGGTGTCTGGAATGTCTCCGGTGGACATATTGCATATTTCAAGTGAAGCATCATCAAACTGAGACCCGTCTGCCCCCCCGTTCTCCTTTATTTACACTTATCTCTCAACCTGACCGTTGTGAATGTTTACGTTTAACACATTTTATGTTTCTTCACCTTAGAGTGAAAAGACAAAACAGCAGAAGTCTTGGGTTGAATGACGATGACCCTGTTCTGAGTATAACTCTTCAAACCTGTCATTATAATAATAATATAATATATATAATGTGTCTCCACGTGTGTCTTGAGTGACAACTTATCAGATCTCACCGACACAATGTTTTTAACACAAAGAAAGAAAGAGCTAGGCAATGATAGCCTGCTGTAACTTCCTGTAATTGGTCCAAAAGTCCATCCAAAAAAGGAACCGAACCATGGTTCAGTTTGATCCGGACCGAGACCACGTCTTTTTGTCTAAAAGACCAAGTGTTTGATCCAGACGTTGTTCCGGGGGGAGGTTTCACACCTGCATTTTGATCCAGATCAAATAAAAAGTCCGGACCAAACAAGGTAGCTTTGAAAACACCCTTAAATGCATCCTCAACGCAACCTGGCGTCCACTTGGGATCAGATCACTAAGGGCGCATGGCAACACCAGGTCTGAACAGAGCCTATGTGGAGTTGCCCTAATCCCTCATATTTTCTATGTACAGCTACAAAACACAGAGAGAACACAAGCATGTCCACGAACACACCCACAGCCACGGGGCACGATTGTCGGAGGGATGGGATGCGACGGAGTCCTGTTAATGAAGGCCGGGGTGATGCTGACGGGATGTAGGGAGAGCCAGAAAGGGCCCGGAGAGGTGTGAGGGGCCGTGCGTGGCCCGAGGACGGCTGGTCACGGCTTTTAATAGGCACCCCGTGCTCTCGGGCCTCGTTAGACGGTCACACCTATCTCCCCAATGGAAAAGGACCAGCCAACCACCTTCATTACTGGACTCACCTCGGCTTTGCACCTGACAAAATGACGGCTTCCCCGCATGGCGAACGGACTCTTTGACTTGTTGTTAAAGAAAATAAAAGCCACAGGGGCGGGCCAAGATGTCATTTGCTTGACGGGGGTGATAAATATGAGAGGTCATGCACTCCAATCATTAAAATGTGAGAGAAGGTAAGAATTTATTATCAATATCTTACAAAGATATTTCAGCAGTGCCTCCCAAGAAAAGCCCCTTAAACAGGGAAAATCACTGCAGTGTTGTCTTTGTCTCTTATCTTGATCAAGTCAGATGTGATATTATTCGCTTTTTCCTACAAAATACAGCTGAAGAGTATAAAATTTTACATGTTTTCATTTTAAAATTAAATAATCAAATTATGAACATTTCAAACTACTTGAATCTGCCAATTTCTGTTATTTTATGATATGGTAAAATGTGAGATCTCATAACAGTGTGTCCTTTTTATATGAGAAAAATAAGTATGTATCAAAAATAATAAGTCTATTATAAACATATTTTAATGCTGTGCAATTGGGTGTTTTTGACTGCTGATGCAAAATTTTCTTGTGATAAACTGGATTTGCATTCTTATGTAGCGACTGGCCTCCATTGCAAAGACTTGCCAAGGGAGCGAATTTATAAGCAACAAAAGATGAAATAATGAAAAAGAAACATGCAAGCAGGTGTTAGAGGCGTTAGTATTACCATGTGTGTGTTTCCACCTCATGTATTGACACTCACCCTCTGGTAAGGGAGGTTTCTGCGACCCCGTTGAACTGCATTTGCTGCGCCGGCTGCTGTCGCTGTTGACCGACAAGCTGGACCTCAGCTTCCTCTGCATCCTCTGCGACACAGGCATGGATGGCTGCTTCCTGGGCTGCTCCGTCGTCATCACCGCCGCCTCCGCCGATTTCCTGCCGAGGCCCGAGCCGCCCGTGGCACCCGCGCCGATGGTGGCACCGCAGGAGCATTTGCGGGTCGCCCCATCGGTGCCAGGTTGGATTCCATTGCCGTTACTCAGCGCGGGCGCACCAGCGCTGCTGTGGCGAAAGCCATTCTGGTCCTTGGCAGCTCCTCCGTTGGCAGGCTCTGAGGGCGATGGCTGAGACTCAGGCTGAGGTTGAGCTGGAGGGAGAAATGAAGAAAAGAGGATTTAATTTGTGAAGAGTTATGTGTTTGGTTTCAGCACAATTATTTCAATTGGTATTTAATGAGTTGGAGGAAGCTAAGGCTTAGGCTCCTAATACACAAAAATCACATCAAACTGAATATCCAAACAAAAAACGGCTGCTGCTGATGTGGTGGAGTATGACGGACAAACAAGTAATACTGATAACATTTGGAAGACACTGGCAACTTCACTCAATGCCCTTATAAATGCATCCATCCATCAATTTTCTTCCGCTTATCTGGGTTTGGGTCATGGTGGCAGCAGGCCAAGAAGGGTATCTCAAACGTCCCTCTCACCAGCAACACTTCCCAGTTCCTCCTGAAAGATCCCAAGGCCAGATGAGATATGTAATCCATCGAGTGTGTTCTGGATCTACCTCTGGGTCTCCTCCCAGTCGGACGTGCCAAGAAAACCTCCAAAGGGAGGCGCCATGGAGGAATCCTAATCAGATGCCCGAACCACCTCAACTGGCTCCGTTCGATGCGAAGGAGCAGCTCTACCCCGGAGCTCCCTCCAGATGTTTCGTGAATTAAATGTTATTGTGATTGATTTTTGGGGGGATATTAATTACCATTAAATCAAAACAAAAGAAAACTAATATGATGGGTAATAATAGATTATAAAATAAACTTTACGACCCTGACCGTCAAAATGACTGACAATGAAAAAGTAAGGCCCACCGTGCCGACAAGTCAAAAACCCTGCTATGGTGTGTGTGTGTGTGTGTGTGTGTGTGTGTGTGTTCTTAGCTTACTTTTTAATGATGATTTGCTAGGAATTAAATATTTTTAAAAAAGCCCGGAGAAAATAAATGCAGGGAGCATTTATTAAAAAGGAGTGAAAAATTTAGCAAGTTGCCGCTGTCAGGCGTAAAAGTGAGGAACAACAACAGATGTATCCTGCGCCGAATCTCCTTGTTAGCCAGCCTTAGTCTCTCCCCATATTGTCATGGGCAGGCTGCAAGGCTTTTGTCTTTTGGAGAGGAAAATCCATCAACCTGGTCTTAAATCACTGCATAATGAATTCTATCGTCTAATTCAAATTGCACGGAATCCTGATCCCTGTAGTCTATATTTGTTTATCGAAGCAGCATGCCAAAGCCTGAATGAGGAGAAGGCAGAACCCGGCGTGTGTATTTAATTGCTTTGTTTCACATCCGCATTCACGTCCGACCTCTCCCAGGGTGATATGATGTTTAAAAGGCGCAAGGCCCTGATTCCCACACTCTCTCTTGTTAACTGTAATTGCACTTGTTGGTGAGTTGACAGAAAACAGAGATGGAAAGAAATTACCAAGTTCTATATTAAGTTTGCATCCAATTTGGTAAATTAGTTTATTTGGACGGCTGCAAAACACATCAACAGCGCTGCAGATGTTTTCCTCGGCTTGAGCTCCGGCGGCTTTTAAATAAGGCTGAATTTGGTGGAGATGCCATCCATTCAAAGTATATACAGAAAGTGTAGGATAGGAAAAAATGAATAAGAGCGGTTCACTCCGACAGACTTAAAAAGAGATGAATAATTCACAAACTCTCAAGTTAACCATGCGCCGGCGCTCCGTGCACATGCACAGGGGCTCTGATGTGGAGGGAAGGTAATGTTGGAGTAACTCCCAGTAGAGCTGAATGTGCAGGTGTTCCTCTTCGTAAAATGCCACCTCCTTTGCTCACTCACATCCTTCGCCTTCTTTCTTATCAGACAGGTCGCTGTCTCCTGACTTTCTGTGGCTGTCACACGCACTCTTAGAAAGACTAGTTGAGGCCATCTCTGAGCTTTCAGAGGAAAGGAGATCATTACCGTTGCAGACAGCAGCTATTTTGTATATGCACAGTATCACAGGCTCTCTTTCCCTTTTGACTGCATTAATCTGTCTTCCTCGCACACCGTCTCAACTCACCTGGGTACGGCTCCCGCAAACGTCTCGTCTTTGCCTACGACAGTGGCTTTGGTGAACCTGTCACATATGAGGTTCCCGCATCTCTCCGCTTTCCTTCTGCCGTCGTGGGTTTGAAATGTTTGCCATGTGATCGATATTATTATGTTAGGAAACGGTGGCAAGATTTGCTGAGAATTACTGAGCTGAGAGAGGTGTGTTCAAGCGTCTTCGAGCTCCCGCGACTTTACACGCGCGTAAAAAGTATGAAGTGCAAGGAGACGAGAGTGTCGATAAAGTTCTTTTCAATTAAAATAGTTACGTGGTTATGAACAGAGCTGCACGATACTGGGGGAAAAAAAACCTGACGTTGCAATATCTTTTTTTTTTCTTCTGCGATGTAAAGCGCAATATGAAAAAAATACAGTGCCCTTAAAAGTACCCAACCCTATGCCTGACGTGAATCTAGCTGAAGGGGAAATCGCTTTCTAAAGCTAATTATTAGCTTGTCCGAACTGGTTTGCAAAGACGCCATACACAAACAGAAAAAAAAGCACAACTTGCAGCCCACACTGCGCAGTCATGAGTCTTGTCAAGTCAATAAAACACAACACGAACTCCTGTCTGGAGGATGACAGTTCCTTAACAAATTAAACATCCATAGTATCTTGCATAATAACACAGTAATTTCTCCCAACTGGGTTAAACAAACTAGCCACAAGAACTTTCACACACACACACACACACATACGCACACGTTCCTGCATAGAAAGGCCAAAGTAAACTCAGAGGTATAATTACATTTCCTTTTGAGGAAGTCAACCTTTCAATTTACCAAAGTATATATAGTTATTAAGAAACCGCCACGTAAAACACAGAGCACATAAACGGTGACCGAACACGCTGCAGAGCTCTGCAGAGACGTGTGTTTCACTGGCAGGTTTCCGGACCGTCTTTATTTTTATCCTGATGAACACGGTGACTGAGACGGATGGACACAAAGGAGTAATATTCATAATCATTGATCACGGTAATGATGATCCTGTCAGGGATGGCAGTGACAGACATCACCAGGAGACAAATGAAGACATAATGAGAGGAAGCAGACGTACGGAGAACGTCCTGCTGGAATCGTGTTAAGTTTGGGCGTCAAAAACTTTCACGGCACATAGAGAGCAGGGGAAAAAGAAACGTGTGGCTTAAGCTTTGGCTCCCTGTTTTCAGCTGTCAGGCTCAATTAATGACTATTTTCATTACTGATTAATCGATTCCTTATTTGGTCTATAAAATGTCAGAAAATAGTACAAACTGTCGATGTCAGCCCAAACATCTTAGAAAATATGTCATAGAGCAAAGACACCAAAATAATATTCACATTTAAGAACATAGAATCAGACTTTTTTTTTTAATAAATTTATCAAATTGATTAATTAATTTTAAAAATAGTAGTAAATTTATTAGTTGACAGATAATTGTGTAAAACCGTAAAATAAAGAGGCAAAAAAAACAAAAAACGACCTCTTGCCTTTCAGGATCAGCTGACTTAGAACGAGATTCTCTCTTTCTTGTGACCTTTTCACCTGCAGCATAAAGCAGAAGAAAGCCAGGGACAGTTTTTTTTCTGCTTCCATAAAGCCGATAAAAACGGCACTGAAAGCGAGATCAGGACCATCGAAGGATCCAATGAGCTTGAAAATACAAGAAGAAACACTACTTTTCCCGCTCATGTAGCCTCAGTACGCATAAATGCATGTCAGATGACATGCATACGCGAGCCGGGCCGATTAATAAATCCTTAATGAGCGGCCCGGATGCTGCAAACATGGAACGGTTTCAACAGCACTGCAGGAAAACATCACCAGCTTCAAAAAATTTGATAGGAAAACCTCCCGGCAAGTTTCATACATTGCGCCACAAGCTTGCGGAGATGAGTGGGACAGGTGTCCAGAGGTAACTGATGCACACAACCTGACAGGCTGCATTAAAACACCATGTTGAGGAGGGAGAGCTGCACACACGCACATGTACGCACACTTCAAATTAGACTTGTAACCTCCCTATTTGGAGCACATCAACAACTGTTGAGAGTGTACATTTATAGTTGAATAAAACATGGTACTCCCCTACACACGCTGTCACACACATCACAGGGGAAACTAGGGGGTGAGTGGTTCTTGACTGTCTAAGCAGCATCCCAATTTGGTCCCAGCTACTAGTAGCTGACAGCCTCAAATATCTGGGGAGCATTTTTAAAAGGCCAGTGTTTGATGGATTCATGAAGAACACACAAATATAATTGCCATTTGTCACAGAGTCTTCAGTGGCTGCGCCACACAGGGACCGAGCACCGGAGCGCCTGGAGAGCGCTGGAGCCGCGCCAGAGCTGTGCAGGGGATCGCTCTGTATGTAAAACTGAGAATATAAACACCTCCGTTTTTGTCACAGAAAATTGGTCCTACAGGAGGGAGCTGGAAATTGCACCCAAAAGACAAAAGGAAGAAGAGGAGGAGCATTCATATACGTCTCTCTCTCTCTCTCTCTCTCTCTCTATACATATATATATATATATCTAGATATATATATATATAGATATATAGATACACACACATGCACACAGAGGCAGACCTACCAGGAAGGAATATGCATGCATGTCAACTGAAACAGATCTGTACAAACAAGAATTCTAAAATAGTCATGAACATGAAAATATAACACAGAGGTCAAACAGGGCAGGACGGAGATTCTCATTTGCACACGGCTGCGCCGAGAGTTGCAGATAAGACAGGAAGGGGAAAAAAAAGAAAGAAAAACACAAGCTCTGTGTTTCTAAAGCTCAGTCCTTTTTAATATTAATGCCCCAGAGACAGAGAGAAAGAGGGAGAAGAGAGACGAAAGGTGTTTGCATAGGCTTATTAGAATGCCCATCACAGGGAGCATACAGTTATTCCAACGTCACATCATGTCAGCCAAATAAACACCGCGATCCAGATCTTGTATTCATCCCCTTAATAGCCGTTATTACACGAGGCTACGAGGCTGCGAGTTAACACCGACTGCTTCATGAGGGCAAAAAGAAGAAGCGGTAACAGAGAGAAAACTGAAACGCCACTTCTACTGACACAGTCACAGTTTTGTTTATCTTTTTGTGCCTTGTATTTGACGAAAGAAAAAAAAAATAACATGTATATTTTCTGCTCGGCTGGCCGTGTACCTGCATGATTGAAATGCTAATTTGTAAATGTGCAATGCCCTAGTCAGACTCCTCTTACCACCGCCGCCCCCTCCTCCTCCTCCTCCCCCTCCTCCTCTCTCCGCCAAAACAGCCCGAGGTATCATCTCTCCTCCCAACAAACAGCGGCATGTGGAACAGCCCCTGCCTTTCAATCCAAAGGGATATATTTTCTCATTAGAAATTATACATCTTCCCTGTCCATATTTATAGACGCAAAACCAGGGGAATTATACTGCAGAGAGAGAGAGAGAGAGAGAGAGGGGGACAGAGAGGGAGGAAAATAGTAGAATGAATGTTATTACAAAGGGCTCTGATTGAAAATTTCCTTGGGCGAATCAAAGCTTCGTTTACCGTTTGACCTTCCGAACTGCGGGACAAGGACTTTCTTTATTGTCAAGGAGGGAACGGAGCAGACAAAAAAAAAAAGTCTGGGAGCATCATTCAAGTGTCCCACAGCACAACAAAACCCACAAACTGCGATTAGCATCAATATGATGCAGATATGAAATGAGAGCAAACTGGGGATGTCAACCGGCAACCAAGAGGTAGCATCTGATTAGAAAATTAGGCTGCCGTTAGCGACGCGGGCGCTGAGCAAACTCCGCGGCCTCGTCTCGATGCATTTGCACAGAACAGACGGGCTAACAGACATGTCACCTGTTCCAACAGACACGAATAAAAAAAAGACGTGACCCCGGACATCACAGGGCAATCCTGGCCCTGTCAGATCCTACGCACCACAACGTTTTCTATTTATCCAAGATAAAACGATGAAGGCGGCGGCGGCACGGACGCTGATGACCGCTGAGGATAGCTAAATTACCCGCTCTGATATTGGATCCTCATCAGCAAAAGTGACACGCTCTGTATGTGTGAGTTGGTGAGCTGGAGCCCGCAACGGAACTCTATTAGCTGTCTTCACCTGTCAGGGCTGATAATATTGTGTAGCATCTCATTTAAGCAGGAAACATCACATTTTTTTGTCTGTTTTTCCATCCCGTTCCAGGACAGTCGGTCTACGTCGCTCAGCTCGTTTTCAGCGGCGACACTTATTTTCAGCCCGTTTTTAATGCTCTGTGACAGTCATTCAAATTTGGCTCCTCCAACCTGCCGGGGAGGGGTTTGGGTGGGGTGGGGTGGGGGGTGGGGGTGACACGTCAAGACGGAGCTTAATATTATTTCGAAACCCCCTCCTCACCGCCGCCGCTGCTGCTGCTGCTGCTGCTGCTGCCTCCACCCGACAAAGAGAGAA
Organism: Chaunax sp. Z400; assembly: GCA_037577475.1. NCBI lineage: Eukaryota > Metazoa > Chordata > Actinopteri > Lophiiformes > Chaunacidae > Chaunax > Chaunax sp. Z400. Next base: position 18,453,315 of record CM075204.1, read on the forward strand.
GCGGGACGTCGGGGATTTACTAATTTCAAATTTTGCTGCTGATTGAGTGGAAAAATAACCCCCTTGGACCTTGTTCTGCTTAATTACATTTTACAGTAGCGAAGGCAACTTGAAAGACAAGAGTTTGATTTGACGACAAACCTCTCAGCGGCGCACAAGGCTGGCTAAGGTGTGTGTCCGTGTGTGTGTGTGTGTGTGTGTGTGTGTGTGCGCTGGAGACGGGGGGGTCATCAATTATCCTTTGATTTCAAAATGGAACATTTTCTCAGATTAATATGTCTCACTGCTATCTAAATCATTGAAACTCCCAATGAGATGCCATTTTCTCTTACATGAATCATGTTGAGGGAAAGTCATTCACACTCATCACCCCCCTCTCACCCCCCAAGCTCTGACCACAGAAGACTCCGGTCTCTCCACTGTTGTGTGGAATTTGGCATGGTGCTAATTTGAGCGCTGCTAATGTAGCAGAACGCGAGACATAGAGGAAGCGCTCAAAGCCTCGCAACCTGGCTTCTGTGGGAGACACTAAATTGTGCCTTATTCTCTTCCTCTCCTCATTCCTGAGATGAATTTGTACGAGCCTGTTTCCGCATTAAGCTTTGTCAAACGCCTTTTTATTCTCCCTCATCTGTTCCTCGCCATCCGAGAGGGGAGGAAGAGTGTAGTAAAAAGACAGACGAGTACAGTGTCTTTAAAAAGCTTGCACATCTTGCACGGATTTAGACTTTACACGGCGAGCTACCGCAATTTCTAGAAAGATCAATTATGACGTGACTCAGAGCAGGCCTGAGGGAGCTGCCAGGCTCCATACTTCCAAAAAAAAAAAGAAAAACGCGCTCCACCCTCTCCTCGCTGACGACTCAAAACAAAACCAGAGCAACAGAGCAAAGAGTTAACGGGGAGGGGAGGGGGGGGAGGGGAGGGAGAGAAGGAGGGGAATGGGGGTATTTTCAGTTTCAGTTAAATCGATGACTCAAATATTCCACCAGCTTCAAAATCTCCTCGCTGAAGTAGAAGTTCCACAGGAAACTCGCTTGTTTGAAATGCGACATCAGGCGCGGGTTTGTGCACATGCGCACATTCCTGAAGGCACACACACATGCAGGCACTATGGCAGGCATAGAGTCACCCACGCACTGCAAATAAATACAGTGCATATCTGCAGAGGAGCCACTAAACGCAGACACTACTGGAGTCACAGATGAGGATCTGGGAGCTGCGCTATGACTCCCTGAAAGCCAAAATACAGCTGAGGTCTGTCTCCGGGTCAGAGGGGATAGGCAGTCTATCAAAATACCCCCACACCGAGTTCCTTTATGTGCTCAGTATCAATCTCAGCATTAACCCTCTGCTAATGGGACAGCTGTGGGTCAGCGCCCCGCGTCTTCGGGATGCCAATCAAGACCTTAAGCTGAGAGATCAGCCTTCGGGACAGAAGCGCTCGTCTGCCTCTGAGTGGCTTTTTAAACACGGAGACGCCCATATCGATTTTAGCTCTAGCCCTGAAAGATGGGAGGGAGGCGGTGGGAGTGGGGGGTGCACTGCACAAGCCGTGGGCCTGTGTCGGCTGTGGCTGTCTGCGAGTCTGGACGGGAGCCATGCCCTGGTCCCTGGTCACCCTCTACTGATCAGGGGGGCCTGACAGAATGACCTAGCAGAGAGTCACTGAACCTGCAAACACGAAAAGGGGCAAGAAGCTGGAAGCTCCAGGGGGGTCGGGGCAGGTGGGGGCGACATCAGCAGAGATCTCGGTAATAGAAAAGGGTTTTAACCTTAATGTTGAAGCCAAAACCCTGTTAGAGGCCAAGTAATCCCCCTGCACCGCTCTCATTTGAACTGGTTGATTTTTTTTTTTCTTTTTCGCTCTGAGTGGTTTGTGAAAACCATCGACTCCGTCTTGTGTGGCGTTGGTTACACAGGTGGTAAACATGCAGCCGGCCAGTCCACCGACCTCACCTGAGCTAAACAGACAGAATCAGGCAAAATAAAGCAGAAAAGATTAAACAGATTAGCTTTATTTCATATACTTCTACCTATGTAATGTGTATATTTTGGAAATTAAAAGGACACTTAATATAACAATATGATATGATAATTTGCATTATAAAATGACAAAAATGTCACAAGTTTATTCCACAGATGTGTAGCCGTGGAAAGCAACTAATCCACTCAAGTATTTAAATTGAGTACAGTTTGCAGTACTTTTACACAACTTGACTGCTAAGTTACAATTGGTTGCGGCGATGGATCCATAGATGGTTTTAAAGATTTTCTGGTATCAACGGTTTTGAACGCTCCCTTTTTGCTGCAAATTCAGCAAATTCATTCCTACAAGTTATTGGGATGTGGTGTTTGGTTTTGCCGCTAAATGATCCGTGATGTTCACATCAATAGATGCTCATTGAAAATTTAAGCAGTCAGTGGCGGCTAAAGGCTAGTTTAATTCTCCGACCGATGACGTCATTAAATGACGAGGAAATAGTGATGAAATATGACATTTTGACTGTTTTAATACAAATGAATGGAAGCAATTGTGCAAAATAATTGCCAGTAGCTGAGATAATTGTGATCTGGTGATTATGTTATTATTGTGACAGGCCAACACAGTTGTTGAAAATCTGCAAAGTTTCCCTTTGTAACCAAAGTCTGTGCAAAAATTCACTAATCAAAATCCATACATGTTGCCTCGTATCTAACATAAGCACTTAAAAGGCTGCAGTCCATGAACTGAGGCTTGCATATCTAATCATCTGGCTCAAGCATTTTGAATATCTTCAAAAAAAAATTAACAGTGAATTGGCTCGGGCACTTTGGGTAAAATATGCAAATTAACACACTTGAAATTTCCCATATGAAATCTATCTGCAGCAAGACAATGAGAAAATAATTACAACAGAGGTAGAATTACAATGGCCATTTTAATCAACCCCTACACTAGCATTTCACCCTATTTATACAGTTTTTGATTCCATGACCCACTGGTAAGTAATCACTTGAAAATTACGGTTCAGTTTATAATAGGTCTACGGTTTAGACGCATTATTTCTACAGAGACAGGGCTCTAAGGATTAAAATAAAGATATGAATCTTGCATAACAACAATCGCCATGCAGTTCCTATAGCTGGAAAAAAAAACATTCTGGGAACAGAAGACTGGCACAAGGTTAGAAAGTCTTAAAGTACTTACAGTATGTAACTTAGGAATATGAGGCCAAGTGTGACAGTCTGAGAATGTTGATTTGATTCTTGGGCAGCAGAAATAGTTCAGCACTGATCATCTTAATTGTTGCACTGTCAAGGATTTTTTTTTTCTTGCAAGGGAGGTGCAAGTATGAGACAATCTCCATTTAAACAATCTCTTTTACTGCATTTACTAGGGTTCACAAATTCACTTCCAAAAGGTCAATCCTGCGAACGAGTAATAACTTTGAAGGTGTGCCGCTAAAGAGCCCAATCAGAGATTCATGAAACGGCCAGACGAATGTCTTTCTTTAAAAAGAGAGAGTCGCGTTATTTGACCTTCCTTTCTCACTACGGAATTTCACCGAGATAAAAAAAACCCCAAAAAAAACCAGACCTGTTCCTCGGAAGCTGCTAAGGTCATCTTTATCAACAAGAGAAGCATTAAAAAAAAAAAAGTATTTGACAATCTGGTGAATAATGTAACGATTTAAGTCCTAAAACTGGTGCTGGGTGGTAGCAATTTATTCGGAGAGCTGAGTCCCTGTTTGCAGGAGATATCAGCTACTTGAAAACCCAGAACGGTCTCCTGAGGAATGTCTGTCTCCCACACAAGACTCACCCTCCACCCCCAAGGATGGCAGCACCACAGAGGATCCGTTCACTGAAAACAGCCTCAGAGGAAGGGCAGACTGTACTTTATTTTTGCATAATGAACCGCAATGCTTGGCAATCATGAGAACCACCATAATTTTTTTTTTTTTTTCCCCACCATGTGAATTTAGGTTAAAAATGATTCACTGTGTGGTTATTCTGTGTTTAATGTACAAATCCATGTTATGTTCCACAACGAACTATTTGAAAAAGCACCACTGAAGGCGCTCATTGGTTTGTAGAGCAGCCATTGCCTCGTTAGGAGACATGCAACGGTCAACACGGCTCTGCATTTTCATGTATTTTGCACAATCTGCAAAGACTACAAGACACATATAAGCTGAAGTCGAGACCCCGTAAATGTAGGAATCGCCATTTTGATCTAACAAGACATGACAAACACGATTATCATCGCACAAAGTTGAGGTTTTACCTTTGACATGACTATTTCATGTTTTTGTAACTCAAAGAGTCAAATTCCCTTTTACCAGACAGCTTGTGTATATATGTGTGTAGGAATGTGTGTGTGTGACATCAATTACGACGCAAAACTGTTGTCACAGGGGCTTATCTGCTGAGATGACAGAAACACAAGCCTCCCTCCAGAAGTGCAACACTCCACACACCTGCCATGCTGGAAAGACCTTTTGACTAATAAAAAAAAATCTTTTTCCCTCACTGATTCAGTAAACAAGCCACCGGCAAGTCATTAAGCTTAATACCAAAAAAAAAAAAAAAAAAAAGAAAAGGCAGGAAAAGTCACTCTGGAAAAGTTAACGACCTGCAAACAAAAGAACTGTTGTGTCAAATGCGAACACAATCGTTATTATAGCAATGCACTGGCGTGGATGGAAGCAATCAGCTGCTATTAGCCTTTGCTGACATATCTCACTCGTCTTAAGAACAATAACACAGACACACACACACACACACACACACACAAAGCTTTTAGTCCGTTTCCTTTTGTGAGCTGCGATCCATAGTTCAGTTACAAGTCATTTTACTCTACAAGAGAGCAACTAGACTCAATGAGACCTGCTAATGAGCCAAGCGGTTCAATTCTCAATTATTGTTTTGTAAAACCACCCCATGTGAAGACATTAGCATAGAACAATGTGATTATTTCAGTGTTGCAATACAGGTTTCATGAGGTTCCCGTGTTATAAAATCAGATTATTTAACGCTGAAATGTATTTTAAACGTAGGGGATTACCACACACCTGCAATGCTGTCTTAAGGCCCATTTATGCTGCCTCTACGTACGTAAACGGATACATCCGTCGGCATCGATACAACCGCAGGACAAACACTAACAAATATGGCGACGGTCGGAGGAGGTTGTGATGATGTAACGGTGGTCTGTGAGGCTATTAGGTACATCGAGACTTGAGGACGGAGAGTTTTTCCCACCGTTATTGCGGATCCGTGTGGACGAGGATCGTTTCCAAAACGTCGCAGTGTGAACGCAGAACCCTTTGAAAAACGCAAAGGAAAAACTTTTCCGTTTTCACTATAAAACCACGGTCTTTGGTCTGAACGCTGACTGACAGCGAGGGCCGTTGAACAGAAACACGCCTCTAGCAGCAAAAGCACAAGACCTTTCCAAAAGGTAAATGTTTGGAAAACAACATTGCAGCAAAGACGCAATCAGTGAGTACAACCCACAAACAGGATTTCCCCACTTGAGGGTTGGAAGCAGAAGCAAATTGGAGAAATGAGCCAAGTTCCAATCATTATGGAGGAATGAGAGCGCAGGCATGTTACCGCTGACTTGCCAAGAGACCTCGGTGCTATCTTATTTTAATTGGAAACACTGCAGCTAATATTTTAGTTGGCCAACTAACCCTGCCTTGTGCATGAACACTGTGCAACTATCATAATAACAACTATTCTTGACAGTTGTAGTATGCTCATAAAAAAGGATGATTAGGATGTTGAATAAAACATTCATTAATAGCAGTAAAGCTCCACCATCTGACGAAGTAACCGTTAATCCCACCAATTAAATGGCGCATTGTTGTTTATTGTTCCAAATAACAACAAGATGCCCGGCTGTCGGCTCACAGCTTTCCCAGGTTGTTAAAACTTACTTCTTACGGGCTCGTGATAATTACGCCGCTCCTCTGTCGTGCGATTTTGTCCGTCAGTGGCTGGTTTCCTCGGAGATGGCGTTCGTTCCGATGCCTCGCCGTTGCAAGCATCTAAGGTCACAGAAGGATTCAAAGTTAGACATAGTCGAGGAAGGACAACCTGTCGCACACAAAGTCGAAGCAGCAACCGGAGACGGCTTCGCCTGTTTACTTTAATGTTATCCTATTATGAGCTCAACCGTTCTAAATTAATGCCCATTACAGCCATTCCTCCAGAAACAGATGTAAACTTTTACTGCAGGTTCAGCTCAGAAATATCAGAGACAGCTGGAGGAGCCAGAGGTGCAGAGGACTGCTCTGCCTAGGTTTGCCAGAAAAAGCAAAGGCCGCTGGCAAACAGTCGGACAACATGGTTTGGGGGGGGTGGCGGGGGGGGTTCAGGTAAAGGCCTTGCCAGAGCTCTGGATCTCATTTTCTCTCCCTCTGATCCCGGGTGTGCTCTACCTGCCAAGCTTCTTTTCTCTGCCATAAAGGCTGCATTCATCTAAATTGGAAAGAGTCCTTTGGGCAAAAACTCCAGGGCTGATAGCTGTGCAAAAAACAACAACATGAGAGACAGTTTCACTCATCTCTCTCTCTAATCCGTGTCCTCTGGCTTCTTGACTTGAAGACTTGCTGACGCTTTGCTCGTTGCACACTGCTGCTTTGTTCAATAAATAAACCTTCCACAATGACTATATTCACTGGTTTGGTGCCAGACGTCTGCTCAGAGCCTTCGGTTTTTGTTTTTTTTCTCATAGCCTGCAAGTTTTACAGTACCATACTGTGTCTCGAGCCGCTTTCGCTGCGACTCGGTGAGGGATGATTCAGCAAAAATCTAGCAATCGTGTTTACCAAATCTTGTTGCGTTTGTTCCCAACGCTATACAACACTCTCTGTTTGGGAAAGCGGTGACGGATGAGGGGGACCGGGACGGACGCAGCCTTTAGATAGATGTCTCAGCTTGGAGCTGATGTATGGTGGCTGCAGCCGTGTTAGCAGCAGCACTGTGTGATGCATCGCACTATTTAGTGATCGCACTTAGAAATAAATTGGTCTATTCTCAGTACATCCACAGTCCCATGAGAGGGGAAATCCAGTCTTAACTGCGAGCGCCTTTGAAGGTCCAGCGAAAATCCATTCGCAATCCAGAAGCCCCAGTGATTGCTTACTTTGTCCTACTTTGCTATTTTTTGACAGAGCCATAATGATGCTCGGTATAAATAGGATGGTTAACGGTTCATTGCTTGTTTGAAGAAAAATGAAAAAGGGGGTGTGGGTGGGGGTAAGCTTATTTTACATGTGATAATCTTGGGGGCAACTAGAAAGTTAATTAAAAACTATAATTGGCTGTCGTTGCTGTTAATAGTCACCAGGGCGTTACTTCAGACTTTAGTTGGGAAAAAGCAAAAATTTTATCAAGGCTTTAAAAACTGGAGCTGATGTATCCTAAAAAAAAAAAAATCACAATTTTAAAAGGACACAGTTGATTTTATCCCAATCAGGATGAAACGCTGATATGCTCTCCCTTGTTTCTTTGCATGTTGGACGATGCAACACGAGTTCTTTGACGATACAAGTACCTCATATTTATGGCTCAGTCCTGTGCTGGAAAAATGGCAGCATGGAGGGAGTAGAAACACTCCACTGACATTCAAAAGAGAAAACTTTATGTGCACATAAGCTGTGCATTGACAGCATGGATTCCAAAATGTTTGCAAGTCACAGAACTCTTCAGAATTGTTATGCCTCGTTATGAATTATTAGCAAAACGATCTTTCTAAAGGGACCTTTAGGGACGCCTCAGACCCGCTTAGGTCACCATAAAGGAGTCTGTCTGTCATGTTTCATTTCTGGAGCATAACTCAAACACTATTTAGCCCTTTTTCACAAAATGTTCTCCACACAACGACCAAGTACTGACATGGTGCCTTTTGCTATTTAGGGGTATTTGTCATTTGTATTTTTTCCATTTCTATGGTTACAATTACAACTTGAGCTCGTTCTGGGAGTGGGGTTTGTTTCCAGAACAAATCTCAAATAGTATTCAATAATGTTAACGATAAATCTTTCTCCACACGACAACTAAGAACTGAAGTGGTGCCTTTTGCTATTTAGGAGCTTTGGTCGTTTGTATTTTTGTGTTTCCATGGTTATAATTTCAGTCCCTCCGGGAAGTTGCGATGTTCCAATCGCGACAAATAATGCAAATTCAACCAATCCCCTGTGCAATCTGCACCACCAATTCTGTCCGTATCACTAAAAGTCATCAGCACATTTGACCAGTTGTTGTAGTTTCCTCTCAAGTTTCCCCCCCACCTTGAGCCCACAACTTCCTGGAGGGACTATATTTGAATATAGGCTCATTCCAAAGTTTTGTCCCAAATGAGGGTTTCCGGGACATAACTGAAAAACCGCCAACCATATATTGGAGAGGGGGAATTTGGATATTTAGGGAATTTTAAGCATTTTTTATTCAACTTTTTCACAGATATGCAGTGAACAAGAAGTGCAAATAACAGGGACAACTTAAATAACTTCATTCTGTCTTTCATCAATGAAAAGGACCCCATCCTGAGGATTTATTCCCGTGTTCCCTTACCTTGTGATGCTGGCAGCAGGGGACTCGTCTCCTGTCGAGGGCCCTTCCCTGGCGCTCCCGGGCCATCCGGAGGAGGAAAGACGGTCTCCTTGGACATGAGACAGTCGTCTTTTTGGGGACACAGCAGCAGAAGATCCTCCCTTTCCTCAGCCCTCGGCTCTGTGGAAACCAACGTCTCACCATCAGCACAGGCGTGAAAAACACAAAGCAACACCGTGTGGATGAGGCAACTTGAGAAAAGTCCGCCGCTTATTCACACACCGAGGAGAAGAAGTGACGTCGAGCCGCAGTAAAAACTTAGTGGAAATTTCCCTTCTCTCGCCTTTTACACAGAGTCTCCATGTGCGTCCCGTTTGGACACACACTCCCCCTTTCTTTATCAAAACGCGACATGCTGAGGAGTTTAAATCTAAGCAGACAAACTATTTATATATCTTCACTTACCTTTCAAACATGACAACTCCCTCGCTTCAAATGTGATTTATTCCCATCCTTCCTTCCTCCAATTCCTGCACCGAGAAGAAGAAGGGGGAAAAAAACAAAAAACAACTCCGTCAAAGTCCAAAAACTTTTCCGGTAACTTTTCGGTTCGTATCCCACTTAGTCCAGATGTTGCTTATGTGTTAAAACAATATGAAAAACAATCCCGAGCGACGGCTGCGGACTTCAGTGGTGGTGTTGTGCTTTATTGTTGCGTCTGAAACATTTTCATCATATCCGGATTCCTGCAGTGCGCCAGGCAAGACGCGCTGCTCTCCCTTCGCCTCACTTGGCGGCAGAGAGGCGAGCAAAGACCTCCCTGAACATGTGTCCACAAAAAGAAAGTCAGAGGAAACTTAACAATTAAACTTAACAAGCATGAAACACCCGCCACGGTGCGTTTCACTCAGGAAACAGAGTTGGAAAGAAGTTATTTAACGTGTCCTTGTTAATTGCAGCTCTTCTTAATTGCATAACTGTGGGGGAAAAAATTATTAAATTTTTTTTAAAAGCAAATAAAATGTTTAAAACCCTCCAAATATCAAAGGGCACCGCTCCAGTAGATGGAAATGTGTACATATAAAGTTTCTTGAAGATATGCCTCATCTGAGATAAATCCCACTCACAGAATGAGCCTAAATTCAACTTGTAACCATGGAAACTGGAAAAATGAGAATAATAGAAGTCCGTAAATAGCTAAGGGAAGCACTCAAGTACTTGGTTGTTGTGTGTCGAAAGTTTTGTGAGAAAAATACTCAACAATTTTTGAGTTATGCTCTGGAACTTACAGAACATTCCTATATCCTCCTCCTCACTTCGTTTGTGACAGAAATAAATAAAAATACAAATTATATTCTACATTAAACCATGAAAAATGTAGTGAAGAAAACTGTGAAAAGTACACTGATTGAAATATATTTCAAAATATCATATTCAATGGAGGCTATTTTTGACTAAAACATTAAATTGTGGTCCAAATGTTTTAATTAATGCTGCTAATACCTATAGTATTAGAGTCACCAAGTCACCTATAATGACTTTGGACAGTGGGAGGATACTTTACATTTATTTGTTAAGCATAGAAACCCATATTTGATCATGCAAAGCCAATTTGCAATAGAAAACATCAACAATTTCCTTATTTGTTTTCAAGCTTTCTGATCAATTCCATATTTCGTCATCTTCATCAAATGGTAAGTCTAGATTGAGGCATTATAAAGGTTTTAGCACTTATGTTCTTTGCTAGATACTGAGGGCGGTGGGACCCCAGACCATAAGGGGGTAAAGCCAATTACAACAAATCACTCTTATGTGACTCTATGTGAAACCTCCGAGATCTGAAGTGTTGCTGGTTGGATCCTCGTCGACCTCGACAAAAACTTCTAGACGTTTAGCCAACATGAGTTGATAGTGAAAAGAACTAAAAGTGCATGCTAGAATTATCATCTAAATCTCTCTGGTTCTGGCGTCATCTCATAGAATTCATGCATAATTCACTTTAAATAAACGACAGGCCCGTGCTGTGTCCTCTGTGCAGTAGAGTATTGTTTAGTCCAGTGTCTTGCTGATTGCCATCATAGCTATTGAACCCTGTTGGTAACGGCATAAGTGAGATTTAAGCCTCGGTAACATGAGAGTGTGGAGGTGATTGATGTGAAATATGCCCTCCCTCATTGACTGGCTGAACTCCATTTTCTGCTCCTAATGCAGAAATCACTCCGGGTCCCCGGCATAATGATTTACGATGAATCTGTGTCAATGTTGAACTCGGCAAACCCCACGTAATCCATCTTGCAGATATACCTACCTACCCCACCCCACCCCACCATGCCTGCTCTCACCCGCCTGTCCTCCTGCCTTCGCGATGGGAAGGCAAAGGAACGCGTCTCTCCCTCTCACTCCGTCTATAAGTGTTGAATCCATTACAGGGCTGATGTGTAATCACAGAGGACCTCTGTGCCCCCTCAGACTGTAATTACCTGGATACAGACACTCCCTCACTCCATCCCCTAGAGCTGCTCAAAGCCAAGAACTCTGTTAACCAGCATGCAGCGCTTACAGCCTGCCTATCTGGGTGGCAACGGAGAGATAGATTTGAGAGATGAGGCCTGCAAGAAAAAAAAATCAGGGATAAAATTGCATTTAAGTAATGGGATTTTGACCTTGCAGTGTGTAATAGCCATAGTTCACCTCGGAGATTGAATCATGCACAGAGCAAATCAAAGCCTGCACCTCAAAAAAATGACTGTGAGCCCCCCCCCTAACATATGGTAATCTTTTGAGGACTATACATGCAACATGACTGCACCGTGAAATCAACCCCCGTTTGTCTCGCTTACATAGTGACATTGCTGTTGCTGCTGACAAACATTATCTTGTGTGTGATCATGTGCATAGTGTCATCCCCCCCTCCACCACCACCACCCTCCTTCAAAATAAGTCAAAGTGGAGCTGGCTGTGTAGACACAGTAGGCTGTCACACCGTGTCAAGCGTCGGTGTCAGCGTTGCATCTGTTGCAGTCACATCTCAGAAGATACAAGGAAACGTCTCTCTGTTGACTTCATCTGTTTGTTTGGCAGCCTGCCTGATTGCTGAAGTGTACGCCGCGATGGGAAGCGGCAGCTCAGGCGGAGCACACGCTGCTGTCAGGCATAATCCTCCTTTGGCTGGCCCCAAACAAACACGCATCTCTGTTTGTGGCTTTCCCTGGCACACACACACACACACACACACACACACACACACACACACACACACACACACACACACACAAAAACAGTCCCACTGCGAGCTCCCACACTGCAGTAATCCAAGAATTGGAAGTCTTTGCTGACTTGTCCTGAATAAATTTTATGAACAGAATAACATAAAAATGGTTTGATGCAAAAGTTGGAGATTTGGGGAAGAATCCTTCTCCTGCTTTCTTGCAGAGACTTAAGGTCCATGTCCATGTCTTAGTATCGGCTCGACTCGACTTGACTCTACTTGCATTATTTGCATTTCCTTTAGGTAAAAATACCTGGTGCTACTTCTTTTAATACCTCCTCTGTTGCGGTTCCAAGCGAGCCGAGCAGGTGCGAAAAGGTCACGTGAAATGTTACAGACCACTGATTGGTCAATCAATCCTGCACAGCACAAATCAATGGCCGCCACACTCAAAACAACCAAGCTACTTTAGCGAACGCAACCTTTTTTTTGTTGCATCTGCTATATTGAGGAAGTTCAGACGTTCCTGTCTTAAACAGCTGTTGAGAGGCGTCCATCTGCACTGAGGAGGTACTATCCCGTAATGGAAAATGTCTGGCAGAAAAGTACCAGATACCAAGGCGAGTCCAGTCCAGTCCAGTAGAGCCGGTTCTATTCAGTGGAAATGGTGCTTTAGTAGTAGGAGCTAGCGTCCTGTTATCTTAGATTAGCATAAAGACTGGAAATGGGGGTGAAAGCTGGCATGGCTCAGTCCAAAAGTAGCGAAATCTAAGGGTGCTTTCACACCTGAAAGTCCGAACCAATGTTCGGTTTTTGTTGCATTTGATCTGGTTAGTTTGAATTAAAACGCAGACTTTGACTGGATTCAATCATCTCGCCAAACTCCTGGCAAGAAAGAGAACATTTCCCAAAAAGTTTTTACCGTTCCTTGAACACACCGATTATGCCATGAGTGCATGAGCGGTCCGAGCGTTTGGTTTGCTGCAACACCTTTATCATTAAATGTGAGCTTCTCACCGAGCCACATTTGTTTTGTGTTACAGAGTAAAAACTTCTGCAGAGACAGAGTTGAAAAGGAGAAATAGCTGCATGACAGAACGTCTGTAATTATCCCTAATGAGCTTATTCCTCTGCTGGGCTGCAAAAGTTGGCCCTCGTTGGCCCTCGCATCGACTTTAATGGACAGACGAAAGAGTTGAGGTGTCGCTTTAAACTGAGAGAACAGGCACCTGTACCTGATCAAGTCTTCAAAGATTTTACACACAGAATAAGTAGAAGTTAATAAGTAAGGCTTTTTGAAGCTGACCGTGACTCCAGCTGAACTCTGATGCCCTCACAAGATTAATAGCATCACGGTAAGTCCTTCTTTTGCTCCAAGGAAAGGATTGTTTGAGGCTGTCTGATCAAAACATTCAACCTTTTATTGGTCCAACTGTCAAAGGAGGCAGACTTTGTGTTTGGCAGTCTCAATCATTCTGTCTGGCTGGGGAACGGATAAGAATAGGGCATGAATTGATGAACTCATTAAAGACAAATCTCTCTACGATCAGAATGAAGCCTGTTGCTGCAATTGATTAGCATTTCAGGGCAAACAAACACTCTATTCCCCAAGGAACAATGACTCTTGGAGCTGAATAATGACTTTCAGCTTATATGGCTGCACATCTGGAAGCTCGAAGGGAGAAGAGCGCACATAATCAGTCGCAAATGTTCAAACAAAAACACCAGACTTCATACATATGTATCCCTCAGATAAAGAAAGAGAATTACAGGTGATTGATGGTTGGTTGGGACTGATGCCGAGAACGAACCCACCCACTCGGAGGTTATCACAATAACTTTAGACCATGCGATGTGGAATCCACATGTGAAGAAAGATGCCAGAGCAGCAGCAGCTTTGGAGATGCTTCTGTCGGCTCCTGAAAGAATAGGAAGACATCCATCTGTAATGAATTTAACTTTATTAACAATCATCCAAAGCAACAAAGACAAGAAAGTGCATTTGACCCATTATTCAGCCTCGCTCTTCTGCCATATGCTGATGTATTGAAGATACGTGGAAACCAAACCTAAATGTAGAAAGTACCCTGATATACACTTACATGCATGCCGGCACCGTATCCACCATTTATTAGCCACCTCCTTATTCATCCAGCATCATAACACATGGAACAGACACATTTTACAGCATGGGAGTGAGTGATGACATGCGACTTTATGACATATATGTCACTTAAGCTAAGACACACAGACATAGGCTATATTGCGACAATTGATCCAGTTTTACAAGTTCGTGACAGAAATGTCTTGCAGCTGCTTTTGTTATCGAAATATATTTATATAATATATATATATGTATATGTAATTGTCCAACCAGTCATTTTCATGTTTTATGAAAATAAACACGTTATTCTCACAAGGGCCAAATAGAATTGTTTGAAAGTTTGACCTGATATCTTTGTCAGATTTTATAGGAAAACAAATATTTTGCAGTAATTTCATTATTATCTAAAGGCTTTTCCCATTAACTATAATATATTTAGGAGAAAGGGGCTAAATGTCTTTCTGAAAATGTGCATTTTATAATCACTATGCAATTAAAACATTTTTAATGTAGTCTGAATTTGTCTGTGACAGAGTGGACATATTTTGCTGTTTGCATACATTTCCTGCTTGCACTAGTTGATAAAAAGTGTGAAGGCTGACCAACATGTTCTTGATACACTGAATAAGAAGTTAGAAGAAAAGTTTCAGATTTTATGTTGGAAATTCTGAAGTCTCAAAGGACTTTATGGTGATTTTGACCCAATCACTGAATCATTAATTTTGTTTTTCTGTCATTTTCTGTACTCTGAACCCAAATTCCACAAACTGGATGGATTTGTTATTTTCAAATCTAAAGTTTTTCTCCCTGGAAGTTTTGTGTCTTCCGTGTCCTTTGCCGTCTTTGTTGTCCAACGTGAAAGGATAATAAAAAAATTGTCCGACTGTTTGGATTTCTATGATCCATCACAGATTTGCGATTAGCATAAACCATAAGCCAAGCTAAACCAACACAGGCTAAAATCACAGTGGGATCCCTATTTGTTAAGGCGTGACGCCTCCTAGCCTGTGTGTCCTGCTTTGAGCTTTCTCACATGGTGCCGGCACGTACCCCCGAGTCCTGTTAGTGAAACCCCCCCTGAGTTGAGGCAGATCACATTTTATCCAGCAGCCACCCACATTCACATGAAGACACACAAGCACAAATGACACATAAACAAAGCATCAAGACGCTTGCATATTGCATATTCATGCAGTAACTCTCTCCCCCTCACACTTCCATGCATGCTCCTCCACAATCTGCAAACATACCTATTTCTTGATTAATTGGATGCCTTGAATCGGCTTCCTAGATTAGGCTTTGACATGGGTCATAATTAAATAAGACAAATTCAGCAAGTGTATGGAATCTCTCATTTCCTGCACAGAAATGGGAGTTTTAATTTACCTCACGCCGAGACGAGCTGTGGTCACCTACTGAGAGCCAATTCAACGCTCATCGCTCGGCGCATGATGTCTGGCTCGGACAGAATGCGTCGTTAAAATAAACCCCCAATGCCAATTTATGGAACAGCGGTCAAATATTTATCCAGTTGATGAGCCGGACCGCGTGTTCCTCCCCGACAATAATTAAAGACAAACCCGAGCTAAAGGTGAGCAGCGGCCATGACATCACTACACAGTGATCCTCAGAAGGCCTGGATTGAGCAGACGGTCGTGGACAACTTCGAGGTTCTCCGATTTGCTTTTTTTTTGTGCTTTTTTTTTTTTTGCTTTTCCTGAGTCATCCATGATAAATGGGATTGATGATACAGCTTTGGTTGTTTTTTTCCTGTTAGCGTGGGCTGATGCATGGTGGGTAAACATCCAAAATGTCAGAGTTGATGCTCATACGAGCTAATTTAACCTCCTCAACAGCTGTGGCAAGAATAAGCACAGTCAGATGGAAAAGGGAAGTAAACGAGTTCGCCTTGTTGATCTCAACCTTTCGCCTCCTCCTCCTCCTCCTCCTCCTCCTCCTCCTGTTTGATACAATGCAATGGAACATAAGTCTAATTCTCTCATCTGGAAAAAGGAGTATATTCCCCTATGCTCCTCTACTGCACACACAATAGACTTGTGATGTGAGAGTGAGCCTCGATGCCCTTATTCCCTCATGGTCGCCTGCGACTTTCCTCAGTGAAAGCTGTTGAGACACAGGCATGAATGGGTATGAATGGAGAAGGCCCTGTTGTGAGCTCTGGGGCTTCTCAGACAGGGATCACAGCCTGAGGTGCTGTGTGTGTCCAATGAACAGTGCTCAGCACCCTGGGATAACAATGAGAGCAGAGCAGTTCTGAAAATCAATAAACTGTTGAAGCCCTCCGTCGTCTCCCTCATAGAGAAATAACAGCCTGCCAGAGTCAGTGTCTCTTTTTCCCCCCATTATATATCTCTTTTTACACTTTTTTTTCTTATTTTTATATAAATACTATAGTGCTGTCATTCGATTAAATGTATACATAAAGTGCAGTAAGGTAGCTTCTTTGCATTTTATGCATTGAGGATATTTTCCATACATCTTCCAGTAAAATCTGCTCTTATAGATGTCACATCTAATCCGTGGACTCACAGCATTAACATGAAGATTGCGAGACATGCATGGCAACAAGTCAGGACAGGGGAAAAAAGGGGGGATTTTGTAAATCTCCCATCAATGTTGTCTAATTATGTTAATCAAGAATTCTCAAAATGTCAGCGTCGCTGGAGAGATTTGGAGAGAGAGAACACTGTAAGTGATGAACCAACCAATCAGCTGGACCGCAACGATGGCAATGACATTAATTAATTTAAGTTAGGCATACAAAAGAGGCAAGGCTTAAATCACTGGCACACTTCAAGAGTGAACACATGAAGTAATATCAAGAATCAATTTGTTGCGAGATTACTGTTTTATTTCTCTGAGTCAGCAAAGATCTCGCTTTGCGTTTATGGAAATTACGAGTCCGAATGAGAAAACTCTGTCGTCTGTTAGGAGACGTCCAAAAGAAGTCTCTGGTAGAGCTAAATTAACAGAAGCATGTGTGTGAAACATTTCTGTCAAATACGAAAACTGAAGAAAAAGTCTAGAAACATTATGTCTGAACATTCAGTCAAAATAAGGAACAGAACAGAAGATGATCTGAGACTAATCTGAGCTCCACACAGAGAAGTTTAAGGCTTTAATGCTTAAAGGCTGAATCAACTGGACCTTCAGACTGTTTGATTTGTCATTTCTGGGCCACAAAATGCTACAAATTGTACCTTTAATGCACATATATATATATATTGTTATAAAAAATTATATATAATGATATTGATCCTTTCTCTCAGGAAGAATGCAAAAAAGCATTTCAATCAGGACAGACGATAAAGAGGATGAATAGATTGAGACAATTAAAGTGATATAAATTTATTGTGAACAGAAGTATAGTTAGGATGACTTAAACTCCTGATGGGAGGAGGTGGGATGCAGACCTTGACCGTACTGAAATGACAGCTGAATGACAGCAGAGAGAGAGAGAGCAGATTTAAAGTTTGAAAGCTTGCAAATGACTGGCTAACAGAAAAATAAAATAAAATAAATTAAAATAAAACAAATTAATATAAAGATTAAATATAAATAAATAAAATAAGATTAGAAATAAACATTAAAAAAATAAAATAAAAATAATAAATACTGTCTAAAAAATAAAATGAAAACAAAAAATAAATGTATAAAATAAAAGAATAAAATTATTTTAAAAGTTGTGATTGGATAAGAGGAGAATGAGCTATTTAAGCCTAGAATAGCAGGAAAGTGCTTGTGATATTGAGGGCATATGCAAAGAGCGAATGACTGAATTTGCACTAAGCTTCATATTTGGTAACTATTTCTTCCAGAGTTAACCAAATGTGTTCTGAAAATATTTCCTATTTAATGCGTATTTAATACATGTCTAGTTATGGTGCAAAATTGAAAAAAAAAGTTCTGAAAGATAAAATATGTAGTCCATAAACAAAACATTTATCCAACTGTTCCTGTGCTCAATAAAACATGCTGTCAGACTCACATGTGGCAGAGAGGCTACAGTAGCAGACATTAAAAACAATCAAGCTGTTTATCATGTTTGCAATAATTAGATCTTTAACAGCGGGAGGCTTTTTTCCCTCTGATTCACTAATTTGATACAGTATCGTCTCATCACTGCGCCGCAGGTTAGTCACACAGGGAGGAAAAATTAATTTCATCCAACACTTTAATCAAAACTCCAGGGGATCGATGTGCTGCAATCTTTGACTATTAAATTAATGTTGTTGTTTGCTTGGTGACGGAACAAATAGGATATACTTGATGAATCAGTTCCTTTGCTGAGCAGAAAATTGGACAATTTAAATGATGCGCTGCAGTGGTTGCAGCATTATTAGCATACCTATGGGCAATATTTGATAACTAATACTGGAATTTAAATATAGTGCTATCACTTAATTTTAGTATTTATATCAAAGTGATGAAGTGAATCATATTTAGGCTATTTTTCCTGTCGTATAGGATCATTCATTTATATTTTGATAGATTTATTTCCAGGGGCCACCTTGTAATTCTTGATTACTGACTGCAGATGAATTAACTCATTTAATATGCATTTTAAATGTAAGTGGATGAGGAATGTAAACTTCTTTTTTTTCTTTTTTTTTTTAAATGGTCACTGAGTGGTCAACCGTTCTTGGACACACAAACGGTCTGTAGTATAATTCCCATATCACCGAAAAGAACTCGCTGGAATGGGCGTGAGATAGAACAAAACATTACACCCCATTTGCATGTCATTAGGAAAATGAAAAGTCACCTACCCCTGTGGGTTTAACCCCTTATAAATATATTTAAATATATAAATATCATGAATACATTAATTGAAATTGCCCTCACAACAGCACAACTAAAAGCACGCCACAGTCGCACTACAGAGCTCCTTTATGTCTCATGGGGGGGGGGGCCTCCATACACACCTGGAAGCATGCACACACACACAAAAAAAATATTACAACTTTCCCGCACATTTCACCCAACTTATCCCTGACCTTCTCATAAACACACACAGAGAGAGAGCCTGACACTCCACCCTCTATAAAATAGTCACATTCCTCCTCACCACGCAGACCTCCCTGTCACACAACCCCGGCCTCCCTCCGACTTAAAAACACACACTGTCTCCCTCTGTCTTCGGCTACTTTTCCTCCCTCGCCTTCTCTCTGTTTTCACGGATCAGCGGAGAGAGCAATTACATCAGCGTCGGTCTGGCGGCCTGGAGATGAAGAGCTGTGCGGCTGTGGGCAAACACCTGGCTGCGGTTAAGAGGAGCAGGGCAGGAGGAGGAGATGCGGCGGACAGATGTGCTGCAGGTTCTTTGAGCTGTGAGGAGGCCTGGAAGGGCGGCGTGCGATGGGGGGGTTGAGTTCTGATTTGGAGCGCTGATGCAGAAACGTGAGAACCAACAAGATGTGTGTGTGTGTGTGTGTGTGTGTGTGTGTGTGTGTGTGTGTGTGTGTGTGTGTGTGTGTGTGTGTGTGTGTGTGTGTGCCTATTTGTAAATCATGTGTGAGTGTGGTTGAGTCGAGTCAGCGAAGCCCTAAAACAACCCCCATCACAAGCGGTTAATATTACAATCCATCACGGCAGTCAAAACTCTGCACCACCAAAGTTCCAGGCGAACCATTCGGCTCATAGAGCCTTTCTACTTATTGACAGAGTCACAGTCATTTACATTCCAAAAGGAAACTGTTTGAAAATATGCAGAAAACATGTCACCCCTGATAGGGCGTCAAAACTGCTTCAAACATGGCCCCAAAAAACTCTGGAAAAACTGCACGGAAACTCAAACGCAAAGAGGACAACGGAGTGTGAAACACCTGCTGTAGCTGCCGTTTCTTCTCATCCACTGCTGAGGGATACTTAACTTTAATGAGACGGAGAGAAGAAGCGACAGAAGGGGAGGAAAAGGGCGAAAATGACACGCAAAGAAAGGAGAAACAGGGGCGAAAGAAGTGCATGATGGAGGGGAGAGATGGAGGGAGTGGGCTTACGTGTCACAGATCTGCTCTTTGACCTCCGCCTAACCTCCAACAGGCCTTAGACAGACATGTGGCCACCACCTGTATGTGGGTGACTCAGCTGTAGTTTTGTCAATAGCTCAAGTTCATTTAAAGTATAATATACAGGGTGAAAAAGTTATATTTTTAAAGTGTAAGTTGAATTTTATTGGCAATATAAATGAAATTGGCTAATGTAAAATGCTACTTTTATTTTTTTTCTATTCGATCTGATTATAAACTAATATACTGTCTTAACATATGTTGTTTTTGCATTAGACCTTTGCTAAAGTTGCGTTTAGACTAGCGCTGGACTTTTTTTTACTCCATTACTTTCATAAAAGATTACAGTTAATACTTTGCAGAAAAAATATCTTACATGCAAAAACATGTGACATCGGCATAAAATACGATATAAGTTTTAAAGTTAAAGTTCCCAGTTCCCAAATGTACTCATTTTTAAATAAGACATGATGGAATTTTCCAGTACTCAGCAGTTTGCCTGTGCATGTTTAAACACTAAATGAACATGAAGCATAATAATATAAAGAAGATTTAAGCGGCACTTAAACGGAGCTGAGTTGGGAGATTGTACAGACCCACTGCAGACAGCAGCAGTAACGACACTGACAGCTCATACAGACAAACAAGTACAACACTTGGCCAGTTTTGCTTGTGCTGTAAAGTACAGGAAACACAAACCACATTCTTTCTTCCACTAGACGATGCATGATTGATTCGATTTCCCAGATTTCATTACTATGCAAAATTAGGTCTCTCTTGATCCTCCTGTGATTTATAGACTCTGTCAATCTGAAGTCTGAGGCCTATTTCACCACATTTGTCCAGCAGCTCTTTGTGGTTCCGAGATCCAGACTAGCACTTAAGTTTTCTCCGTGCCAGCACCTAAACGATGGAATGATCTCCCCCTCCAGCCCAGGTCATTAATGTCACTACCAATGTTCAAATCACAATTCAAAACATATTTTTGTCTAATTCTCTTTCTTTGGCTAAGATGTTTTTTATTTGTATTTGTTTTTATGCCTATTTCTAATTGTTTAAATTTGTTTTAACTTGTGCTACACACATAAACTGGCTTGACTTGACGTCTCTGCAGCTCTAACCCGACTCAGAGGCACTTGTTGCAGATGAGCGAAGAGCCGAAGCCTCCTAGCCAATTAACAGCAAAATCAACCCAAACAGATTTCCGATTGATAAATCTTTAATGATACCAGGGATTTTACACACATGCACACTTGACAGTGCTAATTTAAAGCAAATAGGAGGCTTGATTAAAAATTCCCCAGGCATGGTGGGGGAAGATAAATGTTTGAATAATTTATCTGATTTAATTGACACGACTTCAGTGTTGTAAACAGAAATGTTTTGATGTTCGTAATGCGTTTTGACACGGTGAGATTTTGGGACGGTTCCAAGGAAAACAGCGGTGGAAGTTCAGAGATTCAAGGGGGCGTCGGTCTAAAGTACTGTCTATAGTGCCGTGTATTTACATATTATTATATCAAGCTGCCTGCACAGCTACTGGATATCTTATCATAGCGAATAAAAGGATAAATAAGGCAGGAGGAGTGCTGGGCTATGATAGGCGGTGAAAGTGATCAACAAACACAATGATACACACTCCTGGGAGCCAGCCTGAGGCTGCAGCACTTTGGTTTGACCCCAGGAATGTGACGCTAAACATGGATGTAACTATGACGAGAAGTGATGGAGGAAAGTGGAAGAGATGGAGGAGGAGGAGGAGGAGGAGGAGGGGAATTCTCAGGCCGAGCACATATGGCATTTGTCGTGCAAAAAAAAATGCAAGTACATATCAAGATAGACAGGACAGGAGAGGTGGTGGTGAGTGCTGGAAAGATGGCGGATGCCTTGTCGAATCCCACCGACTCGTGTAGCAACGAGGACCTATCAGGGCTGACATGACCGGCAGGCGCAAGGCCGCCATCGGTCTGATAAGAAACCGATCTGCATGTGTCTGTCTGCCTCCCTTTGCCCCAGACCCTGGTAAACATCCCAGTTATCTGCAAACAAACAGAGTTTACGAGTGACTGTGAATGAATACATCAAATTTTGATGGAATTGCCCCCCCCCCCACACATCCCGCGCTCCGAATGCACCTCCACCATGATACAATGTACACCTGAATACATGAATAGCCAACAAGGAGGCCCTCGCTGTTTGCAGGGGTGATGTTGACTGAATTTTTAAAGATGTTATTTTGATTTGACACGACTGCTGGCTCAGTGGAGTTTGGGGGGGGGGACGGAGAATCATACAAGACGTTCTGTGTCTGGGGAAGGGGCAGGATAAACAGCAGTGGGAAAAGAAGGACGGAGACAAAAGAAGGAATCAAAAATCAGCTGGGAGAGGATGGAATATTGACAGTGATGGGGACAGACAGTATAGGACAGTATAGAAGGAGGGCTGGGTGGAGATAGATACAGAAGCTGAGGGGTAATTAAGTCAAGAGATGACAGGCTCACAGTGACAATCCTACACATAAAGACATAAAAGCAGTATCACATAAAGACAGCCTGGCAGAATCAGATGTCAGCATTACAGACGGAAAAATAAAGTCACCCAAGAAATGTAAGCAATTGGCACCGTTTGTTTTTCCTTACACCTTCAATTCATTCCCAACAATGACAATAACACTCAAAGGGAAAATCACAACACGCCTTCGCACCGCGCTGCACACACGCAACACAAAAAAAAGGGGTGCTAGGAGCGAAGCTGACACGACAACAAATGCGTTCATGCCGCCTGACAAAGTATCTCCTCCACATCAAAGGAAGCCTCACCTTTTTGCAAAAAGGAAGCGAGGGCGAAATGAGCGGAGGCCCTCGCTTTATTAACTCCCAATCAATAAACATGCAGTCGGCGGCGAGGTAATCAGGAAACACTGGCAAATGGCCTGACAATGTATCAAAGCCGGCGCTCCGAGGCAACGGCACTAACTCTAACAAGCATTTTATTACTGCTAGCTGTTACTGACATTAGTCAAAAACCAAGAGAGATAAAATAGAATAAGGAACGTAGAGCGGCGGGGCGAGAGGGGCCCCACGGCTGAGAGAGAGGGTACCTCACGTGTTTGATAGCCGCACGCCCCCCCCCTTTGATATGATAAGAAAAATAAATTGTTTAAAAACATCAAATGGGCCGCGAGCTAGAAGGAGACTTCCTGCGATGGGCGTCTAGTCTAGAGGGCGATGAGGCTGCTTGTTCACAGACGTGAGATGATTCGGCTGCAGCTTTTTAGCGAACCAGGCGATGCTGAAGTGGGATGATGATGATGCAGTTCAGGGTTAGGAGACAAAACCGCTCTGCCAGACTAGCTGGTCTATCTTTGGGTTTAAACTGGAGTGAAGTAAAAGCCCTACATTCAAAATTCTACTTCCTTTCACACCTGAAGGTCTGCACCGGGGTCCGAACCGGTGCTTTCATACTGTAGATGAACCGAACCATGGTTCAGTTTGATCCGGACTGAGACCACCTATTTTTGTCAGATACTCTCTCAAAGACAAGAGTCTTTGAGAGAGTACCAACACAGCACACTGTGGCCTTATGGGGGGATATAAGTGTTTAAGCTATAAGCTAAGTGGCTGCAAGCAGTAGTCTCACATTTATGGTACAGACATGAGGGTGGCGTCAGCTAACTCCCGGCCAGAGAGCAAGCAAATTAGCCACCCTCATGAATGTATGAGAGCCAGTAGCCAACTAGCTTAGCTTAGCATAAAGACTGAAAACACAGAGAGAGTCCATCCTAAAGTATCCAAATCTGCAACAAGAAATAAAAAAGAGTAAATTTTGCAAACTTTTTACGTGAAACAATTCCGCTAATAACAAGACCATTTAGATCTTGAGGAAATCTACTTTCTTTGTCAGCCCATGGATCAAACACACACACAGGCGAGGAAGCGGATTATAATTTGTTTGTTTCATTCGGAGGCATAACTGATATTAAAAGGAGATCCCGAGCAGCGGAGAGAGAGAGAGAGAAGGATGGAAGGTAAAAAAAAAAAGAGAGTCGTGGAATCATGGCGGGGAGGGGAGGGGGAGATGAGTTTACGAGCCCCAGGTACGATGTATGGGTGAGTGGAGAAGATGCAGAAAAGAAGGCAGAGAGGGAGAGGGAGAAAAAAAAAATCTCATCCAAATAATTTTCACCCCGTGGGCGCTAAAATGCAAATCACAGATCAAAGAGGTTTGGAATGGAAACTAGACAGATTGGGAGAGAATATCATCAAGTCAGGGTTATATATGTATGTTCAGGATGTGAGACAGACATGCTGGACCCAGGTAATAGAGGTGACCTGTACTTGATCACTGCCCCCCCTCCACCCGCCGCCACTATCATTTCCCCGCCTGCCTTTTCCCTGGATTATTGCATGTACAGTATATCCTTCCAGGGCCCCTCTTCCCTTTCTGTGTCTCTGAGCCTGTTTATAAAGGCTTTTCATGAGCGCTTTACGCAGTGGCGAATTCTCCTCTTAAGGCCCATTTATGCTCTATGTTGAATACGGATACGGACGAAGCCTCCCTGACGTCTTCTGCGTTCATTCCGTATGTAATCTGTCACGTTTTCGGAGAGCTTACGGCCCATTTATGCTCCCTCTACGTATATAAATGGATACGTCCGTCTCAAACGGTCGATCCATCGACCCAAAGATACTTCCTTACATCCTCTACGTCGATACTGATACAACCGAAGTGGGGCAGCGAAGTTTCAAAAGTTTCGACACCAACAAATTTGGTGACTTCCGCAGTAAATTGAGATTATGCACCTACTGTAGTAAATACAAAGCGGTAAAAGCGGAGGTAACGACGTACTCGGTGGTGGTCTGTAAGGTCTGTGAGGTCATTAGGTACATCGAGACCTGAGGACAGAGAGTTTTTTCTTCTTTGTTGGTTCTTGACATATGTGTTGTGCCTTGCTTGAATTGTAGCTTGGCTTGTAACTTCGCTAGAGCAACATTTTAAATGTTTAATCCCAGCACATGGACTTAATAGTTGGTTCACATCTGCCTCTGTAGGTGAGAGAGAACAGGAAGTGGGAGGAGAGAGGAAGGATGTGAGTGGGAGAAGGTAAGGGTAGACTCCACATTAATGCCTAATTAATGTCTGTCTCCCCGTAATTAATTATTCACGTCTGTCTCATCCACCTGAAGCTGTCATAAGTTCTCTTGTATCCTGATATTAAATGTGACATTGTTTTCTCGCGTCACCTACTTTTTGCTGTCTGCTTCTGATTCAAACTGGCAAAAGCATCATATATTATAATGGAAACAGATTATTCTATTTCCTCATACAGAGTTTTGTGAATTTTTAGTATTCATAATTCATAAAACCCCCAAGTTGTTGATGATAGTTTGTCTTTTTAAAGTTAAATCTGTGCTGCATGGCTTAAGTACATTTCTTCCAAAAGATGAGTACTTTACTTTATACTTTTACTCCATTACATGGAAACTTGTAATGTTTTCCCACAGCTACTTTTCATTTTGTGATTTTGCTTAAACACGTCAAGCGTTCTTGTTGCAGATGAAGCCAGTGGCTTCAGATCTTTTGGGCTTTTAATCAGTGGGGTCTTCTTGTCACATTTCAGACGTCGATGGCTTGTTCGACAGATTTGCCTTCTAAACTTCAGAGGTGGTTTCATTTGAATGACTTGTTTGAGACTAGAAGAGGTAACATGATCTAATATTACGCACAGAAGAAAAGATTAGAGACGAGTCCAAAAGCGTTTTATAGATTTGTGTAAGAGAAGCTTTTTTTTCTTTGATCCATCAATTCATTAATTATCCCACAGATTTATCTGAAATGGGCCGGACCTCTAGTTTGGAACTACTGGACTAAACTAGCTAATGTAAAAAAACAGTACAGTAGCTAAATGGCTCCACATTGCACAACAATAAAATGCAATGTATTAAAAATATATCAGTATGTCATACAGGCATTTGTCTGTAAAGATGAGTACTTTTTATAAAACGAATACATCTTTTTTATTGTTTTATCTTCTAAATAGAAGATAAAATACGAAAGTCTCTTCTCGGTCTCGATGATCTGCTCTTTAAGTTAACTTGACTCTTTAATGCTGAAAACAAATAGCGTACCAACCCATTACACAACACTGCAGTCTGCTATTACTAAAACCACTTTTTAAAAAAAAAAATCCTTACTCATCAAAAGGACCCCCCCCCCCCTTTTTTTCCCCTCCACAAAGTAAAGGTTAAGTTTCCAAAGCTTCAGTATCTCCTTTCAGACACAGAGCAGGTATTCAGCGCTCCGTGTGCCGTCTGCATCAGCACCAAAGCCCTCCACTGATGTGGATTAGCGGTTCGCAGCTCTTTGACTCTCTTTGCCACAAGGATTCAAAACACAGCTGCTTTTTACAGCTGGTCAGCACTTCCTGGACAGCGACGCACTTCTTCTCAGTCTTCATCCAGCCCTCCTCAAAGACGCCGTCGTCTCTTTTCTTTCTCTTGCTATTTGCTTTTGAATGTAAATCCTTAATCCTCTCATCTTTTCTTCTCTCTCCCTCTCCACCTTTTCCTCTTTTCTTTGCCATCCATCCTCCTGTCTTTCCTCCACCTGAACCTCTCCAGCCCCTCATTATTGCCAGCTGTCCAAATTTCTTTTTTTTTTGGCGCCCGGTGTCACCTGCTTTGTAATCTGATTACTTCATGTTTGAATTAGTATGTATATTTAATGCCTTTTTTTTTCTTTTCTCCTCTCTGTCTTTTATTCTTTTTAAATCTTGATGAGTGATGCAGGGAGGAACGGAGATGTGGGGTGGGGTTGCTCTCCTTGCATGTCTGGCGGATATGCCAGGGCCATGCTAATAAATGACAGCTGATTTATGCGTCTGTATTCTTTTATTTATAAAAAAAATAGCAAGCGGGCTGATTTCTGATATTAATAATACAAGTGGATCCACTTTGATTAGGCTTCTGTGGAGAGCTGTGCATATTCAGCATTACAATTAAAGCCTCTGATGTGAAATAGGAATGACACGCTAATGAAGCGAGCTAGCGAGCCTGAACCGCGACTGTCCAACAGCATTACGGCCCATCTCGGATGAAGAGTAATTATACGAGGAACACTGAAATGTCATTAAAAATCTTCAGTAAGTGATTTAACCCACCATTCCTCACTAATGCTAGATATTTCTTTTTTCTTTACCACCACCCCCCCACAACTCCCGCATGATCAACTCCCAAGGTTTTCCCTTCTTTTTAAAAAAAAAGATGTCTTTCTTTTCCAAGAGGCCGAGATCAAACTTCTCCTTCAGAAGTTCTGCAAACAAAAAAAAAAAGGGCACCAGACTCCAAAAATATTGGGAGTTGAGACAAAGACATACAATTGCATTGTCCTAAATTAATTGCAGAAGTCAGTGGTGCCGATGGTGGTGGGTAATTGAAATCATTCCATTATAAATTCCATTATGAATTGGTGATTAAGGCCAGAGGTGATAACCATGGATTAAAGATGATACAGTCGGGGGTTTTTTCCCCAGCTACCTGCATGCTGTCCACCTGAAACAGCTTGGTTTATCATCATCAACATATAAAGGGAAGAAAGTGATACGAGAGAGACATATAATGTGTGAAGGAGGGGGAGCATGGGCGATGAAGGCAAAGTGTGTGTTTGAGGGGAGTGTTGTTTCTAAGAGGATTTAGTTAATCTGAATCGAGCCCTTCGTTCCCGTTTGATGTGCTCGTTTTCACAGGCGAACGCAGCCTAGAAAGGTCGATACCGTTGTTGGTAAAGCATAAAGACAACAAATGATGAGCTGTATCATGTAACCATATCATATTCATTAGCGTGTGGGTGAGTGTGCGTGTGTGAGATGGTAGGATGTCTGTGTGTAGTAGTAGTAGTAGATAATGCCACGGGCAAGAATTCATGAATATCAGCAGTTTCTCACCATTTTGTTGGGTTAATCCCTTGTTTCAGTCGGAGAAAGAGGCATTTCTCTTGCATATATTACACAGGTGCCAGCACATCACATCCACACAAAGCTAAAAGTACCTTTACATCAACTCCGTCTGATGTAATGATGAGTGAAGTTTTATGTATCGATGTCACAGTTTTTGTTTTTTTTGTCTATCTCAGCAACTCTTTCGACAAAGTGGAAAATCAGACGTGAAGCAGGTGAGTTTGGAAAAACAAAGTGACCAGTGGAAAAGGCAACACTGGAATGAGATTCAAAGACGTCTGACCTCATGGGAAGTTTTATTCTTATTAGAGATCAAATTTGCTGACTCTTAAGGATTGTTTTTTTTTTTATACATAAAACAGGGCAAAACATGACCAAAAACGACATCACTGCTGACTGGACAAAAACGTGACTCCTCTGATGGCATCTGAACGCCTTGTGGCACCCAAATTGGCACCGGCTGGGTGGTTACAGGAGCTGGGTGGAGCGGGGGAGCGAGGCCCCTCGCCCACCGCCGAACCGAGCATCATGCCTCCGAGCTATGCAATTATTTTTGCACCTCGTCCAATATCAACTTGAGAGCAATGCAAATTATTTAAGACGCGCTTTTCAGGGCTCGCAATTATAATAATGATGATCTCAATTAGCGTTGCCATTGCCTCGGACTATTTAGCAGGCAATTTTGCAGCCTGGAGGCGAGAGTCTTCTAGGGAGCCGACATGCATCATCAGGTCAGGAGGGGTTGGAGGGAGGCAGAAGAGACAGAGAGAGACAGCACTCTTAATCAATAAAGTGTAAGACTGTGAGATATGTAACACCCAATCGCACAACGGGGCCGCTCATAAATTGACGGAATTGGTCAGCGGTGGAAATTAAAAGAATGATGCCCGGACGCAGTGTCTAATTCAGACAGCATGTACGCTGGTTGACCTCTTGCAGCGATACAGTATCAAAGAGGAAGGAACAGTTTTGAATTCCCATGCACTGTATCCTGAGAGTTAGACGAGAAGCTACACAACCAGTTAGCTTAGCTTAGCACAAAGACTCTAAACAGGGGGGAAAAGCTGGAATGGCTCCATTGAAGGGTTTTTGGCTTTTTTTAAAGCCTCGTACAAAGTCAGGCCAGCTATTTTCTCATTTCCTGTTTCATGCAAAACTAAGCTAGGTCTTCGGGCTCTACCTTCATATTACCCTCACTTTAACTCATTTACTTAATTATCTACCCTCTCATCTGTCTCACAACAAGAACCTGAATAAGCCTGTTTCCCAAAATGTCCATCTATTGCTTTAAAGCCACTTCTTCTTCATCAAAAAAGTGCAATTTCAATGCCTTCTGTTTCCCCAGCTCCTCATCTAGTACTGGAATACTGGAAGTGCAGTACTGCACTGCCACTGTATATTAGAGGGACTTCTCTCCCCCCCCCCCACCACTCATGTGGAAAAGGCTTGCTCCACCAGCTACCCTTTCTTTTATTCATTGTACTGTAAATAACTCCACTTTATGAAAAGCAGCCAGTGTGACTCACGGATACCTCTCTAACCACAACCCATTATTATTTCATGGCTTTTGAAAGAAGGGTCTATAGCAGGCGCTCTCACACTTTAATGTCGGAGCTCCCTCTGATGTTGTGTAGTACACAGCGGCCCTTGTTGCGCTCCGTATGCGATCCCTCACTTGAATTCACAAACACTTCCAAGTGCATAAATAGCACGGAAGAAGAAGAGTGCCTCGCGAGCTAGTTAATGCTCCGGAACGCCATTGCTGACGAGATAACAGGAGCCTGCCATGGCTGATGCAGTCAGACTGTCATTGGGGGGGGGGGAGAGGAATAGAAGTGTGTCTGCGCGCCTTTATGAAAAATGCTGTTGTTTTCTGACCTCTCATGGGACATCATATGGTAAGGGAGAAAAAAAAGAGCATGCATCAGTGTTACGACTAAATGACCAGCGGACATGATTCAAAGGGTCCCACGATGTCCCTGGGCACCCTTTGGAACGCGGGGAAGGCTCTCGGCATACAGACGAGCTAATGGCCAACCTATTGGTCATGGTAGATTCAGTTTGAATCTCAATGAGGGTGTCAGTGTGCGGCTGCTCCATGACCGACAAGGTGTGGTGGGCCTGCTGGAGTTGATTTAGCCACACGGCCTGTCATAGCGTTGTACCAGTCAACATCCATCAATGGAAAAGGCTAAAAGCCTTTTTCTTTTCTTTCTTTTTTTCGAAGTGTCAAGAGGAAACTGGAACGCGGCGCGATGAAATTTCACATCATTGTTTTCTTTACATGGTGCACAACCTTGACGGTAATAAGGGAGATTTTTTTTTTTTTTTTTTTACACAAGTATGACAACAGATTTAATAATGTAGTTTGTGCCAAAACCACTTTTGCAGCATGCGTAGCCTAGAAATGAATCCTAGCAGGGGAAGTCGCTTCTTACAAAAGCCTTTCAAAAAGGGTTGCACAGCAGTGCTTACGTGTATACTGGGACATGCTTGTGGTACATGAAAGCATTGGGCTTGAATCATACAAAGGCTAAACCCATTACAGGTCCAGAGGGGTGGGCAATACAGCACCTTGTCCCACTCTTCTAAACAAGACTCTAGGTGCTGCAAGTCGGAACAAAGCCTTGTAACATATACATTAAACTTTAATTGTTTTTTTCCCTTCACATCTCTGAAGTAGCAGCTCCTGAAATGTTAAAAGTGTAATGCCAGCTAGATTTTCATGGCTGTGCCTTTGTAGAATAAAAGATATATGTGTAACAGTGGAGGGGGGAGAAAAAAAAACTCTCTGATGCTGGAGGTAGACAGTTGCTTTTCAAATTCCAAGTTTTGGTCCTTTATTTTATTCAGCAGTGAAATGCCATGAATACAGAAAATAATGTCTTTTACAACTTCTCAACCATGACCTTCTAATGTCAGAGAACCTCGAACGTATGGACACAGCACACGGTAATGAAAAGTATCAAAAAAGTAGTTGAATCTCGATCGAAAGGAAACGAAACGAACGAAGAAAAAAAAAAGTCTTCACCAATTACATAAACATATGTTTGCTACAGTCCCAATTTACTGTATACATAGGGGGATCATATTCCCAATTATTAGAGAAGGATAGCAGTAGAAAGGATACATGACTCAACTGCCAGACATAATGCTTCATAAAGTATGCACAGAGGTACAAGCAATAAATACACACATTAGGTTAAGCCTTACAGCTATGCAAAGCAGATGCAGAAAAAGCAGGTTTGCTATTCTTAGCGAGCAATGAGAGAAACAGTAAAAATTCAGGTAAGTCAGAAAAGAAACACTGAGATTTTTTTTTCCTCTTAGAAAAAAGTCTGGTAAATTTATGGGTCCACCAACATTTTTTTTTTTTTTTACATAAGTATGCACAGTTATCAAAATACAGACAAAAATCAACCCAGAAAATCCAGACAATCCTAAAATCTAGTGGAGGAGCAGATCGCAGTTCTGGAGGTCTTTCTGGTATTATGTGCAAGCAACTATTTTAGACATTTTTTTTTACTTAATTTATACAAAACCCATGCAAATCTACAGGTAATATGCATTCTGTGGCTGACAGGTTTTATCCCCCCCCCCCCAAAACAGTATATCTGAGGTAATGCACTCGTATGCATTGTACGTACATTTAGGCCATCGTCTCGATGATTCTTATTATATTCTTTTTATTGGTTCTTGTTTCCAGTCCACCAAATGATTTTTAGACATGCATGTTTAAAACACAATATTCCCTTACAGGTAATCTATACATTATCATTCTACAAATGTTTGAGGATAACCTATTACAATGCAAATCTTCCATATCTTGACACAGGGAATGTAAACGTTGGTTGGAGCCACGTCCTATGAGACAAGCGTAGTAAAGTGTAACAGCTCTTGTGGCGTTCTTCGAATAACTCGTGCAATCTGTGGTAATTGTTCTGAATTTGCTGTGCAGAGGTAGAAGCTTTTTAGAAAGCCTTTTTGGGTAAGTGGGAGAACCCCTTTTTTTTTTTTCCTTTTTTTTTTTGAAAGACGCAGCGCCCTCTTTATTTGGTGTGATAAGATTATTAAGGACGTCGTCTTCAAGTCGTTTTGCTGACTCCAGCTAAGTATTGAAGGGATAAGCTTTGTTCCTGGGTTAACGTGGAACTGGCATGTGTGTCTGTGTGTGGGGTGGGTTGGGTGTGCGCGTTTGTACAGCACTACACGTGTCTGCGTGTTAAGCTCTTACAGCCAATCCCTGGGCTTGGCACAACACTTGAACACAACACATGCACAGTGTTTGCACTTTGGTCAAATCAGGCGGACGCGTCGCTCGTTGCAGCACGATACAAAGCCACTCGTTGGTCGGTTGGTTCTCCGACAGCGTGCGTTTTCTGCAGCTGGAGAGCTAACAGGAAGAAGAGGGTCGGCAAAAGCTAAGGGTCTGTGTGTGTGTTTGTTTGTGTGTGTTAGCCTCTGACTGGGTGTGTGTGGTTGCTTTGTAGCATTTCTTTATCCCATACAAGAGGAGGCAGAATTTTGTGTAACTTTGGTTTACTGAAAACAGAAATGACCATTAAAGCAACAACACTTTTCTAGATGACATTAGCCGTGAGGGAAATGATGGAACGTGGTCTCCACGGTAACGGCTTCTCTTCAGGTGTCTATAAATACCAGGTGTGTTATAAAAAGCTGGATGCCCATACAGATCAAGTGGAAACACCAGTTGTATCCGTATAGTTTAGAAGCTATGAACCACACAATGAGTATTTGATCGCAGGTTAAAGCAAATATCACCTAGAAAAGGTCAACTTTCACCTTCTGCAATGGCTATTATTATTTGCTTTTACATGGTAACCAAGCCACATCATTTCATATCAACTTGAAATCATGACTTACCGGTATTTGGCTTCACTAGATATTTTTCATGTTTGGTTAGAGATGTTTTCAGTTTCGGTTTTGACGCGGCTCGGAACAAAAACC
Source organism: Chaunax sp. Z400 (assembly GCA_037577475.1). Lineage (NCBI taxonomy): Eukaryota > Metazoa > Chordata > Actinopteri > Lophiiformes > Chaunacidae > Chaunax > Chaunax sp. Z400. The sequence goes on from CM075204.1 coordinate 18,486,125, forward strand.
GCCACGGAAATAAGACGAAATCATTTGACAGTCCCACTTAGAACATTACATATTCACTAGGTAAAAAAAAAAGAAGAAAAAAAAGAAGAGACTTCTGATGAGTTAAATGCATAACAAAAAGTTAAAAAAAATAAAGTCAAATCAACTTCACAACAACACACTGTTTCTGCACTTCCATTGAGTACACAAATGTTTCGTTTTGGTCATAATCCACTTGAACAGTTAGCTGCTCTCTACCAGTCAAATCACGAGCACAGAAAATGCCTGCAGTTAAAACATCACATCATTTTTTTTTTTTTTTTACCTACAGCACCTCTTGGCAGAAGATCTCCAAAGTGGACGTTCTATGAGTTTCAAATTACATGTCAAAAGTCAGCATTTATTTCCCCTCTCTCTCTCTTCCTCGTGATCATCTTTGTATAGGGCTAAATGAAACAATCCCAGAGGTTAGTCGAAGGTAGTTTACGGAAAAAAAGCTTCTCTTTGTACTAGTTTAAAGTCACAGAAGACGGGCCAAGAGGAGTTTGGCGGCTTCTGTCTATAAGCTATTGGCCATTGCTAGTGTTGGCTTTGGTTTCTAGCTGTTGCCTGTGACTGTTTGCAGGTAGACAAAGCTTTAGAACGAGGAGGTAAGGAGAACAGCAAGGAGAAAATTAGGCAGAAATGCAAAAATTGTTTTGTAAATGGTGCTTTAACACAACTATCACTTCTTTCCCGACTGAATTTCCAGCTTTTTTCCCCCACTTTTTAATTACAAACAGACGATAACCTGGAAGCCAACTTTTTTTTTTTTTTTTTATATATATATTTTTTTTTTTATTTTTTTTTTTCTGGACAGCTGCAATGCAGTTTTGGTACCGCAGTTCCGTTACTGGTGAGATTCAGGGAATGGCATTTACAGTTGGTGGTGTCTAAAATCATACCTTGAAATAAACGATGGTTTAAAAAAAAAAACAGCAACAACAAAAAAAAAAGCTAAAAATAATATACTGGCTTTCATAATAGTAGCAACATACAGGCAGTGACACAAATTTCTGAGACTACTCCTGTGCAAATGATAACAGAGCAACAACTTGAATTGAACCAGCAATTGTCTCTGGACATTAACAACTACTGGGGTTTGGATTATTCACAAACATAAAACGTCTTCCTTTTTGGCAGTATATGAGGCCGCTAGCTTTCAACGGAACATGATTTGCTCGTTTGTTTCACGATTCCCCCCCCCCCCCCGTCCATGGGTCCATGTGTGTGGCCACGCCATCTCTAATGAAATAGGTCTCAAAGAGTTTCGTTTTTTTTAATTCGACATCTCATGCCTGTCATGTTTAAGGATACCAAAGGGCTGCAACAAAGAGTTCCTCCGGACTGGCCTCCTTTCGGATGCATGCTCAATAAATAGTCCCAGTGGTGAGAGAGACAAAGAGAGAGTCAGCTGTGGCTGCTTGGGCTGTGAAGTGGTTTCTAGTCTTGCAGGAGGTCTGTGTGAGAGAAACAGTGCGGCTGGGTGAAGGGATGCGTCAAAAAAAAACTGAATCCTAGTCACTCCAAGTCTTCTGACAAGTTCCCTTCCTCCAGCTCCCGGTCGTCGTCCAGCTCTGGACTGTGATTGGCTGTCGTCACCAGTGACATCGGACAGTCGTCGTCATCCATATTAAGCGGCTCCTCCTTCACGTGAATGGGTGGCCTGTGGCAAAATCACATTGGTGGTAAATGTTAAGACTTTTTTTTTTTAGATGTTTTATGACAAGTTTCTGCAGCTTTTAGCCCCGTTTGACCCAGAACTAATTATTTTATTAACCCTCCTGTTGTGTTTCGGTCGAATGTGACAGATTTACGAGTTTTCTCTCTAAAAAAAAAAGTAGTTAATTTCATCTGTTTGTCATGAGGCTCCATGACTTTGTTCACATTGCATCTGAACACACAAAATACATTTTGAAAATTTTTATTACATTTTGGGTGTTTTATTTATAAATCCTTGGTGTTCCGGTCAAAAAATGACCGATCATTAGAAACGCCCCTTTTTGGCTTCCATGGCAACCCCCACAGGAACCTATCCACAATAGAGTTTTTCCCCATGGGAACCACACCTGTTGGCAATTGTCAAAAACAACCACAACATTGTTTCAATGACTTTTTAGAGGCTCACAGTTCATTCTGTGGCAGCACGATGACCAAAGGATATAAGCTCAGGTTAATGAGGCCTACAGGCCATAAATAGCAAATGGAATTTCAAAACTTGTAAAGTTCACAAGAACATGAGTTGATAAAAAGACGAAACACAACATTAGGTGATAATATATGTATTATTATGGATTTATAATTATGTACAGCTAATGGAAATCACCTGAGAGAAGAAAGACTGTAAGAAAAAGTAGTAATGCTAATTACTACCACTATAAAGTAATATGTAAAAGAGAGAAAGGGTATGGCACATGGAATATATTACATGCTGTTCAGCTAACGGATAAATATTTTTCTTGCATCCAAACCAGGCATATAACAGCCATTACATGCATTATCGAGTGAAGGCAACAACCATGTTGTTTGCGAGACGCTAATTCGACATGATGCCTCACGTCTACTGTAAGTAAGCGCATGAAAATTGCATGAAAAACACGGCCCCTGTAAGGCTGATAAGCTGTGATGTTCCAGACATGTTTGGCATTTAAAAGTTTACTGATGACACCAGGTTGAAATACATGAAAAAGGAAAAAGGGGAGAAAAAAAAAAAACAGGCCACATGATAAATAATGGAGAATTTCTCATCCCTGAGCCCCCTGGAGCAAAGGCAGAGGAGAGGCTTTTTTATCTAGTTAATAGAAAGCGCCGCTACTCGTTAATATGCAGGGGCTGTGCATGTCGCTCCTCAAGAGGAAAAACCGGCAGCTAGGTTCTGCCATTAATCAACTTCAGCCCCGGCAGTTCGCTCGGACACCATGATACATGTTTTTAACTCTAAATGGATGAATATCTTTAGCCACTGTCAATAAGCGCCGGGCAGGAAGCAGAAGCAGTGCTGTGAGCAGGATGACTTTCCCTTCAGAACAACAGAGGAGTGGGCGGAAAAAAAGAAGAAGTGTTGGGCGACTAACAAGAATAATAATGCTGTCACACAAACAAGGCATAACATGATCTGGGGCCCTAGTTGGGGAGAGGGGTTTGTGCCACGATGATAAATCTGACAAAACCTAATTATTTCTGACACATCGGATGCATCAGAAAGTCCCACAAGACTTTGAAAGAGGAGAGCAGGGGGGGGGGGAGAGAGAGAGAGAGAGAGAGAGAGCGACAGAGGGAGACTTATCAAGTGGTAGTGCGTTTGGACTCATCTCATAGCCTCTCCTGGGCTGCCTTCATCAGCGGGAAGGGAGGGTTGAAGAGGGGGGTTTGAATTTGAAAAGAATTTAAAAAGGTACAGATGACTTTAATATTCAGAGCCTAATACTGTAAATTAATATTCTGATGTGGTGGGATGAAGAGAGGAGGCTGATCTTAGAGGGATGCATGCAGAGAGATGAATATTTCTGTTTCTGCCCCTCATGAGAGGCAAAGGGAAAAACATGTCGGACAGAAGTTAGAGAAACAGAATGAAACGCTGCAACCTCTGACCTGGCAATGCAAGAACACTCATTTTTTATTTTTTAAATGTTACTTAATGCCGTCCTTATAGGTGCTGAGAGGTTTGGCATCACTGTAGAGAACCCAATAAAAGTAATACATAATGGAAATAAATTTGACATTTGTATATTGATATCTTTGCTACTTTCTAAATTCTAAAGGTAACTTTTTATGTCCCTCTATTAAGCATCTATTAGCAGCATACAAACATTTAACTAATAGTTTATAACACACTATAATCTTTATAATTTTACACCTGTGTTTTGCTATCTTCTCCTTTATTATCGGCCTTGGCTGCTTCTCCTTTTGAGAGCCTCCAGGAGGAGTGACTGACAAATACATGAGATAAGATAAGATAAGATAAGAAGATCCTGATCTTTTAGTCACCATTACTGACGAATCGAAAACCGTGTTTTACTTGAACGCATCACATCGATCCATTAACATGGCTGAATGTGAGATGTATCACAAATCAGCGTCTCCACTGTCATTTTAATATGCGTCTCATTACGTGTTTGTGTGGCTTTGAGTTAGAAAATATGCAGGGCCACATTCACAGGCCGGAGATTTCCTCCACTTTATTAAAATATGTGGATGAGCCGTTTAGTGTTTAATGGCTATCTGCCGTTATTGAGTCACTCGGGAATAAACGTTGGACTTTGTGGTGCAATAAATATGCAGAGCCCCGTGCGTTAGGTGTGTGCAGAGCTCGGTGCGTTAGGTGTGTGCAGAGCTCGGTGCGTTAGGTGTGTGCAGAGCTCGGTGTGTTAGGTGTGTGCAGAGCTCGGTGCGTTAGGTGTGTGCAGAGCTCGGTGCGTTAGGTGTGTGCAGAGTTCCGTGCGTTAGGTGTGTGCAGAACCCTGTGCGTTAGGTGTGTGCAGAGCTCGGTGCGTTAGGTGTGTGCAGAGCTCCCTGCGTTGGGTGATGCAGGGCCCTGTGCGTTAGGTGTGTGCAGTGCTCGGTGAGTTAGGTGTGTGCAGAGCTCCGTGCGTTAGGTGTGTGCAGAGCTCCGTGCGTTAGGTGTGTGCAGAGCTCGGTGAGTTAGGTGTGTGCAGAGCTCCATGCGTTAGGTGTGTGCAGAGCTCCCTGCGTTGGGTGATGCAGGGCCCTGTGCGTTAGGTGTGTGCAGAGCTCGGTGCGTTAGGTGTGTGCAGAGCTCCGTGCGTTAGGTGTGTGCAGAGCTCCGTGCGTTAGGTGTGTGCAGAGCTCCGTGCGTTAGGTGTGTGCAGAGCTCCGTGCGTTAGGTGTGTGCGTGCGTTCAACCTGCCCGCTCTCACATCAATTGGAGATTAGCACCAGCGATCATGCGGAGGTATGTCAGGGATGCAAATAAGGTCATTAGTCCACGAGTCCACGGGCCGAACGGCGGGCTGGGGGACAGGAGAGGAGGGCGGAGGAGAGGGGGTTGGGGGTGGGGATAGGGGTGAGGACTGAGTGGGGGGGGGGAATCAAAGACAGTCATAACATCTCACTATGATTCATTAACTGACACCAAAGAGGGGCGGTCACCAAAACGATTAGATGTGGCACCAGCTGATCGAATAGAGTGATATTAACCAGGTTTATTTTTTAATTTTTTTTATACATGATGGAGTTGTTTACTGGGAGAAACCTTCTTCTCCAGTTTATTCTCATTTTCTATAAAAAAAAAAAGTTACCGATTTCACACCACAAACCCTAATTTTACAGAATTTGAGTCTCTCCTTGTTTGTGGTGCTTGTAGCACTTTTTTAAGCACAGCCCTTAGGGTGTACATGAGTGTATTGGATGCATTCACACACACACACACACACACACACACACACACACACACACACACACACACACACACACACACACACACACACACACACACACACACACACACACACACAGCGTGGCCTGGGGCGATCTGGTTTGCGGTTAAGCAGATAGCATTAACCTTTAGATGTTGAGGGGAAGGAGAGGTTTGTCTAATTGTTGGATCGCCTTGGTGCTGCTGAGGAGGCCTCTCCTGAGGAAGGCCCTTCAAGGTGATGTACTATTTAGTTTAGTGCTACGAGCCACTCCATTATTTAAACAACACCCTGAAAAGCCGGTCATGAAAAACACATTTCTTCCATTTTGAGGTTGTCATGGCTGTGTAAAGGCAGGCGGAGGATGAGAGGGAATGAGGGAGGGAGGGACGGATGAATGCGTCTCATCCCTCCATAGCCGCTCGGATAAAGCGTGGCCAGAGAGGGAAGGGAAAGCGAGCGAGGAAGAGAAAGTCGATGCTGTCCGGTTGCTAAAAGTTAAATGACCTGGGGGAGCGGGAACGCCGGGGTTCTGTCTGGAGCTGGGAAGATTTGCTCCACTTAACACCCCCTTTCAGGGAGGGGTAAACACGTCCAGATAGATGAACGTATAGACATGTGGCAGGCCGAACCAAACGCTCCTCTGCTCCTGCTCACAGAGACGCATGGAGCTGGAGTGCATCCTTTATCCATTACCCAAGTGCTCCACCGATGTCGCCTGACTTTGCTGCACGAGATTTGATGGGCAGCGGATGAGAATCACTCATGTGCAATTTCTGTTTGTCTGAGAATGTGTCTATGTGTGTGTCTGTGTCTGTGTGTGTGTGTGTGTGTGTGTGTGTGTGTGTGTGTGTGTGTGTGTGTGTGTGTGTGTGTGTGTTTCCCTGCATGCTACCTTCACCAGTCTGGGCTCATTTCACATCAGTTTTTTGAAGAGCTCTCTCTCTCTCTCTCAGCTTCATTAAAAGAGAGATGGAACAGGGGTAGATTTTAGAGTAATTAATGCGACACTTGCTCAATATTAATAGGAAGAGTCTTTCATAACATATTGCAGCTAAACCCCTGGAACGCAGACAGTGGTGTAATTAAAGACCAATGTGTAATAAAGCCTATTTATAGAATTATAACTAACTGCTATCCAAAACGTCAGGCTCACCTCAGGCGTCACTGAGAGTTAAAACAGCTGCTTAAGATACAATACATACTAGAAATTGAACCTTGCCCCCCCCCGATCATGACAAAGTGAAGAACACAGAGGGACTGTGGGTTAAATATCAGGCAATTAAACCTACAAAGGGCATAAGAGTGATTCAGTGTAGAGGTGGAGGCGGGGGGGTTGAACATATTCTAAGATAGTTACTCGTAAAAAGATGAGATGTGTGAGTCTGACACAGTAAGGGAGGAGGGGGGGGGGGGTTCATGCAGGTTTTAACAGGATTTCACGGATGATGTTTGGGTTCCTGGTTTTTACTAAAATGTATTTTTTTTAAGATGCAGATCACTTTGAAAGAAATCACTTTTTAATGGAGCCACGTGCAAAAACTGTTGCCGACACTTTACCTCAAACGACACCAGAAACACAGAGTAGAGACATAAAATGTAATATTTCCAAGTGATAAAAGAAAACTACAAAGTGTTTAAAAAGTATTTCTGCATTTTCCTTTTCACTTTTGAAGAATCAAAATGAACACAAACACATTTTTTTTATGTTTTCAAACATAAAATGCATCATGAAACCTAATAATCATGTAATTATCTGCAGTGCATGGAGTTGCAGTAATGATCTGAATGACTTACATGTGTGCTGGTGGGGAGTATCCGGGGCTGCCGTGTCCGTTGGTGTCTAGGTGGTCCAGCGAGCCGTTGAAGTCCTCGTGGGCGGACTGCATCAGGGTCGGTGGGCTGCCGCTCAGCGTACCTGGGGGGCTGCCGCCCAGCAGTCCCGGCGGACTACCGCCCAACAGCCCCGGTGGACTCCCTCCCATCAGGCCGGACGCATCTCCTCCCAGGAGGCCGTGGCAGTTGCCTCCCATCAGGCCCGTGGAGCCGCTGCTCATGAGGCCGGGGGTCCCCAGCAAAGGTAGGGAGGTCTCTGCCAGCGCAGCCTGAGGGAGGAAGGGGGACAGAATGTTCAGATTTAACATAGTAATCATTGTGTTAAGTGTTTTACTGTTGCAGGATATTTTCCCTCCCCTGCTTGACACTCTTATGCCCTTGTCTGGTGCGACTATTAAAAAAGTCCCCCCAGAAAACTTCACCTCAAAATAATAAAAAACTCCTGACACTTTCGTCTGCTGAGCATTAAAGTTATATACATTGATTAAATTTTTAAAGTTTTTGCCATGAGCATCTCAACGCCGTACACTATGAAGCCAAATCATTTATGACAGCTTAGATAAATATTAATGCGCATGCCCTTGCATTTGCACACGGCGCTATCAATCTAAGGGGTGGCTGCTGTAGCTGAAAGAGGGGGGGGGGAGAAGGACGGAGAGTTGCGTCCTGATTCGACCACAGGGTGGCCTTCTGACTCTGGATGTGGGAGAGGAGGAGAGAGAGGGGGGGGGGGGGGGGGGGGGGGGGGGAAGGGGTGAGAGAAGAGATACAGGAACTCACAATCGGGGGGAAAAAATGCAGAACCTGACAAAAGAAAACTTGCGTGAGAACTAATGTGGAGCCCTATTGTTCGCAGTAACTACACTTATTCAGCCAATCAGACACACAGTCGTCCGGCCTGTCAGTCCAATATGGAGGCTTCATTTCATACCTGTAAGCTGGCATTTAGTGCCGATCCATAGCCAAGACTGGAGGGCAGGTTCTTGACAAGTGATGGACTTCTGGATACATTCAAAGAAAACAGACATAAAAGAAATATATTAGATATTCGTGAATAAAGACAAAAATGTATAGCAGGGAAAATCACAGTATGTATGAAGCAAAGGAGAGAAAGAGGTGGACAGAGAGAGAGAGAGAGAGAGAGAGAGAGAATTTGGACACACTCGTTCTCTATGCTCCTCTCGGTGTCATCGACTGTCAGATCTAGATCTAAGGAGAGGTGACAGAACTCGTACCCTGTGATCTTCTGCGACCTCCGCTTCTGGTACTCCACCTCGTCCACCGTCCACACCGCCCCCTTCACGTTCTCCACGCGCACAAAGCACTTGTGCAGACTGAGGTTGTGGCGAACGGCGTTCTGCAGGGGAGACGCAGGTCAGAGGGATGAGGTGAAACGAATCATATTCATTCATTAGGTGTCAAAAAAGAAAAAAGAAAAAAGGAAGGCTTGGAAATTGATTTTTTTTTCTCCTTGCATTTTGAAGAAATTCTTAACATTCATGCACCATTGATTTAATTAGTAAAAACTGAGTGAGAGCGAATGCTCTTACAAGTCCTGCACACAGTACATATCAATCAGAGTAAGTAGGCTAAAAGGAGGTAATCAGCATAGCGAATGGCTTATGGTGGTGACAGAAGTGGTAATGGCGGCCTTGATAATGGTGATGTCAGTAACCCCTTCTGCTCCAGAGAAGCATTCCTCTTAATGGACACGTCGTTTTAAAGATGACAGCACTGCAAGAAGAAAGGCCGTCATCAGGAGGCCCTTGTGTCGGTGGGCGTGTCTGAGAGAGTGGAGGATTAAGGTGAACTGTATCTGACATCTGCACGTCCAAATATTCTCCATGTGGTGTCACATCTGGTGCTGAATGCAGGCTTACACGACACAATTAGCTCTCACACGTATTAGCGATGCTAAATTAAAACGGGCTACGTCTGTCATACAGTAAGGTATTTTCATTAATTACAAAAGCAGGGAAACCTATGGAGAAAGAAGTCGTCTTATATTAATACGGCCGTAATTAAAACATGCATCAGACTCTACAAATAATAACCTCGGCTTTTAATATCCCTGCCTCTCATATTTATCACCTCCCTTAGCTTGGTGTGTACCGCGCTCCTTTCTCCAAGAAAAAGGGATTCAGAAAAAAAAAAAGAAAAAGAAAAACCTCATAAGCAGATCTCGCATCTGACCTGAAAATCCCAGGATTTGATTGATCTTAATGCCCATGGCTCTGAATATGATAATTTTAATATTAATGAGCAAATGAGCAGTTTTATTATGCATGCTATATAGTTAGAACTAATAAGCTTCTGGGTGAGAGAAAGAGAGAGAGAGGAGAGTGGTGTGTGTGTGTGTGTGTGTGTGTGTGTATCGGGGGGGGGGGGGGGGGGGGGGGGGTAGATCCCTCTTTTGAGCTGATGAGACCAAGCAGAGATATTAAACTACCTTTCATTTCTTTCTCTCTCTCTCACCCACCCCTTTTTTAAAATTTCTTTTTTTTTTAACAAATTCTCTCTGTTAATCAAATGACAAGCCCATAGCTGATCATCCCGCTAATACTTACAAAGGGAATAGTGGAGCTGTAGATGTAAATAGATCACCTGGGTTATTGTGCCGGGTGGAAGGACACGGAGACCAGACGTTTCTAATGTCATCACTGTTTTATCACAGGAACAAAGGGAGTTTTTTGTTGTTGTTGTTGAGAAAACTAAGAAAAATAAATAAATTTGAAAAGGTGCACATGCTTGTATGCACGTAGTAACACGCGACAACATACCTCCTCATAACATTATTACACAGCAAAACATCGGCCGTGCTGCACCTAACAAACTGGGAAAGGGCACCGATCTTTTTTGCATGCCCTCCTGAATTGGTGATCACACGCCCATGCGCTCATTTGCATTCCAAATCCAAATTAATTCACTTTGCTAAATCTAGTGCTGCGCCACGTCTTGCATACTGATGAGCGGCTGGTTGGGAGTTTTCCCTCCAGTCCTCTGCGCAGCCACAAAGGCTAAAAGGCGGCTAAGGGATGATGTGTGGGGGCCACGGGAGAAAAACGCCGAAGACACCGATGCTCGAGCGAAGCCGTCTTTATCAGCAGGCGGACACGCTTCTGGTTAAAGACTCTTTTTTTAAAGCATCTTTGTGGAGGTAGACGGGACAATGAAGTTGTTGGACAGATACACAAATGGGCCCTTTTGTGTTCTCCCTTTATGACAGACCCAAATCTCACTTTCCTCCCTGCCTTGGTTCCACATGCTTAACCCCTTTCTGACATGTACTTTATGTGTTTGTGTCCGTGTGAGTTCTCCTGCGTCTTTGGCCCCCCCCCTTCATACAGATGAGAGCTGGTTAACAGGCAAACAGCCATCTTTCTTCCTAATTAACCAATGATATGCGAGAGAAGGTGGCTTGAGGAGTAGGAGGTGGGGTGTCTCTCGGAACAAAAGGTGCTGATGATGGAGTGGCTGCTGTATAATTAGTGCGTCAGAGCACCTCTGCTCTCCACGCCAAGCCTCCGCTATTAATTGCACCAAATTAGAAAACGATATCCGAGGCAGAATAATTCTTTCGGCTGTCATTTCCAAGCAGAGAAGGCAGAGGGTGGAAAAAATAAATAAGAGGAAGAACGGGCTCGGTTTGGAAACGGAGGGGAGACGAGCGCAAATCGCTCAGGGCTGAGTAAATATGTGCTTTTCTGGAGGTTTTGTTCGACTCCAGTGAGAGAGAGAGGAGCGGTCTGTACAGTAAGACGAGTGAAAGGGCACAGCGGGGAGGGGATGCGTGTGTGTGTGTGTGTGGGGGGGGCTCATCAAGGTTACCTTCCAGGTTGCAGCGTTGCGTCTGAAGTAGGCAAACGTGCGTGTGAACCAGCTGTAGATTTCATTAAGCGTTAACTGCATGTCGGCAGAGTCCATGATAGCCTGAGAAGAGATGACATCAAATAATGGTTTACTAACGAGACCACATAACTGACACACACACACACACACACACACACACACACACACACACACACACACACACACACACACACACACACACACACACACACACACACACATCAAGCTGCCATGATTCATGCAGCAATTAATTTTAATCTAATCAGGCAAAGTTAATTTATTTCCCACTCACCTGTCTTATGAGGGTTGCATAAGTAAATGGCGGTCTGACATCTGCGTTCTTATAAAACTCGTAGTTTGGGGCGATCTCTGGAAAAATAAATACTGTGTCACCACCTGAAATAATTGGTAAATTTCATTCCTTTAGGTACAGAATTTACTCAAGGTTTCATCAAATTAAAAAGGGGTGGGTGGGGGAGAGACAGAGAGGGGGAGAGGAGGTGAGGAAAAAAAGGGGGGGGGGGGTTAGAGGGGGGGGCACATCAAATCAGCATTTTCCATGTCTAACAAAATGCATTTTTAATTAATCTCTCTCATGAGAGATCTTAAACACTAATACATCCATAAAATGAGATCCGTGTAGTTCGTTAGGGTGAGGCTGAATAATTGATGTCTCCACACTAAACACAGAGTAAATACAAACATCAAAGACAGCGTTTTAAATGCAAAGCTTCATACATGGAATGTCTCCATGTAATAAATATTGTATTTTCTCGCCATTATTTGAACTTAATTAACATTCATGTAATATTTATGCACAGAGGAAGTTCTTGTCTATTTACATATAGATTGATTAAACACAGCCTTTTTTTTTTTATAAAAACCAACCAGATATCACACATTGGTAAGACATAAAAGCCTCTGCAGTAGTATTGTGTGTGTGTGTGTGTGAGTGTGTGTGTGTGTGTGTGTGTGTGTGTGTGTGTGTGTGTGTGTGAGTGTGTGTGTGTGAGTGTGTGTATGAATGTGTGTGTGTGTGCATATGCATGTCTGGGTGTATTAAAAAAAAAGTACTAGGACACCATAATGGGTCGATTAAAATTAATAGGGTGGAGGTATCACATGTAATTTGCTATTTCAACATTATCTAGTCATTAAATTTGAATAGAGATTCACAAAGGAAAAACAATCAAGTCAACAAATTCTGAATTGAATTTTAATCCCATTCAAATCTCTGTGTGTGTGTGTGTGTGTGTGTGTGTGTGTGTGTGTGTGTGTGTGTGTGTGTGTGTAGGTGTGTGTGTGTGTGTAGGTGTGTGTGTGTAGGTGTGTGTGTGTGTGTGTGTGTAGGTGTGTGTGTGTGTGTGTGTGTAGGTGTGTGTGTGTAGGTGTGTGTGTGTAGGTGTGTGTGTGTGTGTGTGTGTGTAGGTGTGTGTGTGTGTGTAGGTGTGTGTGTGTGTGTGAGACATGCAGTGCTGAGTAGTTAGTCCTACCTGACGACAGGGGCATGGAGTATTTGTCCGAGTGGCGTCGGCGCATGGCTCCCATACTGGGGACGTTGGCTCCTCCCAGTACTGACGGCACCTGGGGCATGGCGGCCATGGGCGTGATCGGCGCTGTGGGCGTGGTGGGCGTCTGAGGTAAGTTTGGGGGCGATGCTGAGGGCAGGTTCTTGGACATGGTGACGCTGGACACCAAGTTGAGCTGAGACGGAGGAAGACGGGGGAAGACGGGGCGCGGATGGGGGGGATGATACAAACACAAGTAGCATGGAGAGGGAGGGAGGGAGGGGGGAGAGAGTGAGGAAGGCATTATTTTGTGGTCTCTCTGACGGAGCCGAGTGTCTCCTCTCCTCCTCTCTAACACAGCTGTGTTTCCACTAACAAGCCTGGTGGAGAAGAGCCAGACCATCTTCCACTAATTACAACCACCAAATTGTATCATAAGAATTCTAATTAGAGCACGCTGTTCAAGATTATCCAACGATCAGCCTCCGTGTTATCCCGGCCCCATCTCGCTTTATCTCTCTATTTATCACTCCCTCCCTCCCTCACCTCCTCCCTCCTTCTCCAGCCACCCATAATCCTCCTCAAGCTGAGACAATGAGCAGGTAAACAGTGTTTGCTGTAGGTGAAAATGTGCTGCCCCTCATCCGGAACCGATGACCGATCACTCATATATAACTAATACAGCATCATTGGTCAATACCTCAAAGACTCTTTTTTCCATGGCATCGTGCAGACATGGACGATCTGCTGTAATTCAGTACGATCTGTTTTCATTATTCAGTCACCATCTTTTGGTTTTGTCCCACAGTTGTGTTCCAAGCATTTCTTTGATCAAGAGGAACTTATGGGTTAGAGGACGAGAACCCAGAGAAACATGTAGTAATAAAAAGAGTTTTTAAACCCTGTGGTTACTACAGAAACCCCTCATTTCAGACCCACACTGCAAACCCTTCTGTACTTACTAAGATTTAAAATTATAGATCTGGAAACATGAGATAATTATCTTGTTTTAAAAAGTTATTTACTTGATTTCTCTTTAATTCTTTTAAGAAAAATGATCTTGCTGCATGGACAGATAGTATTAAGCCATGTTCTTCTCGAATTCAGCGTTCAGCTCTTGTATAAACCCACATAAAGCCTCCGAGCAGCCAACTGATTGGGGCAGACATTTTATATAATTGTCAGTGCAAAAAACTAAATTGCTGTAAAAGACAATTAAGTGTTATTTTCCTGACACTGGAAGTCTTACTTTGCAGGTAAAGTTTCAGACTGTTGTCTCATTGATGGACACTTACGATGACAGAACTTTAAACATCCTCAACAACACAACTGGAAGTCATTATTGCTCCATGAGGAGGTTACAGTTAATTCATCACCCCTAATCCGATGAGATATTAAGTGGATGAAGAATTATGACAAGTAAAAGTTCCTGTTCTTTCTCTTGAGTCAGGCTGAAAAGACTCTGCGTGGACAGTTATGGAGACGCAGAGTCTTTTGTCTCCACTCCTTCAGCATTAGGGCCCAGAGATCGTGCGTCACCTCTGGCACGAAATGCCGACCGCGCTTCGCTAATCGTCGGGCTTTTCCACCACTTTCGCGTTCGCTTCCCAAATCTCATGTGAGAGGCTCTAACTGACTGGAAAATTTTCTAACTGACCTTTTAGTCCCCGCGCTAATTTAGTTGGAATGGTAATGACATCGTTACATATTCAAACCAAATTGCCTTAATTGTGACTCTACAAGTGGAATGCGTCCATTTGCAGGAGTTTGAATTAAAACAGAGTTGAAAGATGGAAGGGGGGGGGGGCACTAAGGCACTGAGAGACGGAGGAGTGAGGCTGAGGAGGTGGTCATTTGTGGCATATGTTGATAAATAGGATGAAATGTCAAGTTTGAGAGACTAGGGTGGATGGAGGGGGTTTGGGCTGATAATTATAAGCCCACTTAGCTGTAATGAGCTGCTACAGTGATGGGCTGGGACCAGGGATGGCTGCATGAACAGAACTCTGCTGAGCAAATCTGTACATTTTGACTGATTATATAAAAATAAGTCCAAATATTACCTACTCAACCCTCCTGTTGTGTTTGTTTCCTGTTCACTCGTTTGGTGTTCCTGGTCAAAAATGATTTATAGCTGATTATAAATCCATAATAATGCATATATTATTACCTAATGTTGTGTTTCATCTTTTTATCAACTCATGTTCTTGTGAACATTCCAAGTTTTGAACTTCCTTTTGCTATTTATGGCCTGTAGGCCTCACTGACCTGAGCTCATATCTCCTGTCTGTCGTGCTGCAACAGAATGAACTGAGGGCAAGGCCTCGAAAAAGCTTTATATATCATTTAACAGTGTTGCAGTTGTTTTTGACTATTGCCAACAGGTGTGCTTCCCATGGGGTAAAAATTCTATTGGGAATAGGTTCCCGCTGGGGTTGCCATGGTAGCCAAAAAGGGGCGTTTCTAATTTTGTACACCAAAGATGTACAAAAGTTCAATAAAACACCCAAAGTTTTATAAAAATTCTCAAATTTTATTTTGTGTGTTCAGATGTGATGTGTGAACAAAGTCATGGAACCTCATGACAAACAGATGAAATTAACTACATTTTATTTTAGAGAGAAAGCCTGTAAATGGGTCAGATTTGACTGGAACACAACAGAAGGGTTAGACCTACAATCATGTCTTTTTCTGTTCTATTTCGCCCTCACTACAAATACACACACTCGACCGATAAAATCCAAATATTCATTCTTTTCTCCAGCATCACTGGAGTAATAGAAACGTAATCGCCATTTAATTCAGGATGATTAAGGCCGTGACAGTGTCTGCATCCTGCTTCAAATCGGGAAAAGGAAACTAAATAAAGACTCGCATAATGTGTGACAAAAAAACACTTTGAAATATGCGAATGATATTCAAAAATAAAAGCCTTTGTCTGCACGTACAGGCATGTGTATTTACAATGTTAAACCTAATTTCCTGCCCTTTCCTGTCTCTGATTGCAGCTCTTTCACCTCTGGCTCATCTGCATACACACCCAAGGTTGAGAGGGAGAAAGAGAAAGAAAAAAAAGAGAGAGAGATCTTATTATTCAGAACCTGCAGCCTTGCTAACTTTGATTCTCATCCATCCATGGCATGGCCGAAAGGTAGCATTTAATGAGGTGTGATTCAGTGAATAAAAGGGGTCATATTAGAGACAGTGCACCGGTGTCTTGCATCTGTCTGGCTTTTGGTTTGTTCCTGGGTCTCACTAATGAAAAAAACAGGACATATTTCCAAACATGATAGGCAAACACAGACTTTTCACATGCATCAAATGTATCTGTGTGATTCCACTGAGTGTAAATCCAGTGTCTCTGCTTACTTTAGCAGAAATCACACACACACACACATACATAGAAGTTATTCCACACAACTGAATCCTCATATTACCTCCCCTTAAAAAAAAAAACAGGGGAGCCTTAAAACTGAGGACTTAACTGTTCGTTTAAGAATTCTGTCTGAATTGCCCCCACCATCAAATGCAATTAGCTGCTCTTTCATGTGTGCTTTATGTAATGCAATACTTCATTAGCATCATTCATTCATATTCAGGAATGGATTATAGGCTGCAAACTCTTTATTGGACAAGATGGAGCCAAGCTGCTGGAGTTTTGATGATTTCAAAAAAAAAAAAAAAAAAAAAGCTACAAAGACAGAGAGAGATGGAGACAGACTGAATAGTAAAAAGGTTTGATTCCTGATGGAATTGTGGGATAATTATGCTATCTTGTGATTATCTACATTCTGTGATGAGGGGAATTATTCTGTTGAAAGTAGGCACTTACTAAGCAGCAGAAACACGCTAACAATGTTTTGCTCTCAAATATTTCAAAACGTCTAAAACTGGGAGGCAGTAATGTTTGCAAAACCTATCGTCTTGATATTAAATTCAAACACTGGTTTGGGGGGGGGGGGGGAGTGCATTAGCAATCGTTCAATCTGGCGAAAGGTGAGAGAAAGAAAGTGTAGAATGACATCATTTTCCATCGTTCACAATTTTTGGCGTTTTCTTTTACTTTCTTTCTTTCTGTGACCAATTTCAGCAGCACTGTGAGCATTTATGTCAACATCACACTTTCTTCACCGCTCAGCTGTAATTTTCAGGTGTTTGTTGTTAAAATGACACATCTTCTCCTCTCTCTCATCCCACCTCTGAGTGTTACTGCGTTCAAGTCATCAGCAGCCAACAGGTTGTTTTGGCTATTATCTCCATCACAAAGAAATGACCCTGCGTTTTAGCCGAGGACTCCGCCGCTTCACAACTATCGTCCTCTTGCGGCGTACGATACTCTGCCTGTAACTCTGTATTACAGAATCCCATTCCACTCCTCCCCCCACACACACCCCCTTTTTCATCTTCGGTGACTCGCTCGCACAAGTGGCGCGGAGGGTTAAACTGTTCATTTTCTGCATGGAGCCTCATTCATAGCCAAGCTTGTTTACGGTAGCTGGAGCAATATGCACTCACTGGTTTAGGAGATGACTTGGGTTCTGAGGGCCGCATGTGCAAGTGGGCCATCATCGCCTGAAGACGCTCACGTTCTTTAGAAAGCTGTTAAGAGAGAAGAAGAGAGTGGAGTAGATTAGAGTGGAGGAAAAGGAGAGGAATAGACAGAAGGATGGGAGTGAAGAATAGGAGACATATATACGACTGGGGTTGCAGAGCGAAGAGGAATGAAGAGAGAAAAAGGTTTGATATGAACCAGACAGATCTGCTGATGATGTGGGGGAGAATAAGGGAGGCTGGGGGGGGTGTAAGAGCAGACGGGTCAGGCAAAACAAATAGCATTTCATCTTTTTGTCAATAGGAAAATTTAGGTCAGCGAGGCTCTGACAGTAACAAGCTAGTTGGCCATAAATTAGGTGGTCCTGAGTGTCTGCTCAAAGTCCTGTGGACACTGTTAGGGGGATGGAGCGCAGCCAGCAGCTGCTGAGAGGTGAAGGGGTCTTCCAAACAGGGTGCCAGGTGGCCCCGCCTCCCCGGTCCAGTTAGTGGCCCCGGCCATCACCTATCATCAATCTAATTCACAGGGACTGACAGGGACTAGACCATGTGCTCAACACCCACCCAATACCCTTAATATACACACACACACACACAAACACAGAGAAACACACACACACAGAGCTGGGCCTCATTACTAGTGACGGCTCTCGTGTTGGAAGAAAAGAGGGGGAAGAGAGGGATGGTGGGAGTGAGGAAGGAAAGAGAAGGGAGGAAGAAGAGGAGACAGGACACACAACGCTGTAATTGGTCACACTGCGAAGCGCAAGGCTTCAGTAGCTTTGTGTCTCCATGAGAAACAAAAACAGAAAAGAAATGAAAGGAAATAAAATAAATAACATTCTGTCACTGTTTAACATGCAAACAGCATTTAAGATAAACATGTGAGGGAGGAAATGCCTTTATAACGTACCGCCTGCACTGTTGGCGTCACATTCCACATATATGCACTAAATGTGCTGATCGGGTTTAATAATAATTATAACTTACTGGAGGAAACTGAAGCAAAATATGCTGCTGTGAAGAATCTGAAGGCCTGTTTTCAAGTACATCCATCAGGCTCTTTGCATGAACACACATATGTATTTGTTTCTAGAGGAAGAGGAGCGTCTGTCGGCAGTGCTGAGTAATAACGTCGCTCAATCAGCGCTCTTATTATCCAGCCAGCGTGACTTCTTAATAAGGTCACGCACCACCTACTGAAAATAGTTCCCTCCTTTTGAGCTTTCTTCAGGTGCAAAGTGCAGTTAATTAACACAGCAGACTGGGAGAGATGCACGAGCTATTAATTGGAAAGAAGAAGAAGAGGAAGAAGAAAAAATAAAAAAAAGAGAGAGAAAATAAAGCACACACTTAATTCAATTAAAACGGCCATAATTGCTTTCGTTGTAAGGCCTGAGGATTCTTTTGTTTAGTGGCTTTGTTGAATCCAGCAGGTCCTGCTTGTCTGGTGCTGTTAAAAAGCAGACCACAGGATGGTCTCTCTCTCTCTCTCTCTCCCTCCCTCCCTCCCTCCCACAACTTTGAAAAATAAAGTTTTGCACTGGATGATTAGTTGTTTAAATGAGGAATGAGTTCACAATAGAAGGAATGTGACAGTATAACAATACATATAGCTTAATCCCCAGCTCTGTGTTGAGGTGTGTTTGCGCCCTTTATTACCTGAAAGGAAGACTTACTTGTATTTCCAGCTGCTGTACGACTTGCATTTGGACTCTACACTGGGCTGTGCTCCGGTCGTCCAGGGCGTGTTCGTTGTTTAGGTGTCTGGAGGTGGAGGGACGGACAGACAAGACGGAGAAAGAGGTCACACATCACCTTAAATACATCAAACTGGGCAGAATTACACTCATTTTCACCTGGACCCAAATTTTGGAGGCTGATAATTCCAGTATCTGTTTTGCTTTCATGATAATATTTCTATAATGGGATAATTATCTATAGGATACAGTTAGGGGCCATTGTTCCGTTCTGAAATGAGGTAATTAGAAGTAACATGACGCCATGTTTAACATGACAATAGGCCTGCGTCAGTTTAGATGGCTAACTTCAGCGCCGCCCGGATCGCGCCGCTTTCTGCTGAGAATAAAAGATGCTGCCCCAGCAGAACGGCTTCGTCTCCCTCGTTTACCGAAAACAATACACACAATTTAACACCGGCAACATTTGACACACAAAGGCAGCTCCCTCCACTGAAGGTGCATTATCCAGTCGCAGACGTATTAAATGCATCTGGTGTGTGTTCGCTTCATTAGAAGAAAAAAAGGCAGCCACACAGCCATAACAGTCAATGAGGGTTTTTTTTTCTTTCTCTTGATTGGATTTCGTCTGTAGGACACAAAAGAGCCTCGCCATTAAGACAGACCTTTATTCCTGGTAAAGCATACATATGCACACACACACGCACAAATATGGAGTTTAAAAAAAGAAGGGGTTTCTAAAGTGTTGTGATGCTGGGTAATGAGCCTCTATCTAAATGATCATTGGTGACAAACTCACAAAGCAAGCTTTGAGGAGGCATGCTTATGAAATGCCAGAGCTGCCACTTTATCTCCAGTAATTATAGGTTAGCTTGCAGACCCTTCAATGATCATTTACAGCGCTGCCTCCAGTGCATTAGAGGGAGTACAGAATCTCCCTCTCTCTCTCTTCGGCGTTCACTTTATCTGAGAACACACACTGGCTCTTTTATTACCATGAACCTGCACAATTAAAAAAAAAAAAAAAATACACATATTCCTCCACTCTCTGCCAAAAGCCTCACTTTTTTTTTTGTTCATCTGCAATGTGCAAAACAAGAACTCATTGTGCCAGCTGCTCTTGGCCCGCCAATCAAAAGGCTGAACACAACATTTGTAATCACAATAGCTTTGTGCCTTTCAGTTACGCTGCACGCATTTAAAAACTATTCTGCGTCACATCTGCTTATGCTTCCGTAACCATTTCACATCTAACGCTCAGAAAACGTTGCGTTCCGAGTCAAGAATGAGGTGGCATTAAGAAAGGATGGGTGAGGGACAGTGGCGGAGAGGGGAGGGACGAACCGGTGGGGTTCTCTAGTCCTGGGCATAATTGCTGTTTCACAATGCGCATGCAAAACGGGGGCATTACATTAATCATTTAATCACGTCCCTCGCAGGATGAGGGAACTAATGTTGCAAATACCCTTTTCATTTCACTGCCCATAATGCTATCTTATGCATTTGATGTATGGCATGTGTCATGAATTACAGCTGCTTCAAAAGCACAGAGCGGCCTGCTCGCCGTCCCTGAAGATACCTCATTACAAAAAAAAAAAAAAAGGGTGGAAAAATCTTTATTAAGTTCGCCTCTCGTCGACAATCAGCTTGTTTTTTTTCTTTGATTTTGTCTTGTGTTTCTGCGTGATTGTGCAAAGACCCTGCAGACACACACATATACCTTCCACCACTGGCCGGTTATAGCAAGGTGATTACAGGCAGATTACTACATGCATTTATGAAATATTCAAATGGGGGCATGTCCTATTGTGGATTAATAATGCCAAACAAAGACAAGGTGGGGGGGGAGACAGACAGGCAGACAGACAACAATAATGAAAGAAGACCTTATTTACTGAGATGTGGGGGGGGGGAAGCTCTCTGAGTTATAAACAGTCTCCTCTAATTAAATAAAAATAACTTTACTCTCATCTCCTTCATTTACGCTGCAGCTCTGATCTTTTGGTTTGCATCCAATTCTAAACAAATCTGAATATTGTTTTAGGGGGAATGTGTGATGTCATCGTATCAGTGGCGTCCAGGTCCAAACGTCCCACCGTCTCACCGTCAGGCCTGCCTGGCTGCTGCTTCTGTTTACCGTTCATGCCTTAGTTTAGAGGAACATCGATTTCTGTCTCGAATAGGGAACGGGGGGGAAGGATGAAGTTTGCAGGGGAGGAAGAGAAATCAGAGCAAATAATAGCAACTAAAGAGTGATAAATAGAGGGTGAGGGAGAGGGGGAGGATAAGGATTTCTTCTTTTTTTTATTGGATGCTGCAGTTTTCTTTTAAATAGGAGGGAACAAAACATCTCAAAGGTTTTTCCCCACGGTTGTATGTATGAATATGTATAGAGCATCAACGTCCACCAAGGGCCCAATCATAAATCTACTCAAGCCAGCATATATGGATGATACACTTCTGCTAATTGTCTGTGTGTATTATCAGGGGCAACGAAGGCCCAGTAGAGAAGTGATAGTTATAGTTACCCCCCCCCCCCATAACTGCCTACATGTGACACACAAACACCAGTTCAGTCAAACTAATGCAGACACACATACGGCACATACAAAGAGAAGAAGAGGCAGCCATATGTGACTACACATGTGGTGTAGCATGCACAAACAAGCACATACTGCACACACACACACACACACACACACACACACACACACACACACACACACACACACACACACACACACACACACACACACAACACACACTAAACACACACTCCCATTGATGGTGGTGGTGCATAAGTAATGCCCTCCGTTTTAAAGGTCTTGTCACAGTGCAGCAGATCTGTGGAGGGGTAGAGGGGAGCTCAGATTTCCAGGAGCCGGGGGCCTGCCTGCCTTCACTGTGTGTGTGTGTGTGTGTGTGTGTGTGTGTGTGTGTGAGTGTGTGTGTGTGTGTGTGTGTGTGTGTGTGTGTATGTGTGTGTGTACATTACATAGAGACGAAGACACTTGGCCGCTGCCTTGTGGGTTTAATTAGAAGTGGGTTACAGACACCAACGTTAGGTTAGCAGCTGAGCTTCCCTTTTTAACATGGAGCCTGCCTTCCTGCCAGTAATAAGGAGAGCGGAGTGGTGACAGAGAGTGGAAGGAGTTAAGTGTGTGTGTGTGTGTGTGTGTGTGTGTGTGTGTGTGTGTGTGTGTGTGTGTGTGTGTGTGTGTGTGTGTGTGTGTGTGGTGTTGATGTGTAGACTGTAGATTTGTTAGAAAGGTGGGAGGACATTGCTATACAGGGTGAAAGGTCATAATAGGGGGGAGGGCAGGGTGAGATCAGAGGTGATTTCATCAACGTCGCGGTCTGTAGGTTTTTATTAGGCTTCATTCAGTCATGCTACTGTATATAAAGTGGTTCAAAGACCAACTATTAAATGCATCTTCTGTTTTTTTTAATATTTACCATAAAGGCTCCCCAACAAAAACAGCTGCAGCACCTGCACTAATAGCATAAATGCTCCTCCCTTCACGCACACAAACACCCCCCCCCCCCCCCCCCAACCCAACACCCACCACTCAAGAAACATTCCCAGCAATTTTGTTTCATTTTGAACTTCAGAGAGCTAATTCATGGAGCCAGCCACCTCGCGGCTCCCTCCTCCAGGTACGAACACTTAAAAGCAAACTGAGGAGCTATTAAATGCTGATCTTGACAAGTTTCTTCATGCAACAAAACAATAGATGACTAAACGTGTCACCGCCGCCGAGCTCCTGCAGAGACACCCCCTCCACCCACCCCGCCGCCGCCGACACGTGTAACCCACACCCAACTCCCTAACATCTAAACTGTCATCTAAATCTGACACCTGCTCTGTGTAACCCCCGTTTAAACTATGTCGCTGTGTGTGTGTGTGTGTGTGTGTGTGTGTGTGTGTGCGACTGAAGCCGAGTGGCATTTCCAGAAACATGAAAGGACTCCCTATGACACAGACAATCACCGCTCCGAGGCACGCCACCGAGCAGCCATCTTTGTTCTGATGACGAGTCTGCCTTCTTTGTTGGTGCTTGTTTTCATGTGCTGGCTGGGTTACAGTGTACTGCCAGCCTCTGACTTGCAGGGATGTGTGTGTGTGTGTGTGAGAGAGAGAAGGGTGGGGAGGTGGGGAGGTGGGGGGGGGGGGGACTGTTTTGTAGCAGCCACTGTTCTGGCAAGCATTCTTACAAAACCATCTGCCAAGCTATGTTCTAGCTTTCAAGTCTGAAATCTACCTGTTTTCACTCCATCTGTCTTCCTCGCTCTCTCAATTTGTCTTTCACAACCTTGCATCCCTTTTTTTTTTTTTTTTTTTTTTTTGCTTCCCAGCTTACCAGATTCATCGGCAACATCGCTTTACACGGTGCATCTCTTGACCCTCAAACCAAATAACCAGCTAAGCTACCTTCACACGGTATCCTTAGAGCACACAGACTCAGGTTTGAGCTCGCGTACGGTGCGGATGTCTTCTTTAAATAAGCGTACTGAGGTGACAGGACAGGATACGAGAAAAGCCTGCTAATCCGACACGTTCTTGCAGCATCACAGGCGCGTTTGTTTCCCCCGAGCTGCAAGGCAAACTCTTCTGCTTGGACCGGAGCACATGTAGTCCGGGTTGGACGACGCGCCGCATGCAGCAAACTGGCTTTTCATAAGCGCAGCTTCTAGAATTATACGACGACACTGTCACCGGATGATGTCTATGGATGTCCTCTGAAGGAAAAGTGATGCTGACGTTGACGTGCATGCGGCACATTTTCCACAGGGCATAAGCAAACACACTTGTCAAGACGATAGTTGTGATATATGTTCACCTCGCTGTCAATTACGGTTCCTTTGTGGGTATTGCATGTGAAAATCCAGCTTAATATCACGTCTGTCTGCGTCTTTCAAAGACTGGAAAACACTTTGTTTATTAGAGTCATTTCCCTTCAGATGCACCTTTTAGTTTTATTCCCAAGCTGCTGTAGAATTAGTAGAAGCCTGACCTAAATCCTACAGCAGCTCCCCATGGGTGGACTAGTTTCTTGTGTCAGTTTTTTTTTTTTTTTTTGCTTGCTGCTACTTATTACAGCCACTACTGTGGAAAAATGCATAATTTGGGGGAAAAATACGCCAGAACAATGTCCTGATTTCAAGAGTTTTATGCGAATTCACATGGACATTCGCAGCCCCTGAAAAACACTCGCCAGATCGTTATTTCACAGTTAATTACAAATCTAATTAGAATATTCAAATTTAAGCTTTCCTTTTCTTCTCTTGTGTGAGAGCAAGGGGAGCCAGGGAGAGAGTGATAGTGAGCGAGAGAGCGGGCGAGAGAGACCCAGTGAGTGGCAATGTGATAACCTGTAATCGGCGGTGCTGCAAACACCTTCTCCTTTTGATGTCCCCCCACTAACATCCAGGCAACAAAGCCGGCCAATTACAAATGAGCTAATTAACTAAATTGTTGATGGAGCATGAAGAGTTCATTCGCTCTGGCGCCTGCACCATGACAACAGTGAATGGCGGCCTTTGTTGTGGAGGTAAGTGTGTGGCCGTGCGAGTTGCCATTAGGCTTTTGACGCTTTTTCACAAACCTATCAGGCCCTTCCCACGCAGGGAAGGAGATTTGTTATGAGTCAGAGTTGGTTTGAATCCTGCGCCGCTGGAGTTGAACCCTGTCAACCGGCTGTCTGGAAGGTCAGAGTGCGCTTTGAGAGGCGGTGCTGTTTTCTTTGTTAGGCCCCCTCTGTGCTCACAGACAGGAGGTGCTGTGGGATAAGGCAGTGACTTTTGCGTGCGCCCCGCAATAAACACACACATAAAAAAAAACAACCCCACGTCAGAGGTGAGGAAGCATCTTCAGTTTCAACAACTGCGCCATATTGCTGTGCTCTTACTTCAAAAACTGTCCAAAGTCGTCGCAGATGTTCTCACAGCCGGGCCACTTACACACACCGTGGCCGTACAGGGGGTGGGTGCCGCCGCTCTCTTCGTGTAACGAACTGCAACGGCAAAGAGGGAGGAAGGAGATCAGGAGGTGAGTAAGGACAGGGGAGGTTAGAGGTCATTGTAGAATCTGCAAAAAAAAAGGCTTGAGGAGGTTTGTGCACATCAGGTTAGCAATGGAGGAGTCAGAACAGGTCAGCGTCGTGAGACGAGACACGCAGGGCGAAGTCGTGTGTTCGCGTTAATGGGGCGTGTTGACACCATGAAAGAAGAAGATTGTGTTCTCCACTGCAGGGGAATCTTAAAATGATATGCTCTTATTTTCTTTATTTCTTCTCTTTGTATTGTTATTCAAACAAAGAGGCATCATCACGCCTCATGTTGCACTTTAATTTAACATTTGGGTATTGAATCTTTTAAGATTTTAATTATCAGGCATCTTACTGTTGTTTTCTTTAAGACAATGGGTGAAAGTTCCTTGTTTGACTTGTTCTTTACGTAATAAATGGAAACAAATTTATAATTGTCTCTTTTTTTTTGTTTGTGCTGATTTATCCGATCCGTGACTCAGAAACCGTGACTTTGTGATCCGTTGCAGCTCTGCTCACTGTGAGACAGTGTAGACTAATGTCTGAAATCAGCCAATGGGAAGCCTGCTGTAGCTTTGTCTCCACCATCGTATCTTGTAAAACTAGGAGGGGTGGACTATATAAGCCATATAATTTTCATCAGGAGAAATTAGTCCTCTGCGTAACTTCTGTTCTTTGAGGACAAGAAGGAGCAAAGAAGCTCTGGGTTTATTTTTTTCAAATGGCACCCAAATAAGTTACGACCCTGCCTAGACAGCACATCCTATTAAAGATGACAGTTTAACCTTTAGGCATGGCACTGGTGTGTGTGTCTGTGTGTGTGTGTTTGTGTGTGTGTGTGTGTGTGTGTGTGTGTGTGTCTGTGTGTGAAGAGGGTGTTGTGCACAGCATGCTTATGCCTGTGTGGGTATGTGTGTGGTTGATGATTGTGTGCATGGATGCCTGCATGTGTGGCCCATGCCTGTGTATGTGTGTGTGTGTGTGTGTGTGTGTGTGTGTGTGTGTGTGTGTGTGTGTGTGTGTGTGTGTGTGTGTTAGCACTGGCAGAACTCACACTGTGTTTTACGGAGAGGCTTTCCCCACATTGATCCGTGGCATGTTAGTAAGCAGCGCTCCTGACAATTCTCCTTGTTCGATCATTATTAGACCCCCCCCCCCACACCCCCCTTGGGACGTGGGCAGATAAAAAGTCTTTTTCTCCTTCCTTTCTTCCTTCCCTTCTCATCCCCCCCTTCCTACCTCTCTCCTCCTCTCCGTCTTCCCTCTAAAAAGGTATCTTTTTCCAAGCCTCTTTTTAGTGGTGCTGGAGAGATAGCATCTACTTTAAACCAATTACACAGCACTTCCACCTCCAGTGTGAGTCTCTACCAAGCATCCACACACACACACACACACACACACACACACACAGCCTAAGTCCTTATTATAATATCGCCAAAGAAAAGCCTTTGAATAATGCATGGGCCAGATAGGCAGATATGTGAACAGTCAGTGTTTTTATGCTGGGTGCATTTATAAAAGACAGCATCACAAGGATAAACATCCTGGAAATGCCACTCAAGGCATCACATATTCTGTTTACATGACAAGCAAGCAAGGGAGGTAATTTTCAAAAAGAGAGAAAAAAAGAGAGAGAAAACACTAAATACTTAATGTACAAGGAGGTTACCTTGTCTTGTTGTAAGTGTGCCTCTCCTGCTTTTGATATCTGTATGCAAGCTAAGTGTGTTTAATGGCACATGGTCCCCTGAGAGAACAGGGCTCTTATTTTTTTTTTTTTTTTTTTAAACATTACCAAGATGGTGACAAACAAACGAATAAACAAAACATCTTTGTTCCCCCTGTTGTAACGATCCTGTTATTCCAAACGAGGACAAACGCTCCGGATGGGAGTTCTGATGTCTTCCTGCACTGCATCGTGGCACCAACACAAATGAACAAACGAACAGCTTCAACTTTTCATCTTCTCTGCCTTTTTCCTCCGTGTTGTATAAAAAAAAAAGAAAAGAAAAGGTGGATGGGTGACATCTCAATTATTATTTTTTTTTTACCTCTCTCGCTCCCTTTCCCGTTCCCGTTCCCGCTCTCTTCTGTGGTTGAGGACCGGGGACTGTCCGTTGGCGATGGAATGGTGAGAGATGGGCGGCGACGCTTTGGCGGGGTTGGAGGAGGAGGTAGTTGAAGAAGAGTTGTTGGTGGAGAGGTCTAGACCGCCGCCGCCGCCACCACCGCCGCCGCCGCCGGTGCCGGTGCCGCTGTTGCTGTGTTTGATGCCGTTGTCCTCCATGCCATGTCCGCCGCCTCCGGTCACATCCTTCCACAACTGCTGGAGCTCTGCGGGGCTCAGGCCGGCTACAGATGGAGAGAGAGGAAGCAAAGGTGGGTTGAGAGGGGAGAATATAAATGCAAACCAAAGCTGCATGGCTCCAGGCCTTCCCCTCAGGGAGTGACTCGAATCCTGTGCTGCCCCACAACAGAGCTAAATAAAGTGTGTTCTTCTTCTTCTCTGCCTCATTAGATGCTGATTCCAACCTGTTAACAGACTTCTTTAGTCATCAGTCTACAACATGTGTGTTTTCAATGAGAGAGAACGACAAAACACGTGAGATAAACAAGGCTTGTCCACTGATTTGGCAACTAATTAGGCAAAATTCACTCCTTTCATTTCCCTCTGTTGTTTCGGGTTTCCGCCATTTTGGAGGTAAACAACAAACATAGGTGTTTACTTGGCTCAGGGGGGAGAAAATGGAGCCAGCTCTCCCTCGCTCTGTCCTTTTTATTCTTCAATTTCTCTTCTCCCCGGCTCTCAGTTGAAGGCAGTACAAAACAACAACAACAACAACAACAACAACCATGGGAAGGAAGGAAGGAAGGAGGGGAGGCTGGGAGGAGTGTGTGTGTGTGTGGGGGGGATAAACAGGAGAAGGAAAAACAACAAAGACCAAACACAGGCAGAGCAGATCTGGGAGGAAAAAACAGAGGCAGACAAAAGAAAGCCACAATCAGATGAGAAGAGGGAGGAAGAATGGAGTGAGCGCTAAACAAAAGCGATCATGAGCAGAGTTAGGGACAAAGTGAGGCATACAGATGAGGGGAGGCAGACAGACAGAGGGAGAGATGACACAGGGAGGATGGAGTTGCAGGTGAGTTGGACAGACGGCCAGGAAAGCAGCAGCAGACCAAACACAGGAGGCATGTGACCAATGCTGCAAGTCACATGCTCCAGATAAACACCAGCACATTTCACACTCTCCCTCCTCCTCCTCCTCCCCCTCCTCCTCCTCCTCCTCCTCCCCCTCCCTACACGTACCTGGCGGCGGCAGGGTTTGTCCGGGCAGGGCGGCTTGGCCGGGCGCGGGCCCGGGCAGCGAGAGCAGGCCCTGCCGCTGCATGTTGAGCAGGTGCTGCTGCTGCTGGAGCTGCTGCATTTGCAGGAGCTGCTGCTGGAAGACGAGCTGCTGGGCGGCCAGCTGCTGCTGCTGCTGCTGCTGCTGCTGTTGCTATAGAGAGGAGGAGGAGGAGGAAGAGGGGAGCAAGAAAGGAGCGGAGAGGAGAGGAGAGGAGAGGAGAGGAGAGGAGAGGAGGGAGGGAAAATTACATTTGAATTAACAACTGAGAGAGAGAGGCATTGAGGAAGAGGAGAGGGAAGCGCTGTTTGTACTCTGTGTGTGTGTGTAGTGTGTGTGTAGGTGTGTGTGTGTGTGTATGTGTAGGTGTGTGTGTGTGTGGAGACTGCACTCGTTTGCCTCTGCTGTGACCTCAGCTATACCTCTCTGCCTCTTCTTCTGCCTCTCTCCATGCTCTCCCTCTCTGTGCTCACTTAGTCTTCCCTCCTGTTTTTTTTTGTTGTTTTTTTTGTTTTTTTGGGGAGCTGTACCACAGAGCTGCTGCTCATGTCTGCACACAAACAGACAAAGCTGCACTGATACACCAGCTCTCCAGCCTGTCACTATACCGCATGTGGCTTGTGATTGTGTATGATACTAAGCCGCTGGTATAATCCCCCCCCCCCGATAGTTAATTG
This sequence comes from Chaunax sp. Z400, assembly GCA_037577475.1. Lineage (NCBI taxonomy): Eukaryota > Metazoa > Chordata > Actinopteri > Lophiiformes > Chaunacidae > Chaunax > Chaunax sp. Z400. Next base: position 18,515,033 of record CM075204.1, read on the forward strand.
TCTCGCCTTCACCGATGGTCTGTTGCAGCTTATGTGGCCAGAGGGAGGTGGCGAAATGACAGATTTACAGCGTCACAAGCGTGTGAATGCACAGACACAAGTGTGCACGAATGCACAACGCCTCATCCCCCCCCCAGCCTCTGCTCTCCTTGCTGCCTCGCTGAGATGTTTATCGCCAGTCCAGTCAGACGATTGCATAAGCCACCGTGCAAAACAACAACAAAAATGGAAAACATCAAAGTCGGTCACGACAGCAAAACAAGACCGAGAGGGAGTGAAACGTAGGGAGTGACAAAAGCTTTGGATCCGAGCTGCAAAAACGCGGACAGAAAATGCAGGTAATTGGCTGTAAGTGCAGAGGATTAGCTCTGATGGAATATGTTCAGTCTTAATTTTTTGCTCTCCTCTCCATATATACATGTGTATGTGTATACAGCGTGACATGCTCATGTGTTTCTGTATGTTTTTTTATCATGGTGGACCTGGGAAGCGTGGAGTTTAGGGAGGAGGGGGGGTAAAACTTGTGATGCGCTCACTGGAAAACAGGCTGCATAATGGAATGATGGAGGGAGGTAGACTGGCCCCCTCCACCCACCACCCTGCCTCGAGAGAAATAAGGGAGCAATTTCTATTCCATATTTGATGGCGGGGGCCCGCGAAAAAACTCTATTCGCAAATCCAAACAGAAACAAAGCCGCCGGGAGGTCAGCAGTGGCTTCCTGAAGAGGGAGCATAATGGGTTGCTTGAGGAGACACTGAGAGGGAGACAAAAAAGACAAGTGTGTGTGTGTGTGTGTGTGTGTGTGTGTGTGTGTTTATGTGATGCCTTTTTTTCTGATCAATTTAACTGCCTCCATGCGTAGAGCATTGCCTGGATGTGGCCCTGGACTGCCTCTCAGGGTTCAGCGCCGTGTGAAACTCAAACACGGTTACGCAAATGTGGCTGTCATGCTCATCTCCGCAGCCACAGAGAGCGAGACAGAGCCGTGTCTGTCGACCAGCTGCCTGTCACTGTGATTTATGATCACCGCGCGCTGTAACTTTAGCTGCGATGCGTGTGTTTGTGCGTGTTTGCACGTCCACAGGAACCGTTCATTAACGAGTTGGCCCAAGGACCCTCTAGTCTCGGGTATTTTCTCTATAAATCAGCATCGCGGAGTTTGTGCGAGCGTCACTTGAAATGCACCCGGCTGACAAAATGAGAACGGAGCTACAGACTTAAATTTTACACATGAATTTTTGTATTAAATGCCGCCTTATTTTCTAGCCAGTGTGTGCGCCTGTGGTCCTACCTCCTTAACTTGCTTGCCAGGGTGTTGCTGCTGGAGAAGCTGCAGATGAAGCTGCTCCTGTTGTTTCTTATAAAACTCCTGCAAGTGTTGCTGGAAACACAGACAGAGAATAAGAGTGAGTTAATACACTGCCTGCTCGCTCCAGCTGTGAGTCACATGTTGTTCATGTTGCAACTTTTGCACATTATAAATACACTTTTCTATTGCTTTAGACATTTGCATCCTTGATATCTTCCACAGTCCTCTTCATATCAACTTTTAACAGTCCCATAATTCTGCAGGGGACAACATCTCACATTATTAACTATGCGTCTTGCAGCCAAAGTGCACTGGCTTCCTTTAGAGGGGCTGAAATGAACAAAATGAACCGTCTCTGGAAGAAGTCCACTACATTGATCTGATTCCTTTGACACTCAGCTGTTTAGAGGATGATTTTAGCTTCATTTGATGTCATCTTCAGACAGCTTTTTAGCCATGAACCTCGTCAAATTAACACACGGACCGGTTCTCATGGAAATATCTGCAGATATTAATATTAAAAATGAATATGGGAACCATTGGAGCAATTGCAAAATGTTTTGTAAATCTTCCTGCAACCATTTAATCAACATAAAGCATAAAGTACTGACCATGTCACACAAGGTGAACTAAAAAAGTGCCTTTCGTTGCTGCACTGAAACGCAGAGTCTGAGCGCTGTTAATGAAGAGGAATAATCAGACTGACTGACATTCTTAATTAAACAATTCTCTTCCCCCTTAATCAAATCTATGAATGAGAAATGAATTTCAACTCTGACACGTGACTGTGAGAGCTTTCTCCAGCCGACTCCAAACATTACATCATCCATCACCAATCATTCAGCTTCCGGGGCTCAACCCGACGCTGCCCTACTCTCTCAGTCCCTGATGGATGCTTGTCAGGGAATTGAACCAGCGACACACCGAGGATGGTTAATTAGAGGTGACGGGAATGAGTGCGTCAATTTTCAGACTCCTCTTGGTAAGCGTGTCAAGGACACAGATCCGAGGTGAGTTGGCAGTGACTCATGGTCGTGTGTGTTTTTGTTGTCAGACGGTCAGATAGTCGTCCCAAATGAGTGTTTTAAGGTTCGAACAAAGACTTAAGACGTATTTCCAGGTGCATCCGGTTCAATATAAGTTCTGCAACAGCCGACTGCCGACGGGACGCTGGTGTTGAGTGAGTTTGTGTACCTGCTGCAGCATTACGGCCTGCTGCTGTTGGAGCAGGGCCTGGAGCTGCTGGGGCGAGAGAACCTGCTGCTGTAGAATCTGCTGCATCTGTTGTGGCGTGATCACCTGGGGACTCATCATGGCCACTGACACTGGAACCTAGACGGGGAGGATGCAAAGACAGGAGGTCAAAGGCGGAGCGATGGGCAGGGTCAGGTCAAAATGAGAGGTGAGGATGAGGAGTGAAACGGATGGTGGGACGAGAAGAGGAAAAAAAGGAGGAAGTTGGAAAAATAGTCCATTATAGACGCATGTCAGGCCTACTGGCGAGGATCTACTGGGAGTGTAGTAATTGGTGACTGAGAGTTAGGGAGAGCAGCCCCCCCCCATGGTCGTGACGCTTGGTAGCCTGGAGGAGATGCTGAAGGACAGATGGGTGCTGTGCCTTTATGTGGCTCATCTTATTTTGCTCTGCCTCCACCCTGCTGGGAAAAGTGAGAGATTTAAATAGACGTAGACCTTAATTAGCAGGACCCTTGAACTTCCCCCACTTCAGCGCTGCTATTGTGAAACAGCGTGGAAATGCACAGCTCTATAAAGTTGATTAAAAACTACACTGATTAAGTGGAAACATCAGCAGGATGTGTGGGGAGTTGGTTAGGAGGCTTTTGGATTTAATGCCAGCAACTTGGGTCAAACAAACCCTCTTTGGAAAACTCCACAGGTAAACAGGTGATGGTGTCATGATTGTGAAACATGATTTTTATAAAAGGCTCAGGAACACTTTTGCAAACGCATTCTGTTTTTTGCTTTTTTAAATCTATGTTTTTACACCATGTTTAAACTTTTTTAGAAATCTTTCTGAGGATAGGTTTTGGCAGGCTAAAGCGATCAACCAAACCAAACCGATCAATAAGATACGAGCCGTCAAACTTGTATCCTGTATTTCCACCAAGACGCTTCACGGGGGGGGGGGGGGGGGGGGGGGGGGGGGGTGCAAGAGGATTCTGAAGCATCAGAAGCAAATAAGATCAATGGTAAATGGTAATGTTATGGAAAATGAGTTAATTTTTTAACATTTTTATCCAACACACTGCAAAAACAACTGTTGGTCAGCTGATTCACACTGATGAAATAAATATATGACCTTTGACAATGTAATGCAATCCGCTTGGACACAAAATAGTTTGACATCTAATACAAAAATGCACAAATGTAACATGTTGTAAAGCTGGAAGCTGCCTTGTGTCAACAACAAAAAAAAAAGTGTGTGGAGATAAGCTTTATGCTACTGCAGCACCATTTAAACATCAGCACCTTTACGGACACTAATTGCGACACTGTCTGGCGTGGAGCTTCCATGACAGTAGCTTGCCTATATGGTGTGTCAAGGGGCCAATAAGACATCCCTGTCCTCATCGCCAGCTAATCAAGCTGCCTTGATTACTTTCCATGCTTGTCTCTCCTCCCTCGCTCCCTCTCTCTTTCTCTCTCTTTCTCTCTCTGTCAGGCCTTGACACGTCCTTGTTTAGCTCTCCTCTCCTCGACTACCCACCCCAGGTTTTCCCCCCTCTTTGATTAGCCGAGACATTTGCATGGTCACTACACATTTTTCATTTTAGAAGTCATTATGCATTAGTGGCTCCTGATCGCCCGCCTTGACTAATCCTGATGAACTGAAAATCACAGCTGAAGGTCAACTTCCAGCCGGCCCCGCTGCACATTCATATTCATATTCAAACAAATCCTGCCTCCATTGTTCATTAGGGTCTCAGAGAGAAGGGACTCCATCTAAGGTGGGAGAGGTGGAGGAGGAGGAGGAGGCGGAGGAGAGGATGTTGTGGTACATCTCTTTTCTTCTCTGAACTCCTCTATGCAATGGTGCAAAAAGAAAATGCATTCACAATAAGCGAGGTGCTGAACAAAAGCCATCAAAAGTTGCAAATTAAACAGTCTGTGTGTAATTATGCAAATGCTCTGCTTACACCTTCAATGTTATTAACCCTTAAAGGTACATTTGCAAGTAAGTAATTACCCCTGCAGTCACTCCTGGTTTTGTTTTGGATGCCGTGACAATGGGACGAGTTCAGCTGAGAAAAAACATGAGTGATGCACTCATTAGGACTATTAATTGGAGGCTGGCACAAAGATTTTTTTTGTTTAACAAAAGGGGGATGCAGGATTTAGCACAAATGTGTGTACATTCTTATATCAGGTAGAATTAAACATAAATCCTGCATTGCACTGGAAATGATTTAGTAATTTTAGAAGTGGTGAAATTTAAGCCCTCATAATAAAGATACCTGTAAACTAATAATACAGGAAGAAGAAAACAGCAAATAACCAGATGACGAAATTGAGAGGTCTTTACATTTTGATTAGCTTTTTTTAGAGACCTAATGGGCGATAATCATCTTCATGTCACCGTTGTTCCAAACAAACAAAAAAAAGAGACAGAAAAGAAGAAGGGAGGAAAGGCAGGAGGAAGAAAGAGAGGTGAGGAAAAAGGGAACTGGCCCACGTCCATTGTGAAGTGCAGCACAATTCTAATTCCGGCATTTAACTGCATGCTTTTCTGCTTGACGTACCAGAGTCTCCAAGATGAAAGCAGATAAGTAATTGCTCTCCTGGTTCTTATTCTTCACTGACAACCCATAAATTTAATTTTACACACACGTTCATTTACATTTTCGAGTATATGACATGATAATTGCAGGAATATAACACCTCCATTTTGCAGGATACTGCACGGGGGCTTGATTGACGGGAGCGGTGAATTGAAAGGAACAGGGGGCTGAATTGCCTCTCCTCGAAACGATTTTGCCACGAAGGGATGAAATTAATGAGCATTTACACGACGATGGCAGCGGCGTAAACATCCACACGCTGTAGATAGAGGATGCGTGATGTCCAAGTGGGCCGTGCCTCTGAGTCTCTGTAATCCAAAAAGAACTAATCCCCAACACTGGTGGAGAAATAAGAATATTAATGGAATTCTGCAACTGATGTGGCCTCTTAGTAACAAACAAAAGATGCTTCTCCTGTTTTTAATAATGCAATTGGATGGGAAAAGTAAAGATTACAAATTGCAGCCATTTGTCAGAAACCTGCCTGCTTTTAATTCCGCTCACCTTCATCTGAACCCGCATTTGTTTATATGCCTTGTCTGAAAGAGAACGATGAGCCGTATTGACATGAACTTTGAAGCCATGTGTTTTGCCATTGCAGTTGGAGAGCAAAACAAAGGACCTTTAAATTGGCTCCTGATGTGAAAACACTGGTGGGGCCCTCACCAGAACGAGCAGATCATTACACCACTCCTGTCACACTTGCAGCCTGTAACCAGCCTCTTCAGTGCTCTGCAAAAGGTCAAGCTCTTCCACACAGAGAGGCCCCGGTATCTCTGCTATAGGCTGAGCTGGCACCCAAGTCTCTCGTTTGATTTAACTTGGGCACCGTGGCATTAAACACAGACCACCACCACCATTCCCACTGCATGCTGCTCAGTGGTTTTAACTATCTGGACCAAATGGACAAATCCAGCAATTATGTCCACTCCACTTGTGTGGCACTTTATCTTTACACCCACAAGTTTTCATGAGCGAGCTTAAACGGCCTAGAGCTGTAGATAAAGTGCTGTATCAGAGCTCAGACTTAAACAATTAAAGCGATCCAGCAGAGAGGAGTTTGTTTTATTCAATTTCTTTCCATGCAATTCACTTAGCAGTAATAAGCAGGGGTGGGGGGTGGGGGTTGGGGGGGTGATTAGATGTCAGCCATAAACACTGCGAGGGCAACGACGGAACTAGGGCGGTTATCAACGACGGAGGTATAGTTCCTGTATCACTGGACACGGGACTGAGCTGTGATCCAGAGGCTGCTGAGATAAACGCAATGACAAATGGAAGGGTCCTCGGTAATTACTGCGGATCCTTGGCAGGGAGAGTCGCCGCTAATTAAGCCACAAGCTTTGTTTTACACACAGGAAGTGAGAGAGAGAGAGAGAGAAAAAAAAAAGAAGAAGAAGAAGAAGAAACTCCACCACCAAGCCCTGTGCCCTATTTCATCTCCATCTCCTCAGCATCCCAGGGGGGGGATGCAGAGCCCAAACAGACCACCCCCCCCCACCCCCACCCCCCCGCCTCATAGCTTGTGGACTTCTGACCTCTCAACTCCCTTTCAACTGACAGAGCTCATTTACTAGCCAATTACTGCCAAATATAGCCACGCAATTATTGATAACAGGGAGTCCACGCTGGAGGATGACCGGGACTAGAGGGCGGACGGTCTGGTGAGCACCGGACTCTGAAGTTCAAGTGTTTGGTGCACATGTATGCTTAAAACCATATGAGCGTGCATGTGAGCCATGCTCACTCAAACTAGAGAGATCGATGCTCTAGATTGTCAGGGCTGAAGCAAAGTGGATTAGTGAATGTTTTCCTGAATCAATTACCGCAGCTGTTTGGCAGCAGTTGCATGGGAAGTGCAATTTATCATAACATAAAGACCCATCATGTAAAAGCCTCTAATAAAAAAAAAAAGCCTGAGGAGATTGGGATGGGCTTAGCACCATTTCCATGTTGATTTATCTCTACATGCAGATAGTCATTGATTGAGCCTCTCGATCTGTATGGCGTATGCCTACACTGTCGCGGCGTCGCATCGCTCGTGCTCATTGTTTGTGTCACTACCGTTACAAAGTGTTGCACCCTTTATCATTAAAATGGCCCAGTTCACTCCCGACTGATACCTCCCTGCAGGTGGACATCTTTCAAGAGTAAATGGGAGTGACAGGTAGAGGGGGAGAGAGGGAGGAGAGTTTAAAAGAAAAAAAGAAAAAGTGCAGAAATAGAAAGAAAGTGAGAGAGAGAGAGAGAGAAGTGAGAGGGAGAGGAGGGGGGGGGCAGACACTTCCCTCTGATGTTGCAGGTAATATGGCCTCCACTGGATCAGCCTCTTCATCAGTGACACACAGTAAATTACAAGTGCTTCAAGCAGCTCGGTGAATTATAGTTCATCACTTGGAAAGGCTTTCCCACTCACCACTGGGGCCCAGGCATATCAGATCTGCCGGTTAGGATCCAATTAACACCCTGGCCAGAATCATCAGATTGCATGTGTAAGGGCTGGTATAACTCGTTTATTGCACCCATGTATCTTCTGTCACAAGGTAAATTTGTTGCTGCTACATCAAAGGTCTGAGCTACTTTTTTTCCCCCCTTTTTTTTTTTTTTGCCATCCTTCCCTCCCTCTCACTTTCTCTTGATCCCCCCCCCCCCCCCCCCCCCCCCCCCCCCACCACCACCGCCACCAAACTCAGCTACTTCGCCTTGGGGTTGCATTTCAACTTCTTTTGCATCACAATGATGAACCTGCTCTGTCCTCGCAATTAACAATCTTGTCCTGTAGGTGTTATAAATGCGGTGGGGGGGGGGGGAAAAAAAAGAGGTGGGGTGGGAGATGGGGAGTGAAGAAATCTTGTTTTCTGGTTACAAAAGCAGTAACCAAGGGTGTTTGACTTAAAATGTGCTGACGCTTTTTCTCTCTCTCTTAGAGTCAACAGAAGTTTTCCTCATGAATAACATAATATTTTCCCCCTTCGTAGTGATAATTTTTTCTTCTTCTCTATTTTCAGATCCAACCAGAGGGGATGCAGTGGAAAGATATTCATAAATGTAAATGTGAACTACCGTCTTTTAGCCATGCATGCTAGAGTCAAGCCCAGCATTCCAGCCCTGTTCCTTGCATCTGTGCATGGAAGCCAATAAGCATGATGAGTGCTGCCGTCCGCCTCAGTGGTAAAAGTGCAGACCTGACCTTTAAAAGTGAGACACTTCAAAGGATGGCCCAGTGCCCAAAACCAATCGGACTGGGTCGGAAAGGAAGCTGTTGAGTTTACGTAAAACAGGGGCTGAACCGACACGTCTCCAGATCCATAAACCAACCATAAAAGCTTAAATATTTTCAGTCATAGTTTAGAGGAGCGTCAGATGGGACTGAGGCTATTAGTCTTGTGAAAGGTACAGCGGCCGTTTCAAGACTTAGGCCCGGAATATAAACGCTGTCTGAATGGGGCTAGTTGCACCTTTATTTCGCCCCGACGTCTGTCTGAACGCAATGAAGGCGTTACGAGGGTCTCTGTGACGCCTCGGGAGTGGTGACAGCGCCGAAACAGGCGTCTGTCCGAATGAAGTGCTTCGACGTTGTGGAAGGGATGTGACGTTGTAGTAGCAGTGTTCAGGTGTGCGACCTACCCAGGGAGATTTGACGATGCGGTAGCAACAGGAAGTCCGTTATTTGAAGAACAAGGACAGAAAATGATGGACGCACACACCGAGGTGGACTTATGACGGCTTGGTCTGGTCCAGTTTGAACAAACTAAAGGGGTCACAGAGATGGATTCGTTTTGGCGGCCGTTGCACAACCCCTGTCTGAAAGTGTCTTTTAACTTCTGGGAGCTCCTAGTGTCTCACTTCCCCCGACCCCGAGACGTATAGGTCCTCGCTATGTCACAGGGATTTCCTTGAACCAGTCCTCCAAACACGGAGCACAAGAAACCTTAAAGTCCACATCTGCCCTGCTCCCTATCAAAAACAATCCTAACAAAACTAGACTTGAACAAAGTCACTCCTGGCAATGTGAAACTTAAGCGACCGTCGTTGTGTTTGTGCACTGAGTGCACGGCTGTGTGTAGATGGCATTATGTACGTGCGTGTGCAAGCGAAACAACTGTCACATTCGTAGGCCACTGTAATCCTCTCCGCCTCTCCTTGTCCGCGTTTCTTTATTTGTATTCCAAATGTCAGTGTATAAATGGCTTTTTCGGAGAGGGGTGGGGTGGGGGGGGTGATATTGCAAAAGAGAGGAGAGGAGAGGAGAGGAAGGGGAGAGATGAGCGGAGGAGACGAGAGGGTGTTTGTGTGCCTTGGGAGAGCCGTGTAAGCAGCATGGCGGAGGCAGGGGGGATTTACAGGGAGAAATAGGTGTTTATTGAGTGCTCCCGTGGGCTTACTGTGTAATAATAGACCTGTCACATTACGCAAATGTAGAGAAGCAGCTTGTGTGTGTGTTTGTATGTGTGTTTGTGTGTTTTCTTTCTCTATGCGAATGCCGGAGCCGCCTGCCTCCACATCATCAACTACTGAGAGGCAGTGATGAGCGAGCAGATAGAATTAGTCAGGCGAGAGCCTTTAGCGGCTAATACGCGTAATTAAAACTGCAAGCAGAGGCACTTAGATGCTTGTGTACTAAATAATTTACATGCCATGATCTATGGATCATTTCCCGCTCTTAAATACCAAAGAATGGAGAACAAGAAGGGGGGGGAGAAAAAAGACTGGCAGAGGGATTTATTAGTATCTCTGCCATAAGCAGGATGTCATGGTAATATTAATCCCTTTTCCCTACTTTCTACTGTGCTAATCATACAAGGGGATCAATCCGCTTGATTCCTCCGGTGGAAAACATGCAGCTTGATTGCCAATGACTCTTATCAAGTGGCGAAGTTAACAAAATACTGCACTACAGCATCCATTGTGGCCTCATAATCCTGGTAAATAATGCAGCTCTATTGGGTAAAACTCCCTCAAGACTAGAGTAAAATGAATCTGGTGATAAGAGGGAATAAATACAACAATAAGAGCAGCAAAACAAGGCATTTCAATCACGTTTCTCCTGCTTTACACTGATATTTGCACAATGGAGGACCGCAGAAAATGAGTGGATTCAAAGGCTGACAGGAGAATATTTCCATGTGGAGATGAACCAGACTGTTTGTGCATCACTGAGAGAGTCAGCAGCGCCTCCGCCAGACTTTTTTGGGAACAAAGAGGTGACGATGTTAATAAAAGCTGGATCAACAGATGGATTAGCAGGGAGCTAAGGACAGGCCCGGTCGGAGGGCCTTCTGATTCATATTGATTCATATCAGCGACGAGGGGCAAGGATGGAGTAAGCAAATGTAAATATTCAATATTTACCATCCGCTGATGTTATTAGAGGCAGGGGCTTGGACATGGGCTGACTGTTATCATGCACCCACACCACTCTCATCCAATATTGTTTTTTCCTGCCATGTATGTATAGTACTTATAGTTACTAGGCAGGCATTTGCAGCTCAGGATACAGTTAGACTACAGAGCCCCGAATAGAAGAAGTGCAAAGGACCCCCAACAACAAGCGACTCGTCTTTACCCACAAAAACATCCTTTAAGACTACATTCATCACTCTGATGCCACCGTGTGCCAATATACTGATAATCCCAACACTCTCGATGAGGCTGAGCTGAATTATTTAAATGCAAAAGCATGACTGAGATGATGACTCTTTGCCAACCTTATCTCTTCGCGAGTGCGTAATTAGGAACACAGGGGTGCGACTCCAATTGAAGGTGTCGCCATTGTTAGACTCTGTGAAAATATCAATGGGTGAGGTTAACGCCAATTTCCCTGACATTAATGAAATGCACAGAGCTCCTAATGAGGTAAACCATTGCTCCTTGATAGCGCCTATTAGCCGAGTGGAGGGCACAAACTCCCGCACTTCAATTTCAAACGGCTAAAAAATAAATTAAATAAAGAAGCACTAATAATAAAAAAAAACATGGAGCAGATGTCAAGAGGCTTTTCGTGAACGGAGGCAAGAAAAAAAACAAAAAACGGCCTTCTTGTTGATTTAAACGAACCGAATGTAAAGAGTGCGAGAAAAATCTTAACACCGGGAAGAAAGAGGATTGCAGGCAATGTGTTAATTTATATACTGTATATGTGTGTGTGAGTTTGGTGTCAGCTGCTCCTGTGTCTGCACACGTGTGACCTTTTTCAAATCACTGACAACAGAAATAGACAGCTCCACCAATCAATAAGGCAAATTAGTGTTGAAGAGTGGAAATGACAAGCAGGTAAAATTAGCTGTCTTTGTAACCCCCTCCTCAGGCTGACATGCCTTTCAAATAATATCTAACCTCTGGAACTCCCTGTGTCAACAACACTATGGATGTAGTGCGGCTAAGCATGCAGTCACCCCAGCTCACAACCATTGGATGTCATTTTAGGGCTAATTATTGTCCGGTTTGAAGGACAACGTGCATCAAATTGCTCTAAAAAGCCTCCCTCATTAATAAACTGTCTTCTTGAAAATACACCAGAGGCCTATGGATGAAACTTTGTGCTCTGAGATCTGCCTCTGTTGTGTTTTTCCTTGTGTCCGTGTGACGCTTAGCCTCCCGGGGAACCGGCTCGTCCGGCTTTAGGATTCCAGCGGCAGGTCGGAGGGATTGCGTGGGCAAATCAAACACACTTGTGGAACAGAGGAAATCTTCTTTTTCGGAAGAGCATGCATTATGGATGGACTTAAAGAGATTAGACGGGGAGCTGCTTTACCTGCAGTGGACGCTGCTTGTCCTGGCTCTTTGGAGATTTCAGGCCACTGCCTGGCTGCTGCAAGAGTAATTGCCTCGCTGCTTGTAGGGCCTGGGAAGAGAAGGAGCACAAGACAGAAGGCGGCGTGAATAAAAAAGAGAGCAAGAAAGAGAAGAAAACAAATTCCTAAGGATAAGAAAGATCTCTGAATGAGAGGAAACCAGTGGTATTTTCTGCAACACATTCTGCAGCGGTTGGTAACGACACTTTAGTAACAATTCACAGAGCTGTGATCGAGGGCAAACACAACTTGTCTGGAGTACCCAGGAGGAAGAGGTTGGAAGAGGGGAGGAAAAAAAAGAGGCAGAGCATCAGTAGAATTGACCTGTCTAGTGCGTGCTCAACTGAAAATACCCACTTCTCTCAGCAAATTACAGCAGCATTTGCATATTCATAATATCAATTTGATGCGGAGGCAGCACCATGTGAAGTGTCCCTGGGAGCTGTAATTAAAGTTGACAAAATCAACATCAGATTACATTTAGAGTGAATTAACTTGCAGGCAGCACAGGTTTTACACCGCGGATTACGAGTTGCTCACGAGCAGAGGATGGGGGGGGTAGATATAGAAAGACGGACAAAGACAGAGAGGCCGCTGCCTTCCTGAAGGGAATCAGTTCAAAATTTTTGTGTTTGTAAGTTGTGAAAAAAAAATTAAGCTTCGACGTGGTTTTGATGTGTTTGCCAGACACACAGAGAAGACGATAAGAATCAGAGAGAGGCTGGGATGTGGTGTAAGTCATTTCTCCTGGGGTGGATGGGATTACAGATCCCCTCCCACCCGGCTCTGTGATGAGCAGAGCTGCAGCTTCACAGGTACGGTGGCAGCTGGGCGAGCAGCTTCACTCCAGTTCTTCAAGAGCAGACGGATGAAAAGAGTCGAGCAGAAAAGAACGTCGTGCACAGCTGGTGCTGCTGCTGCTGCTGCTGCTGCTCCACACAGTATATACCTTGTATTCTTCAGGCCCATGAGCATCAAGTGGTAAAAAAAAAAAAAAAAAATAAGTATGCTCACACACACACACACATATATATACAACACAACAACTTCACAGGTGTTTTCTTTTTTGATGAAAAAACAAGAGGACGAGTAGGAGGAGAAGCAAGGAGTAAAAAAAAAGAAAAAAAAATACTCAGATGGAGAGTGACACTTCCTCAGGAATCAGGGGTGCTCATTTTATTTTCTGGTGCTTGCCAGTATCCATGACAACAGCTGCCTTGACAGGGCGTGCATATGGCGCAGCTCTGCCAGCTGGTGGGAACAATGTTTGAACTAGTACATTGAGATCCTGAGCAAACAAGGGGAGAAGACGGGAGAGAGAGAGGGAGAGAGGGAGAGAGAGAGAGAGAGAGAGAGAGAGAGGGGTGGTACAAAAAAAATGAGAGAGGAGGAAAAAAAAAAAAAAAGTTGCCATGTCTTCACCCCTCGGGGGGGAATGCAGCCACTCCCCCCCTGATCAATTATGAAAAGGCAGAGGTGGTGCTGGGGGTGGGGGTGGGTGGGTCTGTCTGGGAGCTCAGGAGGAGCCAGGCTCTCTGAACCCGAGTAAACAAACACATTACTCTGGCATTGGGTCCTAACTGCATTGATCCGTCTCCTTGGTAAGAGGAGCAGAGTCGCCACTGGTTTATATGTGTGTGTGTGTGTGTGTGTGTGTGTGTGTGTGTCTGTGTGTTGTGACATTTGTAAACTGAGCTATTGTCTTTCTTGTGAACACACACACACACACATGCATACCAAAAAGTTGCCTATAGCACATCAACGCCTGCAAAGGCAACTCTGTCTTGTGGACTTTCTCCGAAAGGATGATGGGCAATCAAACACTTCTCGACTTTGGTTTCAATGTTCCTGACGACAACAAGACAAAACTCATTTCTTGAATGCAGTCAATCACTTTGATAATTACATCCTAATTATAAGGTGTGTTGAGTGCTGCACTCAGTCGTTACAGAGGCGAGGCTGCTTGATGTTGATCCGTGTGTGTGAATCAATAAAGACTTGATGTGGTAAAAGTCAAGAGAGCCACATGATGCATTACAGGACAAAGAAAGAGACGTTTTTAACGGCACTTTTGAGTATCCATGTCAGGTAAATATGGATGGAGGTGCACAGGGTGAAGCAGAGACATCAGCTACACCTGGCTTATTAGAGAAGACGTCTGCTCAGTCTGCATAAAGAGTGTTCCTCCAAACGTAACACAGACCTCTATCAGCAGCGGCCAAACTTTTCCAGAGCGCCTCAAACTGTCTGTCACCTCCTCCGTGGAGGTTAGAAAATTTTTTTTCTGTCACCCCTCGCTTTCACTAGGCGCCGAGTATTCAAGCCATTACAGTAAAAAGCGCCAATTTGTGCCACCCTCTTCCCACTCCACATAGATGGCAAGCTGGAGCCCATCTGGACGCGCAAGAGAGGCACAAAATGCCACGGAAAAGTCATCAGAAAGTTTTCTGAAGAGCTGCGTGGAGGGGACAAAAACGCAGACGAGTGCAAGCACACCGTCTATTTAACCGGGGTTGCTATGCAAGAAAAAATGACATCCCCAGTCTATTAATGCACACATTGTATAAACAGCACAATGTGACACATTCTTCGGGATGAGAGAGCGAGCCAGACTGACAGATAGAGAGAGAGAGAGAGAGAGAGAGAGAGAGAGAAAGAGCCAGACCCCGCTATATAAATAACAAGGCACTCAGAGGCATATTTGATGTTGATATCCATCACCGAGGTTGGAAAAAGAGGAAAAAAACAAGGGGAGGGAAAATAACACACAGAGCGACTGAGACCGCGACATGGGGATCCTTATGAAAATAAGATTCAGCCCAAATGGATCTGGTGTAATTGGTTTCAGATAGTGAGGTCAGGAGAAAGGCGATACAGGCGACTATTATGCGAAACGGACGGAGAAACAAGAATGTTTACACAGGCATTCCTCTGCCACATTAATAGGCATGCAGAGATCACTGGAGAGGGAGAAAAGGAGAGAGGAGGAGAGGAGACTGACAGAGAGGGGGAGAAGAAGAAGGGAAAAAAACAACATAGCAGCTATCCATTCATCCCTCCCTGCTCACCCGGCCTCAGTGTTTAGACTCCATACAGAACAGGGTAATAAGGAACACCTATCACAATGCACCTTTGTTATGAGCATGCAAAGATCTTAAACAAGCATGAAATACATTAGCAGGCCCTGCAACAGTGAGTGAAACCATTACAAATCTTCAGATTGCTTATTCTGGGTGGTGGTGGTGGTGGAGGTTGGCGGGTGTGTGTGTGTGTGTGTGTGTGTGTGTGTGCAAAATAAGCCATCCGCTAAGAATGTCGCTCTTTCAAATCCACCTGGAGACTGCATGATATGCAGCCATGACATTGGAATTGGATATATCAGAGGGGCTGTGACATTGTGTTTGGACAGCGGGGATCACTTCCTGGCTTGGATCACACTGGGGGTTGTTGATATGAAGGTTGAAATATTGGAACGATGACACGGGTGTGAAATAACCCTCAACAAGTAGGTCTTCACGGGACAATCCAGGAAGTGTAGCTGCAAACACGGCGTATCAATCGCTGATCAATAAGTACTCGCTTGAATTGTGAAAATAAGTCTCAGTGTGGTGTGCGGAGCAGATGTTTTAGTGTGTATGCATGTGTGTGTTTGTTGTAGGGGCTGCTGTTCAACACCAGGCCGCCGGCCAGAACAACTCCAGTCATGCTGACAGCTTCGACAACTCCCACACACACACACACACACACACACACACACACACACACACACACACACACACACACACACACACACACACACACACACACACACACACACACACACACACACAGCACTGAACCACCAGGCTTATCTGTCTTTGCTTCCAGGAAACAGACAGAGAAGGAGGGAGGGAGGGAGGGAAAAAAAGAGAGGCGAGGAAGAAAAAAAGTGACACTTTATTGAGCCGGGGGAGAGTTGCACACCACGGAAAACAAGGCACAAACAGTTTAAGCTGAGCAAACAAACACGGCTGATTGGACCGAGGCTGCCGGCCCGCTGGCAGGGGGGGGGGGAGATACGCGCCGACACTCCACGCCAAAATATTTACACCTTATCGTCTTATATAAGTGGATTCAGGGCTGATGGACGGGTGAGTACGGATTCGGAGAGGCTCGTCACTTGAGAGGAGAAGGGGAGAAAGGACGGAACGTCCCGAGCGATGTCTGAGCAGAAAGGCGGGGTCTGTGTTTGGGAAAACGAGCAAAGTGTGACCAGTGAACGTTGTCGGGATTGAGATTACAGAGACTGACGATCCAGGATGTGTCTATACCTGAGATCGGTGCCACGTCTTTGCATATATATATATTTTTTTTTTTAGCTTCTTGTGCGCCGGCGTCTGCGGCTGCCATTGATTTCATTCACCTTAAGTAACTCAGCCAGCAGAGAGCAGAAAGACTCCTATCCTTTTCGGAAAAGGTCAAAACCGGCGATGATGCACTGGTGCTCCAACAATGGCTGCAGATTCAGTTCCCTTATCGCCTCCAGAAAGACCACAAAGAGCAAAAATGCACACCTGGATTCAGTCCCCTCTGCTTGGCCAAGGAAATACAAAGAAATGACATCTTTTCACTGCAGGAGGAAGAGTTGCAGGAATGCAAATAAATGAAAGTTGCCTCATGCTGCACCACCACCACCACCACCACCAGAATGTATTTAGGCTTAAAAAAAGTCTACATTACAGAGCAAATCTGCTTGACTGACAAGTGCGTTAACAACATAAATCAGACACCCCTTCCCATCATTCCACAGCTCCACCTAGACTCCATTCTTATTCCAAAAAAATGTGGACCATCTGGCACCAATAACTTTTAGGATGTTGCCAATTGGGCCACCAAAACCCAGACATCCACACTCCCTACAGAAACCTCTGGGTGATTTCACAAATGGTGTATTCACTAAGAAAGTATAAGAGGAGGAAAGAAAGGAAAATAGTAATGAGGATTTTAATGTATGACTCAATAAATCAACAGTGTGTCTTGAACAGGGGAGACGGAGAGGGGGGGGGGAGGCCCGTGGAGAATCTGCCTGGGCCTCAGGATGGAGGTGAAGCTATCCAGTAGAACAATGGGCTCCTGTGTCCTGCTCTGTCTCCATCTCTGGAGTCTTCAGCTGCTTCGGCTTCCTCTGCCTCCAAAAAATTAAAACAGGAAAATCTGCCTTTTGCTCTTTTTCTCTTTTTTCTTAAGTGGATAATAATAATTCCATGTTGATCACCTGCCTCCCCCTTCAGCGCCTCTCCACTTTGAATTCACCTCTCTCTCTCTCCCCTCCCTCCCTTTCCCCGCTCATATCACATTATTCATTTCTTCCCCTCATCTTTCTTTCTCTCCCCCCCCCCCCCCCCCCCCCTCCCACACGTCTCTCACCCATTGTTTATTGATTCTCCAAGATTAAGAATTCCTAGGGTGGAGGATTGTAACACACAAAGCATCAAATTATTTTGGGGTGTGCTTATTTGCCTTTCCCTTGCATCTATTTGGCCTGTGTCTGTAGACAATTATGCCTCCCCAGCCCCAGACTCAGGTGCTAATAATGAAGGACAAATAGAATCATATGTGTAAACTTCCCCCACTGATGAAAATTTATATTAACTCTCTGCCACAGTAAACAGAGCTGCATAGCTACACCCTCCCGGGAGGATTGACAAGATGAATTTGCTCGCTCCTACCCCAGGAAGAAAGCTCAATAGGAGGGGAGAGTAGTGGCGGAGGTGATGGTGGTGGAGGGGCTTGTGGGGGCGCCATTGTGTAACCTCACACTTATTATTTTTCCACTAACAAAGACAAAACATAGGTCTGTTTTGCCCATCAGAGATAAAAAAAAATGTGTGTTTAGATATGTGAGAAGGAGTTCCTGAAAGCGTAGGTGGCGATATTTGGGGGTCTGCTGAGGCATTGGGACGCCCTGCGCCAGAAAAAACAAAGATGTTGTTCAGTTTAGCCGCTAACGTTCACTGCCATCCAATCTCCTGCTGTTGTCACCGTGGATATTCTTCGTTCTCAGATACCTTCAGTCCAAACTGAGGTGGAATTTTACACCAAAACAGCCTCGTCATGTCAGTGCAAAAAAATGCAAAATCTGACACGTTTAAGTCTTTAATTATCTCTTAATCGCACAAATGTCTTCAGCCATTATTCTGTCCATCATCTCCGTCACTTACGGCGTTCATTTTACCCCTCAATGCCCCCCACAAGTCTTCACTTTGACCTGTGCTGCACCCGCTGCTTTCAGATAAGGTGAAAGCAGGACCATTCAGCGACGCTCCTTATCTACTGCTACACTTAGGGAAGTCCTTTAGAGCTCGACAACTGAGGACTACGATAATGCAACAACACAAAGAGGCCGGGGAGGAGGAATAACAGAGAGAGATGTAAGAGAGAAGAGGTGGATGGAATAAAGAGAGAGAGTGCATATATGTGTGAATGTGAGTGTGTGTGTGTGTGTGTGTGAGAGGTCAAAAGCAAAAGCCGGCATGAGGTATGACCCTATGTCCACACACACACACACAAACACACACATCCTCCCTCTGCTTCACACTCTCTCTGTGATCTGAAGCGCTTGATTTCCTCCTCAGGTGATTATGATCCCTCTCCTTTTCACAGTTCCAGGCGGGTGGAGGTCACACAGCTGGCAGCTGGATGAATATCTGATATGAAATGTTGCTTTGGGGCCAGCAAGAGTTCATTTGGGAGAGAAAAAAAAAAAAAGGGCTGAGCCCGGCGGAAAAGACAGGAAGGAAGTCTGTGATCACTTAGACTTACTTAAGTAAAATACTCTCTATATGACACTAAATTTAAAAAAAAAAAAGCGACACAGTGAGCTTAAACGCAGCTGTATTTCAGCACAAACTAGGGTTGTTTTTTTTCATGGGGCTTGTATCCGTCGTTGTTGACAAAATCTTATTTGTAAATAAAAAGGTTGCTGCATCCTGGTGAGGTAAACTGCATTTAAGAGTATTTACCTTCCATTAAACTGCAAACAAAAACCCACCCAGCATGCACCAGAACACAAAACAATGATTCGAGATAAAACAAACAAAACGGTAAAGCTACTCATCAAAAATTGGCTGAAAAAAGGACTAATTTAAAAGTCTCCAACTTGTGCGCCTGCTTGGTGCATGAGTGTGTGTGCATGCATCACATCCTGTGTTGGGGGCTCTGCTGTTGCAGGTCAATAGTATGAGTGTCTTTTTCTCTCCTCCTGCAGAGCAGAGAGGTTAAGTGCTGAGTCTGTTATCCTGCTCTGGAGTCGATGAGAGAGAACCCTGACCTTAGCTGGGAATGGACTCACCTTGCTAATCTGTCCTGCAGCTGTAATGACGCACACTTAACACAACATGTATTAAAATATAGTCCAGACAGCAAATCATGTGATTAATATGAGCTTATAGAATCTAAACAGCTGTTTAGATTTAATTAAAGTGTGGATTTACATCTATGGAATCACATGATATTGTTGCTTCCAGCAACTAAAGCAAATAAAGACTAATTTTAACGATCATTCCATATTTTGTAGAGGTTTATGCAGCGACTTTTTCTTGACATTCGCCCCCAGTACTTCAGTGAGGACTTGCTCTTCATCGAGGATGATGCATCCTTCACTGAATGCCACCGTTCCTGCAAAGATCAACTCAATAAATAACCACTACATCTGCCTGTGGAAGGGCAATGGATCACATCCCCCACCACCACCACCACCCCCATCTCTTTTCTTATGTAACTCCTATCTTTTCCGACGCTTCTCTCTTACTCCCCCCCACCCTGCATTGTACCTTGGTCGTTGTCTTCTGAATATTCCAATTACAGCGATGTGTGTTTGACCTTTAAATGTCCTGTAGAAGATATAGTTATCTGCCTTCCACTCTGACACCCGGCGTCTATCAATCAGTGTTCTACCCCACCACCACCACCATCTCTCTCTCCACCTTGAGCAGAACAGGCTGCAATACTGAGCTACAGCACAGCCCTTCTACATACAGCCTGTTCACTCCTTATTAACGCCGTTGTACCAAAATCAGCTGTAATTCACCTAGAGGGTGCTAATGAAGGAGAAAAAAAAATCGAATGGACTGATATTTATTGTATCAAACCATTGTACAGAAAACATGATGAAAGTTGACAGAAAAACATTTTTGTCTCCCGTAAACGTTTAATTTTGGGGCTTCAGCTCCATAGAGCCCCTTTCATTTACCTCTTGAGCGCCCCTCTTTGCCCCCTACATACTTGGAGGTTCTGAGAGTCTCTATGCTTTTAGAATATCTCTGGCTATGGCCGGTGTGATGAGTGTGCAGGTACTGTATGTTTCTAAGCACAGACTGTGACTGGGGTGATGTAAGTAAAGAGCCTTGGAGAGTCCCGGTGATAAATATGTAAAAACGCATGCATAGAGATTTTTTAATTTAATCTGCCACCAGCCTGACTGAGCCTTTCTTCCATAAACAAAACCTTTTTCCAACAGCGTCCCATATCATGCTTCTAAGAACAAGCCGGCGTGAGCAGAGTCATACTTCTTTAGTTTCATTCTTCCTCCCCGCCCTTTTCCAAAGGGCTAATCTACATCTTTCATTGAATCAAGAATGGAAATTCACAAGAAATGCTTCTTTTTCAATTTCATGCTGAAGTAGCTCAAGTTAGTGGATGTAATTTCTCCTAACAAGAAAATTTATCACTCTGTTGCACAGTTAGACCAGCTATGTGAGCAACGGGCCTCCTTTCTGCAGTTTTTTTTTTTTTTTTTTTTTTTTTGAGCTTTGATAAATGTGCCAAAAGCATGATCACTCCCTTCATAGCACTCAATGCAAGGACAGAACAATTACATTGGTTATTAAAAAAATAAAACCTCTGGCTGAAGCTTGTATGAAAGATAAATGACACATCATTTAGGGCTGTGACAGCATTACAAAATTAACTCGGGACGGAGCCAAGAGGGGGGTGGGGGTCATTTTTACACATATTACTGGAGACCTCAACTTCTGAGTCCGAGAATCATGTCATGTTGCCGCCACAAGCTGCTTGGCGAATTGCTCACACAAAGACTATAGAGAGATTGAAAGGTGGAGGAGTGGGATTCTTGTGCAGACAAAGCCGTTTCCTCCATTTCTTCTGTGCGACAAAAAAAACCGGGACAATGCAAAAGAAAAAAAAACTCATCCAAATCCATTTGAAGTTTTCCAGCAAATTATGATTATCAGCTTCAGACTGAATTGGATGATGAAGTCCAAACAGGTGAGAATGGAACCCATGAAGAATAGCACTGCTGAAACAATACCACGCATGGCCAAGCCACCAGGCTAATGTATATTTATCATGTAAACTGCTGATAAATGCATATGCAGAAACAATCTCATCTCCGGGTTTCAATTGGCAGATTTTGCGCCACGGCCTCAAGCGTGAAACCAATATCAGCTTAGTGTCTAGTCGAGCTTGAAGCTCTGCGCCCGGCCCGCAAAGCATGTTCTGCATATGCTCATGGGCGTCGCTTTTATCGGGGTGGAACAAGCAGCTTTCCAGTGCTATCGCTGATCAACTGGTATGAGTTAAGTCCCCCATAGTGGGCAAATAAGCAGCGGTTAGCTCTTGATGAGGAATGGCAGCAAAGGCTGAGGCGAGGCGGGCCTTTCTATCCTAGTGTGACTTCCATCATCGACCTCAGGCTGGAGTTTATAGAGTAAGTAGTAAAGTATTCCTATTCTCTGTATCTGCACAAAAACAAATGTCCTCTTTGTACTCCCAGAGGAGCTGGTACGTTTTCATCTACGTCCTGTTTGCACCACTTGTCCACGTTTCAGTGCATAGCGACGACTTTGACTGACATGTATATAAAGTTGTAAGCGATGCGGCGAGTGAAGGCGAGGACCCGACCTCGTCTGACTCTAAAAACGCCAGCAGCTCCGGCTCTAAAGCCTGCAGTGAGGAGAGCCAAAGCCGGCGCTAAGTGACACGTCAGTCAGTTTGTCTGGTGCCTTCAATTCCCCCGCGGCCTGAGCTTATTTACCGCATTTGTATGAAAAGCCGCGAGGAGGAGAAGGACTGAGAGCCCGGCTGCCTCTCCTACATATGTATATATTACAGAGTGTGTGTTGCAAGCCTGGTAAACTACAAAAGAACTTGGGAGAAGGGCAGAGCCATTTATATATTCAGAAATGGGTCAGGGATGGAGGTAATCGGAGCAGCAGCAGCGACACACACACACACACACACACACACACACACACACACACACACACACACACACACACACACACACACACACACACACACACACACACACGAAAAACTTCCGATACCTGCGATGTTATTGGCTGAAATGCTGGAGAGCTGGTGACGTTAAAGATGCTGCTGTGTTTTGCTGGTTGTCTTCTTAACCAGATCTGAAGTCACTTTAATATTAGTTATAGAGGAAGGGGAGGGGGTTGGGGGTGTGTGTGTGCACACAACAAACCATCAGGCATGCGTTTCAGAGCGCGATTTTGTTACTATTCATGGCTAAAGCGGAGAGGAACTGTAATACTAGACATGCTTGTTAAATTCACAACACTCCAAAGCTGCCTTCTAGCAAATCCTGTCTTTTGGTTGTCAGCTTAAGACACCCGGCATATGCATATGTAGGATTTTTAAGCTCTGTTAAATGGATAGCGGTGTCGTGGCCTATCAAACGACTGTAAGCCACTTGACTTTTTTTTTTTTTTTGGGTGTGTGTGTGTGTGTGTGTGGGGCATTTACAGAGAAAGCAGACAGCAATGCATTACCATGTATGCATTGGAACACACACACACACACACACACACACACACACACACACACACACACACACACACACACACACACACACACACACACACACACACACACACACACTCTGGAGTTCTTCCAGTTAACTCCACATTAGATGCCGACAGAGTCATTTCCATGTGTGTTTTCAGCCCGTGGGTGACAGTAACACTCTCCCCCCTGCCATATTAACGACTGCTACTCCGTTTAAGCCAATGACGGGGGAGTGGCAACAAACAATGACAGAATGCCTGTTTTCGATTGTGGGGCCGGGAAAGATGAGACGCCGCTCAGCGCCAAGGCGGTTAGCAAATAAATTATCTTGCGGGGTACTGAGCCGAAGCGACTGCTCAGTCGGTCCATGTGTTTTAGGCGAAGTGTGCATGCATCCCTGTGTGTGTGTGTGTTTGTGTTTGTGTGTGTGTGTGCCTCTGTGAGTGGACTTATAGATCCAGTGCCATTTATTTCCCAGAGCTGGAGCGGGGCAGTTAGGGAGGCGTAAAAGGAAATGAGTTGTGAAGTGGCCATTGATCCTGGTACCATTCCAGGCCGGCCAGAGACAACAGGACTACTGGCCACAGTGTGTGAGAGTGCATGGCTGCCTCTTATGTACACTGAGGTGGTTGACTCTAGAACAGTTCATTTATCACCAGGCTAATGCGCTTTATAGGAAGAAAAAAAAAAAGGGTCAGGTCAAACAAAAGGCCTGATCTAGAATGATGGCTTCCATTTAATTTATAAATACCTTTTTTTTTTTATTTCTAATGAGCCAAAGAAGCTTTTCATGGAAGATGTGTGTCCCTGATGTGATGTCCTGCATGCACACACTTGCAGCATGATGTTTGTTTTCCCCACCTGTGCAGCCCTTTGACCTGCAGGACCACACCGCCTCATTCACAGCCGCCGACCGCCTGAGCACAAAACACCCATAAGTGTTTATTTCCAGCAGATTTCACTCCAATCTATCTCCCCCATCCTCCGCCTCACCCGCTCCTCTCTCTGTACCCTTTTTTTTCTCCCCGTCTCTTTTTCTAGCCTTGCAGCTTGACATTTCGACGCGCTCTCTGGGGGACGCCCGTGCGAAATGGAGTTACTGGGAGAGTGGCACTGTAAATTCCAGGAGGCCACATGTAATGTGTCTTAAACATAGATGGACAGCCCAGGTTTCTGGTACAGCTGAAGAACGAGATGGGGGCGGGGGAGACAGAGGGAGAGGAGGAAGAAGAGGTGGCATCTAGGTAGATAATAGAATAATACTCTGTTTTGTCAAGGGAAGGGCGAGCAAACAGTAGCTCTGCTGTCATTCACACCCTATATCTTTAGTGTCATCGCAAAGGGGGAAACTACAGGCCTATATGTCACAGGCCTGTATGTACTATTCTGCTGGGACTGCCTGCCGATAGCCAGGCGTGAGGTAAAAAAGAAGGATGGCTTTCATTGTAAATAAGTCAAGACTGCCAGGAAGGAGCTGTCTTTTCACTGAAAAGGGGGAAACAATTTTACAAAGACACACCGTTCTCGCTGCTCCTCTAGCCTTTACAGAGGACGCTTATCTTCACACGGACGACGACGACGGCTAACAAAAGGCCCCTTTATGAAATTGTTCATATTTTAGCCGAGGTCTGTCTCCTGTCCTGAGAGGTGATTGATGCGTCAGGCCGGGGCCGGTGTCTTATTTACACAGTTGAGTGGGGGGCAATCTCAGGCCTGAAAGATAAACCTAATGAGCTTCTTTGTGTGAGAGTGCAAATGAGAGACACCCATCCTCCCTCCCTCCTTCCCCTTTTCCATCCAAAGGGACAGTCTGGGTGATTAGGCCTTTAAATTATGCTCAAGGGCAAAGCCCAGATTTGCATCTTAGGTGTGTGTGTGTGTGTGTGTGTCTGTGTGTGTGTGTGTGTGTGTGTGTGTGTGCGCCATCTCGATTGCAGTGGAAGAGAGGCAGGTGAAGGGCAGAGGGAGAGAGAGGAAGAAAGATGCTCGAGGCTTGTTTGTGAGAGGTGATGGTAGGTGAACACTGTCAGTATTTTAAGTATTTACCTGCACTAAACAACAAACTCCAGTTGTTATAAGAGGGGAGGTGAGCTCACTGGTCTGTCAAAATGAGCGTGCACACACACACACACACACACACACACAGACACACACACACACACACACACACACACACACACACACACACACACACACACACACACACACACACACGCGAATGCAAACACACACACACGCGAATGCAAACACACACACACACACACACACACACACTGTCATTTTGTCCTTTTTCTGCAGGTTAACTTTCTCGCTAATGATTTTCATTTTGGGGAGAATTTTCATTTGCCCCTAAAACCTAAATATTACCCATCACTTGCTGTCACATTTCTCATCCCTTATATTTCCTCCAGCTAAACAGCTAGGAAGGCAGGTTAATTGCTGTCACTCTCAAGTTGGACCACTGCCTAACTCTCATGTAGCGACAGGGGGTAGCCCAGAAGTAAGATGGCACCTTGGCGCACTTATTGTAATTTATGTCAAAATGCTGCAGTCATTTAAATGCGATTGGGGATGGTTTGCATTTTGCTGCATCATGTGCCTTGGGAAAACACTGCAGAATGCAGAGCTAACCAGTTTACCAACACGCACACCTCTGCAACACTCTCTGTTGTACGCTGCAATTTTTGTGCAAAAGCAAATAAATTATTGTCCTCAAAAACAAGCAGAACGCATTTTTACATAGAGAATAAACACACACAAAACAATAGAATGCACTATTTAGGATAAAACGATGACATTTGAAGCCTCAATAAGTTGAGTTTAATGGGCTAATTATGACTTTCCAGACTGACTGACGTGGCAACAACAGATAAACCAGGACCTCCATCCTGCCCTGAATGTCAATATGCTGTAGTACAGTAGTGAGCCCATTTAGAGGGGGGCAGTAGTCCTCACTATTGGCTCATCAATCCCACTGATAACCCTGGCAGGATTAAGTCTACAGACCACTGTAATCAACTAACAGCCTCATTATGGGACATTATGGTATAGATCCAAAGATCGATGCACGGCTCACATGCACATACAGAGCAGCATCTAATATTAAAACATAAGACTGACTACAGCCGGTGATAAATTGATTGGAAGTATGAGCTCAGCACATTATTTTTGCCTCTTTTTTTTTTTTAAACAATAAGGGAGCTTTTATAGTGATCATTTCAGCATAGTAATTAGGGCTGTGCAACATTCATCATTTGCTGTGATACATATCTGCAGCTGGCAAATTGCAATCAGATACAGTGGGTATCTAATCTGTGATCTCAAATCAAATTACGTCTATTTAGACAACCTTGGGAATGAGGGTGATGAAACCCTGACAGAAATTAGGGGTTGAAAATTCAATTGCGATGCATGGATAACGGAGTGTGTGGCTTCCACGTGGAGCACAATAGCCTTAGATTATGTGTATGATTTATAATCAAACAAAAAGGTGCATGAATGTGGAAAAAATGGCTCCAGTTTAACTTGATCTGTGTCCTACAAGCTTTTGGCCGAATCTCAGGCGACGCTACCTTAAGATGCTGCTCTTCTAATTATACCTGTAGGTGGTATTTTGGAGCTGCTGGGTAATGGCAGAACCCACAGGGACAGTGGAGAATTCATCAGTGCTTATTATTAATCATCCCCCCCAGTAGCGTGATGAGAGACTGGGGCTTCTATACCCACTGGACCACTCAATGTCATTCCAAATATGGATGGAAAATTACACCCAACAGCCTTCCTTCAAGATGGACTCAGAGCAGACGTGGACTGGAATTTTTTTTTTTTTTTTTTTGCTGCACACAGGTGAATGAAAGAAAATACATATAGACGTTCTAACATTAGCACTAACATGTGAAATAAAAGCACAGCTCCGTGCAAAGGAGTGCATAAATAAAAAAAAAAAAGAAAAAGAAAAAATCTCCATCTATCGTTTGCTCCTTCCGAAGCGATGCAGGGTGAGCGCTCCACAGGAAGTGTGTGTGACGTTAACAGCACAAGGCCCCAGCTTTAAAAAGCCTCCAGAGACCTGTTAGCTGGACTGCTCATTTCAATGTGTCTGTCTGTGGGTCGGGGAGAAGGCCTGGACCGGCCCCTTTACAAGACGCACACCGTCACACACACACACACACACACACACACACACACACACACACACACACACACACTCCACGCAGCAGCACGCAGCTCTCAGCCGTATGTCCATCTCATCTTAAGTAAAGATTTATGCTTATGTTGCCTTTAATGGTAACAGTCTGATTTACTCAGTTTGGATTTTTTCCCTCCCTGCTTTTATAAATGACATTAATGTTGGTTATTTCTCATATCAGACCTCTAACAAATAGATGCTGGTGATTTTCAATAAAAATAAAAGTCACAACACATTTCTCAGGTCAGTCACAGCCATTCCTTATTTCCATTAAAAAAAAAAATTTTTAACAGCTTTTTAAATGAATTGGCATTAAAATGCTAAAACAAGACTGGAAATTTTAAAAAATGCAAAAATAGAATTTTACAGTAGAAAAAAAATTTTTTAATTGCTTTTTAGTGCAACGTAAAGCACTGGTGTACATCAGTTAAACAGTGACTTCTTACCCTGCTCTCTATCTGTTTCAATTTAACCCTCTATCTGCAGAAAGCATCAGCATCAGCAGCACTCAACCCACTACCTGCAAATGTAAAAGAGTGATGACAGAGAGGGAGAGAATTGACCCCAATCACGTCTCTCTCTCTCTCTCTCTCTCTCTCTCTCTCTCTCTCTCTCTCTCTCTGTGTGTGTGTGTGTAGGATGAGTGGGAGACTGTTGATAAATGGGGGGGGGGGGTCAGGCCACAGCTCCAGGAAGCCGCTGCAGCCACCAGCAGGACCACTGGGCTCGCGCTGTGGATGGAGGATGGTCGTTGAGATGGGATGGAGGAGACCAACACATTTGTTTTGTATCGCCCTGACCGAAGTAACCACAGGCTTTCAGCTGCCACCAGAAGTACACACACACACACACACACACACACACACACACACACACACACACACACACACACACACACACACACACACACACACACACACACACACACACACACACACACACACACACACATACATATATACGCCTGCTGGAAAATTCCCATCAAACGTAAAGGACAGCGACCACGATTCCAAACCCGCGGCGTTAGTCTCCCCCCCCATCCACCCTAAAGCACGGCCCTCTGACCTCGTCTCCCACCGCTCTTTTGGTGAACTGTCAAAGCCATCATTCACCGTGAAAAGACACGAGAGACACTTGACTCCTTTTCCCCCCCGCTGGCGACTGACTTTCACAACTCCTGCCCACCCCCCCACCCCCAATCACTCACCCTCAACTTCCTCTAATTGAGGAGAATAGAGCCGGTATACAAGAAAACATGTGTATGAAAAGAAAAAAAAGTTTAAAGATATTTGGGATTAGTTAGAGGTGGTTATCAATACAATAAATAACCAGAGAGGAAGATTATCATCAAGTCGATCAGAGAGAAAAGGATATGTGTGGTTAAAATGAATAGAAATGACTTTGTAGGGTGAGACAGAGAGGATCCATGCAGATGAGTGTGTTTGCTGTGCTGCTGGTGGGTCTGTGGTTGGAGCGTTTGTGGCCGAGTTAGGAGGCCCTCTGGTGGAGGAAGCTCTGCCATGACACACACACACACACACAGACACACACACACACACACGCACACACACACACACACACACACACACACACACACACACACACACACACACACACCCCAAACAGATCCGTACGATGCTCCAACACACACATCCCTTCCCTTCCTCGGTCCGTCTCTCCCCTTTTCTCATGCACACACTCCTCTCACGTGGCCTCACATGCCTGCTAAACACAAACTTTGCCAATGCAAAAAAAAGAAACAATACAAAAATCGGAGTAAAAGCCGTCCCTGCAGAACCATTTGATCACTCTGCAGTCAAAGAGCTTCAGGAAAAAACATGCTGACCGCACAAAAGTGGAGATTAAGCAGCCACACAAACAGTCAGTTGTGTAAACAATATCTTTCCCGTGTGCTAAAAAAAAACAACAACCACAAAAACATACAATATCTCATTGTGCATCCTGCCTATGTACAAAAGCCCAGCGCTGCCTGAGAGGAGAGCGGAGCGGGAGAGCGAGGGGGAAACAGAGTGAGAGAGAGAGAGAGAGAGAGAGAGAGAGGGAGAGAGAGCGCGGCAGAAAGACGAGACGGGGGAGAAACACAACTTACCTGCTGTTGTTGCAGATGCAGCAGCTCGACTGTGCTTACTTCGCTGCTTGTGTCACCAGCGCTTGATCTCCCATCTCTACTGCCAGCCTCTAATTGGCTGCTGCTTAGGATGCTCATTCCATTTTGACTCATTGAACTGTTGCTTATTGTCTCTGTGGCCGACTCCTGCATCATCATGATTTAAAACCTAGAAGTGATTAAGAGGCACCGGTTAGGGCTCTTCTTGTTACAATTCCCCCCCCTTTTTTTTTCTTTTTTCCCCCCTCCTATTTTTTATACGCTTCCATTATCAAGCCCGTCGTCCCCCCCCCCCCTCTGAAAATTAAAGCATTTAAAGTAGAGAGGGGGGGGGAGAGGAGAAGGGGGTGCAGGAGGAGCAATTATGCATTCATTGTGTAAATGAAGCAATACAAAGAGATGCACGTCCTGGTGCTGTTTAAAATGGGAGGGGTATGAAAGGTGGCAAACGCTTTTTGTCCACTAAAATTTCCTTTAAAGGAAAAGAGCTGCATTATTTTTAATTGCTATTTTTTTTTATCTGAATAAAAATAAGATTGAACAAATATGCTTTTTATAAATGAGCATATTCTGGTTTCTCACACTGTAGGACAGAAGCACAGGTGAGCACTCCTAAAATATTTGCAGTCATATTTTTTAGTGTGTGTCACATCTGAATGAAGTTGCCTAATGACACACGGCTAATCATGCAAAATTAAAATTTGGTGGCGAGGAGGAGGAGGAGGAGGAGGAGGAGGAGGTGCCAAATCACATGATGCAGGACTGGTGAAGAAGACTACAATGGGTTCATCATCTCTGCTGTGGCTAAAATAAAATCTGCTTCACAGGCTTTCATAAAGGCAGGTCATTCATTGGCTTCAATTTATTCTGCCTCTCCTTTA
This sequence comes from Chaunax sp. Z400, assembly GCA_037577475.1. Lineage (NCBI taxonomy): Eukaryota > Metazoa > Chordata > Actinopteri > Lophiiformes > Chaunacidae > Chaunax > Chaunax sp. Z400. Next base: position 18,544,938 of record CM075204.1, read on the forward strand.
ATCAAATATTATATATTAATTAATTTTGTGACATTTTAAAAATAAATAAATAAAAAAATCATCGGTTCTCTCAGTGGGACACAATTAAACCGTCGGGCTGCGATCAAACTTCTGCGGAGCCCAGATAAGAATTTTAACAACAGTAAATACACTTTTAGAATATCTTCAGATATGAAAAGAGAGAGAAAAGAGAGGTGAGGAAAAAAGGAAAAAAAAAACCTATCACGAATATCACTAATGATTGTGCTAAAAACAGCATAAATTATGCATATTACCTCCTCTCTCTCTCTCTCTCCTGTAATAAATGTTTTATCATTTCCCCCCACATTTAATGCTGTCTACCTTCGCTAGGCGCGGGAGCAGCCCCGCCATCATCAGCCGGCAACCTCCCTCAAAATACAGGATTTTATGCTGTCTCTATTTAGAAAATACCTATTTTTAATATTGAAAATTGAGACAATTAATATTTAAAAGGATTAAAAAAAAAGAACTATCACTTCCTTACAATGGAAGTTTTTTTTTATGACTTCTTCATTAAAAAAACACACACATCTTTACAGCTTTTGCCACATGCATCCAACAAAATCAGGATGAGTGATTATGATTGTGTGTGTGTGTGTGTGTGTGTGTGTGTGTGTGTGTGTGTGTGTGTGTGTGTGTGTGTGTGTGTGTGTGTGTGTGTGTGTGCCTGTGTATTTGTGAGCATATAGTGACCAGCATGGGTAGACTGTGTTCTCTTTGGCTAGTAAATACAATTTCAATACAAGTGTGTACACGTTCCGCAGTGTGTGTGTGTGTGTGTGTGTGTGTGTGTGTGTGTGTGTGTGTGTGTGTGTGTGTGGGTGTGGGTGTGTGTGTGTGTTTGACGAGGGGCAGACACAGGACAGGCCTTAAAGGATGTCCACAGCCAGGATAAACAGGATCCAGGCAGGGAGAACAAACAGGGCTGAGCTGTTACACAGAGCAGGGCGACAGCTGCCCGGGACACAAGTAAATAGGGAAGAGGCCAAGACAAGGCGTGCTTGTGAACAAACAGGCCCCTGTTTAACACTGCACCGCTCACTACTGATGGAGAGAGACACGCCGAAAAAAAGAGAGAGAGAGAGAGAGGAGCAGAGAAGGAAGGGAGGGGGGGTGACAGAGAGACAGATGAAAAGAATGAGAGTGAAAGAGAGAGAAAAGGAGAGTGAGTGGGAGGGAGGGAGGAAGGTGGTGGAGACGGGTGGGGGGGGGGAGACTGGCACAATGTGACATCCAATCCGGTGATGAATCTCAGCGTAAGAAACTCAAGGATGCAGCCGAGATCAGCCGACTAATAAGTATTCAAATTAGGCATAAATTTTACATGGCCAATGTTTAAAATATTCAGAGAAAGACTGTCTGATTGCCTTTACTACAATTTTATGAACATTCTAATGGAGCCTGGATCTCTTTTCCTTTTTTTTTTTTTTTTTTGTGTGGCTTCTTTCTTAGACCAGCAATGAATGTTCAGAAAACTTGGAGAATATATGAAAGAAAAAAAGAAAGAAGGGTTTTTTAATAACATCTGAATGTAATGGAAACGTCTACGGAAGTCCAGGGAAAATTGCTACTTAGATCTGATTATTGGTGTATAAAACATTAATAGTATAAAGTAATAAAAAAAGGGCAAAAATAAAAGAAATCAGACATCAGAGCCTGAGTAAGAAGACACAAATAAGGGGAGGACAAATACGTGGCTTCATCCAAGTCGAAATAAAATCTGTGCAATACGTCCGACTGCAACATAATGATAATGCAGATGTATGCAAAGCATATTCGCAGAGATCAGATGGTGCTTTAACCTTAATGACAGCGGTGAGATAAATTAATTAGCCGTCTAAAGGCGGCATTCAAATCTGCCAATTAGAATGTCAATTAGAAACACAGCCAGGCTGCAATGATGAGCAGGCGACCGAGCTGCGGATCTGACTGTGGCGTTGATGGAACTGTCACACACACACACACACACACACACACACACACACACACACACACACAGACACACACACACACACACACACACACACACACACACACACAGACACACACACACACACACACACACACACACACACACACACACACACACACACACACACACACAACACTCAAGAGAGATACAGTGACAATACTCTGCACCTCAGGGTGTGACTAAATGCACGCCTGCATCTGCATGCGTGTGTGCATCAACCGCCGTGGCCTGTCCCCGCTCTCCCTGAGGGATACCAGCCCTGACCCCGGCTCAGCCTGTCCTAAACCAACTGGGTCGGAAGGAGCCGCGTCACCCCCAGCGACGGCTGCGATCTACATCGGCGCAGGCGTCTTTAACACCGAGGCCTGACGGCTCGCCCACACGTGTGCCTGACAGCCCAGAAATTGCTGGTGTCCCGCGTTTGGACCCGAACCGCTATTTGATGCCATTTCCTCAAGCCATAATCTTCCAATGAGGGAGAACCCAGACCGCTCATTATCCTGATCGGGAACAGCGAGGAAGGCTGTTATTGCACTGGTAATGCTGCAGATGTGTAGCTTTGGGGGGGGGGGGGGGGGGAATGATAGTGATGCTAAGCGTTTAAGGGTTGTTGGGCTGGTGAAAGACGGCGAGAGACGAAGACGAAGCCGCACTCCAGGCTTCACCATTTCTACTCAGGCGCGGGCTCAACGGATGGAGAGGCATCACAACGACAGACACACACACACACACACACACACACACACACACACACACACACACACACACACACACACACACACACACACACACACACACACACACACACACACACACACACACACACACACACACACACAGGCCCTTCATTTCCAAAGCTTTTGTCTCACCCCTTCTGGCTTATGCCTCTTCAGCTCGGGCAAATATTTACTCTAAAATCCTGCACTGGGCTAATCTGCCTCCTCCATCAGGTACGGAATATGAGAAAGGGGGTCCTGACGACGCGTTCGGCCCCCCGAGATTGAGAGAATTTCTCCCCTTTCTTCTGAGAAGTGACACAACAAAGGTGTAAGGAAAGAGCTGAGCCTTTCATTGCCTCACACACACACACACACACACACACACACACACACACACACACACACACACACACACACACACACACACACACACACACACTCTTTGGCACACACACAGCAAAAGCGCACACCTATCATTAAAGGGGAAAGAAGCAGCCCTCCATCTTTGTTTGTGAGCTCTAAAAGCCCTTAATGTAGCCTCATTACCTGGCCTGTCTCCCTCTCTATCATGTGCAGTAAACACACACTATGACACGGGCCATCCATCTAGTGGGAATACACAGCTGTCGACTTTGCTCCAACACTGTATGGCGGAATAGGACGCACAAACGTACACACACTATGTTGTTAACACACAATGGGCTTGAAACCGGTTCAAAATCTCCGGGGCGATCCGTTTGGAGCGTGAAGACGTTGTCCTCTGCGTCTCTATCTGGAACGCTGATCCCGTTCCCTCATTTTTTATGCATGAGTTGCAAAAAAATGTTTTCATTAAGGGGAAAAAAAGAAAGAAAAAAAAAGTGACCGGTAAATCTGTCATCACAGACGTCCGTTCATTATCATTGCACATTTCAGGTAACTGGTTGGAATTCTTCTGGTTTTGCGAGATCAAAATAATAATTATAATAAAGGAAAAGAAAAGAAAAAAATAGAAATTACATTTCACAGTCTGCTGACTCCTCACAGCTCTGTGATCAAGTGGAGATATGGCTACCATTTAAAATAATCATAGATTCTGTGCTTGAGTGAAATTAATTCATCATTGCCATAAGTTACTCTGCATACAAAATAAAGAAGTAACTGGGCAAGGGGCTCACACGTCCACTACTTCAAATTGCTTAATAAATCAAAATGCCACATATGTGCGGACAAAAAAAAAAAAAAGGTTTTTAAAATGATGAATTAAATGTAAGAGGAAATAATGGTGTGCAAAAAAAAGGGAAAAAAAAAGTTTAAATAACTTTATCGGCTGTCTTGCAAGACATTTATGAAAGTCATACCATTAATTTATCATATGTGATTGTGATCTTGTGTTTGTGTTGTAATGTATTCACAGGCAGTTTATTGCAGCCTTCAGCTTCAACAGAGTGAGGCTGGAGTCAGAGATGGAAAAAAGGACTACTTGGAAAGACACGTTCGACAAAACCCAGTCCTCCGGATTAAGGAAGGCGAGCCAGGCTGCCATGCCTTAGAATTAAAAGCTTCCTCTTTGGCACTAAAGGGCTACCATAAAAGAGCATTAATGACTACCTCTTATAAACCTGTGTATGGTAATGGTTTCTGCTTTCAGATAGAGGAATTTCAAAAGTGTTTCGCCGGTGAATAAAGATTGCTTTGGGAAAAAAAAAAGAAAAAAAGGGGGGGGGCTGAAGAAATCATATTTACAACATCAGGAGTGGAGCAAAAATGAAAAGAGGAGAATATGAATAATGGACTTTGCTTTTTTTTTCTCCAGGATTAACATTATTCAAAGCGCCAGAATCAAATGTGGTTATCTCCTGTCCAATGAGCCCTACTCTGAGAAAATCTCAAGTCATATTTCAATTCTTCCTTTGAGCGGACAATAAATGGTGGTTCTGTGATAGAAACACATTCAGTGAAGAATGTTCAGAACTTAATTCTCTTCTATTTACAATGAGGAGACGATACAGAATGAGATAAACGACAGACTATTTGCCAGAGTGTCTGTGTTTGTGCAGCACAGAAAGGGAGGAAAGTGTCTAAAATGCATGTTCAATAGTGTGAACTGCACAATGTCGCCTTAGAATTAAATGCAAGAGGCTCTCATGAATACTGTGCATAATGCTTTATTTATTAAAAATCAGTTGATATCAATGCAACCAGCTCAGAAATATGACAATGGTTAAATAGTTATTGTGGAAAAAGGATACAGGAGGCTGGAATCAAAATGTGAAATTAAAATGCAAAAATAGTTTAAAAAAAAAGATTTAATTGCAGTTTATTCAATTTCCCCTGCTCAACAAAAAAAGACCACCATAGCTATAGATGCACACTTGCTAAATGTCTTATAGTAATGCAGCACACACACCCCCACAGATGGAGGAAAAGAGGAGGAGAGAAACGAGATTTCTCCTACATTTAGACTCGTCCCATATCATTTACACGTTGCCCCCATCCGGCGCCTCATTCTGCTGAAGCAGGAGACAGCCCCGCCGCCGTGGGCGAGTCAGACAGTGACGAAAGCCGATCAGTCGGCTCTCATTTGCATATTTGCCAATTCCATTAATTAACTCAGCCCACCTAATCAAGGCTAATTGACCTATAAAGAGGGGAGGCCTCATTGTCTCATCCAATCATCTTTACCAAGAGCAGAGGAGGTGCATGCTCGTGAACGCGGGGGGCTACTTCCGACCAAACTGTATTTATAGACCTGGCGTGGAAAAAGACGTTTTATTCCCTCCCTGAGCTAAAAGCGATCGGGACTGAGCTGCTTTGACGCAGGGCGAGAGTTGATCAAACAAAAACAAAAAAAAGAAGAAGGAGAAAACGGACAAATTCTTTCCACTCGTGCAGCACCTTGCTGAGCAGAGAGGAGGAAGGAGATCAGAGGAGCTAATTACAGCCGGATGGCCTGACTCTCCGGTCCTCTCCACGGCGCGGCACCTTCAGCGGGACAGGCGCGGGGGAGCCAGCCGCAGCCTGCACCGCAAGAGAGACATAGCTCATTGTGACGTTTCCAGTTATTTCTGGTTGATTAGGGCCATTATGTCTCCAGCTCTGATTTATGTTGTCATTCCCCTTCAGCAGTCCCGCATCGATAGATCTTAATGAATTGGTAAATAAGAGTGAAGATTGCAGTTGACAATACCGCAACATTCCTCATTCATACCAGACAAGATTTATGTAACCAATTAGAAGTATGGGGGGGGGAATCTGTCCACAGGAAAATTACTAAAGTCGAACCCACGACAAAATAGATAATGGGAAGTCTTTAACACTGGCTTAGTCACACTTTCTCCATGGCCGGTTGGGGAGGAGAGGATCACCGCTGCTCCTCTCGGGGATAAGAAATTGATTTTTTACACAAAATATTCAGCTTGAAAGCACCTTTTCCCATTTTTAAAATACACCCGGCAATGCAATCCACATCTGAATAACGTCCCAACTGGAGCCGATGGTGGAATCAGCAGATTAAAAATGAAGCAAAAACCAGCAAAACAACACATTGATCTGGAAATGTTTAAATTCAAGGAGTCACTATCTCGCCCTAAAACCACCTAAAAGGAGGGCTACACAAATCTATTGTTCACCTAATGTCGGATACATTAACCAACAAATAATAATTAGCATTCCAATATTTCATTTCTCTACTCAACGGTTGGAGGTATCAGTAAGCAGACAAATAAAAGGCCTCTTTGTCATTAAAAAAAAAATAAAAAATTCAGATAAAAGTGCTGATCATCAATAGCCAACGGCGGGCCAGGAAGACCCAAAGGGCAGGAGTGAACAGAGGTGGAAAATTAAAGCGGAGTGATACAGGAGCCGGCTCCTTTCAGCCTCTCTCCCTTCAAGCACATGCAAATGAGGCCGTGCTGCTTAACTGCATCATTTATGTGGATAATAGCGGCATCATCATTACGGGAACTCAAATTAAATTACATCACAATTAGCATAACAAAGTGATTGGTTAAACTTTCAAAACAAATAACGCGGCTCGGCTAATGAACGGCGTTAATTGGCCAGTGTGCATTCTAAATAAAACATGGAGGTAAACATGTGTTTTTGGTTAAACAATTTTAAAATTCATATTTCTTTTTTTTTTTTTTTATAACACAATCTGACACATGTGCTAAAAGGAAGATAAACAATGAAAAGAAAAAAAAAGAGTCAAATGTTGGATACTGCCAGGGGGATTTGTAAGCTGAAATACAAAATGTGTAGCATTTAATTTTATTGCGCTAAAGAACCTATTATATGCCAGACTCTGGAGAACAATGTAAATTATCTGCCTTCAAAATGGAGTTTGGCCAATTCTCCATGTGAACTAATCACATAGCTCATTATGCATTAGGGTATTAAATTATGGAGAGGAGTCCCTTTCGCATTCCTGCACAAAGCCCTATGAAATGTTAATAATATGCCCACAATTGCCCAATACCATGCCTTGCTCACCCTCATCAATATTTAAGTAAACAAATGATCCCACTCGCCTTTGATAAAGATAATTAGTGCTTCACCGATTATCAGTCTCCTGACCTCTGTCCACTTCAAACTGAACATCTGCTCCAAAAGAGTTTGGGATTTTTCCCTCACCAAAAACAAACAAGTCAAACTTCAACTGAAAGCGTCGCCCTCACAAAGCACATATCTGGAAGTGATGAATAATTGATGCTCATGAAAGGTTATACAGTGGCTGTGCCCTCGTCTTCTGCTTAACCTCTGAATCCACGTCTTCTTGATTTTAATGATCAGTGATTAGCTTAGCAACAAGCAGCATTACCTCGAAAAAACAAACAACAAAACAAAACAAAAAACCCCCGCAACACGCCGAGCAACTCATGCAAGAGCAGAAAAACACCAGAGTAAGTGGTCTCACACACGACTTGCACGGGCACACAAACACAAAGCCACACGGCTGCACACGCATGCATGCGTGCAAGCGCACACACGCGTACAGGCGCACACACACACACACACACACACACACACACACACTGAGCCATTCATCAGCGCTAATTAAGCAGCAGATTAACAGAGCCTGCAGACCAAGGCTGCACGGCTACGCGGTGGGACGATCCAGCGGGGGAAGGTGAGGAGACACAGCCCGGCAATAAAACACAACCATTAAACACAGCCAATAGCCTGGAGTCTATACTACGGATGACACAGGATTGATGGGGATGGTTGGATGATGGATGGATGGATGAACGGATGGATGGATGGTCTTGCTGATTTTTTTTTTCAGTTTTTTTTTTTTTTTTTTTTTACCTGAAGGTGAGGAGTGCCACAGAACTTGACCAGAGAACAGACAGAGTGTTTGCCTCTACCGCTGCCGAGGTTGTCTAGCAGCGACAGCCGCAAGTCGACTTGTGTCACCCCGTGGAGAGGCAACACTATCTGTGTCATCACTTCAGCCGTGTTTATGGGGGATGGCATCATAAACAAGCCGCCACCCCGCCAACCGCCACCCAGCCCCCGCCCCAGTTCCCCCCCTTCTCTTCTTCTCTCCTCTTCCTCTCTCGCCACCTCACCAACGCCGCCGCCGCTGCCGCCGTGCCATTCATGCATACTTAAATCACCCTCGCCCCATTAAAAAAAGAAAGCCCAGACGCCTCTCCTGACAATTATTCTATCATTTCCAGTTGTCACCGGGGCAATTACCGACCGGGGCCCCCTGTGTGGGTCAGACATGCAGGCCCAATAGGAGAGGCTTGAGTTGGGGGAGAGAAGGTAAAGAGTGGGACAGCGGTGGGAGTGTGTGTGTGTGTGTGTGTGTGTGTGTGTGTGTGTGTGAGTGTGAATGGAAGGGGGAGTCGTGTACAAAATGGAAATCAATGACTGAGACATGGTGGCTTCCTTCTCTCTCCACACTAGAAATAATTAGCCCGTCATTTTTTATGCGCCGCTGATGAAATATATCACAATTACAGGGAAACACGATCTTTTTCACTCCCCATTTTATTGGAAATTGGAGACGTGGCGATTATTAGTTTGACTTTTAATCAAGGAAAAGCCTTAGAATTCGATTACATTTATTTACATCTGCTACTTTTTGCAAGTAAGTCTTAAAGAAAATGTAGCTTTTCTGGGCATGTGTGTGACGGTGTGTGTACGTACTCTGTGTGTGTGGGTGGGTCTTGCGTGTGAATGAGAGTGTGTGTGTGTGTCTGTGTGTGAGTGTGTGAGGGGCTCTTCACACGGAAAGTGCTGTGGCTCCTCGCAGGATGCTTCGCCGGCTCTGTCCTCGCGTCTCGGCTGCATGCAAACCAGGAAGCTCGTGCTGCTCTGGCTCAGATCACACATCTGCTTCTCTCTCTCTCTCTCAAGTGTACACACACACACACACACACACACACACACACACACACACACACTGCTGGACTGGCTCTCTACTTTCCTTTATGTGCCCGGCATCGCTGAGACGAGTGGGAAGCGAAGAGAGGAGCAGGGCTGGAGGACGGCGCTAAAAGAGGTGCATTCTCCGCGGAGGTATGTGCGTCGGGCTTTATTCTAGCGCAGTTCGGTGCTTTTCTTTTCAGCTCTGATTGTGTGCATTTTAAAGTGTGTGTGTGTGTGTGTGTGTGTGTGTGGATGCAAAGAGTCTGAATGGGATTAGTGAAGGGCTGAGCGGCGGTCGGCAGCCTCCACATCGCGCTCTAGCAGAGAGTGCATAGTGCTCTTAAAAACAATTAGCCAGATCAAATCCATGCATTGCCAAGAAAATAACACAACATATCAGAAGTACACATCCAAACAAAGTGATAAATAGTCCACGAGTGTAGAAGACTAGACGATAAAATGACCTACCTTTGAAACAATGAGTGAAAAATCCACTCTCCTCGGTAAGAAGCATTTGAAGAAGTATTGTCAGAAGCCTGGAAGCATTAGTGTGCATCAAAAAATCAAGAGAGGGGGGAAAATCCCACAGAGCATCAAAAGTGGGGGAAAAAGAAGAAGGGAAAAAAAGTAGAGAAACTATCTGCCGCTTAATGTCAAAGACATCAGCAGAGAAGTATTTACAGCGGTATTTACAGTAGTGCGAGGGGAGACCACCTCTGCCTGGTCACGTCTGAGAGACAGTTGCCGTTCCAGTGCTGTCTAATTAAAACAAGTCAGGCAGCCCCGCTGAATTGTTTTGACGCCTGAGGACCAATAGTACACAAAAACCAGTGGCTTGATCGGCGGGGTAGGGGGGCTGGTCGAGGGGAGCTGAGAGAAGGGGGCGGAGGGTGGCGAGAAGTGGCAAAGGAATGGTGTGTGTGTTTGTGTGTGTGTGTGTGTGTACGGGGGGGGGGGTTCAGAAGAAGTGTTTTGCAGACGAGTCCGACAGGAGAGGGAGACCACAAAGGTTCAAAAGCAGGAAGACGTCCACATGCCGACTGCTCCCTCACTTTTTTTTAATAAAAACAAAAAGAAGAAAAAAAGACGCTTTCCAAAACTGCTATTTATACGCTGTAAATTTAAGCATTAACTGAAGCACCTGGCCAGACTAGAAGCTCCACACAGTGACGAGTCTCTGCTGAGGGTTTTTAATTAAAAATGAGACAAGCTGACAAACATTTCACAGCTCTTCCCCTCAGCCACAAGTATTAAAATCTCGGTTTACCACTTGATAAAAAGGCAAACGCGTCTGTACAAATGTTTAACAGGCGGCTTCAACCATTCAAACACATCTTCCCCCCCCCCCCCTAATGAATTAGTTCATTTTTCTGTTTTTTTTTTCTGACTGGGACCGCAGCGACCGCCGGTCTCTGCTGAGGAAGCCGCCAAAAGCTGAACGAAGCCGTGCCGAGTTCACATGTGCTGAATGTGACGGATCAACATGTGTCCCTCCACTGTAAACAACGCACAACAGGCAATGAGCTGGAACATTTAGGGCTAATGGTGTTTGCAAATCCTTTTGTCATTTCTCTCTCTCTCTCTCTCTCTCTCTCTCTCTCCCTCTCTCTCTCTCCTTTCCTCTCTCTGCCTTGCATGCCACAGATGTTTTCCTTAGTCGCTCCAGCAGACAGGAATCTACTGGCAAGAAGAAAGGCTCCATCTTCCCCAGGAGAGAGAGAGAGAGAGAGAGAGAGAGAGAGAGAGAGAGAGAGAGAGAGAGAAGTACAAAGCCCCCGGTCTGCATGCAGCAGATGCAAAAAGCCAGTCCATCTGCCACCAGCTCGCTCTGCCACATGGGCCTGACAGATTTAAAACAAGAGGGGTCTTCTTTGGGTTTTTATCTTTTATTTTTTATTCTTTTAACAATTGCCTACATAATTCTGTGCCATATAGAAAGAATCTAATACAAACACACATCTTATGTCTGGCAGATGCAGCTCCAAAATTAAATTCATATTTATACACCCTTGCAGGCACACAGGCCGCCACAACATGGGGTTATAGAGAGGGCAAAAACTTTCATGTTTTAAATAGAGGCACACCCAGGGCAGCTATGATAGATGCATTTAGGAGACGATGTCGCCCCCCCAAACGCGAGGTAAAGACCACTTGAACTTGCAGCTCTTGAACAGTGCGCTGATGTGACTTAACAGGCTCTGAACGCACATTTATCTCCCAGGCTCAGCCGGAGCATATTTCAGTCCGCGTGATATCATTATTTGAAGACCAGAAGATGCAGCATTTTCATTAGTGTCGACTGTCCGAGCTCTGAGGCGGGGAGTGTAAACACTAAACAGAGAGACGGTGGGAGCCGAAGCAAGCGAGAGGAAAAGGGGGATGACAAGGGCGCCAAAGCGAGCAGGAGAGAGAGAGAGAGAGAGAGAGAGAGAGAGAGAGAGAGAGGCGATGGGGGCTAACATAAAACAACTGCTGTTAATTGCTCTGAGCATCCATATTACGCCAGTAATTTTTCACATTTCTCTTTCAGCGCTAAAGGCTGCAGGCTAGAAAGCTCCTTCAGCCCCGTTAATAAACTACCCAGAGTGCCTCTCTGGAAAAGACAAACAAGAGGCCCCTGGCCTCAGACACACTCGCTTCACAAGGGAGGGATTGCGGTGCCTGCTTCTACACATCTGTGACAACTGTGTGCCTCCTCCCTTCAGGTGTTTATTCCCCGTGTCTCTTCTGTCGGTGCTTTCTGCTGCCAAGGTCAACGGAGACGAACAGGCCTACCAGCATCTTGATGTGGTGGCAGCAGTGAAAGGAGAGGGGGGGTGGGGGTGGATATGTGTACTAGTAGGGAGGGGTGATGGTGGCAGCAGCTGGTTACCAACCCTGGCAGCAGCAGTGGGGGGAAGCAGCGGATCTGTTGATGACGGTGGCGACGGATGCTACTTCCCATCTCCCTGGACTGCCATCACACACACACACACACACACACACACACACACACACACACACACACACACACACACACACACACACACACACACACACACACACACACACACAACCACTAACTATTAATTTTCAATTAAAGCCACCGTGAAGTGCATCGCCTCCGGGGCATCAGACAAAGTCAAGCGGCCATCACGGAGGAGCTTCCCTTCGTTATTCCTGCCACCGTCACTTCGGCACCGAGCCGCCACAAAGTGCACGCACTGCCGAAAAGGTCTGCCAATCAGAGGCAGCCCAGCCTTCCGTCACGTGGTCCGCTCCATTAACCCTTTATTAACAACACTAGCGTAAAACTTGCATGCTGGTGATGAAAAAGAAAGTTCAAATTAATGCATGCATGACCTTTTAAATATACACAAACGACTGGAGCACAAGAGACAAAGAGACGAAAATAGAGGAGGGAGAAACAGACTTGTGCAGCTTTTCTCTGACTATTTGCTGAAGAGTATTAATAATGTTCACTTGCATTTATCCATTTTACTCCCCCCCCCCAATCCTCACCCGTCCTCACTTCTAACAGCCAGTCAGACTAAAGCTTGCTAAAATATGTTTGACTGGCCCTAAAAAGAGCAAAGCACTAAACGTATGAAACAATCCACACCTTTCATTCATTGTCACACAAATGTTCCACAAGCACAATTCACGAGCCACTTATTCCTGCCAATCAATCAATCAATCAATCAATCAATCAATCAATCAATCAATCAATAAATAAGTCAAATGTGTAATGCCTCTTTAGAGTCCTGGCCAATGCTGATCACATGATGCGTTGCTTCTGGCCAGAGAGCAGAGACCATTACGGACTGGTTATTATATAAGTGGTTGAAAGGCAGGACCATTTTAATATACTGTACTTAAGCACCAGGGGTATCCATGGCAACTTGCCCTGTGCCGTGCATTCAGAGAATCCCTAATGAAATACCTATTAAGTGGCTGATAATGACAATGCCCAAATACATTTGCATATGCATTTCATCGCATAAATGAGGGCAGTAAAAAAGAGGTAGAGAGGGCCTGATTAATGCAATCGCAACGATACGTTTTGATTTATTTGTTGTGTGAAACATTTTAGGTGATAGAGGACATTTCTAAATTAGAGACAAACATACCGGTTGGTCCCTTAACGCACAAAATAACTCGCATATAAAGGACTGCCTTACATGCACAAAGAAAAATAAAGCAGTGGTGATGGGTGTGAATTGAGGCCTCATTGCCTTTCTTTTGGGAGTCTCCACATGTGATTTCCACTTTGGCTGGGTGCCCAACAGGACATCCCTGAGAGAGTGTTTGCCTGACTCAATATCAACAGTCCAAGTAAGCAGCCTGGAGGGGAGGGGAGGGGAGGTGGGGGGGGTGTACTCTCTGGCCAAACCCGGCCCCTATTGAAAATAAACCAGGCTGTACCTTCACTGGACCCAGAAATATCAACACGCGCCGCGAGGAGCCACGTATAACACACAGCAGCGCTCCGCTAGTGCCTCTCCAAGGCTTAATGATACCTGCACCTCCCCTCCAGCTGCTTCTGCCGACACCGCCGCTGCTCACAGGCAGCAGGCGGGCGGGAATTAAAGTATACATTACAGCAGAGAAATAAAAGGAGATCCCAATGACAGAAGTCAGACAGTTCAAGCTCTTGAAACAAAGGAGCCGGTAGACTGGACGACAAGACACTCGTGGCTCCGGGTTAAATTGGCCCTCCTGCGCCGCCTCTTATTTTCCCACCGCCACAGCTGCCTCCAGTGCCCAAGCCTACCTCCTAAAAAAAAAAAGAAGCTTTTCTTCAAAAGCGCATTTGAATTAAACGAGTTGCTGAAATCAAAGGCTCGGCTGAGCCGGTTAAATTTAAACAAGCAAGCGTGGCTCACAGCAGTTTACCTGTTATACAGCAGATTGGAATTAGATGAAAGAGTCGAGCATGGCGGACAACTTCCCCTTTTTTCACAGCGGTAGATATTATCATACAGTTAAGGCAGTTGCAGCTTAAATTACAGTCCTTCACAGGGAAAAGTATATGTGCTACTGAGATGTTGTTTTTTTTTTTATGTTCCAAGCCGTGTCATTAAGATGAAGGAGCAGCTACAAAAAAAATGAGATACAATAGTCCCTTCACGCATTAGAGATGAATCTAAAAACCCATTCATGACAGAGATCTGTGTTGTCTGAGGATCGCACAAGCTCTGCCAAAGATGCTGCCATTCCCAGCAGCATGACTGCACAGCTGAACGGCAGCAAGACAAGCTCCACTGGCAGTCAAAAGAGCACAACACCTGTATACGCTACGCAACAACAGCCAGCGAGACATCAGAGGTCCTCCCTGTCAATGCATCTGCAAGGAGCAATGAGAAAAAGTTCCGCGTGGGATGACAGGAACATTACACACTAAGCCACGAATTAGCTGGTGGAGAAAGTTTGTGAATCATCTCCAGACGCTACCGAGACGCGGAGCGTTCTGTGTCCATTCATGACTAAAACATCATTCAGCTGAACAACAGTAACACCTAAAAACCCCAGCGATCGAATTAATTCAGAAAAACGGCATTCCGGCAAAGAATAATAAACTCATTATATGGAAATTTCAAACTCTTCTTCTCCGCACCGCAGCTAATTCAAAACTAATTTTTACTAGCCACTAATTTGAGGGCGAAGGGCGGGGGATAGGAATTACATCTGGAGGTAATTCATTGTGTGGAACTGAGCCCAGTGGAGGCTATGATACCCCCCGACTCCTATTCAGGAAAAAAAAAAAAGAAAATAGAGAGACAGGCTGGATGTAGAGAAGGAACTATTTAGGTGAGTGGGACTTCCAGAGCTCTGAAACAACACTTTTAAAAAAAATACTTTTTGTGTGGGACGTCTTGTAACATGGGTTCAGGATTTTCAGGACGGGTGTGGGAGGGTAGTTGGGGTGTGTGGGGTTAATTTTGACTCTACACTTGGGTGCTGTGCCCACTTTAAAGAGTTTATGAGGACGTCTTCCTCTCAAGTGACCAGCTACAGCTGGCCTGTCTAAGTGGGGCTGCCTAATAAACGGCACACTTTTCCACCGATCTGGAGTTTCAAAGCGGAGAGTAAAGGGTATCCAGCTGTATCAATTTCACTGCGCGGATTCAAAGTTCACACTTATTTGCAAAGGGAAGTATTTGTGACCTGGAAAGGGACTAAAAAAAGACATATTTGAAAGATGTTTCTAGATTGCACAAAGAAGTCACACTGATCGAGTCGAGCGAACAAATTATGAAAGTTTGGCCGCCAACAATCGGTGGAAAAATCCCTGCAGGAGGACATTAATGTGTGATAGAGAAACTTCTGCATCAGAGCTCCGCTTCCATCCTCTGCCACCCCTCCAACGCTAAATGTGTTTTCCAAATGAAAATAAACGGAGTCCGACCGGTTTGAGGCAGTCATACTCCGGAATATGAGATCAAATAAAGGCTTCTGTGGAGGCTGAAAGGAGGAATGAAATGGCTTCTGAGGGGAGATGTACCAAGTAATAAAATTACTCCTTTATATCTTCCTAAACAGCACATGTTCCCCTGGAGTGGGCGAGGGCTTCACTATGGTCGAAGACAAGTATGCAAGTGGCAATTTTTCCTTCAGGGAAGATCCCCTGATACACTTCTCGAGGCTTGGCGCTCTGCAATTTTCTTGAAAACGAGAAACTATTTCAGCAACAAGTTAAGCGGAACTTTGGAAGTTTCACTTTGATGATGTGCTGGTACACGCTGTCATTGAAAGGTATGTTCCATTAAATCGGAACAGCACGATGACTCATAAGCCTATTGCTTTTCAATGAGCTCAAACGGGGCTGAAATGCTCAGATGAACAGTTGCATTTTCTAGTAAAACATACAGTTGACTGGGAACTGACCATGATGTCTGCTTGAAATTGGTTAGCTATTCCACAAATACAAGCGCCGTTCCATTTGACATTGAGAGAAATTTGCAACAAAAGTATGACTCTAACTACTTAAAATCATGCAATTGATTTGTATTCTATAAAAGCTGGTCACAATAACATTCAGATGGACTTTTTTTTTTTGCTTCAGCAGAAGGGCTATATTAGAGGACATTTGCAATTGGAGAGAATACATTATAATTCATTATACAGAAGCTATTAAACCCTCAGTAAAAATGCTTTAGTACAAGGATTGAGCCACTTATCAGACCTACTCACTGCCTTTAAAAGCCGTCCATGTTCAGTACTCTGAGTGGCAAAAAAGCAATCGCTGATGACTTTGAAAATAGGACGAGATGTACAATTTATCAAAACAGAAACGGCTGACAGGGATTTCAGAGAATCAAGAGTTATAACTGTTTGTTCAGAATCTCAGGGGGAAAGGAGACTGGAATTTATGGCAATTACAAAAATAAAGAAATTCATCAACAGTTACCTATAGTTACCGAGAGATACTCACATTATGTTGCTTGGCCTTATAAAAACAAGTATGTGTACCTGTACAAAACTGTGTTATCTCAAGGAAGGATAAACAAAAGGATAAATAAATTACTTGCAGATGCACACGCGTGTGCCTGTTTTATTTTGTTTTATGCAGTCTTTGAATGTAATTAATTGCTTTGCAACAGGTTCATAATGTTTGCGCTGCGACCATGAATTAATTTCTGCCTTGAGCGCCGTATACAACCTTATTCTCAGTGACAACGTGCAAGAGTGTTGTTTACAAACAAATACAAGTCGAGAGCAGACTCATTAGAGATCTCCTAACACGAGGCACCAGAAATAGAGCGTAAAGGCAGCTTGAAACAGTTGTCAAGTCATCATCATGGCTTGACGTGACTTTTACATTTAAGCAAATTGCACCTAATTAAACTCCGAGGCAGCGTTCTCAACAGTTTGCGAACTTGGGAAACATCATTAACTTTCTCAGCGTATTGCCTTTTGCCCCTGTCGAAGCCTGTTGCCATCTACTCAGGAAGACGAATGGCAAAGGGGATGTTTCTGACAGCTTAAGAGTACCCATCAGCTGCCTGCGAGACATCTCCCTGCACATCCAGCCCCAAACCTTCCCAAACAAACAGCAGGCTCCACTCCAAATACATAGCAGGACTATTAGGTAATCTTCTTCTTTGTTCACTCTCCTTGAGTCTTGGTGACTAACCTCAATCTCCCCCTGTTCCACCCTCTGCCTTCAAGCTGACAACACTCACTGCTGCCTGGACTATAGGAGAGCTCAATGATGAATGGCTAAGAAATAAACACTGACTATTTAATGCATTCAAAGAAGATGTATTTGTAGTGTTATGATGACAGTACCAGTGTGCCGTGTTTAAAAGAGACGGAAAGAGAAGAGGAGGGCGGCAGCACAAGGGCTCTTTGTTTTTGGGAAGGGACAAATCTGGGGTTTCCTTTTGGATATTTGATATCCTGCAAGGTACAAAACAGAGTTACAGTGGTCTAGTGTCTGGGCCTTTCTTTTGGGGAGGGGTGCTGAGGCTCGATACGTGTGTCTGTGAATTGTTGTGTGCTTCTTAGTCAATTGCGTGGCTCCGCGTGAGCCGCTTCCAGCAAAGTCTGGGAAAACAATCAATCGGCGAAGAAATACCTCTTATGCCAGATGTGGCACTTGAAGAAAAGGGACTTTTAAAAAGTCTTGTTTCGTGGATTCTAAGGGTCCAAACAGAAGAAAAACCTTTGATTCAAAGGAATACAAAGCAATCACGTTGTCAAAACTTTTAGGTGGTTTCTCCGTGGCAAAGAGTGGCAAATTTGTAAGTATGTAAATGTCTTAGTCTGAAATATATCTCCACTGTTTACTTAACAAGTTGCCAAGGAGAATGAAAGACAAATGTTTCATTAGCAGGTGACTTTTTTTGTGCCTTTTACAAGTCTTCAGTAGTTCCGCTCCTTGACACATATACACGCACTCTTGCATACACGGAGTGTAATTATAAATGCAATGCTTGCTATAGGGAGCTGAACTTTTCACACCTTTCAAAGCCACAAAATTGGATGGTTTTGTGGTTGTGCAGCTGCTGCCGCTCCGCACTAATGCAAGGCGGTGTCATATGAAAAATATTCCTCTCCCCAAACCACAGGGCTGGTCATTAATGAAACACAGGCCGCGCAGTGAGGTCATACAGAGTCTAGATTTCAGCAGCCACACTTAAAAACCGTTCAGAGAGAATAGAGAAACATGAACACAAATCAGATTCCAGCTCCAAGGACGGGGAAAATAAATAAATAGAGAAAGGCACTGGCCCCTCTCACATTTTCCCCCAGCACTCTGCAAACAACCGTCAAGAGCAGCTCAGAAACAGCTCACAATGAGAGCAGACTAAACAATCTGGTCCCAGCCAAGGAAAATGCTAAGCAACTCTGCACACAGGATGTCTCACCCTAATTGCCAACTATCAAATCTCACAATGGAATCTATCCATTTGGCAAAATCTTCACAGTAAACTTGGCATCTTACTTTTGCTTTTAAAAGTGTCAACTTTTGTGATGAGAAGACGGTACGAAAAAAAAAAAGATAAAAAAGAAAAAAAGATGGAGAAACAGTTGTCAAGAATTTCATTTCTGTCTTGGATTTGCTTGGGGTTTATTGAGCTTACAGGAAAACTAACAATAATGTGTGCTGAGAGGAGAAAAATATGATTAGATAAAGGAGCTGAGGGTCTTGTAAACGAGTGATTAAAATCCTCAGCATTAAGATAAACAGACTAAATGGGTCCCCAAAGACGTACACAACTCCGGAAGGAGAGCGAGCAAGGGCGAGCTGAAGTCAGCAAGAGAGACTGACAGGCTGTGTGCTGGAGGTGGGCATGGAAGCATAAACTGGAGCCTGGGGACTGGTATAAGAAGCAGGGTTACCAGGAGGGACCGGGCTTTAAACAGGAAACTAATGGACAGTCTCCACCATCCACCATGTGGCATTGTATTTTCCAGCCAGTCAAAGCCATGCTCGCAGAGACCTCATGACTTCAAACAGCCAAAATAGCAGCACATTCATGAAACAGAACAGAACTACTGGGAATTAAGGAGACAGGGGAAAAAAAAAAAGGAATCGTACACACACACACACACACACACACACACACACACACACACACACACACACACACACACACACACACACACACACACACACACACACACACACACAGACACACACACAGACACACACATAGACACACACACACATAGAAAAAAAGTAGCAGGCCTCGACAGCAGATGGTAAAATTAACATTTCAACAGTTCCTTCCTTTCATGTAGGTCTCGACAGAACTTTTTCTTTTTCGGAAAAAAAGAGTGGGCTTCGGTTTTTTCGGTGAGATCCAGTGGTGTAGAAGGCATCTGGAAATGGGGGAAGAGGCATATTGGCTTATTGCTCCTGATGGTCCTCCTCTATGAAAAATTAAATGGGTCTATTTTGCAGGTTTCCCCTCTCCAGAGTCCCCTAAACCGTGTTATGGAAACATCATCTTGGTCATTTATACGCCAGAGAACACCTGGTGATGAAAGGAAATAAACTATTCCTCCCTTTCTTTTCCATTTAAACCCCAAACACTTTGGCTCCGAGGTCTCTCTCTTTGATGTTTCTCATTCCACCTTTTTAACGTCCATCCATTCGGCTCATTTCGGGAAGGACTTGGCGTTTACTTTAGTGTTAAGTCGTTCACAAAATGCTTGTCAGATTTCATTTTCAAGTCTTGATATACGCTTCAAAAAGGCGATGTAGAGATGTTATCATTGAGGCGACTGGAACGCTGAGGCATCTCTAATAAAGACCCAAACAATGGACAGCCTCTCTCATTTCCAACCCTGTCCAATGGAGCGTCTCAGTAGTACCCATTAATTTGGACACAGTTCTGGCTAAATTACATGTGTTCCACCTCTGTGACATTTTAAATGCAATTAAAAGCTGGTTATGGAAGTGTGCACGGACTTCCCTGTGATGAAGGGAAATCACTGACGTGATTAACATGCAAACGAGCTCACGCTGGCAGACTAGATTGGGGTTTGAAAACCTCAATTACTTTTGTGTGATTATCTATTTACCAGTATACAGATTTCCATTTCTCATCTCCAGCAGAGTTCCCCATGCACGGGTCTCAATTATACGTGGCACACCTTTATTTATGATGCGCACGATGCTGAAATACAAGCCGTGGTTATTTTTCACTATGATATATTGCATCTTTACAGGCTGCTCATGAGGCAGGGCCACCAGACCAATGCCTCCTAATGCTGAACCATTTACTTTGCGAGCTCTTAATATGATCTCGATCTTCACCACCCTGCACCTCAAATGCATCCATCCCAACACCTATTTAAACTGATTAGACATCAACCCCCCCCCCCCACTCCTCCCGCCTGCAGAAAGCGAAAGTAATGCACGAAGGACAACCAATTGTCCATTTGAATTAATCTTTATACTTTTATCTATTTCTAAACGGTTACACTACAAAAATTAAAACCCTTTAAAATGCATGAATGACTTTGTGTATGTGGGGAGACTTAATGCAGGTGAAGATCAAACTATATCAAGTCGTAGATGAGAGGAAGGAGTGGATTAACATGAACTGCTGAACACTCCAGGCCTTATAATATGTATAATCTTGTTGATGCAATTATTAAAGCAATGCCTGGGAGCACAGGAGGAATGGAATTTAATTAATTTAAATGGCTGAATAATGACAGAATCACAGTTTTCTTTTCTTCTCTTTTTTGTTTTGTTACGATTTAAAATATACATTTTCCAAGTTGGCAAAATTTAAGATGCAGAGTGAAAGAATAAAAATGTTTCAAAACACACACAATATTAATGAACTACAGCACAGTAACTGTGCCGATGTGTACTTGCTTTTCAACAGTTTTATCTGAAGCGAAATGATTTTTTTAATTTTTATTGTGTTGTCTATGATTTTTTTTTTTTTTTATCGCCGTTTCTGCCTGTTTCTCTGTGCCGGGGGGGGGGGCCCTGGCTGTGCCACAGATATGTTGTGCCCAGCATACATAAAACATGCCCTGTTGCTTCAGCTGGAGCAAAAAGGAAAACAGTGCCATCAAGTGAAATTTCTGAGGACTCCTCAAACACATCAGCAGATCGATCAATCACCTTCTAAACTAAAGGCAGCAGGAGAAACTCAAATAGCATTTTTTTTCCTGTTTTTTTTTAAACAGGGTAATTATAATGCATAATGCGCCTTTGCATCTTTTTCTACAAAAATAATTTTCAAATCTGGATGGGAATATTAGACACAAGAGCATCCTCACCCCTCCACCCCCTCCACCCCCCCCACTCGAGTGAGATAAGACAAGGAATGATGATGTTTTACTGACTCCATGCTCAGAATCCTGTTTGAGGTACCTCAAGAACAAAGGGAATCATTATTACTATTTGAACTCAGTTGCCAGGACTTGGCTCCAACACTGGTATGAGGTAGCTATAGAGTAGGAAGAACAAAAAAATGGGTGCAGCATATTGAGTGAGTGAAACTGGTGGTGATGGCTAGAATTGTGAGTGAGAAAGAATAAAAGAGGGCGAGGGAGAGAGGGGTAGAGCTTAGATAATAGTAGATAATGGACAATTAACTTGGGCTGGTAGTGCCGGCTGCAGTGAATAGCAGCTTGTGGTGCAGCAAGTCCCTGATCGCCACTCAGCCATATTCACATTGGGAATACAGGCGATATCAAGCTGCAGGCTACTGGGGCCCCGGAGGTGTACATGCTGCATTAGCAGTCTCCACAATGGCTTCCAACAATGCATGATGCCAACAAAGTATCTCAAAGTGCAAACACAAGCACTCTGCCCATGGGAAGTCTGTGCAGGGTGCCGTAACCTTGTCCATTGTTTCATGTCCTTTCACTATCAAAATAAACCCAGGAGCCGCAAATCCATTAAAAAAGTGACATAATGTCTTTCCTGGGTGCAGACATGGAAATTAGCATAATTAATCCCATATAAAAGCTAATTGCATAAATAAATGAGTGAATGTCACTACTATGCATCATACAACACGCACACAACAATGCATGTGTTCATATCAAGTGTTTTTAAACTGCCCACCACCCCCTTCAAGCTTCATCTAAATCTATTGATCTGTGAAACACAGGGACCCAGGGGACGCAATTCACTTAATATCATACATCTAATGATGAGATGAATAACGATTATGCCATTTGGTAATTAAACGTCTTACAAACCATTTAACTGACTGTGCGTCAGGAGGGGTCGCTGGAGGTTGCAGTGGTTGTTTTTCTTTTTTCTTTTTTCTTTTTTTCCCCCTCAGCACAAAAACAGGAGATGCAGGAGGTAAGGCTGGCAGGGGGGATGATGGTGGAGGGAACAGCACATGACACAATAGTAGAAACACTGTTCTATTGATTGTTGGCAGCTATGGCACTAATCCCTTATGTTGTCAAGATTTTGAAGGGAAAATAATTTGGAGGCGGTGAAGGCAAGGGAGGAAGATAAAGTCATACAAACATCTTAGCTTCTCTGGATTTCTTTTATATATACAAACCATTAGCTTGCTGGTGCATCCTTTCAAAATACATATTTATAAGTGAACTGTAAATGCATGTGAAAGACGAGGGGGGAGGGATACGTACAGATGCCTTCACTCTTTGCAAGAATGTTTCTGATCCACACAAAGGTGTGTTAAGCACATGCTCTAAGAGTCAATTTACTGTCAACATCCACAGCCCTAATCCCTACTTAGAGGCAATAATTACCCAACATTGCCATGTCAGTGTGTTGTTTCACTTTGTCTGTGCTGCTCTGCGAGGCACTTTCGCTGCTGCATGTTTGCATGAAAAGCCAGCATTGATTTGGAGGGGCGGGCCGCCCTCCCAATACAACCTCTCAAAGCCCAGAAACCCAAGCCCATACCTTACATGCAATAAAAACTTCCCGCAAACCAGGCCAAAATATCTGCGTTTTTCAAACCATGCCGCTACCCAACCTGATGCTAACCGACCTCAACCTGGTGCCAGTGGCGAGGATGCTAATAGCTCCTTCACTGCTGAGAGGAGGGAAGCTAGCCCTGCCCCAGGCACTGACACAGCTGCACCCCCTGACAAGCACAGTAAGACAGGCTTTGACCCATCTTGGCTGTCAGTGAGGAAATACTCATCCTGGCTCTACAAAACAGATACAGGTAAGGTCTGATGTAAAAGTAAATAAAAATGTATAATTAATTATACACCATACACCTTGAAGCATTCAAACCACAATTAAAGTCAAGGCAGTGGATAGACCATGTGGCCAGGATTATGAAGAGAACTGATGGAATATAATAAATGTACAATAGCCTACCTATTCACTGAAAATACTTATTGGCATAAACGCAGAATGATATTTCAGAATTATATATAAATGTATATACGCCTTCATTTTGAAAGTTGTCCCCCGCGCCCCTGTTTCCTCCCCCACTCCCCCACAACCAATACACCTAAGGGAAAGACTGAAAGTGCTTTGAAAATAAAGTTTGTTGTATGGGTGGCCAAATTCCAAAGGCCTGTTCAGGGGTTATTTAACTAGAATCTAATGTATACAGTGAGTATATATATATATAAGTCAGGGAAGTCAGGTGAAAAGTTCTGAGAGGGTTTTGTAGAGGGGTACGACACACACAAACGTAAAATAACTACACTCTCCCTTCCATGCCATCCTCAGAGGGCTAACAATACCTTTTTTCCGTATCTGCTCCAAGCACATTCACACAGCATTTACTGTCGGAGGGATGTGTGTCACGCTCCTGGCTCCTTATTGAATGATAGCTGGTAAACATTGTCATTCCAAAAAGAGACAGGATTAAAGCCTGCTTCACCCATTGAGGGAAACAGTGCGCGGAAAGAGGACAGGAACAATAGCCAAATGGAGGACGGTATCACAAGGGTCCAATGTCTGCCGTGATGAATATGTGGGAGATTATAACCCATTTCATCATTTCCATAATGTAAAACTCTTTCTTCTTCTTCACCCGCTGACTATTCACTAAATAAATGAGAAAGCTATCACCCGCGCAGAAATATTCGACAAAAGGCAGACTGAGTTTTGAATGACCCCCGTGCCTTTGACAATACAGGCGCTGTCCGGACACATTGGGAAGCAGCAGAGTGAGTGAGACCTGTTAGGGTATTTATCACCGGGCACAATGCAAATGTATTACCATGTCACCTATACCACTTTACAGCGCAGAATGGAACCACGGTGAATACAAGGGACTTTTATATAGAACCAGGTGGAAATAAGAATGCGGTGTTCTTGGCTTTGCTGCCTCGCTAGCGCTCTAAACTGAGGGATCATTCAGAAGACACTGGTTTAAAAGCCCGTAGCCACAAAGAGTCATTCCTTGCATTTAACCAATATGCTAAGTAGCCTGGCTAATAAGTCTTGCCAACAAAAATCATTTGAAATTGGACTGACTGACATCGGCTTGAAAGAACTTCTGAAAAGAAAAGTGGAATTACAGAGTTCGGAGGAAAGAGAGCGTGAATTTAAGAAAAAAAAAGTGAAATGATCACGATTAACTATGGCTGTGGGTGAGTTAATAACTTTTCTTAAAAGACTGTTTGAACATCTGTGAAAGCTATCTGGTTAAGTATGGCTTCCAGGGAAATTCAGCCAGCGAAAAATAAATGTCCTTCGTATTATAAAGTTTAACGGTATCGTGAGTGTATTCTGTGGACTGACAATATGACTGCAGGCCCTTGAATCGAACTTCACGAAAGACCTCCTCAAAAAACATTCAAACTTGAGAAACTCCTGAGCCATAGAAAAAAAAATCTCCCCACCTCTGCAGCTCCTCAGAGGTCTAACTTGACATATGTGTGTCTGTTTATGTGTGTGCCCCCGATCGCTGCAGCCTATTCCTGAGATTTCATCCACGTTAACCTGGTTTATTTACTTTATCTACAATATAATGCTTCAGTGAGCATTAGCAACTTTGAGACACAAGTTTCAATCAGTCGTGTAGAGGTGCTGTGTGCATGATTGTGCCCAGCCAGGTGCGGAGAAGAAGATGAACCCAGGACGAAGGGATCAGAAAATAATACAAAAATAAAAACGGACAGTGGGAAGAAGGGGAGAAGGGACACAAAAGGAGAGCAGGGAAGAAAGCCGGAGAAAATAAAGCGTACAGGGCGGCAGGGGTGGAAAAAGAGGGAAAAATAAAAAGTGACGTGCAAGGAAAGAGGAAGAGACAGACAAAATGAGTGATAGAAGTGAAAGAGAAAGCTTGAGAGCGAGAAAAAAGAAAAGCGAGGGAGACAAGGTGTTCTGCCTGGGTAGTGTAGAGCAGGTCTTGTCCAATAAACGCAGGTGAGCAGCTCGACAGGCCAGGACCACCGTGCTGACTGACAGCTGGGAGCTCTCACTGACCGCCAGCTTTATGTTACATGACATGAGGAGTGCAACTCAACTGACAAAGAGGCTGCCTGCACCTCTCAGAGCGTGGGAGGGAAAGGAGAGCGTTGGCTGTTAAGCAGCATCCATGCAGCACCGCGGTCGTGAAGTTGCAAACGCAAAAAAAAAAAAAAAAAAAGTATCTCTTTCCGATGCACATACACAAACAGACAGGAGGAGAGTCGGGTCGTTTTCCTTCACAGGTGAGCAGAGGAAGGAAAGGCTTCAGTTATTTAGTGGGAGAAAGTGAGGAGTCGTATGTGGCGGGAGGGAAGGGGAGGTAGAATGTATGCTGTGTGCCGACTGAATCTTTTCCACATGAAGGGCCTCGGGCTGTTTTTGTCAACTGCACTCCTGAGCAGCAAGGAGTCAGG
This sequence comes from Chaunax sp. Z400, assembly GCA_037577475.1. NCBI lineage: Eukaryota > Metazoa > Chordata > Actinopteri > Lophiiformes > Chaunacidae > Chaunax > Chaunax sp. Z400. Next base: position 18,570,753 of record CM075204.1, read on the forward strand.
TAGTGTGACCACATGATTGCCCATGAGGCACTGTGGTGAGGGAGGGAGAAATGGGGGGGGAGAGAGAGAGAGAGAGGGAGTGAAAGGGAATGGGAGAGCTAGGCGAGGGACAGGACCGATGCAGCACGCATGATGAGGTGTAATCACAAACCCCATTCAGAGTGCAGTGGAGTTTGTCAACATACACACATTCACATTCCACTGTCTGTCAACTCTGTGACCCAAATCCAGCATCAGTGTGTGTCTGTGTGTGTGAGTGTGTGTGTGACACACACACTCACACACACACTGATGCTTTCTGCCCATTCCTCCTCTGACCAGGTAGTAACGGTTGCACTGTCTTGGTCTTGGCTCGCGTTCTGTGGTGGTGGTGGTGGGGTGGGGGGGTCGGATTCCAAGCCTTTTCAACTCGCGATCAAGTGATCATTACGAACAAAGGACTTGGCTTGTTGCCTCTGGTGTAAAAGCTTTTTTCAGTGGCTGTGACTGTGTAGTTTGATTTGAAACTTATACTCCAAAAAAAATTTTTTTTTAAAGTGGAAGGGAGAGAGAGAGAGAGAGGAAGGAGCTCATCTAATGGAGGAATCTAAAAAACGTTCAATCAAAGACAATAAAATGTGTCATTTTCATAACACGATGAAAAAGTGTAATATGGACAGAATTACGTCATTAAAAGTTGACATGCAGGGAAATATATTCTTTTGAATGCGGCAAACCTTTGCATCTAATTGCTTTAAAAAAAAACGTGGGTCTTATTTCAGCCGGATCCGCATTCTAGTAATTTCTTCTGAGGGTGATTTAAGTACAACAAGCGTGAAATACTCAGGATCCCCGCGCCATGGGTGCATTTCATAGAAGAAAGACAGAAGATAACATAAGATGAACCTTTACTGATCCCCCATTGGGGAAATTCAGTCATTCGGAAAGGAGTTATTTAAGTTGTCCCTGATAATTGCAATTCTTGTTAATTAAATATCTGAGAAGAAGTTCACTTTTCAAGATTTAAAAATAAAAATTAATGAAATGCTTTAAAATTCCCAATATTACACAATGGCTCACAGACATTATGGGCTGCCTAAAAGACGAGAAGATCAGACACGCTCTTCGACATTCCCGCTCCAAGTTTCATTGAAAACATTCCAGAATTTGTCATTTGCAGGATTATTTCAGCGCGTCAAATCAACGTTTAGCATCGGCGGCTAACAACACACCTCTCTGTCATGGCAGATGAGGGATTTGTTTTCTTTTTCTTTGTTCTTTCCCTTTTATTTAAATATTAATTTGTTGGTTTTTTTTGTCTATTTATTCTAAATGTATTTTCTCAGAATCCTCGACATACCTGCCTCAGTGCACTGCCTCATTATCATGTCCCATAATACAGTGCACTCTATTGGTTTTTGCACTCATAATTTGAAATTGCAATAAAAAAAAGTTTTTGATTTGATTTAGAAAAAACAAAAATCCCAAAATATCAAAAAGCAATTCTTCAGTATAAGAAAGATGTGTAGAAACTCACAGAATGAGACACAATTCAATGGAGAAAATAAACATGTCAAAGCCTAAATATCAAAAAGGCACCACTTCAGTACTTTTTGCTCCAGAAACAAATGTGATGGACAAACAGACAGGAACCCACTCCTGTGTTTCCTAGAAACCGATTTCTATGGATAATATTAATATCATGCTTGTATTTTGGAAACATCTCAACAGATCATCAGCGGGTGAAAATAGTGTGGATTTCAGTTTCTGTCAATGACAACATTGGTCTGTGAAGGGCTAACATAAACTGTGGGCTACGTGTGCAGGCTAAAAAATGAGGCCGCTTGACAGTTTGGTGATAACACAAGAGTTCAATCTGTCAAGACAATCAGCATTTAGGCCATGGGAGAAGAATGTGCGACTGTGTGCGACCGATTCATTGGACACGATCACCTGCCAGTGAAGCCACTCATAATTCTTCCCACCTGAAATGAGGAGTTCAAACTGGTGTCAGGCTGCTCTGATGTCATGCCTGCCTCAGGTTGGATTTCACAATAATCTCAGGCTCTTGGAGAGATGCCATCGAGCCCAGCTTCCGCCCCCGAAAGGTTTCTCCAATTAAATTGTGGGGAAAGAATAACACGTGAAACACTAGATTCAGGCTCGTTCATTGAGATGAAGGTGGTGCAATCAGTCATTTCTAAAGTTATCAGTCATCTCTACCGTGAGGTGTACGTATACAGTAATATTGGACGGGCCCCAAAGTATGTGGAGGCCACCTTTCCGGAGAAATGTCTTAGTTTCTCTATAATCAGAGAAAACATATCATTTTATCATATCGTTTTTAACAATAACTGGGTAAAAGATAAGAGAAGGAGCCACAAGGACCAATATTTCCATACTCTTTAAGGAATGATGGCCTCCTTACCTCCATTCTCATGGCAACTGTGCACTCTGGACAAACACTCTCCATGCATTATCTCTTTTCTCCGGTCCTCAAAACCCTCATCTCCACATTCTCTCTTTTTTTTTCCTTTTCTAACCCTCAGTTGTTTCTCTTTCACATCAGCCCTGTGCAAGATAAATACATCTGATGCATCTAAGACGACTGAAATGTTTGTATGTGTATGAGATGTGGACTGAATTCAGTATTGCTTTCGGCAGGGACAAAGAAAAGGCTGGGGATAAACATATCAGCTGTGAAAGACATTTCCTCTGCAGATATAAAGTAAGTATTCTGGAGGCTATTTGAAAAACAGGATAGTTCCTATAATCCGAGGGATCAGCAAAGGGCGTCATTGGTCTGTCCACTTTTGCTCATGGTTTGATGCTATCAGACCCCAAACCTCATTAAATCAGAATATGGGAACTTGGGGAACTTCCAAAACTTCCAACTTCTCTGCTTCTCCTGTGCCTAAGTGTGAGGACAAAACAGTGGACCACAGAGAGAAGGGTCGTTGGAGAATGGCAGCAGATCCTTTGGAGCGAGAGCGAAAGGAAGGAAGAGAGGGAAAGCAAACCTTTGATGAGGAAGACTTTTTTTGTTAAACGAGGGTTCTTAACTTTAAAATATTCTGGGTGGCGGTGAATGGGGGATTGACCAGTGGCCCTGATCTCAAACACACACTTGGAGCACTGGGGTTAATGGAGGATAAAGATTAGGGGAGAAAAAAAGGGGTGTCGCTTTGGCTGATCTCCATCCACCCCCACAGTTTTCACCTTCTCCACCAATCCCAAATCAGCCAGACAATGGGGACTCCGCTGGGGAATGATCCGAGCCCCTTTGATTTCTGCTTCTACCCCCTCGGCTGCTCCGAGTGCCCAGGGTAAAGACCCGTGGAGGTTCCTGCTGTTTGCCCACTCACGGGGACGACAGTTAGCGGGCTCAGAGAAAAGCATTTGAAGATTGGAAATAGAATGACGAGAGGTCTCTGATCTATGACAAGAAATCAATTTCAAACTGGAAATGTGAACAGACGGCTGTTCGGTCCGAACGGCCGCTTCTTTAAAGATAGATTTAATAGCTATAGATTTTATATACGTCTACATTGGAAGTATGGCGTGCGGTGTTGGGGAAATTACACTTTTTTTTGCAATGATTAGGACTTTTTAAAGGCCAGCAGATATGAAGTAAAAGTTCATCTTTGAAGATTTAAATGAACTCTAGACAAATATTAAAATCTCTTTAAGGTGGGAGAGGAAATCTGGACTTTAGTCCAGACGGATTGGACTCTTGGGAAGGTGTTCCCAGTTCTGCTGCAAACCCATGTAGAACTTTGCTCCAGCCCATATGCTTTAATCATATCTACACCTCAAAGGCACTCCTTCACAATGGTGTCGTGAAAGTTTATCTTTTAGGTTGGGAGTATTTAAATAAACCTTTGGCCTGGATTCAGAGCTAATGGACAGACATTTCTAAGCAGAAAAAAAAAATCAGCTCCCTATATGAAGTCACTATACATTTTACTGCTCTTTAAACTATGTAAGCAGATGTATTTATATAATGATTGGGACATGCCTGCAGGAAATCAACCTATTTAAACTCACACACACGACTCATTTGACCCAACCCAGGACCCTTACTATCATGTTTACTTTATATACTTCCAAACCAACACAAATAAAAGTTTTACTGTGTTTTTTTCTCACCATAACTACCCGAAAAGTGTCTATATTATACATCATGAAGGCTCAAACAAACACTTGACTTTATTTGATATCAAGTGATGCACAGATAATGTTTGAAATCACACATAAATTCCATTCATGAGTGGTTAATATTTAATATTTAGCTAAAAACACTGTAATGGCTCTGAATGATATAAGACTTTAATGTGCGACTTGAAAAGCTATTTATGAAATACTTTCCACTGCTGGATAAAGAAAAATATGTACTAAGATTTTTTTTCCCCCTCATACTTGGCTCTGCTGTTTTGTCCTTTCAGGACCCAGGACTGTGTTACTCTGAGGCCAGGCAGCAGTTATGACTGAGTAGATACATTAATCTGTGGGTAAAACACACACACACACACACACAGACACACACACACACACACACACACACACACACACACACACACACACACACACACACACACACACACACACACACACACACACACACACACACACACACACACACCATGCATGCAAGGACAGCTACAATTGCATTCACTTACCACTTTGGACTTTACGCTGCTTGTTGTCTGCTTTTTTCTACGGGTGCAGATTGGGCATATTTCATCCTAAAAAAGAAGAAAAGGGAGAAAAAAATAAATGTTTGGAGTGAAAATATGAGATTTACATTGAAAACAGGTGGATTTCTGCCATCTGTAGTGCAGCATAGAGCAATGCATGCAAGGCTAAAATAATGTTCATGTTATTTTTGTTATGTTCGGCTACAAATCTCAATAGAGAAATAGAGAAAGTAAATATAAAAAAAAAAAAAAGATATGCCCACGTTTGTCCGCCATGACGCATATCATAACTTCTAAGTTGGAGTAGATTGAAAATCCTTGGGGTGTGAAAACCAAACAGGCACAACTGAATGGTTGCCCAGTGGAGGGGGAATTCTATCAAGGTGAACAAGATGAAGATTTGTTACATTAGAGCAGGGGAATGGGGCCTCCTTGACCTCCACTAGCCAGTGCAATCACCACAACACACTGGGGCTAACGACACTCTAACAACACAGCAGAAGACACAGTTGGTGTCTTCATAAAAAATGTTTTTTTTAATCTGTTCATCAGAAACAAAAAAAGAAAGACATTCTACTTGGAACGATGAATGATTTTTAACACTGATCCTTGAAAAGACACTGTTAACGCCGCTCTAATCTCTCCCAAGGTTGAGAATTCTTTGACAGATGTACACGAAAGGGCCGGGTTTTAAAATACTCACCCTGGGGGAGAGAACTTGCCGTTGTCCGTCACAGGAGGGGAAGGAATCCGGCGAAGTCAGCTATCTGAGGTAAAAAGACACAACGGCAAGGACACCATTAGTCCAAAATCTATTCATTAGACGCTGATCTTTGTCTCTGGTTCCTCGGCACATTCAGTTCTGGTGTGGACATGTGTGGGCTAGCTTGTGTCTTGCATAACTATTTTTCTGTATGGCTCGTAGGTGAGAGCAATAAAGTTTAGAACAACAAAGTGCACCTGGATTTGGAGAATGTGTGTGTGTGTGAGTGTGTGAGTGCATGCACAAACAGGCAACATACAGTACATTGCAAGCTACAGTACATACCCTCCCACCTCCACACACACACACACACACACACACACACACACACACACACACACACACACACACACACACACACACACACACACACACACACACACACACACACACACACACCCACCTCACTCTCTCAAGATAAAATGTGCAGTGCCTGGAAGGCTGAAGCTCTCAACACCAACTAAATCACACTGTTAACCTGACACGATTGATTTCTCACGTATAGGTCCAGTCACATGGCTGCCTGTAAGCACACATGTTACAGCATCCGTACGATTTAGAGACCATTAGTATTGATGATTTTTTTTAAATTTTTTTAAAATTTTTTTTGGTGTTGTAAAAGTGCACAATAGCTATGGCTTGCTCTGCACATATATCACATTTAGAACATTAAGAGAATTTAAAAAAATCATTCCCCTCATTCAAGAGCATCGGGGAGGCAAATTTCTGCAGCTGGGGGGGGGGCACGAAACGGTCAGGACAGTTCCACTCTGAGATTTTTTTTTTTCCCCCCTTCCTTTTATTCTGCCAGAATTCCAATGACCCCTACAGGCAACCAACGACTGCTGAATCCTGAGGAATGTGCTCTCTGAACTGTACAAAAAAGCCCTCAGCTCAAAGAACACACTTGAAAACAAAACATGCCAACTGGTGTAATGTTTCACTGCTTTGAGTTTGTGGAAAATGTTGCACATATCGCTGTGTGATATTTACTCAGAAGGGTGAGAGGGTTCGAGGAGGTGCAGTGGCACTGAAGAACAGACTGGAAAAGGTTTAGAAGTTAAGAATGCATTTATATTTTTAGGATCATATGATTTAAGTGCATGGTGTAAGTGCATACTGAATATTTGAGAATATAAATGCATATAAAAGGAGAAATATCAAGAAAACTGTGACAACGCCCAGCTGCATGGGAAGCAGTGAGGTAAAAAAGAAATTTGTTTTAAATATATTTTAGATATGAAACATTATTTCAACTTAATACCCCTTTGCTTCGAATCATTTTGTTCTGAGTGCACCTCTGGGCTGTGCAGATGTCATATTTTATTCACTGGAATAGCATTAGGAATGCTATTAGTCTGTGTGACCTCCAATTCGTGGGGATTTACAAATACCACACATACCTTTATGCCAAATATAAAACCGTCGGTAAATTCTATCAACTTATAAATATGTCAGATGCATTCAAGCATTCATGAAGGCCTAATAATGCTATAGGCTGATATTTACATAAAGAGCTTGAGCGCTAAGTCAAGATAAACTATTTAAGACCCGGGACCACAAATACCTCCACACTGCAGGAAAAAGGAGTGTCCTGCCATGAAAAGGGGACATTATGCTAACAAGTCAGATTATTGTACACAATAACTTTATCTTAAAAGTAAATACCATCCTCGGCGTTGGATTGAGGTGGGAGGGGGAGAGGGGGGAGGGCTCTGGGAAAGTCACTGGCAATATTTCTGTGGGGACCAAACGCTTCTTATCAGTGTTAGTCAAGCAATTCAGGCCCGCCTGAAGAAAGATGAGTCTTCAAACTCATTCTATTCATGGTCAGACGTGTAATTACCCTCAGCTCACAGTCTAGACTTAACCGCTTTCACAGTATTTAAGACCCCCGATGCAACGCATGGACGCCAGCTCCCACCACCGAGCCCTGCACGGTAAATCTGTGGCCAGATAAATTAGCGAAGAATGCAATAAAATAGACACAATGAGAGGAACTTTATCCTCCCTGCTGCTAAATGAGATTTCTTTGAAATGCAGATCAGTGGCTCTAGATTAGTGAATTTTAGCTGCTGTCAACATCATAACAAAATACAAATGCGATTGTTCGCCGGTGCCTTATCTGCTTGCTTCCATCTGTTGGCTGGTTATTTACTCCCCCCTGATTTACTATGCAGATCTAAATAAGTCGCATCAAAAGGAGGGCTTTACTGCACAATGCCTTCTTAAGCTTCGACATCAAGGTATTTGGAAAACCGGTAGTCACATGAAAAGGCTGCCCATCAAAGGCACATCTCTAATGAACTCTCCCCGTATCAGAGGGGGTTTGTGGGGGCCTGGCTTTAATGCCGTCTGTGTGGAGAGAGAGAGAGAGAGAGAGAGAGAAGTAGAACTACAAATCAGACCCACCAAGCCATGGCAGAGAAGGGGAGGAGGGGGGGAGAAAAGAAAGGAAAGGGAGGGGAGGGAGGGAGGAGGAGTTATCCTCAGTTATCAGATGAGATTAGCTCAGCAGAGGGACCAGCAGCACATCTTTCCATCCATCCGTCTGACTTTTAGGTCCAGGTTGAGGGATGCACTCATGAAAAGATTTCAGTGAGACTAGATGAGAAGTTCTAATGGATGAGACTGGACTGACACACGTTAGTCATACTGTAAAACCGCAAAAAAATTTTTTTTAAAAACTTCACATTTTCTCTAATTGTTGTGTCCTGCAAGCTTTTTCTGCATATCCAAGAGTATTAACACATATCTGTCAAACCAATCTCTGAGGGAGGAGGACGTTTCTGGACAGGAAGCAAAGCGTACACGCCCGCCCCCCTTTTACTCTCTCCCCCCCCCAGGTGTGCAAACAGCTTCGGTAATCTCAGACAGAGCTTTTGCATTACGCTCCTGCAATAACCTTTAATTTCATGGTGTATTTGTTGCATTCGGCGCACAGGCCGGATTACAACCGTCAATCTTCAGCCTCATACTGGAAAAATAAACTGCATGGAGAGATCATGATCTGTACCCCCCCCCCACACACACACACACCACCACCACCACCGCCATCATCGCCGCCACCACCATCCTGCTTTGTAGCGGTGTGTCTAGATGAAGGGGAGGCCCCACAAACAAGCATGCAGTTTACCAGTGAACAATTAGCCCCGGAGCAAAAGCAGGCCCGGCGCTGGCACATGTGGTTAAGAGGCGAGCGCTGCAGGAGAGCGCCAGATGATGAAGGGATGAGGATGGGAGGAGGAGGAGGAGGAGAAAAGGGCGCTGAAGGGTGAGTGGAAGAGGGGGGGGTGCGTGTGCCAGACACGCGTGTGTGTGTGTAAGGTTTTTGGCTACTGGGCATGTCCTTCGTTATTCACTCACAGCTACTCTTCACAGAGAAGATAAAGGCGGATGATTGGTTGGAGAAGTTACCCCTCGATTCTGGATTTTAGGAGCCAACATTGAGCTGCGATGTGAAGGCATCCAATGGGTGAGGGAACCCGACTTCTTCTCCCTCCCCTCACCCTGCCTGCAGCATCTCTCTGCTGTGCAAGCGTGCCAACTGGGCCCAGTGCCAGTCGCATTTGCAACCACAAGGGACCCTTGTCTTTTCGCCTTGCCTAATGAAATGACAAAACAACAGATTTGCATATGCAGAAACAGGTGTTGTAACAGGTTTGACTCCTCTTGACCCGAGCCATGTTAAAGAGAGAAAATAAAGAGGGGAGAGAGAGAGAGAGAGAAAAAAAAGAAAAAGTTTATGACCAACAGCTGCCTGGAGGTATTTAGGCTCTAATGGGCACTCAAGTTTGCACCATCTGCCCTGCTGCCTGCCAGAAGTGACAATCTAAATTAAAAACCACTCATCAAATATAATAAAAATAAGCCATTGTTTTGCCGGTTGCATATGTTGTGGCCATTTCATTTTGCTCTCAGAGAGAGAGAGAGAGAGAGAGAGAGAAGCATCGGAGGCTGAGCTTCCAGGCCTGTAGCTGTGATCCGGGGGAAAATCCAGAGAGCTGCACAGTAGTCTGTAATTACCCTTCCACCGATCCGCTGTCTTTAGACCAGAGCCCTGCGTCATCCTACACATTATCCAAGTCCATCCTCTCCACATTAAAGAGCAGAAAAACCGAACCGAATCAGCGCGGCGAAAACGCCGTCATTGTTTAGAGGAGGATTAGGGGTTGCCATCCAAGAGCACAAGCTGGGTGTTCAGATGGTGAAAGGAGGATTTTTTTTTTTTAAATCACAGCAGTGTGTTTGCGTGTAACTAGATAGCTGCTGTTATGTGTTATTGTAAATGTGCATTTGCCGTGGCTGAAACACAAATTGCGGCCGAGTTCGTGTTGCTGTGAGACAAGACAAACTTAGAAGAAGTGATGCAGTTCGGAAAATGTCAAACGTTTCCCCTCCACATTCAGACATCGTGTCCTGACCCAAAGGGACCTTTCTGACTGGAACCATTCCTTTTGTCCTCTACTGATAGACCCAGATACGGACTGGACAACACCCACTCAGCACCGTCGCCACCACCACCACCACCACCGCCCAACCCCCCGCTTCCAGTTTTCCTCCTGTTTTTATTTAGATGAGTGAGACCGAAGGAACAAACCTGAGACGGTCGTGACCCTGCGCCAGTGTTGTAACTTGGTCTCGAGCTACGCCAGCAGAAGGCAGCACCATATGCCCTCAGCCCCGAGCTGGATGCTCTTTCTGCAGCCTAATGTGCCTGTCAAAAACTGTTACTGTCACACACACACACACACACACACACACACACACACACACACACACACACACACACACACAACCCTCCGCCTCATACATGTATTCTCCCCCCCCCTCACACACAACATGTTTGAAATAAATATTTTTTTCCCTTTTTCTCTCTGGGTCCTTGGAGACGCACTGCAGAGTTGATGCATTGGATTTCTGACACAAGAATACTTGATTAGTAACTTTTTTTTGTTGCATTGATTACACTCCGGGAGACATTGATCAGGTTGGAAGACAACCAAACAATACGTAACCTTTTCCCTTTTTCCTCATTTTCCTTCTTTTGTCAGATTTGCATCATATCTATCACAGCATTAATAATAATAAGAAATATCCTGATGACAAAACATGCCTCAATAAGAAGCCCTTAAAACCAGGGCTGAGTTAGCCGTAAGCCTGATCACGTGACTCTGTCTCACATGACGTTTGACAGGCTGACGGTCTGAGCAACGGTGACCTTGCCTTTTACCACGAGTGACCCTCCATCTTTAATTCAGGGCAAGACCCCCCCCCACCCCAAACCCAACACATTTTTTCACAACAGGACGCTGTCCATCTGACCGTGTCTGGAATAAAAAAAGCCATTGTGCCTTCACACCGCACTGACCAGCAAGTAAACATGCAATTGTTATCTCGACAAGGAAGGGGAGAAAAAGCGGAGGGCAGAAGAAGAAGAAAAAAAAACAAGCTGTCTGCGGCTGCTGGGATTCAAACGAGTGCATAGTTTATTGGATAAACAGACAGGTCAGCTAGTGTTACACGCCGGCATGTTAGAGAGCAGGGCTCGGCAGGAGACTATAAAGTACAAGGTCAAGACTCCGCGAACTCTAAACCTTATGAAAAGGCATAAATCATTTTACAGCACTTTTTAAAAAAACAATGTGTACACAAACCAAATATTTGTGTTAGAACTTAGCATGGATGTCTCTCTCCATTTCAGATCATGAAACACTGTGAGGCTACACACACTATAGCCAATAGCTCTTTCTTTTTTTGGGCTGGTGAGAGTTTGCAGCTTTTACAGTCCCTTGAAAGGAAGTAATGATGACGTCAAGATGTGACATTTGCAAAACAATCTTTGCAAGATATATTTGACATTTGATTGTTTTTTATGGAGTAAATACGTAAAAATGAAGTCCAGAGAATCCCCATGATAATAAATCCTGCACAGGACTGTGAGCTGCGATGACACGAATGGCCCGAGTGAAAAAGTACGACTCTTTCCTCATGTGGGAAGCCTTGCAATCTCTTTTCTAATCCTCGTCCCCTGACCCCACCCTTTGCATGGCTTCCTCCGGGCCAAAGAGTCTCTCGCTCAGAGTCGGACTCGTGAAGTGACCCAGAGCGTAAATCAAAAAGTCTGAGCCGTCTCAAGACTCTTAGCAAACGTGGCCCACTAAACATCATTACTGTGATGTGGATAATTACAGTGCAAAAAGGGTGGCCTCTTAAGCATGTAATACACTCTTTTATCTCAAAAAGTCAATCTCGTCGAGGCTGACAGCTTGCAGCATATGATCCCGGTAAACAAATACTTTTGACGGGCACAAAAGTGCCATTAAAGGCCAAGACTGTCAACACAAATTCCATTCTTACAGGGAGAGTGGGAGGGAACTAAAGTGGGGAAGGAGGAGAGGGGGGGCGAGAAGGAGACTTGATCACTTCTGGTTGCTTTAACTTGCATGGAGGTTGTCATGGAAACATTTCCATGAAGTTAACAGGGATAAAAACCTGGACATTTGCCATTTAATTGCCTTTAAGTTGAAGTCACAGAGCCGAGTGAGCCGTGTGAGAAAACACGGGGCGGAGGTTCCACAGATGAGCCGGGATTGCGATTGTTTAGAAAAGTGAAGCTGCTGCTGCTGCTGCACCACTCCCTCGATTTTCTTACCCATTTCTCCCCCAAAAGGTTACAACACCTCAAGGGCTGAGCGAACAGTCTGTTTCATTACAGAGGTGTTGGGGGATGGGCGAGGGTGCAATTCAAAAACAAGTGGCGAGCAAGTGTTTTATGTAGTCTGTTGTGCATGAAAATCCACTTTCTGGACTGACTTTAAATTTCACAATTTTTTTGCACCAAGCAGCTTCTGCAGTCGCGGTAAAATGTGCATAAAGTTTGAAGCGGACTCGAAGAGCCACAAAGAAATCACAAAGCATTTTTCTACCTCAGCTCAGCTGGATGCAAACGTTTCCATCTCTGAGATCAAATCCCGCATCAACCCTCGCTCATCGAGCTGAAGTCTTAATTTTGATGAATGATTGAAACCTATGACAGGGTATACACATTAATCCCGTGGAGGACATTCATTTTCCTATTACCATAATGTAGAGCACGACCGCCCGATGATGAATGCAGCAATCAAAAAAATGGATGCAGAGCAGGGAGAGTCAGGGTAATAAGTGCACTGCCTGCAATGACGGTCAGCCTTGGAGGGAGAGTAATCACAAGTATCACTCAGTTTCTCCCTTTGTGTCCTTATTTACTAAATCAAACGCCCTTGTGAGCATGCACCACCTCGACAACAAGTAAACAAAAGTGAGCTCGGGCGGTTTTAAACACGCTTTTAAGAAAAATTACAGGGGCACTTCAACAAAGGGGCTGATTGTGAACTGTCGCTGACATATTTCACAAAGGGCATTTATTGCCGCCTGGCCTTTGAAGAGTGAGAGCTGCTGAGTGAGGGGGGGAAACTGGCCCACACCTGCATAACTGAGGAGGGAACACCTGTGCACCCTGCGGCTCAAACAAGGAGGGTCGATCCAGCTAATCCAGGGGTGAAAGCTGATCAGAGGACAGCCCTGGAGAGTTCAGCAGCTCCCACTATCTTGTTAGCCTTTCCTTAAAAAAAAAAAAAAAAAAAAAAAAAGTTACCATCTATTGATTTTTTTGGGCTACAGTGATTGCATGAGAACAGTAGCAAGACACAGAGAGTGAAATAGAGAAAGTAAGCAGAGGGTTTTATGGGCTCTTAGTGCTTAAGCTTCATTAGTTAGAATTTGAGGTTAATCATTATGAAAACTGATACTGTACCAGCTTCCCTGGGTTTTTCTTTTTTTCTTTTTCGGGACAAGGAGAAAAAAAAAAGGAATTTAAAATGGAGCAAGCAAGCACGGTAAGGTGTTGACTGCTGATAATGATAGACATGCATCATGCAGATATTGACCAGGCAAGCAAAGCATTTATAATCATAATAAAGCTTATTCTTTTGATCTATTTGGATTTTATTTTTTAGGGAACTTAAACTGTACCAATATATTTAAATTTAAAAAAAAAGGGTTTTTAATACAACTCCATCATCATCTACAACACTGAAGGAATTTTACAGCAAACTGCAGTAATCCTATTTAATAGATAACACAGATAAGATATATATATTTAATGTGTGATAAAGCCTACCAATAACAAGCTGTACATAATTAATTCACAGCTGACTTCAGTTTTTATTATTACTTCGATATGATAATAAGCAATAAATTACAGCAAACTCTAAACAGGGAGTAACACAGCTTTCCTTTACATAAATGAAGATAAAATCTGAGAACACATGTTGTTAAAGGCGCGTATTTAACAGGGCAGACGCCAATATTAGCATTTTTAAGTGCAAAATAAGTTTAAAAGTCGTAAATTACAGATTGTGAACGGGCTAGAATTTGCAGGTTGTGTTTAAGGATTAAATTAGAGGTTGAAAATAATAAGCAGACAGGAAACAATAGGTCGGCTTTTTAAAGAAGTCAGTTACCAGGTGAAGCCTGGGCAGTGCTGTCTGAGGCTCCTCACCGGGAACACACGGAACACTACGCTGAAATATGAAAACAGCTGCGCGGTGATTCGAAAGCACACCGTGTCCACGCGCGACGTGGAAATAACGTTTACAAGTGAAGCCGCGACTGGGAAACACCGGACAAACTTGTGACCGGCGGCGGACCACTTCCTAATTCAAGTGCGGTGGACAGAGCGGTAACAAGTCAAAGAGTGCGGAGAGAGAACACACAGAGAGCTGTTGGCATGAAAAACTTACCACACACAAAAAAAAAAAAAAAAATGGAAGGTTATATTTCCCCTAAGTCAAAAAGGGACACGCCGGGTGAGAAGTCGCCGTCCTCTAGACTTGCACAGAACTTCGCACGTGACTGTCCAAGTTCACCATAACGCAGAGAAAATGAACAACAAGCTCGTGAGTAAATAAAAAGCTGAAATATTCCTCCGCTGGGCACCGCTGTCGGAGACACACACGCGCTCTTCTCCTGCTGTCTCTCCCGTCAACGCCGCTGTTATTACTAATGCAACACAGGGAAAAGCAGTACACCGAGTCCTGTTTGAATGACGCGCAATGCGAGGAAGACGCGGCTTGTTTTTTTTTCCCCTTTCTCGTTACGATTGAAACACACATCAAGCTGTATCCCAGCAAGCAAGTATATTTGGGACTAGAAACCCCCCTCAGGGGAGGCACTTGCTTGTGCGCGGAGGTGTGTTGTTATTTTTGGGCGTACTGCGACCCCGTGTGACGTCAGGGCCACCTGCTATATGAAAACAAAAAAAAACAAAAAATGTATTTTGAAAAGTTTGTTGCCCGGCATTTCTTTACCCTAACGTCGAAGGGTTCGGTGTCCGAGGAGGCTTCCACGGCAGTCACACGTTGTTGTTGTTGTTGTTGTTGTTGTGGGGTGTTGAACTGGTATCCTTCCAGTATGGGACTGGTCCCGTTCCCACTAAATTATAAATGCGCTCGTTGCTCTTTCAGAGACTTATAATCATTTAACGGACACCACCAAAAAAAAAAAAAAACGCTGTATTGCACAAACATCCGCAAGTGGGAACTATATTTTTTTTAAAACTATATTCCCATAATGAATAATATTCCAGCACTTATTCAAAGCGACCACACATTTTTTTCCATATTCATTTCTAAGATCGCCTCTTTTCATAATAACTTGTTTTTCTTGTTATATTTGTATAATATGAAGAAAAGACGCACCTTAAATCATTGTTGCGTGCATTAGGCTTTAAGCAGAGGCGATGCAAAATTAAAGCTATCCCATCATTTGTGTAATTGTGTGAATATCGTCACCAGGGAACAAAATAGATATTGTACGTTCAGCATTACGTTGCAAATTAGCCTTAAACTTTAAATACAATTTATAAGATGATCAGTTGGGAGAGAAAAATACTTAATAATGGTCGTCTTAAAGTGAACACACAGCGAAATGGTTGTAATTTTTTATTTTTTATAGAAATGTCGTATTTTAATTACTGTAAGATATTAAAATTAAAAAAAATCACTGCTGAATAAATATTTGATTACAAAAAGAACATATGGAGATGTTTGACTGAAGTCATATTTCTTACTCATTCTGTCATACTTTCACAAAGTAGTTTGACCTGAGATTTACTCATAATAGTACATCTGAAGAGTCGTAGCCTACTTTGAGCAGCAGCTCCAAAGGTTTGCTTTATTCTGTCACGTATTTCTTTTCTTCTTTTCTCTTTCAACCCGCTGAGACGTCCAGAGAGGGAGAAGTGTATATCTGTGTCACTCTCTGTCAATATTTTAAAATGTTATATTTTATATACGTTATTCATATCATAAATGACTAAGTGCAAGCTTATATGTCTATTTTTTAATTAAAGTACATCTTGCAGCCGATGTGTCCTTTCTAATACTAGTGCGCAATTTAAATTGCGTTAATAAAGATTTTCTTCTAGACTAAAAAAAACTCGATATCTCCTTTTATTTAAGTTACAGTTATTCATAATAATAATAATAGAGGTTAAACCTTAACCACTTCTTGTTAAACTATTCCTCCACATTGCTGAACAGGCATCGACGATCATTTTATCCGGTTTGGATCCAAAATTGGTTAAGCTTTAGAACAAACAACAACAAAAAATTCTAAGCAAAATCCTGTTTGATGTGATAAAACAAAACCACAACAAACGTTCCAGTTGCAAATACGGGACAGGCATAGCATATTGCTACCTATGACATAATATTGGTCTATTAGATATTCGTGTGTTTTTGTTTGTGTCATAGATTCTAATTGTAAATTAAAAATGCAACAAATATAGATAAGCAGGAGGCAACAGAATCTGGGAGGTGATGAGGATGGGAAAACGCGTATCATGGAATTATGGTGCGATGCTGCCACCTACTGGTCAGCCGTAATACTGGTCCTTCAAAAGTAACCAGACAGTGAAATAAAACACTTTGGAAGTCTATTATTTTTTGTTTCCTTCTGTATTGAATGAGTTTCTTCTAACACATGCAATTATGGAAATCACTATTATGACAAAAAGAGTGGAAACTGAAAATGCAAATTCAATTACATATGAGGTGCAGGCCAGTCTGGCATGTTTTACTCTGCTCACATAGTGCCATCTACTGATATATGTTCGACATATAAGTCGTCCTCTTAGGGTCAACAAAGTAACGGCAAACTCATTTTAAAGACAGGTTAATTCTGCTCTTAGATCTCTTTTATATAAGCAGTTTGTTGTGTTCATTTTTCCTAATATTTTGTCCATTTCCTCATGAAATGTGAATATTTTATATCATTAAATTATTATATTGTTACATTGTGTATACATTTGACATTTACAGTATTTTAAATGATCATATTTAACTATTATTACATATATAATATACATTTTTTCCACTTGTTCATGAGTATCTGCTTTTACAAAAGTTCTGTACTTGCTAGGATTTAAAATCTTATATCTTGAAACATGAGATAATTATCTTGTTTTAAAAGCTATTTACTAGTTGTTGTTTTTTATCAGCCTTCTATTTCTAAAGTGAACTGATTTATTTTAAGATTTTTTGTCGAGTAAAATCATCTTGCTGCATGAACAGATAATTTCACTAATATTAAAGTATTTTCTCCTCAAATAAAATGTTTATTTCTTGAATTCTAGCTACGTTTTTTTTATTTTTTGCATTGAATTTCGAGACCAAAACTGCAATTCAAAGTAAGACGGGAACCTCTTTTGCTTCAGAACGTAGAACAAAGGTTCCCTTGAGGACAAAAACCAACTCACTTACCTGTGAAGGATTGTGTAACCAGCACTTAAGTCTATTTACAAGATATACAGGATATTCTGGGGTCTAGTTACGCTGCATATCATGCATATCATGGATTAGTTGAACCTCAAAATGAAGGCTGCCCCCGACTGTTGATACTCAATCCAGACACCAGCACTCCCTTAACACAAAGGCCTTTTCAAGCACAGAGATAGACCCAATAACCACTTGAGACATTTTTTAAAATCTAAACATGGAAATCTTTTTTTTTTCTGCACATGGAGGTCAGAGTGCTGACTCAGCTCCTGAGCATATCCCCTCTGCAGATAGGGTGGCATCATCCTGGGAACACTTCAGTATTCGTCCCACCAGCTGCAGGTTTTCTCACTGCAGCATCTTGTGACAGAACATTATATAACATTCCCAGTGCTGCTAACAGTTAGCAATGTAAAATCAATGACTATAGAGCTCCTTTAAGCTCCAAATTAAACAATGTTATAAATATTCCTAGCATGTGAGTTACTATTTCTGACATTTCGTTGTTCCCTCTACTGCCCTCTAGAGGGAGATACAGGAGCATGAAAACACAAACAGACTAGAACAGTTTCTTTCCCTGGGAAATCAGAAACCTAATTTCCAACAAATAAACATGATATTTACATACATTATAACTGCAATATTCACCATGTTCAATAACCTCTAGAAAACACATTACCTCTGTTTTTATTGTATTTATTTGTATATTTATTGGATGCATCTTGTCATCTGTTTTAACTTGTCTGTTCAATTTATCTGCTTTTTAAAAAATGATTTTCATGGAATCAGACGTAGCACTCCTGCTTTCATTGTTTGTCTTCATATAATGACAATAAAGGCTTTCTATTTCTATTCTTTTTTTAAAAATCCTGACAAAAGCTCCATCTCTGTAGCCTAAAGCTTTATATTTACAGTACATACACATTATAACACAGGGTAATAAAATTATACTGAAGGATGAGGAAAGAAAACACATTGGCAGTGTAAAAAAAAAGGAAAAGATACATGGTCTTCTCATTTTTTTGAACATGCAACCTTTTGGCCACATGACAATAATCACCTGGCCAAACTGTATCTTACAATTATACTAAAGTATAAGAGAATAGAAGACTTACAATACAGACTTTAAGTTTGATTAAGAAACACAAAGCACATCCAGTCAGTACACTTCTGATGGAGACTTGTTTGCTCATTAGTTTCACTTGAAAGTGCTTTATAAAAGCGATGATTTCATTTATTTATGTTGTAACTAGCAAACACATTATGGGAGGATAACTGAGTGGATAGCTGGCCTGCCCTCATCTAGTCATATGTGTCCTATTAATAGTCCTGGCTCAGACTCACAACGCTCAGCTGTAACCCAACTCCATCTGTCAAGTCACGTCCTCTTCCTGCTCTCCCTTCTACAGTGTCACTGCAGCCGGGCTGGGGGCACTCTGGTCTGGTCCACCCTCCGAGCCAGACAGACGGCAGGATGGACAGACCACCGCACATCATGGAGGCTCTGTACATCCAACCCTGGGAGGAGAAAGAGGTGACGATGAAGGAGCAGGAACCGGAAAAAAGTGGGGAGCAGGAAGAGGGAGGAATAGAGGCCTCATCTCCTGCTGGTTCAACCGCAGACGAGGACACGGATGAGGACTCTGAACCGGAGCCCTCGCCGGTCATTCGGAGGAAGGTGTCATTCGCTGATGCATTTGGCCTCGACCTGGTGTCGGTTAAGGAATTTGACAATGCTGAAGTGAAAGATCCAGAAGTGAGCCTGCCCCCTGAGAGGGAGGCAACCCGTCCTTTGGAGGAGTTCTACATGACCTGTCTGTTTACAGTCCCCTCGACACCAGAGGAGCTGGACCAGAGGCTGCAGGCACAGATGGTCGAGCTGGAAAGCATCGAGCTCCTCCCGGGAACCACCACCATCCGTGGCATCATCAGGGTGGTCAACCTCTGCTACTGTAAGACCGTTCATGCCCGCATGAGCCTGGATCGCTGGCAGAGCTACTTTGACCTGTTGGCAGAGTACGTACCTGGATCCAGTGACAGAAAAACAGACAGGTTCGCCTTTCAGTACGCTCTGGTTCCTCCTTTTGAGAAAGAGGGGACTAGGGTGGAGATCTGTCTGCGCTATGACACCTCAGTGGGCACCTTTTGGGCTAATAACAAGGGAATGAACCACGTGCTGTTCTGCCACCAGAAGGGACATGCCAACGAGCACGGGCCTCAAACCCAGGAGGAGAGCGGCGGCTACAGGAGCAAGAGGAGCTGTCTCAAAGCTAGCAGGTGGGAGAATCTGACGCTGGATCTTTTTTTAAACATGCCTCTCCTGAAGGAATCTGCGTCACCCTTTACATCAACAATAGATGTCAGTACATAGTAATCCACCTGCAAATAAAATGAAGGTTATTTAAATCTGTATGTACATGTCTGGCAAAACTAGTAACAAGGAAAGTAACAAATATTTTCTGTAATTCTACACAATGAGATGAGATGAGATGAGATGAGATAGAACTTTATTATCCCAAAGGAAAGTCTTGTGCCAGAGATTGCTCCAAGCTTCAGTAACAATACAATACAAACAGTATTAAATATAAGTGAAAATAAACTAAAATGGAAATAATGAGAATGAAAAAAGTACCAGTGTGTATTCAAACTGTGCTGCTCTTCTCATTAGATTGATGCACTGGGCCATTGTGTGTTTACAGTAAGCTGTTATGTAACATTTAAGTGATGGATGTTTGCTCTGTACAGCACATATTGCCCATTTAAGGTCAGGCGTCTGGGTTTCCTTGTTGTGGTGAGACGTCATGGAAACCTCAACAGATATCTCTCACACACACGTTGCTTTTTACCCTTACAAGTGTACCATTAGTATACTTCTTTTAAACTAAAAATAAGAGTATAGTTTCAGTCTACTTGTTAGGTACTGACCAGAGACATACTTAACAAAATTATACTCAAGTATACTTGGCGTATACAGAAAAGTCTGTCTATTTGGACTATACTTGCACTTACTCTTTTGACTGAGACATACTTATAAAAGTATAATATTATTGCCTTATGCTGAAAGTTGCAGTATACTTTTAGTCATAATAATAGATGGAAACTACCAACCTTCCTTTTGCACCCACAGGAGGGGAAGTGCAGAGGAAAAGACCAGAGAGACCAGTTACACATCACCAGTTGTTGCAGGTGTGTAAAGTTTAAATGTGTGTGCATGCATATTGTATACAAATGCATGCATTTGTTTAAGTGTGTGCATACGTGTGCAAGCAAACTTTGACCTGTATGTTTGTCTTTTTTTTTTTTTTTGCAGAAGCAGAGGCCTCAGATAAAGCAGAAGAGGCTAATAGGGAGACGATTGACAGAGCAGAGATACAATCATTACTACGCTGCAAAGAACGGAAACTTTTGGTGAGATTCATTTTTTATTATCTTTTGGATTTACCGACTCTTCTTGAAGTCTGGGGGGAAAAAATGAAACAACTGGAAGTAAGAAAACTCACAATCAATGCTGGACACATTTTAAGTGGTCACACCGGTATTGTGGTTGGGTTCAGCTGCAGATATGAAGTGAGAAAGAACATTTGTTCTGTCTGCAAAGATGTGACAGCTGAGCCAGAGAGCCCAGTGCTCAGTGTGTCTGAGAGAGATATGAGAAGTCAGCTGACCTGAAACTTGAGAGCATGTCTGAAGCCACTCATGTGCAAACTATTAATTTAATGGCAACGTGCTCGTAAACTTGCAACGAAGTCGACGACGTAAAGAATATTATATTCTGAGATATCACAGTGCATATCAAAGAATACTCCATGAATGGACCATTAGATTTATTTTTTGTCTTCTTCTTGTTAGGCTTTTAAAGTAGCTGACGACGTTAAACGCGATGACACATTCCGCTTACAGTTGAAGTAGTTCAAGTATTAACACTTGGCTTGACGTTTGACCTTCGCCCTCTCTGACAGGTGGATAGCATAAAAAGCCGACGCAGGGCAACACGTTTGGCACGTGTGCAGGACTACCTCACCCAAAGGATCCAGCATGTACCAAAGGCTTATTCACATGACTCAGTCAGCAGCCACGAAATTCCTCAGCCTTTGCCAACTCCGCGGGATGACTCTGCCAGCTTCCTCCACAAACATCAAAAGAAACTATCCAACGAGAGCTCACGGGTGCTCACCTACCACGAGATTCCTCTGCTGACGTTGGACTGGAACGTTAACAAATCCCATCAGTTGGGGACTCCGGAGATGGATGACGTCTGGACTGGGAGAGCCAAAATGTCCCTGACAAAAGTGGAAAATATAGATGATACACCTTCTGTTAATGATATGTGGGAGATGTTTTGCAACGGTACAGATGATACCGCTGATAAGGAAATCTCTGTACGCGATGACTGGCAGCAATTTCTAAATGGGTCGAGCTGTGCGGGTTATTCTGGTGTTCCAGAATCAGAATGGCTGCAGACAGCAGCATCCGTATTGCCCTCAAATGATAAAGAATCCAAAACGCAATACGCAGGAAGAAGTCAAGAGCATGACTATCAGGGGGGCTCGGATACACCCACCACCTCACATGATCACATCTCAGTTTCATGTCAGTTGCTGTCTGACATTTGCAAAACATCACTGGATAATGTTGCATTGAACAACGCAGACCACAAGCCAGCACAGTCATGTGTCAGCAGCCCAACACATGACAACACTGTGACACGGGACGCCTCCCAAAGGTCAGACATGAACCTCGTAAAAGACACTCTGCAGGAATTTAGCCCCGGGGGGGCAACGCCTGTGTCCGAGGGCAATGTTGAGAGTTCAACAGAGTGTCACAAGCATGTTATGTGGGAGAGAGTAAGAGAGAGAATAATAGAGGGGGCAGAAGGAATAGGGGGAGACGACTTAGTAACAAGCTCAGGGGAGCTGGAAACAACAGACATGGCAGCAACAGCAGAGTGTCTGAATGCCAGTGCTGTTGATAGGATCTCAGACGGAGCAAGGCTGGATGAGGGTCTTTCTTCCAGTAGGGAAGGGCAGGAAACTGGTACCAAGCACAATATGATGGATGACAGGCTGGCATTTAGGGAGACCATTAGACAAGATACAAAGAACGGAGAGAGGTTTGTCTTTTCCACATCCAGACAAGGAGTGGACGAAGCAATCTTGAATACATGCATGGAAAATAAAGCATCCGCAGGAGAGGAGATATTTAGGCCACAGAAAACAGAAGAGTGTGAAATCTCCCAGAGGTATGCAGATGAAAAGCAACGTGAGGAATTCAGGCTGAACCGAAACAGTGAAAAGCCATTACAGCAGAATGAGAGCGATGAAGACGAAACAAGACCTGCACAGTCACATGTCGACGAATTCGGCGCAAACCAAAGTTGTGACGATGACTTCAAGCAAAGCCAAATAATGACAAGCAAATTAGAACGCGAGGAATCAGAGAACAAAGATGTTGCATCAAATAAGGAAGACTTGGAAGTATTCAAAAAAACAGCGGTGGCACCTTCCTATTCTACAACAAGCAAAGAAGAAACAAAGAGAGTACTTGGTGCAGAAGCAGGAATTATGCAGCCGTTAAATGAGGAAGCCTGGCAACATAATGCCAAAGATTTACAACTGAATTCATCATGGCAGAGGGGGAACATGACAGTAATTTCAGATGCACATGATGAACAGTCAAGGCCCATCCAAGCAGACGAAGAAATACACAGTCAGAAGAAGGAGGAGGACTCAAAACTGACACACATACAGGATAATGTTGATCTGAAATCTGAAGTCGGTGAACATCAGTCAGAGGAAGGAAAATGCTTTAGTTGGGATGAAATAATTGAGAAGCAACAGGATATAAACCCCTCAGCACAGACAAGGCCCACAGTGGAATCAAGGGAAATGATAAAGGTCCTCCTCAGTGAACATGATACGTCCAGACCTTTTCCATCAGATAAATGCAACCCAACCCCCCTGGAGGAGACAAAAATGGGATGGAGTTATTCCCATGATGATACGAAGGGTCAGAAAGAGGATGTAGGCCACGGAATAAGCCCAGACAAAGTTATAGCGAAGGAGGACGTCGCAAAGAAAGATACTTCAACTGAACTTCAGCGTCAACCTAAGACATTAGAAAGAACAGAGGAAGATATGAGTCACAGAGACAAAGATGAGAGGGTGAGTATTGGAGAGCTGAAAATAGAAGCACTGGGGGAGCTGATGGGTAATGTGGGGATTTCTCGGGGGGAGAGGAAGAATGTGCCAGCTCAATTGAAAGAACAAGAGTTGTCAGCAGAAGTTGAGAGCTCTCCACATGTTGAATGTGAAAAATTGTCAGAGGGAACAAAAGACCCGATTTCAGCAGAGAATACTGCAGCACTTGAAATGATGGAGTTGGGATTGGAAAAGATGTTCATAGAAAGATTTGGAGACGATTTGGTCAAGGGGATTTGGGAGGAGGTGTTCAATCTGAAAGCACAGGTGTCTAACAGAGACCTTAATACTGTTGGTGGAAGGGCAGACAAGCTGGCAGATGTACCTGATAACACACGCGATTGCCATCCTTTTGAGAAAGACCTCAATGATGCTTTTGAGTCAGGTGTATTTGCCTTGACAGAAAATTCAAGTCTCTGTCAAGGCCTTGAGCAAACCTTAGCAGTCAAGAGCAATGAATTCTCCCCAAAAGAAAGAAGTCAGTCAGTCATCCTTACAGAACAAACTCACTTCCTCTCAGAATTACATAGAGATTCCCACTCCTGTGCTCATCCCAGTCAAGACCCTGAATCCATTTTAGCTGCTCAGAGTGACCAGTCAAACTACCCTCAAATAAAAGAAAGATCAGTCACCCATCAGGAGACAGGTAGACAAACAGAAGAACGTGTTGTCGCCCACATCGAGAGTTTCGATCCATCAGATCGCCGATGTTACAAACCTCCGAGGTCCTCCTCTGAGAAATTAAAAGAGTCCGTATGGTGGAGTATGTTATACATCCTCGTTCACGTCACCAGACTTCTAATCTGCACCCTCTTAGTTGCTGGATTCTTCTACATTGTTTTCCTGTGTGATTTCCCAGCATTCTTCGCACTTTACTTGTTCTCATTGGGCTGGTGGTTTTACAAGTGGAGGAGGCACCGAGTGACGACAAACAAGGCGATAGTGGAATAGGTCAAGTGTGAAGATGGAGGGAATGGCGTCAAAAACACTGATGCGTGTAGCATTTTTAAACATCCCGATTAGGAATGCATCGATACCGACATCTAGCAAACATCCAACAATCAGTTTAACTGCACATGTCGATGTCGACAAGTTTTTTTTACTCTGTATCGGCAAGTACTCAAATGTAAGTACAGTACTTGTACTCGTACTCGGTCTGACAAAAAGTGGTATCGGTGCATCCCTAATCACAATTAAATTAGCTGTTTATGTCTTGTGGTGAGACCATTGTGAAGAAGCCACAAAAATATCCAGTAGGTGCGGTAAAGCTTAATGCTACATGGAATGCTAAGTGGCGTGTCTGGTTGTGTTTTGACTTTTTTTGTATTTGATTTCTTCTCTAACTCTAAGTGCATTTAGTGTCGTGGTTCCCTGAAAAGAAAACCATGTGTACTTGTGACCCCTCCTCAGCTGTTGCACAAGTTTACCGGTTACAACCAGTTCCACCAAAGAGTGATTAGTCTTTTTTTTTTGTTTTTGGTGCATAATGATTAGAGAAAATTGTAAACATAAACACCATTTGGTGCATCATTTCTTCTCCTGTTGTGTCTTGCGGCCCCTTAAAATTTGCCTGTGACCCCTTTTGGTGGCCCCAATCCCTATACTGGCAACCAATGAAACAGTGAATGAGGAGAGGTTCAGCTTTTAATGATCAAATCAACAAACACGTTTTTGTTTTAAATGACGTTGAATTTAATTTGAACATCTAAACAGTAAAATTTGAATAAAAGTACTAGATTTATTTTTTTATATGAATATATATCAATTGTTAATGGTCTAAGTTAACTATTTAAAAAAAGTATGTGTATAATGTGTGAATATTTGCTGTGTTTAATGGGCCCAATATCACATTACAATGTACAACATGGAACAAAGTGAGTGTGTGTTTGATTCATGTAGATAAAGGGTGCAATTAATTTCTCTTTTCTTGTGTTTTCTTCAATAAAATCAACTTCAAACTGTTTTTTGTTTTTTTGTGTTACAATGGCACTACATAAAGTTTTTATTCAAAATGTTCATTAGTTTGGATTTTTCTACAAGCAATACATCAAATTATACAAAAAGTTTTTATTACACATATTTAATGTAAACGGTAACATTTATCCAGTGTGAATAAGTAAGATAATTTAGTTTGATCAAATTATATTAATGCATAAACCTCTCTTGTTTATTCAATTATTAAGGGAAACTTCTAAATAGACATAATGTATTTATTCAAGAGTTTCTAATTCAAGTACTATACATAAAAATAATGCATTAGTTTTCTGTCCCCTGTTATTAATAGCGCTCAAGTTATTTAATTTATTCACATTGACTCTACACAATATAAAAACACAAAATTACTGAAATTACTAGGTGGAAATTTCATATGTAATTATAATAATTACAATCAATGTTCTAGGCCCTATTATGTCTTTGAGTTTATATCTAATTGTCCCCGATATTTGTGTGTTTTAATCCTATTGTTCTGCACCTAACCCCTTGTATTCATCACAATAATGTTTGTGGTCTGTAAAACAACATACACTGTTTAGTTACTGTGAATTACTGGACAAAAGGGTCACCTTTGACAACGTGAAGTTTCATCCTTCATATAACAAGCTGGTGCAACAAGTGTGCTCTATATTGCATTGTAAATAAATAAATAGTAACTGAAGGAAATAAAGCGATAATATGATAATAATTAATATTTGTTGGCAACTCTAAAGCCTCTATATATAGTGGTTGTTCATGATGAAGCCAGTTATTGAAGTTAATTATATTTCCCTGCTGTGAAGGAAAGAAAAAAGGGGAACAAATGGCTGAATTCATGCAGGTAATCTTTAGTCAGTAACAAAATCCATCTTTTAATAGACTTTCCTGCAGCTCCAACATCATGGAGTGGGTGGATATGGTCCTGTATGTATCCATAAGTGTTTTGATAATGTGTCTCATCTCCATTTAGTGGTGACAAAAACAAGTAAAATATAAGAAGCAACACATAAAAAAGACACAAAAGATACTGTACTGAAAAAAAACATATTAGAACATGCTTGGAGCACATTTTGGCCATACAGACACTGATTTTAAAAGTGAATGCACTTCTCCATCAATCATTGTGTCAGCTTTCACTCTCGTTCTAAACTTACAAAGATGCTTCTGTGCTGTCGTGTCACGCGATCCGACAGAAAACCACAAGCAGAGAGGTCTCGCTGTGTGGCAGCGTGTGCGATAAAGTGGCCGCTTGAGTGACACGGCTGTTCAGTCGAAGTCACTTGATCCCGTCTGGGGTATGTCGGTCTTCTGGAAGCTGCCTCCAATTCCATGCTGGCACCTTTAACCCACTGGCCAGAGGCCAGCGTTGGCACAGTGGAAGGCTACTCTCTACAGGGCGCTGCTCTCTGGAGGCACTGTACCAAACCTGGCACGGCTACTGTGTGTGCAGAAAACAAGTATGGCAACGATGGAAAGAAAGTGAGGGGGGAAAAGGACAGAGTCTTAATGAGCTGGAGTTATCCTGAGGTGCAAGGCTACTAGTTATATTACTGACTCACATGCCAACATGTAAGGATAGTAATTCAGTGATAGGCGGAGGCATTGGGTTGCACATTTACAAATCCAGATGGTGGTACAGCAGCT
This sequence comes from Chaunax sp. Z400, assembly GCA_037577475.1. NCBI lineage: Eukaryota > Metazoa > Chordata > Actinopteri > Lophiiformes > Chaunacidae > Chaunax > Chaunax sp. Z400. The sequence goes on from CM075204.1 coordinate 18,597,826, forward strand.
ACCAATCATGTCACAACAATAATCGCTTTTTATCAGCATCTCAGGTCACTGAGATTACTGAGGCAATGGAAGACTCTCTGGACCGGACCCTGAACCTTGGGATACAAGTCTAGACTAAAACGAGAGCCCATCATCGTATGTTGAGGCTCTTCTCGTGTTACAGCATGTATGCGCCCCAGTGTACGCGAGTAAAGGATCGCCCTATCATGTGAGAGCTTGAGAGAGACGGATATACACAATATGTATAAAAGTATTCAGACACACCTCTTAATATGGAGGAGGGTTGATGGTCTGGAGCTGTTTTCCAGGAGTTGGTCTCGGCTTCTTAGTTCCAGTGAAGGGAAATCTTAACGCTTCAGCATACCAAGACTTTTTGGACAACTCTATGCTTCCAACTTTGTGAGACCAGTTTGGGGAAGGTCCTTTCCTGATCCAGCATGAGCAAAGCAAGGTCCACAAAGGCATGGTTGGGTGCGTTTGGTGTGCTGCTTATTTAAGTGTAGACCATCAACTGACAGGGGAAGAAATACACAGTTGTCTGTAAGGTCCTTGGTGCAATGCTGCATTCATTCCAGCAGATGCCAATGCAGCTCCACTTTTCAAAGACTGTTCCACACGTTCAGTCCATTTGAAAATCATGGCTAATGATTTTTGGTTGATACGAAAACAATCCAGGAATCCAGCGATCACCTCGAGCAAACATTTGGCACCATCTGCATAATCCTAAACTTCAGATACAATTTTCCATGAAAGCAACAAATGCATAACAATCTATTTGTCATTCCTGTGGCAAAAAACCCAACAAAATTTAAAAAAAATAAAAAAAATCACAGTGCAGTGAGGATCTCTGCAGGGGGACAAGAGGGTGCATGAGGACATGCCATGCGAATGGATGAGAGTGCAGAATGAAGCGGGGCCGTGTTGTGTGGCCTGAAGGGAACAGAGGAACTCTGCTGACAGATCGGAGGCCTGACAGACTGCATCGTCTACACTCTCCCCCGTCTGGAGAGCCACTCTTTATTCACCCACATCACCATTCTGTCTTCACATCCTCCCCGCTCCCTTAACCTTCAACCTTGCCAGCTCCATCTTCACGCCGCCGCCAAACCCGGCCTGTCCCCCCCCCCCCCCCCCCACCCCACCCCGATCGCCTCCTTCTCCGTTGGCAACTCAGCTTTCCCAGATGTCTGCTGGCTCTTGCTTCACCGAGACAGCCAGGCTCTCCGCCGTTGTCACTTGGCATTTGAAAGCTGTGCGTGCGTGGGACACCGTCACCTCCCATTCAACACTAATTGCAGTATACTGACTGCTGGAGGATTCATCTGAGAATAAAGCGGTGGAGTGGTGGCGTAAGGCTGGAGGTTGTTGGGTAACATTTGGGTTTGTTATAGATTAAAGAAAGAAGTAAGCACAGGTGATTGACAGAGTCAGTGCAGTTGTGCAACCATATCTCAGTTCATTTCTCTCTTTATTTTAAGATACAATAAATTACTTTACTCGGTTAATAAGTTACATCTTTATAAAGAAGCAATTTTTGGGCCAAATCTGCTATTTGATTTTGTATTTTTAACAAATGTGACTTTTAGAGAACACGTACCGCCGTACATCTTCTGCTTTTAAAGAGCTCATCACAGCGCGCCTGTTTCCTTTGCTATCATTTGCACAATTTACCATGAAATGACAGAGCTGTTTGTCATCTTTAGTGCTGTCAGCTGGGTTTGTTTCATCACAACGAGGAGGTGTGAGAAAAGAAAGAGGAGGAAGAGGAGCAGCAGAGGAGGAGTAAGGGCAGATATCTCACTCGTAAGGACTGCTGTGAGATAGTTACTATAATACTCAGATGTAGTCGTGCTTTGGCACGAAATAGGAATGAATCAAGAAGAAAGGGAATACAGTAATATTACGAGCATAAATAGGCCTTTAGGTGGTCTTTTGGTTCAGTCTCTTTTTGGACCCTGGCTTGTCTCGGGTTCTTCGGTTCACCAAATAAACTCACTGCACAGCCGATGATGTCTGACTCTCCCTTTCATCTTTTATCTCATTGTCATTTTATTGGTGTGTTTTGTTTTACTTTATTTTTTTTCTCATAAGCATGCATGCACTTGGAATTCTTTTTGCAACCGGTGGAGTCGTCCCCTGCTGGCCGTTAGAAAGAATGCGCTCGTTTAAGGCGCTTACACATCATCTTCACATTTTAGACATGGAAGTTCCGTCCGTATTAATCCGTCGATGGCAGATTGATCAGTATCGATCAGTGGAATTCAGTGTCGGAGGCTTTTTATTAGGCTAACCCTGACAGGAATCAATTAGTCTTCATTGCTGAAGTCTTCTGTCTTGTAGAAGTTGAACATATGGTTTTAAAATATGTCCAATGAGAATAAATCATTCCTTTAATCTCTTAGAAGTGGGGACTCTCGCTCTCTGCTAACATTACTACTTGACAGCTACAATATTTCTTTAGTAATATTAAAAAGGTTGGGAGACTTTTCCCACTCATTTTCCTTTATGCTAGAAAAACACACGAGCTGGCAGATTACTGCTGCATGTTCAACACATTTGGGAGCAGCTAACTCTAGTTGACACACTGCAGACAGACAGACAGGGCAGATGCTCACAGGCTTAGCAACACCAGAATACAAACAACCCATAATGCACCACTCTTACGCACAAGTTTTCAGTTTCGATTTCATTTTTTTTAGCCTGTATGAGAGATTCCTAGAAGGACTAACGAACAGCTGAGGATGACATCATTATTTGTATGTGTGAGCACGGCTCACAGATTGGATCGGTCAGACACAAACAAACTCAAAGCAGTCTGTCATCTATTGTATGCTCTGTGGGGGGGAAAGTGACTTTGTGTGAGTGACAAAATCACTTTGTTAAAGGCTGTAAAGGAAACACATACAAGGCTTGAATAAATTCAACATATGAGCAGGACAAGGACAAAAAGACTTGTTTGAGGATTAAATTGATGTAAGGAGTGAGGAGAAGCTTTAGTGATGACCAGGCAGACCCTAGGTGTGTGACAGCCAGAAGACAAGCAGTCGTCCTCCATGAAAGCCCTCGGTAAATCTGTCTGCATGCCACTTAGAGCACTGGCCTGACCTAAATGTCAGAGCAACATTTGACAGAAGCATATAACTCTCTTTCACCATCCCTCTCTCTCTCTCTCTTCATCCTCTCTCATTCCCTCTGTGACGTCGGTTCTCACAAAAGGGTTAAATCACTCAGACGCGCCTCACGATATTCGTTCATTTTCAAAGCCCCTCAGGCTCCCATAAGACTAGTAAAATGGGAACTGAATGGGGTAGGGTCTGCAAAGCTATTGACATTCTCTTGTATGTTGCTGATCCTCTTTTAACCTCTTTCAAAGCCTAAAGATACACATTCATTGTTGTGCAGAAACTATAAAAACACCACTTCCATTTCGGGTTCATATTTTACTGTTAAAAAAGGGGGGATGCGATGGTAAAAACGACACAATGCATTTATTGTTTGTGGAAAAACAAGATTTTTATCCATTTGTAGACACACAAAGCAACATAATCCACTGACTTTGTCGCCTGCTCTGGTGATTTCGAGGCTAGTTTTTGGACAGATTTGTGGGTGATTCATTGAGTGAGCCTGGAGCCAAGGTAAACTGTCATGTTTTGTGCCTGTGTGCCATATGCATGTGTATTTCTGTGAGCGTGTGAAATGTGTCTGTGCCCATATCGATGCTTTTGTTTGAGTTGGCGTGTTGAGGTTCGGGTGTGTATGAACTGCTGCAGAATGTGTAGAGTATGTGTGTTCCTTCTAAGTGTGCTTGTGTGCAGTCTTATATAGTTGCATGTGGGCAGTTAGGATTACACAAGGAGTGCACCATATTGAGAATCAACATATTGCTGGCAGCCAGGCTCACACGAATGGGCTTCATCATGCAGCCTGCTCACTCGAATGGTTTCTCTTTTTGGTTTTTCCTCATTGTTGCTACTGTGTTTTTTTCTTTTACCTAATATTTTCCTTGTTTTTGGAAGAATTGAATCACATCCTTGCAGTGACGCAACAAAAAAATTCTAAATAGCTTTCATGTGGCTCAGCAGTTGCACTCATTCATTGTGAGGCATTATCATAAATTCTGAATTTGACTGTCAAATAAAAAGTTGCTGAAATTTCCTTACATAACACCAACCATGTCTCTGACGCTCTTGCTGGCAGCCGCTTCCTCTCATTTCCTCTCTCCTCACCTACACTCTCCCCTCTATTTCCTTCCCTTCCACTGATATGCCCAGCAACGATGGGCCGTTAGGATTCTGATTTCAGCACCACCAAAAAGTGAAGCTAGCATGGCTTCGCCCCTAACATGGCTATTTAAAAATATTTTGTGACAAAGCCCTTATATAACTTATTGGTATCCATCCTGATCTTGCTTTTCTTGCTGTGTTTTCTCTGCTCACTGGATGTCTGTCTAAAGCAGTCATTGTAAAACTGCCCCCCCTGCCCTGCATCACACACACACACACACTCCCACCAAGGCATGCAGGCCTTGTAGAAGGCCTTGTCTGATCCCCCAGATCCCCTGGGTCTGATTAATTCGCTCTCTACAGGACTCCCAATGGGGGATCACTCACTCAGCACACACTCTTGCATGCATCGCTCTGCTCTGGTTTATGCACACACAGGCTGCCCACATACTGAGAGTATAGAGCGTGAGCGCTGCTAACAATGTATTAGCCTCCAGAGCTAACAAGGCTGTATGAAATGGCAAAGTGACATGTTTGCCTCATCAGTGAGTGTCAGTATATATATATACACATATATACTGTATATATGTGCGTGTGAGGCCATGCCATACTTTCACAGCACATAATAATAATATGTTGTCCAAAACAGACCAATATGTAACAAAGCAACTATTTTTGTCTTAATGATATTCTTTGAAAAACTATTTCTCTGATGCTACTTTTCCGGGATTTCACTGTATGTCATGTTTTTGTGAAAATAACGTAAAATTTCACAGACATTTGCACACAGGCACTCAAATTATAAGCTATATTTAAAACGCTCCGATACACCGAGAAGTCAAATTCTTGCAAAACTCATCATCGTGTTCATATTTTAAATTCATCTATGAAAAGTTCATCTCACAGATGGATGTACAATTATCTGGTCTGGGCTGAATCAAATTCTCTTTTTGTCTTGGTAATGAAATGGGTTCAACACTCGTTTTTACCAAGACGTGTAGCAGGATGTTATTGTTCCAAAAGGTTCTTCCAAAGCAAATATTTGCTTCTCAGACACTTTATTAATATATCTCAGATTGTCATGATATCATATCATGATATCATGAGGCCCATATCGAATATTTTCCTATACTTATATTAAACTTAAAGAAAAGAAAATACATATGTTAAGATAAGATTTGTTAAGATACGATACGTATCTTATCTATAAATCGCAAGAATGACAATTTGTGCATAAATGAATATTCCTGACCATTTTTACTGCCGTCTGCATCATCTTATTATCTTTAACCAGCCATTTCAAAGTGATTGGCTATACATTTAATTACATGGGCGGCGCATCCTGGTCTGGATTGGAACAATTAACAAAACCATACTTCAAAAAATAGTGTTTATAGGGCCTATTTGGCGAAGATGGCATCAAATCCACCCTCATCGCGCTGACTTTTCTCACGGGCTTGGCTAACATTACCTGCAGCAGTCTGGTCTTTAGCTTGGTCTTGTCCATGGTCTCTAGCTATGCCTCTCTTTTTTTAATTAGCCACACATCCATGTTTGTGTGGCCACCTGCAGAATCTGTTCATTATTTCAGTGGAAACTATGGTGGACACCTAGGTACAAACCCAAAGAGTTCTGAACAAGGCACCGCCTACCTGGCCTCCAATGTCGCGCTGTGATTGGCAGAACTCCATGCCTGGTAGAGCTAGAAACACGCTCCCTCATGTGGCTGAAAGATGTACTGCGGATATAAATGTAGAATAATAGTAAAATGGAATCATAAAAAAAAAATTTTTACAGTTTAAAAAAAAAAAAATTTAGTTTTTTTTTTAAGTGTCTTCAGACTTTTCATCTAGTTCCATCATCGGGTCAAACTGTCCCTTTTATCCAACTGGACTAAAACGGTGAACACAGTGAACATCGTCAACTATTATCCTTCTCCATGAATTCACATCCCCACCCTCCCCCAACAATGTACAGTGGGCCTTACAGTAGTTCTCGTTCTCACTTCCCTCTCTTTAACTCTTTATCCCTCCCCCCTGCTCCCTGCTAACAAGGCAAGAGCAAAGGGAGACAGGCGTGTTATGGTTCACTAGCTACGGGGCTGGTGAAATGCGAGAGAGGATGGGTGTGAGGAAACGGGAGAGGAGAGTTGGAATGAACGTGTCGTGTGTGCAATCCCAGGGTGTGTGTAAGAGAGGGAGAGTCCAGTTTGCCTCATTGCTTTTTACACCAATTGATTTTAGTTTGAGTGGCAGGCGAGAGGAAACAGCACCTCAGCCTGCTGCTGTCAGCTTATGTGAATAACTGCCTCTCCACTCTCTTGCTCTCTCTCTCTCTCTCTCCCCCCTTCTGACATCCCTTCCTTTCTTTTCCTGCTCCTACACACACACACACACACACACACACACACACACTCTATCTTCCTGGGCAACACACAGATAATAAAAACACACAGGCATACAACCGAGCCCCCCTCCAACCTTTTGGTGCACTCTTCCTCCTGTCTCAGCACACATCTAGTTAGAGTTAGAGGACACTTTAATAAGAGGACAGACGCCCCTATCTGAGGTGAAAGTATAGGAGCGATATATTAAAAGCTGCATTAGAATGCAGACGAACCGGAGGAAATAAATGGAAATCTTCGGGGGCCCGCCTGTCAAACACTCCATCAGAGAAAACATATCATAATCGCTCGGCATCACCGGGTGCCTCCATACCCTGTTGGCGAGCAGAGCAAGAGGGGGCGGAGAGCGAAAGCTGCTTACAGCGGGACTGCTGTGTTGCCATGGAGACTGTCTTTGCATTGAATCAATAGAAAAGGAGATACTTGGATTTTGCACACTTCCCCTGTTTCTCTCTCTCTCTCTCTCTTCCAGCACTACTTTATTTATTTCTTCCTGCTGGTTTTGTTGCTTGTTTGTCTCCGTGATGTGTGAAGTGCACATGCACACAAGTATTCAAAACAGCAATGCACACAGTTGAGCACACACACACACACACACACACACACACACACACACACACACACACATACACACTACAAGCTCAGACACATGGGCATAAATACATTTGGATAGCAATTAACAGGGATCTTTGTCCTTTTCCGCCCCCATCGTCGTCTAATTTTCCATTTGGGCAATGGAAGGAAAAGCACATCACAATAATCACTGCAGAAAACATTTCTAGTTTGGATAAATGCATCTGATACAGAGGAATGTGATGAAAGAATCTGCAGGTGCCGACGGCTTTTGACTCCTCCTCAGGTCTCCTTTGAGGATTGCCAGGTTGGGTCTCAAAGCCTTGCATCAGAATCAACAAAGACCTCAGGTTCCCTTTTTAAAAAATCGTTCCCATTCTATTTCTGATACGTAGATAACGATAAAAGCGTGAGGTCTTGTATGATGTGTCAGTCCAATTATCCTTTGATCAAACGTGCCTTTGTTGCAAAAATAAGATGTATAGTGAAAGTTTAGCGGATTGGATTCATAGATTTAGACTATTATTCTGTAGCAGATGATTGATAAATGAGAATGAGTGTTTTTTAAGTGAGAATAGCGCTTTGAGGCATACACTTCAGTGTTTCATGATTAGCACGACGACAACTGGCAATTTGAAACTTCACCATAGTAACAGATCCGTTTCAGAGTCTCAGTCGGTGTCATGACTCCGATTTCCATGAAAAGCTTGTGTAACAAAAGAGCCGCCACCCAAAGTTGCCTGAAGTCATTTTTTTAACGGTATATTCATCTCTAGTAGCACAGTCACTGAAATGCTGCATGTTCATATTTTTACTTTACCAATGAAAATGGAGAAGTTGAGGATGATAAAGTTGTTCTGGCTTGGAGACCTAATGTCATTCACACCTCTCATACTCAACTTCCTGTCATTATCTGGGGCTGTCAAATGCGATATCAGTTCTCCTCATCAGCTGGTCACATCTAACCAATGGCACGGTAACACACCTTCACTGTTAGCATATCACCTTGCTGCTGTCTTTTTAAATGTGATTCCCTATGTACCACTAGTTCCTCCACCTCCGCATCACTGCCCACTCTTTGCAGATTGACCAACTTTGATCATTTCATCAGTCTCAGCAGAGTCATCAGCCACCACCACCAGTGTCTGGACTCCCAAAGGGATTTAACCCTCCTGCTGGGTTAATTTCCTGTTAGCTAGTTTGGTGTTCCCATCATTCAAAAATGACCGTTCCATTCTAGCTGATTGTAAATCCATAATAATACATATATTATCACCTATTGTGTTAATTCAATAATTAAGTTCTTGTGAACATTACAAGTTTTGAACTGCCTGAAGGCCTCATTGACCTGAGCTCATACCTCTTGGCCATCATGCTGCCACAGAATTAACTGTGAGCAAGGCCTCAAAAAAGATTCATATACCAGAGCTGTGAGAAAAAAATCACAGGGTTCTTTTCAAAGGGTTCAACTCAGTTCAAGCTTACCATTCAGTATCTGTGACAATGGGGACATGTGAGAGTGATCGCATGCCTGACGGACTGGGTTCACTGTATGTGAACACAGGGGAAATGAAACGTGACACTTACAGAAAACTCATTTACCTCCACAGCGAGCCTGCAAACAGCCACAGAATGGAGAGTGAGAGTCACAAATAAATAAATGTATTCAGATGACTTCTCAAACCTCCCTCTCTTGTTCCGTCTTCTTCTCTGCCCTCATTTTAGGGGGCGGGGATTCCATTAGAACAAGCAAACCTCTGCATGGCTTGACTCAGAAAACAGAGAAAGAACTAGAGTAAGGAGGGAGAGAACGTGAGAGGTGCCTTCCATGCACCAGACGATGCCATCCTCAGCAGGAGCGCGCCGGGCGTTCCACCAATGGCAGCTCACACATGGAGGGTTTCCACGGCTACCCCCAACCTTCCTTACCATCAGCTTTTCCCCCTCTTTTCTCTTCAGTCCTTCTCTCATCTGCCTTAGAATAAATGTCAAATAATGAACACAGGAGTGAATGCAGCTTTTTCCACAAGACTGCCATTAATTTGTCAGTATTCACCCAGACAGCACAAATACATACAGATTAATGTCATGTCTGTGCGGTATTCCCTTTTGTAAGACCTTTGAAATCATGTGATATAATATCCATGAAAGAATCATGAAGAAATGATATCTACAGTGTGTATTATTTAATTGAATAGGCTGCCAATCTACATCGGGGAGTAAGTATTTCAAAAGAGGTCTTTTAAATGTCACTCTATACAGTTATGCTGTGTCATGACACAGCAGTCCATCCAATGCACTGCTGGCCGAACTCCCCAACTCCATCCACTCTCTATGCCAAGCATCCTGAATCAAAAAGACTGAATACTCAACGTGTTTTTATGAAATTGCACGAGGAATACTGGCTTTGGTCTGGTGTACAATACGCCCAGTACTGTTCTCATGCAGTGCTTTCCATGTCGTGGTGTCCTGTCAGGTTCACACCCAGAAATGTGAGGACCCAAGTCCAGACACACGAAAGACACACTGGGAGTGCAGTTAAGATATTTAATGTTGAAAAACCAGTGAACAATGCAGGGTCAAAAACCCATAAAGGCAGTCCCTAAAACAGGCAACAGTGTTCAGAGGATTGGGCAGGCTCAGAGTCAAAATACAGGAAGAATAGATCCGTACGCAAGTAATCCAATAAATAATCGAAAATCCAGCAAACAGGAAAGAGTCCAAAACCAGGAAAAACAAGCAAAAATCATGAGGGAAAACTTACATAAAACACAAGGAGAGATGGCTGGAACTTGTGTAGAGACATCGACGAACTGGCAACTAAAGAGGGGAAGACCCAGATTATATACACTGGGATAAGGAGGGAATGACCAACAGGTGGCACAGGGAGGAGGAGCCAATCAGAGACAGGTGGTGTAGTATCCGAATTGAGACAACGCTACACTGTTCAAATTCATGCACTACCCAAGTATGTGTCACATGCAGCATACTGCATTTGAGTATATTAATGGAAGTATGCGATTTGGGACACAGCAGTTCAAAAAGTCCTCGTTCCTTTGGAGAAATCAAAGGGATGAAATATGCAAGATGTTAAATGTACAGTATGTGAATGTGAATGTGTGTGCATTTGTGCTTTTATAGTGGTGTGCGTACACATGTGAGCATACAAAAGGGCGTGCGTGTCTTCAGATGTTGCATTCATGCGTGTTTGCATACATTCAGGCAGGTAAAAACCTGCATTTTACTGGTGTAGCAAACAAAATTCTAAATTTCTGCCTGCATTTGGATGTTTGATGTAAGCAGGCAGGCGGTCTGCTCGGCTGCTGTGAGAAGTGGCACACTCGGATCATTAATCAGACTCGACGGCACAGCGGGTAGGAGGCAAGCCACGGGAGAGCCCTAATGCATGCAAATGTGTACTCGTTTTGGGGGCAGGTTGAGCCAAGGACAGAGCCTAGCCAGCAACGGAGAGGGAGAAAGAGCACTGGCACAGACAGAATAACACATCGCAGCTCGAGCGAGCACCTATTCATTCTGCCGATTCAACGCAGCTGAAGCGTGAATGTGCATCATGACAGGGGGGGAGGAAATCTGAAACAGAAAAACTGTGCAGGTAATACAAAAGCTAGCAGAGGAAAATCTAGAATAGGACCCTTGAATGCTTTAAAGGCTTACAGTAGATATGCTATATTACATGATAAGGGTTGACCACTCAGATCTACATCATTCTACCTTCAATTTCTTCCCACATATGAGGATCAACATAAAGGATTCTTAAGCAAGACATCACCTAACGTGGCAAATGTATGAGTCAAGGCTGATTTGCTGTCAACTGAGGGCACAGCTTAGCATCTGACCCCTTATTATTCTGCTCAGCGCTTCAGCCTCATTATGGCTGGAATTGTACCTTGGCGCAGATAACCTTACATGACTTTTTAAGATGAACTTTTACAAAAGGAGCTTAGAAATGTGAACGGAGCGGAGATATCGATGCTGGTGGGCATCAGAATCATCTAAAGCGCTGTAATTCCTCTGCGGTTTTTCTCCTTGCTCATCCTTCAGGCTTGTAAAACTGAAAGCATCTGAATTATTGTATTTGTATTATTGTTTTAAGATGCCTGCTATTCATTTTGAGAGCACATACAGATGACTAATCTCAGTGTATTCCGGTATCCTACTTAATTTTCCCAGGGTACCGTACCGTCCATTAACCTCATGGCTCAGGAATCAAGGTTTTCACTCTCTCTTTTCCCTGGATGTATGGAAAGATGGAGGGAGGGATGAGATGATAGAGCGAAAGACCAATTGTTCTGCTCCTGCAAACAGGCCATTTGGGGAAATTCTCCGGGGAGCAGAGCGTTTTCAAGGTTGCGTCCTACTCCGCCATCCACCTCTGAGTGAGCATCCACGAGTGCATGTAGTCCTCTGGGTCTCAATAACGTTCTGTTAGACTGATATGTCTCCACGCACCGAGGAATAAAGTGCAACCCGTGGACGTCCGTTTGTGTTTGTGAGCGTGCGCTGATTCGGCCAGAGGTCCACGAGTCTCTCAGGTCAGATGGAGGGTTAACAGCTGTTGGCCAGGAATGTTCTCTGTGCTCATTTTGCCCTGCAGAGCGAGGCTGAGACATGAAACGACTGAGATTCAAGACGGCGTTATTGTTGGCTGTAAAATGAGCGACTCTTGGAAGGAAAATGCCACCCTGTGAATGCATGCCTGCTTTGTGATTTTACATAACACAAACACTTTCTATCAAAAGGTTGCAGGCATTCAGGCTGTATAATGACTTGTGCGATAAGACTGGGTTTGTCGGCATAATTCTGCAAGCTTTCAATATATGATTGTTTGATTGAAAAAAATCAGTGCAGACAAATTATTACCTTTGTTTCAATGCAACTTTGCAACCATACAGCAGACGACAATAAAGCAGCAGCCCTTAATTCAAGAGGAGATGACTTCAAACTTTATTTCTGTCCAGACTTTCCTCTCCTGCATGGCATTAAAATATATTATTCCATTCCCCCGCTCATTATTTACAGTGTTTGTTATTCGAACAAGAGGTATAAGGAAAATCAATGTCAGGAATCCGCAAAAAAATCTTTGTAAGCCACAATCATGTTTTCATAGATGAGAGGAAAAAGAGCTTCCCAACACACCAGACAAAGCAAAGTAAGACTTTGAATTTTAAATATATCTCCCAGGCAGAAACGGCGACGCCATACAAATGAGGAGAAAAGGAGGAGAAAATTAATTAGCAGAAGAAAGTAGGAAAAAAATTAATGTGGCTTCATTTTTATGTTGTTTTTTAAATTCATCTTCTACCCTGCTGTTATGATGAGGTTGTAGGGGTTGTGTCATTCCCTGACATCACCTCTCTCTATGTGTTCCTCGCACCCACAGCACACAGGGACCCTTATGTAGCCTCAGACGATGAAGAAGTGTAGAAGTGTAGACACAGATGGGCAACCCTGGCCTGTCCAATGTGAAGCAGAGGATAGAGGAAGACTTATGTAACACTCTGCCACTGGATGAAAGGTTTAAGATAAAGTGAAGCGGTGACCCTCAACCAATGGCTCTTTTTTCCGGAAAGGGAGAAATGTTCTGTTAACAGCTCTGGAGGGAAATGAGTGTTTAAAGTTCTGCTGCTGACACATCACATACGGAATGAAAGCAATATCAATACTTCATCAATTTTTAAAATAAAATGAGATGCACGTACTGTATTTTACTCTCCATTTATGCATTATAGGTATTTCTTGTCTGTTTCTAAGGCTTGCTAACTATGACGGCATTGGCAATCTTTTATAATAGCACAGTCATTTCTGGTGATTAACTAATTAAGGCAAAAAAATATCTCTTGAAATTTGCTCTCTTAACAAAATGCTTTTTGATTCTCTATGATGATGTTCATTAAGCCTTTACCAGGGGAAGGCCAGTGCTTTCAGAGCTGTGACTGATGCGTGGATAGCTGAGTCACCGCAGTAAAATGATCCAAAAAAGTACTTCAGCCAATGCTTTCATCCCTCCATCCACACCTCTACCTGCTCTACTCTGGACTGGTAGTTTAAGGAAGTCAGCATAATTTAGGCATTATTTTTGGCCACTATTAATTGGTAAATTTGTCATTTAGACTCTTTTGATCAAGTTGCAAAACAAATTTTACATTCTTTTTTTTGGTTTGGATCGTATACTTGTTTGGGATCGCTGCCAGCTCGAGTGCTGAATAAAAATAATTTGAACGGGACGATTCACTCCTCCTTTAAATATCAGTGCTCTCTTAAATAGCATAAATGAGCAGAGCTGCCTCAGTCGCAGAAGTTCTAAGCAATGAGTTAAATCTAGGTCTGTGTGTGTGCATGTGGGTGTGTTTGCTGGAAGAAGCTCCCACCAATCTAGCTGCAACATATATTCTAGGTCAGACTGACAGGCTTGGATAGGGTCAAAACATGCCCACTCATGGACATCATGCTGTGTCGGTAGGCACGACTATAGCTGCTCACTAGAGGTGAAGAACAGATTTGGACTTGCTGGCTGTTACACCTTTACCAGATAATGGCATGTTATTGAAATTGGTGGCAGTGCATCAGAGAAATAATTTCAATAGGAAGCGACAAGTGAATGAAGTAAAGATAATTGTTTATTGCAGCAGATGATCTGTCATATATAGTCTGTCAGGAAGTCTTTGGCGCTTAGGGTCTTCAGGGAGATTGAGATCGAAGGGCATCTGACCTCATTGGAGTCCAGAAACTGGTGGTGGTGGCGGTGGTGGCTGATGGCTCTGCTGAGACCGATGAGGCTGATGAAATTTTGAAGTTGATCTGTGAAGACTGGGTGACGATCGGGAGGTAGAGGACGCATGAAAGAACCAGAGGTACAAAGAGAATCATATTTAACAAGAACAGCAGCAAGATGATTGGCTGATAATGTAGTATAAAGTATAGTATAAAGTATATATATAGTAAATAGTATAAAGGCACGACTAGACTGCCATATTTTTAACATTTGAAAATGTGAAAATAAACCCAAGGACTGACCGACAAGACAGTTTGGAGGTCAACGACATCTCTGCATGTCTTTGTCATGCTTGGTGAAAGCATCAGTCTGACGCACAGCATTGCACAAAATATCCTAACTGCACTAGCCCAGACCTGCAAGATTTAGTTTTCCCTGAGGTTGATAGTCTCTCAGTTTTTATGGGATGTGAGCACTTCCCAGAGCCTGTGAAATAGTGGTAGAGGTGAGACAAATGTTGAAATGTGTCCGGCCAAACATGAGAGCTGCAGCATCATCGGTTGACACGTTCAAGCCGGTGGCTGTAAGTATGAGGTAAGGCTAAAAGATTTACCTGGTCTCATATCTTAAGAAACACCGTTATTCGCCTTCTTGCCAAGAGTTAGATTAGATGATTGCCACCACTTTCATATTATGGGCATAAATATTTCATGTGTTTTATTGTAGGTAGACTTTGGGAAAAAATAAAACTATAACGATTGTTTTTGTTTAGCAATGACACCGAAGTTTGACATGACTACAAGTGACCTCTCAGGCAATTTGGAGACGATGCCATCTGGACTCCATGTATGCAGACTAATAAATGAACCTGCTGAGGACAGAAACATCGTCCGATTGTTGACTCACTCCTCCAGATGGTCCTGTTAAAAGCCCCGGTGGAGACTAAGTGGCAGGGTCATTTGCTAGACACAGCTTTATAGACTGCCGTCAGAACAGTTAAATTTTATTCAGTCATTGATGTAGCATTGTTTTTACATAATGTTCCTTGATTAAGCGGGAAGATTGCACATGCAGAAAGGCTCATATATCTTAACGGTTTAGCAGCCTAGTAAATCTCATTTTAGAAATCCTGGTATAGTCATAAAGATTAGGTGCACCGAAGGCTCATTACTACACAGTAATAATATACAGGAAGTCGATGAAAACACATCACTCATAAGTTGGGGCAAAATAAAACCAAGCGATTCCTTCAAGAACTGAATGTCACTGAGGAAACTGAACATTTTTCATCCTTGATTACAAGTGTTAAACAAAATAAAGGTTAACAACGGACCGGTGGTGAGAAGAATCATTCATCAAATGTCATCATTTTTTTTCAATAATAACAAATAACACCACACAAACATACAACTGAATATAAAACACAGCAGGCGCAGCATGGAAATTTATAACAGTGGTGTTTCGGGGTGTTGGTGGTGCACTGTAAAGTCTATTCATGGGAGGTTTAAGGAGGGTTATTGTGGCTATTTGCGGCTCCTTTTCCCACATTTTTTATGTTGTCCCTAAACATTTACCTGGTTTGCCTCCCCCTGTCAACACTGAGCCTATGTTTTGAACTTCCTGCTAGCAAATAGAGCCTCCCCTTCAAGGATCAATAAACTGGATACTCTATCACACTATAATTAGCTCTGCATCATTATAAGCATTAAACTAATAATTATCAAGGGTGACTTGTGGTGAGCAAGCAGGTAAGAGTCCAGCCTTTATGAAGAACACAGAGCTTCATCATTAACTTGTGACTCTGCAGTTACGGCATCGTGTCTCTAAGGACTCGTCACTTCTGTTGGTTACAGGTATCACCTGTGGTCAGTAAGGAGCCCCTCGCTGATCCTCTGCAGAGCATTACTTGACCCGGCTGTTGGGAGAAAGAACAGACGTAAGCTTAAAAAATATCTCCCATGCTTGACACAGCACTGCTCCAGCTGCACTCTGTAATTACCAGCAGTGCAATCAGCAGACTCCTTAATTTCCCCTGACTGACAGCCGCTGACGGCTCAATTGCAGAAAATGCACTGGTACATCTTCATAAGTAATGGAGCTGACGTGCTGAGGCAACCTTCAGCCAGGGGGGCTCGACTCAGGGAAGTGCGTATTCTTATGAGCACATGAAGACATACAGTTACAGACGATGATCTGTCCGGCAACCGTTGACATACATAAATACAGAATAAGAATTCCTCTTCCTGCAGAATAAGAGTCGCATATGCACAGCTACACAACCGCCCTGCAAAGCACTTACCTTATATAACATGTTAAGAGAGCCGTGAGACTGGATGCTGACAGGGCGACCACGCGGAAGCACTTTCTGGTTTTGCAGAAGTATTGATTTGAGCGTAAACCAATGTGAAGTGGTCCAGAATAGACATTCCACCGGCAAAGTACTGTAATTGGAGTGAGTGAGCCTGCAGAATTGGCCCAAATAAATAGGTCACTTAATAGCTTGTTTACGGCGGCGATTTGACATGACACACGAGAGAGCAGGCGGAGAACGGGTCCAGCTCGAACTGCAGCTAGGCACAGGAGCAACAGCTAAAATAGAGACGAACAGAGTACATTCCATTGGAATACTTTATTTCTAAGTATAGATGGAATATATTTTAGGCAGGGGAAGGCTTCATCCGGTGTGGGTGCACCATTAGAAATATTTTAGAATCATAACGAATGCCACAGTATCTATTTATACTGAGGTTTTTTCTCTCAGGTTCGGCAGATTTGGTTTGCAGGAGACAAGGAGTACAGTTTGAGGCACATTTTAGTCTCCAGTCTCCAGCAGCTCTCCCTCCAGGTCCAGCACTCTGCTGCAGATAAGAGAGAGAGAGCAATCAGTTCAACACAAAGCACCTGTGATAATTAAGCTCTCTCTCTCTCTCTCTCTCTCTCTGGCGCCATTACCTGAACCACTCCCACTCTCTCTCTCTCTCTCTCTCTCTCTCCTTCCACTGAGCTCTAACCAAACCCCACTGCCACAACGAAGTAAAAAAAAAAAAGATGTAAATAACAATAAAGTCAATTAGATAGTCGATAATAAATATCAGGTAAAATGTAGGTCAATAAATAGAAGCAACAGGTAGAGCTAAGACAAAAATGCCATGTCATGTCATTTTAATGATGCAGGGGTAATTAGATATTGGATATATAGCATTAAATTGCTGGTCATTAGCACAAGCTTGCCATACATCCAGCAAAGACTCCAGAAAACCACTCAGCAATCTTATCGCTAAGCTAAGCTATCGGCTAAATTTAGAGTAGTATAGATGTTTTCGTTGACCTCTTAATGAGGAGACAAATAAGTTTTGACGTATTTTCCCAAATCTTTTAAGTATAAAGGCGATGCATGTGACATCACAGTAGGTGGAAGTCACTCTTACTGCTAAGCTAAGCTAACGTTTTTTTTAGCACAAACTTTACATTTGTTTTAGAGTGGTATCGATGTTTTTCCGTCTACCTCTTGATAAGAAGACAAATACGTTTAGACACACAGAGGTGAAGCATGTGACATGTGACATCGCAGTGGGCGGATATCACTGTGGTTGGCAGCGTGAGCAATATATCCTCAAAGACCTGATCACATTTGCTAAGAAGCCCATTGTAGGACAAACCAACTTTCTCAGGTACGTTGTCCTGGTGCACGATATGGCAATGAGGTATGCGTTGTGCCATTGTGCATCCTTGTTGCACACATAAAACGCTGCTCTGTCCAAGTTTTAATGAAATAATATTTGTAGAAACTTGTCCACCGCACAACCAGAGGAGCCATTGCTGCCCTAATTTCCCCAAAAAGACCCTCTATTTCTTTAATATCCAACTCCAACACACTGAAAATATCATATGAATGAACAATGTCATCTGTCTCTCAACCTGTGTCTTTTTTCTTTTTTATGTGGCCCAATATTAACATGGAAATGAACACGGCAGATGATGAACCCACCAAATGGATGTGTTCATCATTGAAAGCTACAGAGGTGACATTTACACCATGACAGGAAATGTGATGAGCTGTCATGCATATACATGTGCACAGACACGCTATGAGTGATTGTGATGTACGCAGCTGTCGGCCATATTTGACGGAGGCTACACATTAGTGTTCGGCTGAGGAAAACTTAATCACCTTGATTAAATCAGCGCTGTGCTGTTTTCCATCTATTTCAAAGGCATCCGTCTATTTTGTTATGGAGAAGCTCATCAGCAAAACAGACGCCGAACAAATGAAATGATTTGAACAGTTCTCAAAAACACTATAAATCTATTGGAGAGAGAAAAAAATACATTATGAGAGATTCATCACCTGAACATGAAGAGTTATCATTTTGTTTTTTCAAGGTTTCCTCCCAAAGTGATCTTTTTTTTTTATGATGAGTTTTAAATGGTGTGTAATAAATCATTTTAAAATGGTCATTGTTTGAGAATATTTACCTCCACCAAAGAGGAAACGCTTTCACCGGCAATGGTTTGTTTTTGTTTGTATGTTAGCAGGATTGCGGTTACACCTCCTAACAGATTTTGATCAAACTTGGTAGAAGGGTTGGGCTTCTATCAAGGAAGAACCCATTTCATTTTTAGAGTGGATCCATATCAAGGGGCAGAATCATAGTAAATGATTAGTAACCACATTAGTTAACACTTAGCTATCTGTTAGTTAATGCTTATTACTGCATTAACTAGTGTTAATTCATGTATCCTTATCGTACAGTGTTGACAAAACCTCCCTGACCAAAAGCTTGTCAGGAATAAATATTATACAGATGGAAACTTAGACTCATGCATCTCCAACAAGTCCATATTTGGTGAGCCATGATCTTTATATAATATTATAGATTGATTTTCTCCCTTCCAGGCAGTCATTAATTTCAGCAAATGAAACTGGAACTTTCTTGAGGTGGGAAATCAATCACAGGAAAGGAAAGAAAAAAAACTGGTATATTTTTTTTCTCTTCCTTCTTGCCTCTGGGTTGCAAAAACAGCAGCTGAACAGTAACTTTATTCAGCCAAATTATTTTTTTTTAAAGAAAAAAGAACCCAACATATTTACATAATCTTTTATCACACCATCAGTGTTTTATTTTTCTGACAACTTCTGAATGTGATGCCGCTGGGCAGCAAATATTACTTGAACGCACTGAGAGGAACGATTATTCATGCTTACCTTGTCCTAATGTTGTCCTAATCAACATAAAGGATGACTCAATAGTCACTGTGATGATTTTTGAGTCTGCAAAATCTACAAATGAAAAGATCAATTGATTACCTTTTAAAGTATTTTATAGATCTCAGCGTACAGATGTGAGGTTGTCAAGCATCCATCCTCAGACTCCTCAGATTCCAATATGTATAATTAAACTGCGTCATTCATCTTTTTTTATTTGCAGTTTTGCGATGTTTTAAAGCTCATCCCACGTCCCCACAGTGTTTGAGTCAGACACTCTGTTACACAGAACCATTCTTCTTTTTTCTGGTGTTGATTCAGGCCCTCGTAAGTATTTCAGCATCTTGAACACTGCCACAAAAGACACAGGAAAATCCATTTGTCATGTCCCTCACAGTACAATTCATTATGGATGGTGCACTGAAGCACTACAAAAGCAGCAATTGCTTTAAAGGATCAGCTTTTCAGTGTTTTCTGAGAAACCAATTTCAGAACATAATTAATCTTCTAGGATAGATGTTTTGTGCCGTTTGGTAAAGGTGGGACTCTGTCCTCACTGTTGTGGAAAGTAATTGAGAATGGATGATGCTTACATAACCAGCGACAAACGGGAAACTGGCCTTTTCATTTCATTGCACCTTCATTTGAGGGCAAAAAATGTCAACATTGTACCCTTGGCAAAAAAAAAAAAAAAAGAGATACAAACAAAAGTGAGGACACATGTCAAGTCTATAAATACTAAATATTAAAGTGGCTGAAAACAGGCTTGATTTAATTTATTTACATACAAACGTGAAATATTACAGAATTTACTATATTTTTTGTGTGGAACAAACACCAACCACAAATTTGTCAGGCCAAGAATATTCAACATCCTGATATTGAATTAAAAAAGGAGTTGAGATTGAAATTTTACAGAGCGGCCTTGCAAGTATCCAAGTGGCAGCTTCATCTCTACTGAGGGGAAGAAATGTAAAGAAATGGATGGAAGGGTTGAATAAAAGGTGGAGTCAAATGTTCACGCGAAAACTTGATGTATAACTGATACTGAAATTGATTTTTTTGCTTACTCAGCTTTATTTATAAGCACATTTAACCCTTCTGTTGTGTTCTGGTCAAAATCTTTAAAAGTTTTCTGTCTATAAATGTAGATAATTTAATCTGTTTGTCATAAGGTTCCTTTATTTTGTTCACACATGGCATCTGAACACACAAAATCAATTTTGACAATTTTTTGTAAAATTTTGAGTGTATTATTGAACTTTTTTTTTTTTACACCCTTGGGGTCATGAGAAATGCCCATTTTTGGCATCCATGGCAACCCCCACGGGAACCTATCCCCAATAGAATGTTTACCCTATGGGAACCACACCTGTTGGCAATGGTCAAAAACAACTGCAACATTGATGCAACTCCTGTCAAAAATAGACTAGGTGCATATTTTAAGCATGCTACTTTGTAATAGAGCATTTTCAATGCATTTTTAATGTGATGCGGTGAGTCTGATGGAATCACAAGCATCGTCTTGGTGACCACACCACAACCAGACTGTGATGCAACCAGTGGAAGCCTTAACGCTGACATTTTCCACCTATGTCCAAAAGGTTGTTTTGTCCCTGCACAAGAGCTGCAGTATCATTAAAGTAAGTAGGACGACTCAGATTCCACCTTGACTTCAAAATTGAGTCTTTAAAATACACTTTGTCTCTGGTGTAAAGAGGGGAGTCCTGTTCAGTCTCCTCAGTGTACAAATTTAAGGACGAGGCCTTCAAGTGCTCAGGAGCACATTAAGATGCAGAACCCGTAGGTAAGATTAATGTTACAGTCCTGGCCTCTAAGACAAATCCTTTCATTTCTGGATAGTTTCTCATCCGCCCACTGATCAATTACCAACACAGCTGAGATCCAGGGTAAATGCTGCTGCTGTTGTATTTATCTGTCATTGTAGTTACTAGAGTGTGAATCTGGAGGACATTTCTGATGAATTAATACATTAAAAACATCTCTTAGGTTAGTTTTTATGTTGCCATAGAGATCAGACAGGGCTCAAAAACTCTGTCTATGTGTGAGAAATTGCCAAACAGACAGCAGGAGCAATAGAGACTGTATAATGAGAGAGAGAGAGAGAGAGAGAGAGAGAGAGAGAGAGAGAGAGAGAGAGAGAGAGAGAGAGAGGAGTGAGTGGAGGGAAAGCGTGGATTCATATTCATACATGTTGCTCAGAGCAGGCAGGTCCAGAGGTATGGCAGCCTTACAAGGTCAATATTTTACTTTGGCTTGTGCACTCTAATTAAATTACAGGCAAAGTCCCCCATGAGTGAAAGCAGGTATACACCGCCACCCGCCGCCCGCCCCCAAATCCATACAAACACAAACTGGAGCCGGAATTGGGCATAAAACTGAGTGAAATTATCTTTGAGTCCAAATTGAAAGTTCACAAACCGAGAATCAGCTTAATATGGAAAACACCTGTCTTGTGGCCTTGCAGAGCTTTTTTTTTTCTGATCTGACGTTGACCAACAAGTGTTATTGCAATAATGGTCTACGCATGTCAACACATGTCTGTCTTCAGAGGGGATTATATCAAGCTTCAGACAAGAGCTGCTGGTGAGCCTGACTGATGTAAAATAGTCTTTGTTCATAGCAGGGCCTGAGGGGCAGAGACGGTCTGTCAGCCTAATCATTATAAAAAGAAGTGCTGTCAAAAATCTACTTGCTGTGGAATAATTACAGTTTGAATCAGAAACAGTTTGCATTTTTATTATCCACCGCCACGAACAAAGTGAGGAGGGGGATACAGGATTGGGTTCTGTCCATCTGTCAGATTTTGTTTTTTCGGGGACATAACTCAAAAACAGTTTAATATCTTTTCACGAAAATTTCTACACACAACAACCAAGTGTTAAGTTGTGCTGTTTGCTGTTTAGGAACTTTTATCATTTGTGTTTTCTTTTATTATTTCTGTGGTTACAAGTGTTATTTAGGCTCATTCTGTGAGTGGGATTTGTCTAAAATGAGGGTTTCTGTTCAATATGTTTTCACAAAACTTCATGTACACATCTCCAATGTAATGGAGAGATGCCTTTTTATATGCAATTAATAAAAAGACAACTTAACTTCTTTCTAAATGTTTTTCTTCAATTAAATAAACCTGTGGTGTGGATCCTCATGCTGTGGATCCTCATGCACCTCATGTAGCTGGATTGTTTTCATATTATTGTATTTTTATTATGAATTATTTTTAATCACATGAAGCACATTGAGCACATCTTTGCCTTTTTTTCCATCTTCATCATATCAAAATACCAAATAGTGCAATGATTTCTGTACCACAGCTCAAATTCTTGTATTTCAAAGAGGAAAAAAACATCCAAAACGCGAGTTAGAATAAAGCAGCTCTGCGATTGGCTGAGCGCCCCAGGAAGTCTAAATACTGCTGCTGACGTAAGCGCCTCAGCTACCCGGAAGTCAGCAGCGACAGCAGGAAAGCTTAATATGGCTCCTAATTTTGAACTTAAGAGCTCGGCAGCGACCGCCTGGCTGATATTTCTCTGTCTGATCCCCCCGGTGGAGGCTTACGATGCGGGCGACGTCTTGGCCCTGCTGCTGGGCACCATCGTGACCGTGGTGGGCTTCTGCGCCTTACTCGGCTGGTATGCGCGGAGGCGGGACGGACAGCTATGAGGGAGACTCCTGCTCCCCATGTTTTCATCCTCCACTTTATTCCCTCTTGGTTGATCCCAGAAAGACCTTCTGGCACACGGTTTGTGTCGAAGCGACTGATAAACGTGCCTTATTGGAATAAGTGCGTCAAACGCAACTGGAAGCACGTGGACTGCGTTGGGAGACATCCAGGAAGTCCAAATACAGGAACTGTTTGTTGCAGTGTCGACATGAAGACCAAACACTGATCCCTTAAGCTGCTGCACTTACTGCGAATTCTCAGATTCCTGCTTTGCATATTGCATATTGCGTATTTTCCACGCTTGGAGTGATGATTGTGATTTCCTGCTATGTGTTTCTCTGCTGTGTGCAACACCATTATTGTTGGAAGCACACCGTCTCATGTGTGGCTCCATTAAAAATGGAGCTGTCGCAATAAACTGCTTCTAAAATGTGTGACCGTGACTTTGAAAACAATAAATCGATTCATCTGATGCTCTGAACAACTGAATAATCTTCTGTATAATCACATCACTCTTATTTTCATTTAAACAGCGTGGAAGGAGGTTTTTTTCATGCTCCGATGTGGAGCTGAGCTCATCCTGGATTTGCCTAAACAGGACATTATCTGTTTTAGCAGGTTTTGATTGCAGACTACAGGGCGAATGTGTAAAAATGACTCGTCTTATGACGAATTTGGATATGAGGACATAGTATAGAAATACTCCATTACATAATACACAAGTATTAAAAGTAAAAAAAAAAATACTGGTTCTGCAGAAAATCCCCCCTGTTGGCTGTCTACGTTATTACATGAGACTAATCTAATTAATTACCTCATGCAACCAATGATAAAAAATCATCATTTAACCTTGTGATGATAATAAAAAGAGTCGTTCGGAGGGCAGTGAGAGAGTTTCGCACTAGGTCATTGTGATATTTGTTAACCTGACTGCTCATGTTTGCTCCCAGCAGCGTTGAATTTTTTAATCATAATACATATAAATTTTACACAGTTTACATTGGTCCATACAATGTGACTGATGTAACACAGCAGCTTCCATGTATGATCATAATAAATTCATGTCTCATAGCCCAGGTAGATAGTCGTTCACTTGTTACACCTCTCATGACATCACAGCTTTCCATACATGGTTGAGGAATCAAATGCTATGAATTTATCATGCTGCCTGGGCAGAATGAACAACAGTGCACAAAGTGCTCGTCAATTATGTATATATATATACAGGGGAAGTCATTTTACCTTGAGGTGATCCAGGCTGCCTGATTTAACCCTTCACTTTGTACTTAATGTTCCACATTTCACCAGAGTGAAACATGTATGAGCAGACAGAAAGCTGTTGTACATAGATTAATGCTGAGTAAATCTGATGAGGACACCATTAGCAACAGGTGATATATATATATATATATATATATATCATAATAAAAATATTATATATATATATATCATAATAAAAATATTATATATATATATCATAATAAAAATATTATATATATATATATATCATAATAAAAATATTATATATATATATATAATATTTTTAAAATAAAAATTATGTTTATTTTAAATATAAATATTTATATTTAATTTTGTATTTTATATATATCTTAATATTTAAGAGAAAAAATATTTTTAAAATAAATTTTTTTATTTTATTTTATATATATTAAATATGTATATATGTTTTTATAAAATATTTATATGCAAAACATTTTGTATTATTTTATATATATCTTAATATTTTTAAAATAAAATATTTATATTTAAGATATTTTTTTATTAGATAGATAGATAGATAGATAGATAGATAGATAGAAAATAATAAATAAATATATATATTTTTCTCACCTGCAAGGAGTATCAATCTGAAACAGTCGTGATAAAAAATCCTTTAGGTGTATTTTTATCTGGACTTGGGTGAAAAACTTTTCTCTTTTTTTAAGAGAGTAATCCGTTACACAATACGGAATATCGAGTACATCTGTAACGCGTTACCGGTCCCGTTGAGCAGATGTTACCGTGAGAGAGAGCGAGAGAGAGAGAGAGAGAGAGAGAGAGAAAGAGTGAGCTGCTGTAACAAGAGACGAGACGCGTCTTGGATCACAAATAGGGATGCAGGACGCATGCGCACTGGGCTCGGTTCACTGTAGGATATTCACCGCGGAGGAAAAAAAGGGGGCAGGCAACAAATCGGGCTTTTTTAACACAGTAAAAAAACAAGAGTGGTGCAATGTAAATAACACACAGGAGGGAAACGTAATAGGATTATCAACAGGTAGGATTTTGATTGATCTTGTGATCGGCTGTCTGTCTCGTTCGCTCTCTCCTTTTTTTTTTTTTTTCTTTTTTTTTTTTTTTGGCCTTGTCTTGTGTGATGGCTGCGATTCTGGGCAATTCATAGCGGAGACTTGGAAATGATTCTAGTCCAACGCCGTTATGCTTCATCTTGTCGATGTGGATACAGGACGATGCTGTGTGTTTTTTTTCTTTTTTTTCTTTTTACTGAAATCCATCACAGACGCGCGTAAAACACTCGACTGACAATCGGGAGGACGCATTTAAACGCGTAAGTAGACGCAAACGCCAGTATTAGAGAAATCATATATTACCACAAACATGTAATTTTCCTAACCGCAAAAACAGCTCAAGCTGCAATTGAACGTCTCATTTATCATTAGGAGCTAGTTTGTTATTGTCACTTCCAACCATCCTTTTTTTTTATAATCACACCCGCGCATCAACAAGCAGAATAATGTCGAAATGCTGCTTTTATTGTCAGCATTACACACTATATTCTCTTAACTCTTATTAATTACTAAACGATGATCTGGAAAATGGAGGCTGGCTCAATAAACGCCCTAATGAGAACGCTGCTTATTAACATAAGACCCGTAATCCAGTTAACCTTTAATCAGACAAAAACACAGATGCGATTATGTATGTATGTTCCACAACGCGTAAAAAGGCAGGACGGGTTTATTCGAGGCATCACAGCCGCGCAGAGCCGTCCTCTGTTTCTACACGGTGTTGGGTGTGATCTTAATGTTTCACAGCGCGCTGAAAATGTCCAAATTAATCCCAGTCTGAGCCTCTTTCTGTCTAACTGGTGTCTTTTCCAGTGGGGAAAATTAAAAAAAAGTGACACAGTGACTGCTGAGCTGTGCTTTTTGCCATCAGTTCTTTTGTTCAGGAGAATCTGTAATTGTGATAATGCTTTAGACTCATCAAGCTTCATCACTGTCTGGTGAAAGTATTCAGGCTGAGGCTGAGGCTGAGCTCCGCACTGGGTCTCTCCAAATGTTTAAATCAAACAAATTAATTTATTAATGAATTAAAGGCAGGTTGAGGAAAATTGCTGCTCATCACATTCTACTTTGTGCAAGTGAAAAACAATGCTGCTGTTGTGTGCGACTGAGCGCTGATGGGCTGGTGATGTTTTTTCAGGGGTTTTCTTTAGGTGTGATGAGACAAAGGAACAAAGGATGCCTTAGAGGAGAGGTTGCCTACATGCCTGGAAACCTCTTCAAAGCACACCGCCAAATGGATCTAACGCCTCCCCCCGCCGCCTCTAGATCATGATACTTGGCTGAAGCTATTCCGCTATCTTTATGATCCCTCCTCCATCTATGGCGAACTATAGCCATGCAGGGGACCACACCATCTTCCAGAATGTCTCTCCTCTCGCCACCTTCCTCAAATTGACCTCTCTGGGTTTCATCATCGGAGTCGGTGTGGTTGGAAACCTCCTGATCTCCATCCTGCTGGTCAAAGACAAGAGCCTGCACCGAGCGCCCTACTATTTCCTGCTGGACCTGTGCGCCTCTGACATCCTGCGCTCCGCCATCTGCTTCCCCTTTGTCTTCACCTCGGTCAAGAATGGATCTGCCTGGACCTATGGCACGCTCACCTGCAAAGTGATCGCCTTCCTGGGTGTGCTCTCCTGTTTCCACACGGCGTTTATGCTATTCTGCGTGAGCGTCACGCGCTACCTGGCCATAGCGCATCACCGTTTCTACACCAAGAGGCTGACCTTCTGGACCTGTCTAGCCGTCATCTGCATGGTGTGGACGTTGTCGGTGGCTATGGCGTTCCCGCCAGTGCTAGACGTAGGGACGTACTCGTTTATCCGGGAGGAGGACCAGTGCACGTTCCAGCACCGCTCGTTCAGGGCGAATGATTCGCTGGGCTTCATGCTCCTGCTGGCGCTCATCCTCCTGGCCACACAGCTGGTTTACCTCAAGCTCATCTTCTTCGTCCACGACCGTCGAAAGATGAAGCCTGTCCAGTTCGTGCCTGCTGTCAGCCAGAATTGGACCTTCCACGGGCCAGGCGCCAGCGGGCAGGCAGCGGCCAACTGGCTGGCCGGATTCGGTCGAGGTCCCACCCCGCCTACTTTGCTGGGCATTCGGCAGAACAGCAACGCAGCGGGCCGCAGGCGTCTACTGGTATTGGATGAGTTCAAAACAGAGAAGAGGATTAGTAGGATGTTCTACATCATGACGTTTTTCTTCCTGGCGCTGTGGGGGCCCTATCTGGTTGCTTGCTACTGGCGGGTGTTTGCAAGGGGCCCCGTGGTCCCTGGGGGCTACCTGACGGCAGCCGTGTGGATGAGCTTTGCCCAGGCTGGGGTCAATCCTTTCATCTGCATCTTCTCCAACAGGGAGCTCCGGCGCTGCTTCAGCACCACGCTCCTCTACTGCAGAAAATCCAGGTTACCAAGGGAACCCTACTGCGTTATATGAAGGTTTTGCAATGGGTTTTTTTCTCATCTATGTCTCTATTTCCCTGATTGATCTTGATCTGGGTTTGTTCCCACTGTACAGCGCACTCTTCCTTCTTTCTCTGTTCTCTTCATCCTCCACTTTTTCTCCTGCTCCTCCTTCTCCTAAACCTTCTTTTCAGAGGCTGAGGGTAGGACTGCCAATCACGAGGCTCTGCCAGAGTGATTGAATATAAAATGCATCAAACATGGAGGCTGAAGGGAATGGGAATACTCAGGAGGTCTGGATCCCCCTCCTGTGTTTACGTTCTAATAAGTAAAAAGACAACGTGGAAGGCCATGCCAATTCAGAGAAGCAAAAAGTTGAAAAAAAAAGAAAAAAGAATTCACAAAACAATAAAAACGAAACCTCTTGCTTTGGATATTTTGAAGATGCGTTATTCTGTGAGGTGTGAAATACATAAATATGAAAAGACAAAGAGAAAAAAATCAAAAAACAAACGATACCTCTCAAGGAATCACTGGAAATGTTTTACATTTTAAGAGTTGCACTAAAAAGAAGATGTAAAGAAGCTCTTTTGGTCAACGGTTGCCAGTTGCATTTGCAAGGACAACTTATTTCCCCCCCCCCCCAAACTAAACAATGAATGCTTTAATTTGCAACAGACTACACAATCGCTGTAAGTAAAGCAAAACTTGGTGACAGTCGGAGTGTACCATCACAAGAGGATAAAATGGTTTTAATGTAAGTGATATCTTTTTCATTTACCGGGCGGGGGGCGGGGCTTAAACGACGGGGGGGATTTACAATGTGTGGTTTTGAAGTTTGCAACTTAAAACTAGAAATGATTTCTTGTAGTTTTTTCGATCCATACGTCCCCTAGTGTCTGGCATTGTTATTTTCTAATCACCTTTTACCAAAAAAAAAAAAAAAAAGCGGAAATGATGTTTGGATTTTGAAAAGAAGTTGCTTTTAAGAACAACCTTGTGCTTAAAAAAGACATTGAAGAAGAAGTAGTTAAATGTGTCATCATATCCATGTACCTAAACACTATCATGTTGTTACAGTATTGCTGATGCCACTCCAGGTGTTCTTGCCTTAATGGTTATATTTCATGTTTCTTGGTTGTTGGGATTTTTTATTTTATTTCATTCACTCCTAAAAAGTTTTTTTTTTTTTTTACATGCAAAGGGAGTTTTTTTTTTTTCTTGATCACATCAATTTGAAGTGCATGTCCATTTTTAAACAGCTGGTCCACTCCCATGAGCGTCACAGGCCATACACTGAGCAGCCCCATTTTTATTCTGCAGCGGTTTGCTACACCCCACAGAGTGCTCAGAGCACAGGGAGGAGTGTGTGTGCAAGTGTGTGTCAGTGGGTGCATGTGTGTGTGTGTGTGTGTGTGTGTGTGGAAGTGTTTCTGAGTGTGTGTGTGCTGAGTGGATCAGACAACAGTCACTTCAAGACCAGAGCCTTAGTATGAAATCTTGCACAATTTGTAAAAAATGTAAAAGAAAAAAGCAACAAAAAAAAAAGAAAAAAAAGAGACATTTAAGGCACACCGTCTTGTTTCTACTTTCCCTACATTTGCTCTACTGATTGTTTTCAATGACTTACTTTTTTCTCTTGTGGCCATTTTAATATTTATTATTATGTATTCTTTTTTGTATAATATCGATAGATCGTGTGTAAGAATGTGAGTCTTTTCATTTTTGAAGTCCCGAATGTGAGTACAGTTTCAGTTAGGATTGCATTTGCTGAAAGTTAACTGTGTAATCTGTTGCTTTTTTGAAAATAAAAAGTTTCCATTTTACAAAATTTGGTTTTATCCCTCTCATTGGATGGGCGCCGTGCTATGCTAATACCTGCTAGCATCTGGAAAAAAAAAAAACTCAGAATGGGTGCAGAAATGGTGAAACTTGCAAACATCCATACAGGTCAAAGAAAATGTCTTTTTCTCACTTAAATCTTTACGACATCATTACAAAAACCTCACAATAACCCATAAGCCACTGCTGAAATGTTATAATGCTCATATTATCCATTCAAATGACTAATGGTTATTTTATTTATAGGATTTTATGTCATTTATGTTCTTGAGAAAGTGATATAATTCTCAAATGTGTCTTTCCTGGAAGACAATCCTTTCTGTCATTTGAGTCCTTGGGACAGACTGTCAAAAAAAGAATGTACGACAAGCCTTGTCACTGAATGTGAAGTGAGTTTGACATTTAATGGGAATAATCTCCACTCACCCTTGCAGTTTTTCCACTCCGTGTTAAAGGGGAATACCACTGAATTTCAGATTCAATATATACGACTCCCATCTGGATTAATGGATGCCCTGTAGCCACCAGTGACAAAGTGGTTTGTCCCGTTCCTCTACGTTTTAAGGTCACACTGATGTGCATCTTGCACTATGAATAAATAAAATGGGGACAAATGGAAATGAGAACTATATGAAATGTGGACAAATGACTAAATATTCTCAACATTTATCTGTTTAGTGAGAAATTTGCCTCTGAAAAAGAAATCTACACACCTTCCAGCTCATTCAAAGATAAAGAATTAACTTTTTTTTCCTGTGAAATAAATAGTGGAATATACAAAAAAGCAAAGCTATTGGAGCTCCTCTATATTTGATATAGGCCACAAGCCCTTATCTTGAATTGAGTGGTATTTCTCTGCAGAAGACTGTGATTACTATATGATGACAATGTTTGAAAGCTAATTTGTGCATCTGGATGACTAGAGTTTGGGCTGAATAACACATTTGTAAGTGCCAATTTTTGCATGATTCAGACATCACTGTGGCTTTTTGACTTTTTAACCCCAAATGTGTTCCATCGCTTTGTGTTATTTGTTCCCTGAAAAAACATTTAATGAGGTAACGACCTCAGCCCGTGTGCCTGAAAACACAAAAATATGATTTTGAAACGGCTTGTAAACACTCCAGGTAATTACACGCCGGGCTGCAGGTTGGAAATATCTATTATGGGTCCATTTTCATTACCAGGTTGGCAATGGCTGTTTTATTTTGGACATTGATTATTCTGATTGGAAGACAGGAAAGCCTTTGCAGATGTTGTGAAAGTATGAATTTAAATTGAAGGAAATGCTCTTTGTTACTTGCTTTTGCTTTATGCTGTCATGAATTCTGTCAAATGTTTCCCAATATTGAGATTTTGCAGGCATTAAAACTTGAAACTCGGGGCTGAAACTGTGCAACTGGAGACCGGAGAAGCAATTAATATCCCACTCATGTATATTTTATGTGTATTTTATGATTCAGCATATGCAGGAAGGGCAAACTGTCTCCCTTTTGAGTGCTGCTGGCCCATTTCTTTGCATGTTCATTTGAGCGCCCCAGTAATTCTGTCTCTCTCCTCATCTGAGGGGGAGATGACAGGCAGAGGTGGTCGGCTTGAAAACGGTTCATTCCGGAAGACGTTAAATCTCCTCCCTCTGAGGCGCCGTCTCTCCCGAGGAACATCGAGAACATATTGTTCATAATCAAAGCAATTAAGACGCTCCGCTCTACTGTACCATCTGACTGGGATCGGTTCTTTGCACTTGTGTTTAGATCACGGAAGAAAGGGGAAAAAAATGATTTTTGAGAGGCAATTATGACGCTTTGCTGGAGATGTTTGTCACTTAATGATCAGAAGACTTTTCTATTGGATTTTGGCTGCTATCCCTAATTTTGTGTAACTCTCCTTGTATCTCAGTGGATTTACACACATAATTCCTGTTGTTTTAATGCCAATGGGCCCTGAAAAGAAAGAAAAAAAAGAAATGTCAGCCTTGTCTATAATTTGAGTAAATACCATCTGTAGGGCCAACAGTAATTTTTCATCTAATGTGAGCCTCTCTGCACTCTTGAATATTTCTATTTGTATAATGCACACCAGACCTTAATTAAAGTGCAGTGAGGGCCTGCGCCGAGAAACACTCAAATATGAAAAGCTGCCTTGAACGCAACATGGTGGACGACTCAATCTTCTGACAAGCCACTCCAGAGAAAGAAAAAAAAAAGGCAGAATTGCTTTCTGTCTTGGCATCACCCTGCTCTGCATATTGGTGTGATTGTGTGAGCGTTTGAGAACAGAGCTGGAAATGTAAGGGTTCAATATGCTTTGCATAACTTCTCCAGGGCATTCATTTGGTTTTGTCGAATGTCGTTTACTCGCAATGTATTCGTGGTGTTTTCCTTGGGACGTTTGGTTCTCTTTGTGTGTAAATGTGCATCGTTTGTGTGGTTCAGTGACGCCATGACGGTGTGTGTGGTGTTATGTTTGTGGTTGTGGGGTTTTCATGCTCGCTCCACTATCAGAGTGTCAGAACAGGCTGTGAAGCCAGACGGTTCCTCCTTTCATCCGGTTCATACATGGCTCATAGAGCCGCAGCAGTTTTCCCTCTAATGGCTTTGCAGCTTTATGGCTAATGTGCCACAGCAAATTGGTAATGGTCAAATGAATGATAATGCGAGGATCACAAATGTGTGATTGTGTGACTACATGTGGAACTGCTGCCGAAAATGTCCTCTATTTTTCTGTTTTTTTGCCGTTGTTGGCGTTTTGTTCTGACCCGATCTCCGACAGTTCATAATCCATTGTGTCTTTTATGAATGGGCCTAAATGCCTGTCATTTTTCCAAAAGCTATTAGATATAATAACAAGAGGCCTTCGTCTGACATCAATGTAAGCAAATTATTTTACAAGCAAGCTGGTCCCTTCAAATAATAGCTTTTTAATTTGGACAAATGCATGCACAGAATTTAAAACAACATACTTTCAGCTGCTTTCCAGCTTGTGCATACAAAATCTGAGTTCTTAGACAACCCCCCCCCCCCCCCCCCCCCCCCATTGCATCATATTTTCTGGTAATATCCACCCGAGATAATGAAGAATAAGACGTCATTAGGTGAAGATGCAGGAGGAGAGAAAGTAATAGGGAAAGAAATAAAATGCAACATATTGATGATTTCTATTCCCTGAGGGGGCGGCCCTGGGAAAAAATGTTGCTGCATATATTGTCTGACAAGCTATTACAGCAGTAAAGGCCTCCGAGTGCCAATGATCAACGGGACGCCTGGTCAAAATGTGCATGTGGATAAAGATGCATCCATATAACGCCCCCAGTCTTCAACCACCAGCTGCTTATCCTTCCAGTTCCTGCAACCCATCATGCAAATGCCTTATATAAAGAATATCCCTGCTTTAAATATTAACTGATTAAATTGCAGATGGAGCTTCAAAGGTTCCATCCTACATATTTAAACAGTGTTTTTTTCCTATCTCTCCTGTAATGTGAGATTCAGTGGTTGGATCATTTCTTAGGAAATTACCTTTTTAGATGGAAAACTTTCAATTATGGCATAAAGGCTATCTCTGGGCCCTGCTGAGCTTTCTGTACATCTTCTATATGCTACAACTTGGCAGTTCGTGCATGGTTGATTAGCCTATTTTTCAAAATTGCACTTTTGGTTGGAAGAAATGGTTTAACAGTTTCAGAAATTTGATTATTTGCTGTCTTGCCGAGAATGAGGTGAAAAGATTGGTACCACTCTCATGTCTGCATGCTAAATATGAAGCTACAACCTGCTGCAGGCTAACTTGTTCCACGGTAGGTCTTGACCAGAACGAGTAACTTTTAGGAGTCACTGCAGTTTGGTTAGCAACTTAGCAAATGGGATTTGTAGCCTTTGGACATAGCTAGGCTAGTTGTCCCTTGACTATAGCCGCATTTCCACTGTGTAGAACCAGCTCTACTTGACTCAACTCGGCTTGGTATCATGTACTTTTCTGTCTTTTTCCATTATGGGATCGTACCTCCTCAGGGTGGCGCCGCGCCACACATGATCCTCTCATTAGCTATCAAAGACAGGAACGTCTGCACCTCCACAATATAGCGGCTGCAATTAAAAAAACAAAAAGTTACGGTCCCTAAAGTAGCTTAGCTGTTTTGAGTGCGGCGGGCATTGATTCGTGCTGTGCAGGATATTCCGTGCGTGTTGGGCATTGATCAATCAGGGGTCTGCAACCTTTCACTTGACCTTTTAGTACCTACTCAGCATGCTTGGAACCGCAACGGAGGTGGTACTAAAAAAAGTAGTACCAGGTACCAGGTACTTTTTACCTAATGGAAACGCAAAAAAGGCCTGTAGAGTCGAGTAGAGCCAGTACTACGCAGTGGAAATGGGGCTCAGGGCTACATATTTACTGTAGATACAAGACAGTGGCATCAATCTTCTTATCCTACCCTCAAGACAATAAATTAGCATATTTCCCAAAAAGCTAAACAACGAAACCTGTTAAAGATCCCTGTTTCTTATATGACTGCTGCTCTGGTGTGAAATGCTGCCATGCTAATGCCAGACACATGCAGGGTTACTGTTGGCTGACATGTTTGTGGTTATTCCTGCAAATGTGTCTCTCATGGTTGCACAGAAATGGAGTCCACAATGTTTGACACTTTGATATCTGCATTTATATTGTGCAAATTGTGTTGCGCAGAACAGACCGAGCAGGACTAAGTCGTTCATAGGAACGCATCGGTGATGTGAACCTGCTGCTGTTGCGTGTCTGGAGCACAGGTCAGGATGTAAGCCTGCAGATGTTCTGTTTCTTTACCGTTAAATCCTCTCGGTTGCAGCAGGAGTCAGGCGTAAACACATCCCTCTCGCTACTAAGACTCAGGATGAGCCACGGATGGATCATGATTGGTGGGTTAGTACTTAAGCACATGTACACCGAAGTTAGACTATGTGAAGAGAGTACTGGTTGGGAGTAATCCTCCAACAAGGATTACCCGTGTCTTTCATGCTAGATTAAAGGGTCCCATGATACCCTGCCGTGCTGTCCGAGTCCTGATGCAGAGCCGCTGCACTGCACGACAAATTATCGGCGGCGTCGCCTTTTGTCATCTTCTGTCACCGATGTCTGCTTGATAAGGAGTCTGATTTCGGTCGGGCGTTCTTAAATACTCCAGATTCGGGAAGGCTGACCAATTCGGTCTCTCTCTCTGTCTTTGTCTCTCTGCGAGTGTGTCGAGATAATCATCTTATCTACCCCGGCGCTGCAGGCACTGGAGTTTGAAATGAGGAGATCTGGATGACGTACCTACAGGAGTCAGCAGAAAGGAAAAAGGAATATTTGGGTCACATGAAAATTAAACAGTGTTGTGATAATTTTGGATTGCTTCTGGGGGTAAAACGCGCCTCCGCCAATCAGCAGGCCCGTCCTTTTATTGTACTTAAAATAGGCCGAGCTTGTGGGATAAAACTGACAAAACTAGCAGGCACTGCAAACATTTTCCTAGCAGACTGAAATATTCAGAAGCTGCTACGTGGCTTACAGGAGCTTTCAAAGTATTATCATTCGCTGCAAGAGAGCTGAGACGACCATATTCTCCCGCCGCTGCGTTTGCAGAGGACAATCTGTCATGACGAAAAGCCAAACATGTACATTATGGTGCGTATTGACAACATGCAACCAACAGCTTGCATCTGCTCTCAATCAATTAAACATACAGGAATTATCTTGTTCCGAGGATTGCATCATTATTTGTTTATTTATCTCGTTTTTGCGTCATGGCAACTGGGGGAAAGTGTTTAGGGGCATTTGTACAGGCCATTTGTTCCCACTAATTTGACATGTTTTGTGACGAATCCAAAGGCTTTTGGAAAAGGGCGGAGGGGGCGGGAGGAAGGAGGAGGGAGTTAATCCACTGATTTTCTTGCTCTCCAGCCCGTTCAGCACATCCTCTCGCCCCAACTTGCTCCCTCCTTTATTTTTGGAAGCGTTTCATTCTCGTGAGTCAGACCTGCCATCCTCAGAAGGCCCGGTCTAGCGAGCTCTGACTTCCTCCTCCTCTTCCTCCTCCTCCTCCTCTCTGCCCATGCCTGATGATGTTAGAGGCGAACAGAGAAGGAGAGCAGGAGGAAACGGAACCCTTCATGCTTTGGGGATTTTTAATGCACAGTACTTGGCTGACAGGTAAAGGATGGATGTGTTTGCGACAGGCAGCGTTTTCAAAACCTGAGACTGCAAGTTTGAAACTCGCTGCATTTATGTCCCAAAATCAACGCCATGATGCAAACACATTTTCGCAATCCATCTTAATTTGTCAAGCGGCGTTGATGGCCGAGCTGATTGATGATACATGACGTGACTGATGGTCGTGTCACCTACACTTCTTCTGCCCATTTGTCGTTTGTCTGCGTACTTTTCTGTTTTTGACAGCAGCGGCTCAAAAAGGGGCACCGGCTAATTATCACGTTTGCGATGCAGCGGCAGCGCGTGTCAACACTTTTGAAGAGTTTTCTAGGGAAGGAGGCAGGGAACGATGCTAAATTATGTTGCCTTGGAAACAGCACATTATACAAGAAACACTTACATCATCCTTCTGGCTGAGTTTGGGCTCAGAATATAGGATTAAATTGCTTGTTGAGACAGACTTCGTATTCCCTATCATTTGCTAGAAGAGTATAATTGACTTAGACAATGTCTCTGTTATCTTTTAAAGGAAAGGGATTTTTTTTTGTGTGCTTATAACAGAGATAACCTGCTGCAACAAATCAAACATTTTCTGCACCACACAAAAATAATAAAAAAAGGACCTTTGTTGTGCCACATAAGGATTTAATTTGGCAGAATGTTAAAACATTGATTGAATGGGTTTATTTTTTGTCATTTCTGTGCTGTCGTTGTGACATTTGATCAAGCAAGTGAGCTCAGGGTGAGCATCCAACCCCCTTGAGACTCTTTCTCAGAATAAGTTGCTTTAGAAGGTTTTTTTTTATTTAAAAAAAAGAAAGTTTTTTCATTGTAATCACAAACTTGTAAAGTGATTGTTTGGAACAAAGTAGCCCAGCAGCTCGCCTAGAAACTCTTTCTCTCTACTGTAAACATGGTCAACACAGTAGAAAAGTAATTTTCTACCTTCTGTGTCCAATTTTCCTCTTGAAGAATTATATTAGCTACATTGATATACTGTAATAGCTTTCTCCTCAGTGACTGAATACACTGTTTGCACAACGTAAGGCTTATACCATACTCCAGTTCACATATGCTGAAAACCGTATACATTAATGCTTTGTTGCATGGTTTATTAGCCTTTTATGCCATGTGTGCGTAAACATCTATATGATCTGATGTATCTTAAATGGCAAAATGTACCACATGCTAATTGTGATGAGGTATATAGTCGCAATGCACAGTCCCTGATGCATTTTTGCTCCTTTGCACGGTGAAAGGCGAGCAATGAAATGGTCTCGGAACAGAAAAAAAAGGCCCCGAGCAAAAGCAGCGCATGCAGAGTCATCATCATTAATCATCAACAGCAGCACATGACCCCTCAGAGCGCAGTGCTGAGAAAAGTTTCCTTCTGATTCACTGCAGCCACTCGGTCCCAGGTCTCTGAGGGGCAGAATGCTTTCAGACGCTTCATGTAAACCTGCACCGGATAAAACACTTAACTGCTGGATCTGCGTTGACAGTTTACATGATATGTACTGCATGTGAACATTGTTGTTGTAATGTGATGATACACTTGTATTACAGCTAATAAAGCAAAATTATTTAACCTCCCATTGTATATTAGGTTTATGGGCAAAATATATTATTTATCAGCAATAACCAAATAACACAAGAGCAGTTTAAATGGCTCAGTGCAACGGATTTTAGTTGTTTTTCCCACATTCAACACAAAATTCTACTTTTTGACGACAGCAGTCTCAAAGTTATTCGACTCCCTGCATAGCATCCCTAATAAAAGCACACATCTGCAAATCAGATGTTGTTGAAACATTGAGCCAACTTACTTTAACAGCAGAGTCCCAAAGTTTTTTTCTGGTAAGGCCTAAATTTACATCAAAACTCCAAGACTTTCGCCACCGATGACCCAAAAGCACCAGAATAGTCGGCTTCAGTAGCTCAGAACCGTCGGGATAAGTTTTGGGATGCTGTTCTGTGGAGCCATGAAACCAAACTGTAACTTTTGGGGCCTATGGATCAGCGGTATGTCTGCAGGAAAGTCCACCAAGGCTTGGTTTCAGAAGACGTCCTGGATCATTCTAGAGTGGCCGTCCCAGAGAATCCCATAGAAAATCTCTAGTGGGATTTGAAGAAGGTGGCTGCAGCACGTAAAGCCAGGAATATTCCCAAACTGGAGGCCTCTGCCAATGAGGAATAAGCTAAGATTCCTCAGGAATGCTGCCAGAAGCTGGTGTCTGGATATGCATCACAAGTGCAGCAAAAGGGTCTCTGCAAAGTACTAGAGACGCTTGTCATTAGGAGGTTGAATAATTATGAGACTACATTCAGTAAAAGAAGACTTTTCATTTGTTCTTTCATGCTGTTCTTGTATAATTTGGTTATTTCAAACAGCTGATAAATCATATAATTTTTTATCAATAAACCTAATATACACTGGGGATTAAATACTTTTGCTTTCAGCTCCATATACAATTGTCCCGGAGATTGTATGTATGCAGATGATTCTATGTTTTATTCTGCTTTTTCATTGCTGGTTTATTTGTTACATAATCCTATAATTGGATTATATTGTGAAAGTTCAGTCCCTATAACCTAAAATTTCAGCCATGATATTCAGGCAGCAGATGTGAGGTGTCATCTGTATTGACCGGTGTCGCCCCAGGATGAACTAATTATGCCCCATTTCCCTGATTAGCTTATCATGCACATCCCTCCTAGAAACAATGGCAATGGGTCATTTTTGGCCTGTTCGTGTAAAAACCTCAAATATTACTTTTGAATTAAGACGCAGAACTTTTACCAGCTCCTCCTCACCTCTCCTCCACTGCTTCTTCAGTCTAGCTCTTAGACAATGCTACTTAACAATTTTGCCCAAAGCTCGAGAGAGAAACCAGCTGAAACCAGCAAATATGCAGGTTCTCTCCAGCCAGGCAGCCTCTCCACAGACATTTATGAACTTTGTGCAATGTTTCAGAAATAACTCCTAAAAGGTTTTTCTTGCGAGGATTTTCTCCCCTGGTTACCACATAAACGACTCGCCGCGGACAGCTTCATGGTTACCGGATGAAACTGGGGTTTTGCATCTTTTAACAATCAGATCGCTGCTCTGTAATTTGGTATTATATAAGGTGTGTTAAAGAGCCATACACGCATGCATGGCTGGGTTTGCCATAGACAAAAGAATATTATTGTGCAGGGTATACTTGAAAACAGCATGTTGGTTTATGTACCTTCATCCATGCATCATAATCAGTTTTGGCTTATTGCTGTTATTATAATGACAATATGCTTATTCAGCTACCCAGTCCAGACTACATTAGACTTGACTTTAGACAGTTAAAATGACACAATCATACAGATAAATAAATAAAGAAATGATAAAATAAATATATACGTATCTAAAAATATTTATTATTATTTATTTTATGATTTTTTTTACACTCTAGAATTATATTGTATATATTTATTCTTTTTTAACAAATGGCATTTTTTCAGTTGCTGTTTTATTTCATCTAACACACATCAATTTTATTCAACAAGATTTTCTATTTAACCTTTTCTTTGTGTGTTTTTTCTTATACATGCTCTTCTGTGGCTTAAAACGTGGTGCAAAGACCATCATGTTTTTTTTCTTTCTGCACCTGTGTTTAAAACTCAATTCAATTTGATCAAATTTCTCTTTGTGATGCTCAGAACTGCAGGAATCTTTCAAAATAAGTGCAGTTATATTTCCTTCACCGGGCTCCTCCCTCATCAGTTAACGGAGCCATGTCCGTGGGCAAAAAGCAGTGCAGCAGCCTCACCGCTCACTGCATCTCCAGGGTCAGGAGCTCTCCATGGATAAATTAGATCAGGAATTCTAATCACTCCCATTATTTCAATGAAGACTGGGTCACATTAGTTATTCGTGGACAGCTTAAGATCGATCTTTTCAGGGATGCAATGCTTCCCTGTTTGTTTTTTTTACATCAACTTATTCACTGGATGTACATCTTATAATGAGCCTTTGTAACATATTCTGCAGCGATGCATGTGGCACAGCCTAATGATGGTGACGTGTCTATGCTGCACTACACTAGTGTCAAGGTGGAACTGAAAACGGCTTTACTTTTGTTTGCATCAGAAATTCTGCACACGTACATACACAAAGTATGACAAAGGGTTGTTAAAAAGAACTTTATTGAACAAACTGTATTCAAGCATTAACAATTCCCCCCTTATTGTTTCATACAATGGGGTGTAATTAACATATGAGCCTTTAATGGTGCTGCTGATATTCCAGCTAGGTTTTTGTCCATTGGGTAACAGCAATATGTGATGATGAGTGAGAATTTGCCAAAGTGCAGAAGACAGACTCGTAGAGTTGGGAAGCATTACCTTACATACTGAGGGATTGTATATAATCAGTTCAATCAGCAGCCTTTCTCAGCAGCTGAGGGCTGTGGTGTGTCACTGATATGATTACCTATTCAGGCAGAGCTCTGATCTCATTGTTCTCCGACATGAAGGTGACTGGATAACACATGCATAACAATGTGCGAACGTCCTGCAGATAAAGCCTCTGTGGCTGCAGAAAAAAAAACACACATCTGAGATCAATTGTAGAGGATTAAAAACATCAGATTCTGTTGATTCATTTCACAAGGATTCATCATTTATTGATGGTTAGGGTTTGTTCAGATCCTTAATAACTAATATTCACTTGTGCAACACACCAAGACGTTTTGTGCCACAAGAGACCTGTTTTATACTAACAGCACCAAACAGGGTAAGTGCTGGTCTTGACTCTTGTTGTTGCTTAGCAACAATTGAAAGCCATGCGAGGCGTGCCATCTTTTTACTGACATTCGAAATATTTTTATCTTCAATGCACCACGCGCCGTTGGAAACGCACACAGCTCGTCCTGTTCATTGCGAACGTGGGATAAAGGGGTCAGCGTGGTGAAGACAGATTCCTCATTAATGTATAACCTAATTGTCCCAGTGGTGTTGCACAGCGGTTAATAAGAGACGACTGCAGCTCATTTGGAAAGCTTCCAGATATAGACATGCATAAGCATGGCCTATGGCATTGCTGTCATCAAATCAGCATTAGCCAAAGGCAAATTAGCCTGAACAGAAGACAAAGGAAGACATAGTGGTACAAAAACTGCATCAGATACTTAAATATTCGGTTTTCTGGTCCCTGAGATGAAAAAGAAAGAAAAATGAGGCCTATTATGTAAGTTTTGATGCATATACATGATATTTTATCAACATTAAGCAACTTATGATTGTCATACCATCATGCTAACACTGGTAATCTTCTTGTATGATTAAGATGTGTTGCATGCTCAACCGGTCCTGGTGAGGGATCCCATAAAGACCTGACCTCCAGGTTTCTTCCTGCTTCAGGATACAAGGGAAAGGCATTTACAGGGAGTTTTTCCTGGTATGTGTCAAGTTCCACAGCCAGAATTGTGAGGACCCAACTACAGACAAGGGGCAGAGACACAAAGGGGGCAGCTCAGAGATTTAATATCCAAAAAAAGACAATAACCGAGGCAGGCTCAGAGTCCAGATACAGGCTGATAAACGGGACGCAGGTAATCCAAGGTCAAGAACAACAAATCCAAGTCAAAAGGCAAAATCCAAAAAGAGTCAACTAAAAAAAAAAAATAGAACAGACAGAAAGATTACTGGGAAAACACAAGGAATAAAGGCTGGAACGTGTGGGAACGTCAACGACAAACTGGCAACGAACATCAGGAATCACACAGACTAAATACACTGGGATAATGAGGGAATGACCAACAGGTGGCAACAGAGAGGAGGAGCCAATCAGAGACAGGTGGAGACAATCAGACAATCACACACTGGAGGGTTAAATATTAAAGGGGAAAACACAAGGAGGATACAAACCGGAGCTGAAAACAAGAAGATTAAAACAGAGACAGGAGAAACAAAAGGTCATAACTAACAGAACGAAACAGGAAACAGAAAACACAACCTTCAAAATAAGAGAAACCAACAAACTAGGATCAGATCCATGACAGTATGCTCTGTGGGCCAAAGGTTGAAGGCGCATGAAGGTACTGACCAACATGTCGATGTCAGACTGACTGTTACTCCAGTGACGAAGGCTGTGTCTACATGCAGTGTGTGCTGTTTTGTGAGAATTTGAACAAATACATCAGTGTATAATGTGTAGCAGTACTGTGAGTGTGTTCTTGAAAGGCGGCGATGATGTTTGAAGAACAGGAACATTGAGAAGTCACTGTGACATGAGCAAAAAATTCACTGGGTGCTGGTTTACTGAGACATGACAGTAATATTCAAAGTGGTATAAATAAGGGATATATTTGTCAGACCAACACAACTTTATTACCATTGTTAATAAAGCCTCTTATCTGATTCACTGTGAACAAGCATTACTGACTTTTTCTACCTAATATGGTTCAACAAAACCACCACAACGATAGAAGAATGGTGAATCCTGACCTAACTCTGATCTACGTGGCCTTTAGATTCTACATGAAGACAAGGAAATATCGTCTCTGAGGCCACGACAGTGACGTTTTGTTTTTTTTCCACCTTGGTATCGGGTACTTTTCTGCCGGTTGTTTTCCATTACAGGATGGTACCTCCTCAGGGTAGATGGACACTGTG
Organism: Chaunax sp. Z400; assembly: GCA_037577475.1. Taxonomy (NCBI): domain Eukaryota; kingdom Metazoa; phylum Chordata; class Actinopteri; order Lophiiformes; family Chaunacidae; genus Chaunax; species Chaunax sp. Z400. The sequence goes on from CM075204.1 coordinate 18,640,019, forward strand.
CAAAACTGCCGTGGCGTAGTCTCGCTAACTTTGAGCTAGAACTTGAGCTACTCAGCACTGAGGTTTATTATACAGTATATTGTACACGGATAATGAACCCTGGGCTAAATGGAGGAAATTCCTCCCAGGTTGGTTTACAGTTTGGTTCTTCTCCGGGAACACTTAGTTCAATGAGGCATCAGTGCCATCAGCTCATTGGATGCTCTCCGATTGTAAGCCGCCTGCCCTTACTCAAACCCGCAGAGCCAACAGTGACAATAAAGCCCGTGCATAATTGAGTCATCTGGACTGAAATAACAATTACCAATTCAGTGGAAAAAAAACAAAACCCTCAGAGGAGCCGTGAATGCAATCACAGAGCCTTGGACAAAGGGAGATGTCATGTTGGCTTATAAAGTGATAACTCGGCCTTTCAAAACACGGCGTGGAGCAGAGCTGAATTATGCTTGTGACAATGCAGTCACAGGACAGGGCAATCAAAGCTAGAGAAAAAAGTGTTTAAATAAATATGTGAATCCCAGAAAGCCTCAGGGATGGTATTCTATTTATTTGCTGCCGGGCTTTTCATTATGAGAGCAGGGTTGATACAGATAATGCACATCGGCACACAATGGCTTTGGAAATGAAATTGTCAGGCTGAGGTAGAGTGCCGATCAGTGGGAGAGAGCTTGAGTATTTCTGACTAGCCTCATCTGGTTTCTCTCCCCCTATCTTTCACTCTGCCACCCTTCCCCACCCCGACTCCCTCCTCAGACAGACATATTCTCATCTGCAGTCTTACTGCATTGTGTTGTGCAAGCCGTAAGCTGAGTCCTCATGGACTTTTCGTTTTTGACTTGGGCTCACTTTCTCTTACTTCTCTCTTCTCTTACTGACTGTATCCTTTGATTTATGAAATTCTTCTCTCATTATGGCCTGGCACTATAAGTGAAGAGCCCTGAATCCCCTCACCCTAACCCCCTGGAAGCTGCTTTGGCATATTAAGAAAGATGATTGATTGGACAATGAGGGGAGATGTTAGGCGAAGTCTAGTCAATGAAAAATATTTCTCATTTTGAATATTTATGTACCTACATTCACTTCAACAGACCCGTTTTGAATACACATCCAACTTACAAGCCTGAAGCCCTACTCTGGGGAAACAGGCACAACTTTGACTGTAGTACTCCACTCACTCCTCCGCCTTCCTGTAAATACATCACAAGATTACAGAGTCGCAGCAGATCCTCCGGAGCAGCTTCTGACGCTAACTGTAAAGTTACATTCTGTAAAGCATCCTCTGCTCAGACGGCTTCTCCACAGTCCTGGAACTCGAGGCCTGATCACTCAAAATCTGCTGCGAACTTCATTCTTCTCAAGAGAGCAACACAATCCTGGTAGATCCAGCAACATCTACCTTTTTCTTTTCTTTTTTTCCTCCATATTATTTATGTAATTTATGTACTTCTACTCACGCTACCTTCATTTTATCTCACTGCTTCATTCCCGTAGTTATAAAAGCCCTGTAGGGATGAGTGTAGCATTAGCATTCGCTATAAACACTATGATACTTACTTGGACAGCTTTATCTATGCATACTATATGTGTTCCTATCAAATAAACATTAAATAAATAAATATTCTGGTGGACTATACCTGCAGGCTGCATAAACCTTTCCTTGGCCTATCAAACAAACTGTGCCTTTAAAGATTCTTGTAAGCCTGCCTCCACAGCGGTGCGATCCTGATTCGATCCATTGAGCTCGAAGAGGAAGCTGTTTGATTGCGGAGCAGGCTCCTTCCATTCCCACCCTGACCACAGACAAGCAGGTTACAGTGTCCCTGTCTGCCTTATCTCCTGGTGTACCAGCTCGGCTTCAGACCCGCGTCTCAAGCTCGGCCCCTGCTCAAGATAAAGCCCAAAATAGACCTCTCTCTCTGACAGCGAGGCAGCACCAGATAAGACTGTTGTGCCCACAGGTTTGAGCCAGAGATGGGAAGGGGAGGGTGGGGATGGTGTGCAGGAAAGAGAAAATAAACAGAATAGTTTTTTCACTAATGCTCGCTCTTTGACCCTCTTATTCAACAACAGATAAGAGAAGTTATGGTGATAGAAATGCACCAATCTGTTTCCTCCCTCAGTAGAGGCCATCGATTGTGCTTATTGACCCGTGCAGTTTAAGCCCCAGCCAATCTGGTCGACGTGGCTTACAGCGATAAGAAAATTACCTAGCGCGGCGTGCACACCTACCTGAGCATGTGCTCGTTGTCGTACTCGTGCATCTCTTTTGATGTTAATGCCAGCTCTTATTCAGCCTCTGCCAGATGCAAACTGCAAATGTGCATCTAAAAAGGTTTTCCTCCGTTGGCATTCAGAAGCCAATCAATAGCTGTGTGTCTTAGTAAATTAGATCATGTAGACAAGAGGCAGTAGTCAGCAGAGCCATCCCAAAGTAACCCCTTGCCTGGTAAGTTCATTCTCCATTAGACAGCGTCCCGGAGTAATTGAATTGGCCTGCACAATCTCAGGGCCCGGCCTTCGCTTTTTTTTTGCCTTTGACAGCATATATTCGCATCTGATAACTTTATAACCCCAGCCAAGAGTGGTAGTGTAAATATTCTGGTGTCTGGAGATAGTGTAGTGGTTACAATTGGAAACACAACTTCTTATCAGAAGCCTGAACAATTGCTCTTTAACAGAAAAACCATGAAGGAGCTTGATGTTGGAAGAAAAGCAAATCTTGATACAACCTTAACCTTAAGGCCCATTTATTCTCCCTCTACAGGATTTGTCCGTCCGTATACGGTCTATGCGTTGACATCGATACAACCGCAGTGGGGCAATGAAGTTTGTCGTACCTTGCTTGACACTGCCCTCCGTTTCGTCCATCTCATCTGTCTTTACAGCGCGCCGAAAACATGTCCGATTACATGGAATGAACGCAGAAGACTTACGGAACGCTCCGTCCGTCTCCGTATCCGACTTATATGTAGAGGATAAATGAGCCTTAATTTATACATTGATCACTTATGTGTTATACAATATTACAAGAAAATAAAGACCTTAAACTCAATAGGTCGCCAAATTTGTAAATTCGAACTAGACAAAATTAGACATTTCTTTCAATTAAGTCAAAGCAACGATGAGATTCAAGCTAGTGAGATTTTTCATATATATCACTTGCACATCAAGAAGTTTTTTAAAGGACTGCTGATGTAGAGTTTTGGGGCCACATAGTTATACACTAATATTAAAAATGCAAAGCCTAGAGACTAATTAGGACACCATTAATATCCCCCTGTCTGCTGCCCTCCCTCCAGCCTCATTATTCCATAACTTCTGTATCGGTTCCTGCCAGGCCAAAAATGCCATTAATCCATTTGTATCCATTACTCTGGTTACTCTACTGAAGTACTTACATTTACATAATTACACAAATGCAGGACAAGTACAGACCTCTACCTTTGAAACCTCATCTTGTCCTACAATCAAACTCTGCTTTATAACCTAATTTCATTATTTTTCATGGTTTCGTTTTTGTCCTTGCATGTATTTATGCTGTTTTTCAACATTTGCAACATATTTAAGCAAATTTACCTTTCCCACCTGGCCCTGGTAAATGTAGTCCAAACTTACAACCCTTCAGTAAAGAGGACGTGCAACGCTTTTCGTCACTGCAAGTGCAAGACATTTTCCGTTGATTTTCTTCTTCTTTGAGTTAGTTGCTAACTGCTAATGGCTGCTTTTTGAGTCTTCCAGTTTGGGCCGCACGCATAATACATCGTCAAAAAGGGCTCCGGAAGGCTTCGTCCGTCTCCCTATACGTCTTTAACGTAGAGCATAAATGGGCATTAAGTTGCAAATCACTCTATCAAAGCACCAGGGCAGATTAAAAAAACCCAAAAAGGATAAAGGTAGCCTATTTTATACAGTTACAATCACAACGTGGAAATTTCCATCATGCAACATAATCGCACCAGGAGCGTCCCAAAACAGGAACAAGGAAATCTGCTGTCTCAACATGCAAACTGGGGGAAAGTATGAGCCGAGTATCTTTCTTCAGCGACTGCGAGTGTCTCTCTGAGACAAAAACATCCAGTGGTGTATGTGGCCATAATCCCATGTGACATGGGCAGTCAGGGGGAAAGGATTGGAGGGCTTGGAGAAAAAGACAGAGGATGGCAACTCTGACAAACAGAGAGGGACAGAAAAAGACAGAACGTCTTGGCCTGTCCTTTATTCCTTGCAAAGAAAACACTGTTAGATTGAAGATAATGCTCCCATTTATATCCCTTGAAAAGATGCACCAAGACGAGGAGGGTCTCGGTCAAAATTCACTTGATTTATTCCCTCCATTTGATCCACTGTGTTCAGTGGCATGCTACTATCTGAACTTGCAGAGACAGTTGGCCAAACACAGATTAAAGCAGAGCAGCACGAGGGAACACGGCTAATAGCAGAGCTTCTCTCTGTCAGAACGGCTGCGTGGGAGTTTGGTTTATCACGTCTGGGAAAGTAGTTCAGTGTGTTCAGACAGCAACACGTGATGATGGAGCCGTGGTAGCTTGAGGTCAGGATAAGCACATACAGTATCATTTCAGATCCCATCCAATACGTCCATATAGCCCATCAGCTGTCATACAGGAACCCTTTGGTGAGTCGTTGAATTTCTTACATTTATTATTCAGAATTAGCCCCAACCCTGGACTTTGATCGGAAATGTGTGATTTTTGCTTCACTCCTTTAATTCCAGTTTCTCCTGCATCCCAGTATCTACCAATCCATCTTTCACTCGCTCTCACCCTTATCTTCCCACCCTCCATCCCTTGGTCTCTCTTGCTGTCATCCTTCATACCCTCGCCGCTCTTTTGTTTATCGCTCCATCTCTCCCCCGTCCCTTTTCTTCTTCCATTTCTCTTTGATAACGGCGTCCTCAGCGCAGGAATCTGCCACTATACATCCCAAGCAGCAGGTAAATGGATTGAGTACAGGACCTGCTCTGGCTATGGATGAGCCAGCCCGTAGGTGTCTGAGTGGGCGTTCAAATGGATTCAGAGGAGCTCGCCTAGAATAACACGTTTTGTCACCGCGAGCTTTTTCTTCATAGATCTTCTGCGTTCGCTGTCTTCCTCCCAGCCCTCTCCAACCTATCTCATCCCTCCCTTTAGAAGACAAAAACTCTTTAAAACACGACAGCGGTGTGCCAGCATCGATCTGTCTGTTGCCAGGATGTTTGTCCTTAATCCCAGCGGTGTCACATAACCTCACTGCTCAACCTCTCACTGTAATCTTTTCTTTTTTTTTTTTTTAAAGATAGGGACAAAGAAATAGATCAAGAGGATTGTAATAAAACTGCTACCAGTGTCACACTACAAATGCTGAAAATCATAAATTGTCTCAACGAGAATGTTCTCAGTAGTGATTCTTGGCAGTTAATACATATTTTGCTGCAAGCGGTTGTGTTCCATCACCGAGGAGCGGAGTAAATGACTCCAAAAACCACAGGGATGTTGCAATCTCTACAGAGGCCTCGCAGATACCTGGAAACCAATATAAACCAACATCTGGTAATGAATTATGGATGGAGATGAAATGCATGTACTCAGCCAGGCTCTCTACAGGGGATGTTATTTACAGTCCCATAGAAATATGCTTCCCATCATGGCGGGTAGGATTTCCTACATGACATGTGTGGCATTGTGCACTGTGATATACAGTTATGGATTATTCAGAAGCTATAAAATACATAAACTACGATGATATGTTCTGGGGAAACATTTATATTCACATATTAGCATTTATAAAACTTGATTACAGCCTGATACATCTCCTTTCATATAATTGCATAGGTATATTTCCTATGCAGCAAGAGCCCAGGTAATTAAAATGTGTTTATCTGCTGCAATAACCTTTGTTGCCAGGAAAATATGGCCTAGTGCCATAAGGAGAAATATGATTATGAGCACTTGCATGGATATGTGTGCATGCATGCATGTTTGCACATTTGCATATGATTGAGCATACTGGCGGCGTTCCCAATATCCGTGTGTGTGTGTGGAAGAGAGAGAGAGAGGGAGAGAGATGATGGAAGTGCAGTGACTCCGCCCGGAGGCAGCAGCCACCCCATTGTGGGGGTTGAACACGAGGCCAGACACCTGTTTTTTCCCCAAAATGAATTATGGAATGAAGCCAAGCTTGTGTTGTTCTCCATATAACAGACAACAGGGGCCGAGGCCAAAGACCTGAGGAGAGACGGGAGGGAGGCTGGCATTACAGAGAGAGCTCAACAATAAGACATCCAGAGTAAGAAGGCATGAAGGTTATGAGTTCTTGTTTGCTTTAATAGACTCTCTTATAATGAGGAATGGAATTCTAATAGACTTTTGCATTGCGTGCTTTGCTTTGTGGCTGATGCAACTCAATTAAAATAGCTGGAGAGGGCCATTTAAATCTTATGAAATATTCATTGTTTATAGGCAGTTATGTTTAGACGACTCACAAAGCAAACATTATGTTGCGGATGGAGCCGGTGTTGTAATATATCGTGAGTCATATATGCTTTGTTCCGCGTTAATGTTTTAACCTCCAACTCAGCCCTTCTCCACAACAACCCCGCTCCCAACACCACGCCGACAATTCATCCAAACGTGCTTCTCGTGGAAAAAAAAACAGCATCACATCAACTGGAAATTGCTTCGAACACACTCACTGTTCACCCTTTAGTGTTTTCGTGCAGGCAGCAAATGCATTTATCCGGCATTATCTGCACCTTTCTAGTCAAGCTCCTGTTCTAATCTAATATACATCTATATGTTAATGTTCTGTGTCTATTTGCACACATTGCCTCACCTTGTCAGGCTGCACCTGCTTATGGAAAATTGAGCTACAGGTCCTGAAATGAAGAGAGAGAGATAAAGAGAATGTGGATTTTGCTGCAGCGTGTGGGCGACTGTTGAATGTACCTAACCTTGGCCCGTCTTATGTCACTCACACACCACACAACCGTTGTGTCAGTCTCCAAGATGCCAGGCTGATGAGTCGGAACTGTCAGCAGCGAATAGCAAGCCGTCTGTGCTGCAGCCGGTGTTTAGCCTTTAAGTCATGAGTTGTAAGAAAAAGGATTTGAAGTCTTTGTCTTCCATCAACACTAAAAGTGGACAAGCAATTAGCGTGAATGCATGCTAAGGGTTTGACACATCTTAAGTGCTAACTGTCAGAACTAATAGATACCTTGTGGGCACTTTGCAGATCAGCCCTCAATTTCACAGCACTTTCCTCATACATCCTCTCCACTCTGGCCGAAGCGCTGAAGCCTCCTGCTTCCATGTGGACGAGGCTTAACTTCAGCTTATTTCCAGGCATCTCTTTTAAAAAAAAAAATCATGTTAGCAAATCTTCTCTGCTCTGGTGGCGTCACAACAGTGATGCTAACACCTTGTGCTTAAAATTGTGCAGAAAATTACTGTAAAAATCTAGTTATTTTCTGTAGAATATTTTTTTTTTTTTTTTTTACAGTGACTGTGTGTCTGCCTCTGCTTGTTTCAGGCGAGATCCAGCCTCCAGGTCTTCTAACCGCCGACTTCAAGCCTCCTCCTCTTCTCGTGTTCTTTGAGGAAGTCTTTGCCTCACAGAGGAAACACGCAAACAATGCGTGGGATGGCTGCGCTGATGTGCTCGCATGCTACGCTAAATGTGCATTAACACGGATAGATGCGCCCGCGCTGAGCAAATCGGAGGTGGTTTGCTTTCCAGGCCAAGTTAAAATGATAATATTCTGTTGGAATTAGTCTATAAACCGCGTTAACCTCATTGAAGATAATCACCAACTGAGAAAGAAGCCAATGCAAGAATTGCTCCTGGTCTCTAACAAAGGGAGGTAAATTGCAGTATCTTCTGCTGTAATGATAAAACACTGCAGGCTTGCGCGGCTGCCTCTGCAAACACTCCAGTCAGACGATGCATGGCTGGCCTCTCATGCATGCGATACCTATGTTTAATTTCCATTCTCCTGCCGCATTGGCTGCCCCGTAAATTATTAATGTCCATCAGCAGCGGCGGTAATTCATTTTTGAAGCAGCGCGTTTGTGGCAGTTGAAAAAAATTAACAAACCGAGATGAGAAAGTATAAAGAGAGAGAGAGAGAGAGAGGGAGGAAGGAAGGGGGAGTCATGTGTGCTGTTTGTCATGCACGGGGGGGACAGGAGGAGAGGGGAACCTCTGCTCGTTTCAGATAACAGTAGAAGAGGGGACAGAAGAAGGAGTGACACCAGGAGAAAACCTAAGAGGTAATCAAACAGGGGAGCAGACCCCGACCTCTGTGTTATTAACGCCTCTCTCTGCTTCTGGTGGCCTCTTGCAGGTCGGGGGTTATTCCACAGTGACAGAACATCCCCTCCACAAACACTCCTCTCCTCTCCTGTGAAGACTCAGCACTGAGGGAATGTTAGATTTAGCTGAGACCAGTATTTCGTTTATTCACCAGGAGCAACGCTGCCCTTGGAAAGCAACCACAACTCTGCAGACATGACTCCCTATGCCTGCATCTCTTTCCATCCCTCTTCTCATTTCTCTATATCTTTCTCTCCATCCATTTTCACTCATATCCTTCTTTTCTTTTTTCTTTTCTTTTTTTTTTTACTGCTGTGAACACAGTGCAGCATAAATAAGTCCGATGCCACGGTGAGTAGCTGGAAAAACAACCTCCTCCGGTAGCACACAGGAGGAGCAGATGAGATTTATTTTGACTCTTCTGTTGGAAAAAGAAAAAAAAAAGAAAGAAAGGATTTTCTCTTCCTAAAGCAGTTAAAGGAAAATACATAAAAGAATGAAGGTTGTTGTTTTTCAAATTTTTATCAGTATTACTATAATGTCACGATGTGTCTATTCCGCTTTTACCTTAAAAAAAAACTTCTATCCATTGGGAATCAAGGAGTTTTTTTTTAATCCGTTCTGCTTTTTTTGTTTGTTTTCATCTTTTTTCTCCAATTCGTCACCTTGGCAACAAAGTGATGGTGACGGTGGAGTGGGCGCTGCAGTTTGGAGCGCTTAATCGAAACGCTCAACATTGTAAAGGAGCGTAAATGTGTTACTGACCTATATTCCCAGTCCGTATATAGCAGCCCATCCTGTGAACCAGATCCCTCCTGTATCAGCCCATCCATCTGCTGTAAGCTCCTCTCCCCAGAGCCTAGTAGGAGGTAATGCTGCGCCGTTTCTGCGCTGTGACAGGTGGAGCCAGGCTGTGACTTGAGTCATGGATAAATTGTCACAAAGTGATTCTTCGTGCCTGCCCACGTCCCCCTCAGGTATTGTATCGTTTATATGTTTGCATGTGCCTCGATGTGTTGTGTGCGTTCACGTGTGTGTGGGTTCGTCTGACGTATAAATCATCAATGTAATTATATTCAGATCAACGATTCGGACCAGTGTCGGTCCTGATTACTGTGGCCGCTGTGATTCACTGCAAACAGGTACAACAACAGCCAGGTAAGGACATGTCACAGTGGGTCCAGAGGTAACTTCAAATGTTCGACTTCATAACCTCAAACATTATTTTACTGTTTTTTACGGTTTCCTTTCAACAGAAGCCCCCAAACCATAACGGTACAACTTGCTAAAGCTTGTTTTAATGGTAAACTTCGCAATTTCAAGATTTTCTGACTATCCTATAGACATAAAAGACACATTTATGATCTTTTTAAGAATATACGTGAATTCAAAAACTAAAAACTAGTTTGATAACTTTCAAAATAAGATAGTTAATCTCACGTTTCCAGAGACAATTTGCAATGCAGGAGACGTAAATATATTTCTCTATTTTAGCTTTTTGGAACAGTCTCTACTGCAGTGTTCCAGCTTTAAAATATGTCACGGTTCATTTTACAAAATAGAGGTTCGCATCATTGGATGTCTGACATAACGATTATATGAAAGAAGTGACATCTGGTTTAACAAGAGTCACATGGAGATGACATATTCCACCGACATCCCCCAAAAATTGTTGAACCTATTCATCAGAATACGACATATCCTCCATTCCTTTGGCGAGCCTAGAGTGTTGGATATTGTTTGTGATATATACTATGGAGATGACCAACCTTAATATCTGGCAGGTTCTCGAGTCCATTGGAAAGAAAGCCAGTAAAAAGATTGGTTACCATCTCCATCTTGTTCCCCACTACCACTATTACTGATATAGAGCATTTTCTGAACAGTAGGTAATTGAGTTTGGTGGATTTGTGGCCCCCAGTGCTGTCTCAATAGACGCTGTCCTGAACCATTATTCAGATTTTCTGGGAATGAACCATCTACGAACATGGCCGAAGGATAAAAGAAAAATGGGTTCAAAGCTTTTAAGGAAATTCCTCCCTCCCTCCCCACCTTCCTCCCTCCCTCTTTGGGTTTCTTTTCAGAGATCTACGAGCTGCAAGCTTTGTAGTTTGGTGGAAGAGCCGAGAGACTTTCACTGTCACCCTTTTGTGTTGCAGAACGTTGACGGAGCATGCTGAGTTATTTCCTCTCCCTCAACCCCAGACGACTGTTCGGCATTAAAGCAAATGGAAAGACTAAAATCAGACTGAGATGGCCATTATAGGCATGGACGAATATACTTTGAGACAATTGTTGGGCATTTAATAACTCCTGATACTCTTTTTCCTTCAGGGCAAATTGTTCTGTAGCTGAGATTTAAAATCTTAGATCTGGAAACATGAGATTAATCATCCTTACCTATTTTTTACCTTAGCCTATTTATATGTATTTTCAAGTTTTCAAGTAAAATTATTTCACTAGTATTAGGCCATTTTCTCCTCCAATTCTGAGTTTATTTCTTGTGTTTTAGCTCCTCTTTCTTGCAGTGTTGCATGCTAACGGCTAAATAGTTGCAGACAGAGCTTTCTTTGACATGTATAGGTTACATCTTCTGTGTTTTTTGTTTTTTTTGTGGAGTGCAAGATGAAAACACCACCCTAATGCTGTCTAAATGTGTTTAAATATAAGGCTAGAGTCAGTCTGTTAGCTTAGCTTAGCATACAGTCAGGAAACGGCGAGCATTGGTTCTATCCAAAAATCAGCTTAGCAGTGCATCTTAAAAGCTGCTGGTTAGCATGTTGCATCACATGTATGCACACACAGGATCCTTTCTTTTTCTCAACAACCATGACAAACAAGGCGTGACACAATAACATGGTGGCGAATAAAACGCACAGAGAACTCCTTCATGTCAGGGCTCTTTTCAGCTAGCTCTGAGGTCTTCCACTGAAATGTGCTTATCGTAGTCAACAGACAGAAACGACTACGACACAGGCTTTTCTCACAACCCACATCCACCACTCCTACCTCTCTCTCTCTCTCTCTCTCTCTCTCTTTCCATCGCCCCCCCCTCCTTCTGAATTCACTTCTACTATCATGGACGCTTCTAGAACAAACAAACGGGTATCCTCCAATTAGTGTTGTCTGTCTGCTCCCTCCGCGAACCTCCGTGTTTGCTAGAAAATATATCAGCTTTAACAACATGACAAGAAAGGGCTGCCATACCAGAGCTTATGCTGCAAAATGGTCCCGTTTAGAACATGATGATAAAGTGAGCTGGGAAGGCTTCCAGTGACAGAGCCCATATCGGTGTTGTAGTCAAGACCACCTAAACAGAGACCAAGACCAGACCAGTGTCCCCCCATTGAAATACAAATGTGTGGATCAAACACACACAGCAAAGGTCAGTAACACAAGGATTTGATTCATATATGATATCATATGGTCTTTAAGGGGATTAGATATACTGTGTATGGGAATGGGTTCTAACCCTGATCTGGCAGCTTCCCTCTAACACACTTAATCATGCATCATCGTCGTTGTCATGCATATGATCATCATTATCATCATCATCATCATTATTATTATCAGTGTTGTTATTGTAGTAGTTATTATAAATACAACAAACGGTAATTGTTCTATTATAGTTGTTGTTATTGTTATTGTGGTAGCAGACGTCTGTGTCCCTGTCCCTCACTCCCTCTCTCTCTCTCTCCTCCTATCCTCCCCATCTCTCTCTCTCTCTCTCTCTCTCTCTCTCCAACCGGTCAAATTAGATGCTCTTTTTTTGTTTTCCTTGTTTCTTTTTTGTATACTGGACTCCTCTCCCCCATGTTGATTGACGACGTCTGAGCCCGAACCTTCCATTGTGGCTGACTTTACCACCCAGTTTGAGATGTTTAGTAGCTATCAGATGGCGTACCTGCATCGTGACAGTCGGTATATTCATCACCATCTGTGTGCGTGCACAGAAAGGAAGCAGTTAGTCATTATAAATGTGAAGACATAAAGTTTAAATGCTGCAAGTTTATTGTAGGAAAAACATGCATAAAAGTGAAGGCGGTGGCTGCAGCAGCAGGGGAGCAGTGATAGTCAGGTGGCTTACGGGGTTCCAAGGGATATAAATTTTCATATTTATGACACACGTTTCTTCGCTGTATTTTGTTCGACTCCCGCAGCGTGAGCCCACCTACAGGCCAGTAAACAATCCCCAAGCATTTATTATCATATTAGCGCCATAACAATCTGGTCTGAGCACATCAGCGGCATCCGAAGTGACAGAGAGCAGATGACCATTAGAGGTTGTCAGTTCCAATGCAGAAATAAGCACAATGTTTCAGCGGTGGCATGAGGCACCCTGTCTTCTTCTTCTTCACCTCAAAAAGTCTGTTGTCGAGTCAGTAATAACGTGGCTTAATTCCTCCTCATGCGTTCACTCATACCAGTAGCATAATATGCTGCTGAGAGTCTGCATCCTCTTCATCTTAGGCTCGTCTTTATTGCCTTTGCAGTCGTGCCTTCACTATATCTTATCCACATCCCATCTTCACTTCCCATCATGCATCATTTCCCTCTTGATAGACCCCCCTCCACACACACACACACACACACACACACACACACACACACACACACACACACACACACACACACACACACACACACACACACACACACTCCTTTCCATCACAGTTATTCACTTTGGAAGTCATTGTCTCAGCCAGTGTTGGGCTTATTTCTTGTTTTACCAAGAGCCTTCAAAAGTCTTGCTTAAAGGGCCGCCTGTCAGAGCGGATTGGTCCCTCTTTTTGTTTCAAGAACAAAGCATCAGTAAATAAGAGCAATATGAACATTAATTGAACAATATATATATATATATATATATATATATATATAGGTTCTGGTGTATAGCAGGTTTAATGCACACCAGCAGTGGATCCGACGTCTTTAATTTCTTGTCGTACCTGTTTTATTTCACGGTTTCATCTAAATTACCTCATGTCAGTGTCACGTCAGAAGAAAGAGGACGCTTTGACTGCCTCAGACAGTTCTTTATCGGTAACTGGGGCACTGCGGGGGGGGGGGGGGAGAAAAAAAGTGTATTTCTCCGAGCCATCTGTGGGTGATACATGACCAGACTACATGACAGACTGATATGTCATTATCAAACACTGGCCTTCTGGCTGCAAACAAGAAGAGAGGGATCGGTAGATGGATGCCAGGAACGGAGTGGAAACTAGGATAATAAATGATGAACAATAGAGTGTTGGTGGTGGGTCCTTAATACACACAACAAGGTGTCTTTATATGTTTGCCATCATGGTACTAACAACAAAAGGATGTGCTGTCAGTCGCTCATCTCAAAAGCTTTTCTAAACAAGGAGCCTAGAGCAAAACATTACTTAGAAAAAATCTGATCAACTTATAAATTATTCATTGAAAAAGCAATTATGTTACTTTACTAATAAGTCAGCAGGAAAAGAAATGAGTTACACAACATCAGTTGTCATCACATTCATCGTGTTAGTCACCACAGCTCCATTAAAGGACCCCTTTAAATAACAGCCCTTTTCACAGCAGGCATTTTTAGTTGTCCTACTAGGAACAGCACAGGTGTTAGTAATAATATTAACAACGGCTCTGCTCAATTCAAGCATCCCCCGAAACCACAGCAGTAAAGTGGAATTGAGTTATTCTTAATTATGTTATTTACACCCATGTTTTTCCCAGCTGTAACGTGTTCAGTGAAAAACGGCCCGTGAGCCTTACATCATCTTTATTTAGCATTTAACACAAAGGCAAGAATAGAAAAAGGAGACATCGCAGGTAAACAAGGAGCCAGCCTATCATTTAGAGGTGTTTATATTTAGCCAAAGACATATTGCACTTAATGCCTGAGTACATGTTTAGCAGTGGCTAACATTAGCAAGCAGTTATGAAGAGGTTAGTTGAGTCGAGTCGAGTAGAGCCGGTACTACATCGAGGAAATGTGGCTAATAGTCAATTAAAAAGTAAATTTTTTACCTTTGGAGACTACTTGGGGAAATGTGCTTCGTTACATTCCACCATTGATCATTGTAGTCTTTAATAGAATACAGGAAATATCTAATCAAACAAATGTCCCATGAGGTAATAAAAACCAAGAATGTGGCCAATTTTCTGTACTTTTAGTTTCTGATATCCCTATTTGTCCAAATAAAATCTGCTTTAAATCTGTGCCATCCACCGAGGTTGAAGCAGCCATTTGTGCGCCCATATAAAAAAGTTTGATTGAAAAAAATTTCATCGTTAAAGTGTCCTGTTCCTACCATCCAAATGAGTCTAGAGTTTGTCAGTTATATTTCTTTCCGTGGATGGGGTGAAGGCGGAGAGGCGAACTCGTGTACACCCTGCTGTTGATGAAATGGTAGCTCCATAAAAAGTGAGAAAGCTGGGTCTGAATAAACGTGTGGTTTTACGACGGAGAACTCGGCAGCAGATGTACTGTGCCACTGATGGCTCTGCCGGGAAATGCAGAGAGGGGGGAGGAACAAAAAGGAGAGAGAGAGAGGTTACTGACTGATGGCGAGGCTCGGTTTTTATTGTGTTCCCCCCTCAAACCATTCCAGAAAAGATTTGTCACTGTAGGCTTTTAATGCCACCTCTCGTTCATGACCACCCCCACCTCCCCACCCCCTTCCTCCCGCCAGCAATTTTCATCCAGACAAATATTTGCTTTGTGCCTTTTTCCTGAATGCTCCGACTCAGCAATGCAGTCAAATGCAATATTCAAAGTACCCTCAGTATATGAGGTAATACACCGAGCATTCTGTTTTAACTGCAGTTTCTTATTTGCTCACTGAGGTCGGACTCTGTAATAAATCCTCATACAGCTCCAGGGCTCGTCATATATTTCCCTTTCATTTCTTTGCTTTTCATTTGTTCCAGACGCCCCCCCCCCCCATCCCTCTCTTTCTCTCACACTCCGGCGAAATCCCTGTTCTCTTTCAAGTGTCCTGCTAATCTCGTCTAAGAGAAGGAGAGATCTCTCAGCTGACGTAAAAATGCTTCTCCTTCTCTCTCTCTCTCTCTCTCTCCATCCTCCTCCTGATATTTTTTTTTTATTCCCTCCACCTCTTGTTATTGGGCTGAGGGCTCACTATGACTAGAACACATGCTAAATCACACAAGATCACAACAGCTGTTACACGAAGGTTTTTCTCGATAGAGGGTTGCCGTGGTGACAGCTCGACAGATCTCTCTCTCTCTCTCTCTCTCTCTCTCTGTCTCTGTGCTGATTGGCATCCTTTTACTAATGCCACTCGAAGCTTGGAAAGAGAATGACTCAGGACAATTTTGCGTGTCACTGCAAATGCCTCTGACAGCACATCTGAGCATTTCATAATGGGCTGGTGACTCAGGGGAGTTTGCAGAAAAAGGACGTCGTGCAAGGTTCCCTCGTAGGATTGTGCATATAGTAGCTGCATAAATGCACACAATTGAGATCAGATGAAGTCAAAATTAGACGACAATGGCGTTGATTGATTCACAGAGTACAGATCCCAAAAAGGAGTAGCCTACACAATGTAGAAAAAAAATTCCTAATTTTACAGAAAATAACTACATTTTTACAGTAATTCTGTTTATTTAATTGAATACAAAACTGTGTAAAATTCCAGACATTGTCTGTAAATTAATTAACCAACTGTTTTTAAGTGTAGCAACGTTGCTTTCCAACGACAAGATCATGAGTTCAAATCCAACATTAGACACATAGGAGTGTTAATGAGAGTGAATGGATGTTTTTTGACATAATATATCTGTTATTCAACTGTCCAATGAACATTATTCAACAATAATATACTGTAGCTTAAAATCTGTTCTGTATTTTTTACAGTTTATTACATGTAATTTGATGGTATGGTTATTTACTGTAATTTGATGGTATTCGCCTGGAAACTCCGCTGCCAGTCATTTTACCGTATTTTTTTACAGTGTAAGTAGAGAAATAGCATGAAGAAAGTCTTGAGTTTGTTTACAACCCAGTGATGTCTGTCTGCAAAAGCTAATTACTGTGCCAGACTGCACACTTCTAGTAATTTAGCTTCTTTGGCTAAAATGTGAGTCCTCATATGAGATGATTACACCCAGTAGCCCATTGCCAAGCCTAATTACCTTATTTAGCAACCCCTCTGAATCTTTGATGATGTAAGAGCAGCCTACATACAGCAGGCATTTTGGTCTCGATGTCTATAACAAGTTTGCACGCAAAGTGGAAAATTATGCGCTGTATGCATGTGTTGGAACATTTAGGCTCAGCACAGGGGGCTGAGCTGACTGAACTCTTATTTTTTGAAAGTAACTGCTTGCTGGTGTGTCAGCTGAGAGATCTCATGTCTGGAATTCTGAGGCAATTCAAAGCTAATTTTCTGCAGTCTTTCAAGAGCAGCTGTAGCTTTTGATTGAATAGCTATTATACTGATTTGTTTTTCAAATGCTATGTCTGAATTTGACGTTCCTTTGAGTGTGCAAGCAAGATGCATTTTGATTTTCAGCCCCTCCAGTCAGTAAGGCACACATTAAATACATAAATTATTCATTTTTGATATTACCAAGGATATAAAATATCAAGCTGACACAGACTGTGGTGCTTGTAGGACTGTTTGTCATTAGGTTTGTCATATCTTAAAATCAGTATACAGTTGATAGATGCATAAAAAAGACCTATTGTACATTTTCTCTAAATATCTAAATAGGATTATATGGAGAAAATTCCATTTAAAGTGTGAGTTGTATTTGGTTAAATCATCTGTACAAGGACACATGGTTAACTCTCTGTAGTAGAAGTGCACATTAAAATGAGCTGTCAGCAGGATGGACATGTCACTGGCATTTTCCAGCATTGTTTGCAGAATTGGAACTAATTGAATGATGCACATCAGCGGTAGTGTCTCATACTGTATGACTGAGTTTGTCACTGATTTGATGGGACTTGATGTTCCAGCAGAGAGGACCGTGCTGTACCAGAGCAAATTACACAGGTGGTACGCACAAAGTCACTTCTGTCTAGGTCTTAGCTTGAGCACGGTGACATTTGGAACTGGGTAATCGGATGAAACCCTCCATAAAAAGAAAAACAGCTGTAATTTATCACATCAACTGCTGGAAGGGTATGAAGACACATTTTGTGAAGGTATCGCTAAACCGGTGGTTTAGTTAGAATTCATATGGATTAGAACAGAAGAACATCATGTGAAGATCAGCTGATTTAGAGCATCTGATTCACTGACAGCTGAGCCTCTTTATTATTTTAGATTTGTGCAACAAAATTTGTGTTTTAGGCTATTCATTTAAAGACCAGGAAGTGAGAGGTTGGGGAGGATGTTTTGAAGCCTAATGGGCCTTTGTCACCGCAAATATGTTGCTAGGACAAGCACAGGTTGAACTAGAGGGCACTTGGAGATCACATACCTCCAACCAGTGAGTTTTATAATCCTACTATGGCAAGGCCATGACCCACCCTACACTGCCTCTGATTGGCTTGTCATGACGATGACATTTCTCACGTAGCACCTCACTGATAAAACTTTGATTACTTGAGAAATGTCGTCACACCAACCCAATCAGACCCAAATGATGCCAACGAATTTTAAAATCATCCTTTTATTATGATCTTTTTTAGATTTTCGAAAGTGCATCAAAGATGGAGAGACAGAGAGAGAATGATGAGAAGGGTGAGACGCAAGTGAGAGGAGGAGTGTCACGAAAATGGCATGAGTGACACAGTGTGGGAGAGAGAGTGTGATAGAGACAGACAAAGAGATGATGCATCTGTGGAAGTGAATCACCAGCTGGTACACAGAAAGCTTACAAGTGTTACCTCTTTGACAGGAGCTTTTTCATTGCATTTCATCTGCACAAATGCTCGAAACATTCATCAATTCATCCAATACTTTGGTAGATATTTCAAACTGGACAAAGACGGTGGAGACACCAGCCAAGATTGCCATCTCTTGTATTGCTACAAATCAATACAGGCCAGGTAGAATCACTGGAACAGTGTTTTTTTTTCGGAGAAACTAATCTAAAGACACAATGGTACCTCCACCAGTTTAAATGGTGTGGTCTATATTTCAGCAAATAGCATTTCAGCCACCTCTCCTCCTCTATCTCTGTTATCCAGGTTGGAGTCAGTGGGTTTTTTTGGCTGGCAGACCAGCCAACAGATGCTGATTTGTTAAACCTGAGAAGGCACAGTGAGACTCCTCGACGCTGCCCCATTCTCTGGCATATTTCTCCTCTACGAGCCCACTTTGTGCTGGTGTGGGTGTACCGCAGAGCAGAGAGGGAAATCAAGAGACCAAATCTTTGCCTGAGGGCCATCTGCAGAGGGGAGGCGAGCGCAAGTGGACTGTGTTCACACTTGAGAAACCTCTGACTAATCCAGGACAATTACAACACAAGCACATTAAAGCTGTGGCGAGAGAGGGAGATAAGTCAAATCTCTCATTTGTGAAACCATGTGTGTTTAATGAACAATGTCGTTATCATCAGCGGCGTCGATCACAGGCTTAAAATCCATTCGGCGGAGGTGCACGGCCGACTTTAGGGGAGTGTATGGCATTTCTCACAGCGGCACAAACAGATTAATTATTCCAAATGTAATTTTCCCCTCGTCGGCACAATTAATGAGTCAGACTCTTCATCGTCACAAGTCAATGGGACCGAACAGGTCAGGTTATTAAAAAGTTATTGCTGCTTCACTCAGTGACCTCAGCCAAAGGGCTAAATTTGATGATTGCCCTCATTTTATTCAAAGTTCATGTCCATAGAGGAGCAGAATATCTTTACTTTTCTTGTGTAATCCAATACAAATCTGAAAAATGTCAATAATGTTACATTTCAGTTCAAAAAGGGGCCGAAATGCAGACAGAGAGACAGGGAAAAGCAGTCCAGTGGTTTAATAACAAAATAAAAAATCCAAACTCAAACGGGAAACAGCCAAAAAGGTGACGATATAACTCAAAGTCCAAAACCACAAGAACAAAACAATCCAAACCAGAAACTCCAAGACAAATCCAAAATACAGACTAAGTTCAAAACCAAGAAAAACTAATGGAGAACAAGAAGGAGGGTGCTGAAAAGGGGGATAATCTACATGGACAGGATGAACTGGCAACTAAAGAGGGGAAAACGAAATGCAGACAGGTAACAAGAGGAGATAGGGAACAGGTGTCACAGGGAGGAGGAGACAATCAGACACAGGTGGAGACAATCAGGCAATCACACACTGGAGAGGAAAATGTTCACGGGGAAAACACAAAGAAGATACAATGATAAACTAACGTAAAACAGAGCAAACACTGGGACTAAAACACAGACAGAGGAACCAAAAGGGTGAAACAGACCACAAGCAAATAAGACAGGAAGAGTAAAGCATAGATCACGACATGGAGAACCAAACTTCTCTTCTGCTCTTATTTTAATAAAAATATTTCCCTTTTTGTCAGAAACACTGCCTAAGAAATCTGACTTCAAACAAGCAATTTCCCCATCCGCTGATTATGAGGCGTGAAGATCTTCTCTGAGCATCTGATATTCAACTCTGGCATCATGACTACACTGTTGATAAAGCAGTGATACCTGTTTGAATTGGAGGATGAGGCATCGTACTTGTGCTGCGAAGATGGTTTGCCTTTTGAGCAGGAAGTGATGTGAGTGGTGGATTTCACTTCCTTTCAGCAGATTGTTGGGGATGTAAAAAAAAAACGTTGTAGGCCCCCTAATGAATATTGCTGTAGGGAAAAGAACAAGAGAAGGAAGGAAAATGACTATATTATCGTCAGATTGCTTCCGCCCTTTCCTTTTCTCTCCTCATAATATCTTTTGACACCACCCTACAAAGAAATCTTCAAAGGGGGGACATTTCTCCAAAAGAAGAAGCTAAAGTCAACAAGTCTTGTGATCTTATCCACTTTAATTCCTCTGTTCTTTTTGTTGCTCTCTTTCTAACCTGTTCCTTTTCCCTCTAACTCAACTCACTGGATTCTTTCTTACAAAATTCATTTCAGTCTTGATGGATATACTAAGCGCCGACAGCTTTTGATTTCAGCTTCTGATGCTGTCTACCTCTCCTAACACCCACTTTGGGTGCAGCGCTCCATCACATTGATTTCTATGAAGATGAAACTCTGATTGAACAGACCTCTCCTGGCGGCCGGGGCCCCGTGTGTGTCTTGCACGGATACAGCATATGAAAGAGGATGCGCCCCGCTGCCTGACTGGCAAACGACTCGAGGCCGACGAACCGGAGCACCTTGTACTATACGGCGATGACTCTTTCATGTGAAATTAGGTCTACCTCAGTTCCTCTGAACCAAACTCTACGCCACCTGGATGAAGGCTCACGGATCGTATAGCGTGCAATTAAATGGCTACATCTCAGACTAGGTTTGTAGATAAATCCCAATCCAGAGATTTTGTCCACCGCTTTTCAAAGGCTTTTCAAATCCCAGGATTCTTTGCACTTGGACGATGATTCTGCAGCATGATTTACTTCCAGTGCCAACATTTAATACCAATGCATACCTGTGCCCTCTATGTAATGAAGCAAAAATGAAGGGTGTTGAGGTTGGTATACTGCTGGACATGTGACCTTCACTGCAGAGTCCATAATACACATCCTATCTCAGACCAAACCTCTCTCTCATTTCTTTGTCATGGCTCACGAGCCAGGTTGGGACAAATTGGGGGCTCATCCGGCTCTACTTGACTCGACTCGACTCGCCTTGGTATCGGTTACTTTTACGGGATAGTACCTCCTCAGAGTAGATTGTCGCCATGCGAAACTGCCGTGGCGTAGTCTTCAATGCGACACACACCTCTCGCCCACCTCTCATCAACTGTTTGAGACAGGAAAGTCTGCACCTCCTCAATATAGCGGCTGCAAAACAAAAAGTTAGGGTCGCTAAAGTAGCTTCGCTGTTTGAGTGTGGCAGCCATTGATTTGTGCTGTGCGGGATACTCCGTGCATGCTGGGTATTGACCAATCAGTGGTCTGTAACATTTCACGTGACCTTTTTAGTACCTACCTTTTTGTAGGTGATACTAAAAAAGTAGTACCAGCTACTTTTTATCTGGAGGAAACGCAAAAAAGGTGAGTAGGGTCGAGTCGGTACTACACAGTGGTAATGGGGCTTTCGTTACTTTGCCCATGCAGTAGAACAGTTTCTGAACACTGATTTATAATAAAGTACAAATGTAAATTAATATTCATAGTCCAGGCCAGCCTTAGTGTGTACACACATGTTATGGTGCATGTGTTTGAATCTGCTAGTCTCTTGTATAGACTCATGCAGGTGGAATGGGTGTGTGTCTGACATAAGAATGAAGGTAGCCTCTGCATAATTCAGATGAACCTTTAGTCTCCTCCATCCCTCTCCTCTCCCCTCTCTCTCTCTCTCACACTCGTATCCTCATGTAACCCTCCCCGTTTTAAATGTAGCAAGCACTCTCTCTCCGACTCTCCGCGTGTATCAGATTTTTTTTTAAAGATATTTCGGCGCCTGAACCGTCAAGATATCATAATATATCTGCTGCAGCCATTCATGAGCTCTCATCCACATGCGAGCCTTTGCTCATTATTCCACGGCTGCACACACGCCGCAGTTTTTGGACATTATTTGATCACTGGATTCTTTAATTATACATGAATGCAACGCTGAGGCTCTAATTAAATAAATTATGTGACTTCTTCATTGCATTACTTATCTTGTTCTTTATCCCCCCCCCAAAAAAATTAATGTCGGAAGGAATTAAGAGAAGCTCTAATGGCCTCTTGGTCATCATCAACGGAAGGCTTTTTCTATAAGTAAGTGCTTTATCTTCATGAGGGAAGATTTTACTTGTGGTATGTTATCCACCTGCTCTCTCAGCATACAAGCTAATACTGTAGACCTTTGTTTTTGTGAATGAAGCTTTAATTGCTGGTGAATGCTCACAGTTAAATAGATCTTTTTGTTGCCTTGGTACACAAGGGACTAAATTTACAGGTTGGTACTGTAATACTGCACAGTTTATAAAAGGGGTTTTGCATCAGCATCACTCTGCTGGACACACTCCTATTCTTTTTAAAAGAAGAAGCCCTTCGTTTTTCACAGCCTAATGCAGATCTGGTTAATGAATAGCAGATATATTCCACCGACTATCAATGCTACTACTTAAATAACGATATGTCACAACAATCGAAGCAGCAAAAAAGTATCTAATGGACTGATATTTATTGTATCAACCTATCATATCGAAAACATAATGAAAGTTGACAGAAAAAACTTTTTTATTTTGCCATAAATGTTTCATTTTGGGGCTTCCCCTCCAAAGAGCCCCATTCATTTTGGCTACCTCGCGAGCGCCCCTATATACCTGAGAGTGGCTTATCTCTACTACTATTAGAATATCTCTGGTTTGATATAAAACAGCACTGCAACATTTGATTTGAGTTACAGCGTTATTTTTGCTGCAGCATTAAGGCGTTTTTCTAAACAGGAACAGGCAGAAAAATGCAGTCTTCTTAGCACTAAAAGCATTATTCAGTGAGAAGAGAGAATTCAAAATTTATTTTTCTGGTCATTTAAAATTTGCTTTTCGAACATTTCAGTGTTTACATCCTCATCTCAGCCATAAACATTGCATAAAATGAGGGCTGTATATTTAAACAGTCAAGGGGGCCGAACACTGTGTGTTCCCAGTTGTGCCTTATTGCACTGATCAAAGCAGCACACACAATAAGGGAAAAAAAACAAGCCTAAAAAAAATGCACACACATGCATGCATTGGGTTGCTTGCGTATATCTTCAGGGTATTGAATAAGCCTGCTTCTAGATTTTCCCCTGATTGTTAAACTTATCACATTGCACCAGTAGAAAATCCTATATTAACCCTATAACAGGCTTCTCCTCAGAAATGCAGTAAATAGCCTCCTTATACTATAGGACAGGACAAAGCCCATTATGAGGACGGACGCTTGTGGTACAAGTTGCAGGATCGGAGCAAACAAAAGGTTTTTCAGAGGTATAAAGTATACCCAAAATATAAGATACAAGATTAAAACAGGAATTTTATGATTGTAGACATTTTAAAGTTAGTTTTATTCAGATATTCATCCAGTAAAATACATTTTGGACAATAGCAATTTTGTAACTTATACTTCAACTATTCACTTCTTACTAGTGGAAATATTCAGTGTAGATATCTACAATTGTTCTAACATTATGATATTATAAATGGAATTCTAACTATTTAAACTTTAGTTTTGACCAGTCAAAATTAAAAGTTTGATATGTTGGTTTGAAAAAGTGTAATTTCTACAATTGTATTTCAGATATCTAGAGTTTCATTGCAGACATCTGACATACAACTGTAATTAGTGAACTTTCTAATTGTAATAGACAACAATTTAGTATGTAATATGTGATAATCAACAGCTCGCTGGAACATTCAGACAGTATTCAGAGATGGCAAATGCAAAATCACAAACTGAAATAAAATTGTATGTGTTTTTTTCTTTAGGTATGATAGTGTAAGGCTGCCCAGTGTAATATCAGTATAATTTCATATTGTGTATATGATTTTTCATAAATATTTAAGCTATGTAAATGTATACATCATTTTAATAAATGCAAACATTAGTAGTGCAAATATAATAGGACAAATAAATTAAGGTAAACTGACACCAATGCAGATACAGTGTTGTGAAATAGCCATAGGCTATTAATATACTCCTATGGCATTTAATTATTAATTTGTTTTGTCTTTAATGCTTAGCCAGGTTCGGAAAAATGTTTATATGTGTGGACTTACCTCTCCAGTCTGAAATGCGAAGCATGTGAATTTTGACACTTCCAAGATTCCGTATTCTTAAACCCGGAAACGTCGCTGCTGTCATCTAAACAAGCAACATGTAAGCAACATTTTGACGATAAAGACATTACCCATAGTTAATCCAAACATTGCTCGGTTTTACATTTGTGAAAGGACTCATACTTCTTCTTTCTTTTAGGAGAAAGCAATTAAATGTGAAACAGCGACCAAGCTAACCGGGAACAAAAAGTCAGCAGGGAGGCTAAGTTAGCAAACTTTCCGGCTACTCTGCCACATCGTCACAAACTGACCATATCGACTGTTGCTGCTTGTAGATACTTATCACAGCGTGCTAATCAATATCATTATCATTAGTCGGGCAAACCATGCTGTAATTAGTCTTTAGCCATTACAATATCCTCTTGAGCCATTTTATTATGGAAGGAATGCGATAAAACTGGTTCATGTTCGTGTTTAACAAAAAGTCTTACTATTTCATCTAATTATGAGTGACAACGAAGATGCCAGACTAATTGTTAATACAACACCTATTCTAAATATTATGTAAAATCCAAATAAAAACAGAATGCAATGATTTGCAAATCTTTATTTATCTAAATGTTATTGAATACATTGCAAAGATAAAAATGTTTTTAATGAATATACGGTCATTCTGAATTTGATGCATACAACATGTTTCATAAATGTGGGGACAGAGGCATGTTTGCCGTCTGTTGCACCACTTTTTATTTTAAGAACACTCAGTAAGCAGGTGGAAAGAGAGAACACTAAATTGCTGAAGTTTTGAAAGTGGAATTCTCACATTCCTGCTCAATGTATTGCTTCAGTTGCTCAACAGTCCAAAGTCTCAGTAGCTGTATTTGGTGCTTCACAATGTGCCACACATTTTCAATAGGGATTAGGTCTGGATTGCAGGCAGGCTAGTCCAGCACCCAGATGCTTTTACTCTGAAGCCAAGCTGTTGTAAGACGGCAGAATGTGGCTTAGCATTGTAACATAACTGGAAATGCCATAAACTGGATGATATGTTGTCCAAAACCTGTATGTGCCTTTCAGCATTAGTAGGGCCTTGGAACAGATATGCAAGTTACACATGCCCCAGGCACTGAGGGTGCTTTCAAACCTGAAAATCTGAACCGAGGTTCAGGTTTTTGAATAGGGTTAGTTTCTGGTTTCACATTGCAATTTTTGCAGGTGCCCTAAAGAACTTTTGATGAAATGCAGACGTCCCGTCGCCAACACCTACCTGGGCTGGGCCTCCCTATAGTTGACGATTAATGGCTCAGAATGCTGTCCAGGTCATCATAAAAAGAAAAACAGTCCTTTTCATTTGTAGATGCGCCACCTTTTCTGATGGCATCGCGCAAATTTATGTACTGCCTCTGCAATCTTTGTTCCTTCAGGTGGCATTGCTCTCCTGTCCTCTCGTATCCTCTAACAATATGGCTTGCACTTCGCATGGTAGAGTCTTAACTTGTGTTTGTAGATGCAGATGCAACTTTCCCAGTTGTTTTTCCCCCTGTTCTGACTTTTTTGAGACACATCGCTGACAATATATCGTCTTTGTACTGTTTCCAATTTAACTGAATGTCAAAAAGGATTAGGAAATTGTCTCTTTCTGTTTTATTAATGGTTTCCAGAGCATCACAGCTGGAGTGTTGTAGACTGATACTGATTAACTTAACACAGTTTTTCTTTTTATGTGTTCACAGGGGTTGATTTTGGAGAATGTTATCAAGAGACATAGTCCTCCATTTCCAGCTCTTCCGCACAAGTCCAAAGAAGGTCACAGGGGGAAACTGATTGCCTTCAACTGCATTTTGATAAGTTCTTCCCAAGTCAGCCATGGAGCGGGAGGAAGCGGAAGAGGGGCTGGCAGGAGATGGGCCCAAGGAGGTGGACATGTTTACGTCAGTGCGCTGCCTTGGTTACCTGTCCAGTGTCAACCTCCTTGTGGCAGTGTGCGTTGGCATGTACGTACGCTGGGAGGTGACAAGTGAACCGATGATTCTCGTCATCTTCATCCTGGGTCTCTTTGTCCTGGGGATAGCCAGCATCCTCCATTACTACTTTGCCATGGAGAAAGCCAGTCTCAGCTTGTTCCATTTGTGGTTCGGCTTTTTGCTCGGCCTTCTATGTTTCCTCAACAGCCCCGCTTTGGATTCAAATGTCAAGGAACTTGTCACCAACTACCTGCTCTTAGCTAGTGTAATCATGAAAACAGTATGGGCTCTAACCGAGCGAATATGCAGCTCCATCCGTTACAAACCCACCTTGCTAAGATCGGCTGAGCTGTTGGAGCTCCTTGGATTTGGTGTTGCCAGCCTTACCATGCATCTTGAAATGTCAGTACCCATAACAGGCTTGGCGGTGGCCCTGGGGGCCCTCATTGTGGACCTGAGGATGAAATCCCTCCTGTCTCTACCCAACCTGGCCAGTTTTTCCTTGGTTACCTCTCTTGTGTTCTTTAAGGCCGTAGACATTACAGCCAACCCTTACGCCTTGGGCTGCTACCTGGGCAGGCAACTGTGCGAGCCTGTGCTGGATGTGTACTTCAGTGGGCTGGGGTCTAGCGAACGCTGGACACCAGTGCTCTCCATGGGGAAGGTGTGGAGGAGGCTGTCCCTGCTGCCTCTGAGCCTGATGGAGCTCGCCTTCTTTGTCCTGGCTTCCTTCAAGGTACACTCAGCATTTAAAAAAAAAAAAAAAAAGTCTTATCAGAGTTATTTGCATTTTCATCTTTTGAGGTCATTTTCACTAATTTTTTACAAATTCGAACCCTCATGGCACAGTTTCTTTGAAAGATTATATTGCATGTATTGACACCTTCCTCTCGTCTTGCACAGCTTCGTGACTTGGAGCTGTGGTATCTGGTGATCCCAGGCTTCTGCCTGTTTGGGCTTTTCTGGTCCATCTGCCACATAATTCTACTGATCACAATATGGGGCTTCCACACAAAGCTGAGTGAGTGTCAGAGAGCCTGGCGAGCCCAGAAATCCAGCAGCCGGAGTCTCGACCAAGTCATGGCCTCGAGGGGCATCCGACACTTCTGCCTTATTTCAGAACGCCTGGTGTTCTTTAGTATTCTGTCAACCATCATTCTAGGAGCCGTGTCCTGGCAGGTAAGAGACAGAAGACATACTATTGATTAATTCATAATAGAAATAAAAAATTCTGTTAGCCGGTTTGTAAAGCATCTTAAGATATAATGCATTTCCTTCGTCGTCCTTTTTTATGCAGTGAATTTCTAATAGCGTAGCAAGAATCAGTTATAGACGTGTTGCTGAGAAACCTCTTGGGTGCATTGAGTAGTTAAGAATTTCAAGACTTTTACAGAAAGCGTCATTGAATGCAGCGAGCTGCTAAAGCACTTTGAGTTTCATGACAAGACATGTATGAACACACAAAACCCATGTTCTAAACTCTGGAGAGAGATGCTAGTGGCGCTGTGTCATTAGTAGTTACTCCCCAAGCTGAGGGACTTCCTGCTCTCAAGCAGAACCAATTTAATTAGCACTTTAATACCCCTATCTGCTGGCATAAAGAGCAGCAATAACTTATTTAGCCTTATTAGACATTTACCCTGTAAGAGTCTCATGGGCCTGAGTCCTAATTTGAGATCTGCACATTGTTGATGTCAGTTGAAAATTTTGCCTCTGAAAGTCAGAGCTGTTTGCACTCAAGTGTAGGACGGTTAGCATTTAGCTTTTGTGTGTTTCACAGCTTTTATTTGAAATACAGTATTATATGATCAGCTGCTTAGATCCACATAACTGAGATCCACAGGAAATAACAGCAACTATGGTATAAACCAATGCAGCCTGAGCAATAATTACAAGAATATCCAGAGGGGTATTGATTGCTATGCAAATATTTAATGCCACAGTCTGCAGTGTTACGTTGGAGCCCGACAACTGCACATCAGTTACCAATCTGTGAGAGCCACAACTGCACTGCATTATCTTTATGCTGGATTGTGCTGCCTTTGCTTGCGATGCTAAATCCGGGTCCTGGAGAATGTAGTGTTATACAGGGGTGATGTTTCAATATATTGAGTTGCTTTTCCTACTTCCTCCCTTGCAGAGGACGCTAAGTTGCATTGCATGACATCATTACAGTGACACTACTGCTGTTATAGCCTAACAGTGCTTTGTAGCACAAGATCTGTTTTATGTCACTACATGTGGCTTTACAAGCATTAAGCATTACAACACATACACACAAAAAACTATGACAAGAAAACAAAATGAAAGCAGTTTTATTCTACAGATTCAAGACTCCCTAGAAAATATAGACTCATACTCTGCAGTAATTATTCTATTGTTTGTGATCCTATGAAAATAACACTATTTCAGCTCCCTATTGTATAACTGTCTTGCAAATTGTCATCACCAATTAATTGGGTATAAGCTTTAATTAAGATAGGAAGTGGTGAATGAAAGTGACTGATTCTTTCACTTTTTTTTTTGCAGCCCTCCAATGGTTTCTTTCTCAGCGCTCTGCTGGTGGTTCTGCCTCTGGAGTCCTTGGCCCACAGCTTGTTCCACGAGCTGGGCAGCTGCCTGGGGGGAACCTGTGTTGGCTACGCCCTGGTGATACCCACTGCTTACTGCAGGTACTGAATAGAGAGGAGATGGAGAAATGTAGCACGCAGACATAAACAGACAAACCTGCACACACTACAAGTCAAATTTGCAGCTATCGCAGCTTTCAGCTGAATCCTTAATTTTCTCTTCCCTCATTTCCTGTTATCTCATTACTACGATGGCGTGTTAGGGCCGAGACAATAAAAGACAAATAGAGAGAATTTCAAAAACTCTTTATTTGCTCCTGTCAGAATTTTTAAATGCAATGCATTTTCGAAATTGCAAATAAAATAAAAAGATGCAAATAATAAATACAAAAAATAATTAGCTCAAAAAGAGAACATAAGACATTTTAAAGTACCATATATTTTTAAACTCTATATATTACTTATGTACTTAATAAAAACTGAAATCAAAAGACCAAAATTTAATTTTTCCGTTGACATAAATACATTTTTTTTTTTTTGCTTGACCTAAAGAAAATTCACTTTTGACTGATCTGTTTCCGACTGTATCTGCAGCCGTGTGCTTAAATAAACTCTCCAAACATTGTGAACATCTGCTGTCGCAGCTGAAACAGTGAACACAGTCTGCCGCGGTCCATGAAGCAGTGATAAACGGTTTCTCTCTGCGAGCAGAAAGGACTGCTATCCCTCACGCTGGGGTTCATAAACTAACAGACATCGAAGTTTCGACAGCTGCAGTACCATGTAGAATTCTCCACTGCAGATTCCAACCCATTTTTAAAAAAAATTTTTTTTTTAATTTTGTGTTTTTTGTTTTTTTTCATTTGGTTAATGGTGGTTTATAGCGTTTAGAGGTTTATAGTTCTCCAATTCAGTCTCTGCTTGTGTAACATACCCAACACAGTACTCAGGTCCAGTCTGTTGTTATTATTATCCATAAATTGACAGAAAATAGTGAAATATGCCTGTCACTATTTCAGAAAGGTGTCCTCTTGACTTACCAAGCAACCCAAAATAATAAAGTTTACTATTATATCAGACAAAGAAAATATAAATCTACACAAATAAAAGGTGGTGTATTTACTAGAAAAACTGACACGTTTTTGAAGCTCTTTACTTGCTAGTTAAGCATGATGCTGTTTGACAGTCTACATTTTCAACCCATGATAATCCACACAGAGGCAAAACACACCACCCTGACACACACAAACACCTTGGACGGATTTGGCCCCGCGTCGAAAGCGTTTCTTGGCATCACAGGCTCTGGTAAATATGATCACTCAGTCCAAGTCCCTCCTCAGTTAACGTAAAACCAACTGGATAAATAGGCCAATAACTATGCATAAACATGCTGCTAATGTTTGGGCCCTTGAGGGATCATTCCTGTGCTCCCACCGTAGCATACTAAGTGACTCAGCTGGAGCAGTTAGCCATTAGCTGCTGCTGCTGCTGCTTTTCCCAATGCCCTCTCAGTTGTCCAAGCATTTTTTTTGAAAAGCTTAGTTTTGATGATGCCGACACATCTCCTCCTTAGCAGCAGACGCTATCCATCAGGTATTAGTGGTTTCATCTTAGAGAGCCCCTCTGACGTCTTAAAATCTGCTGTTTGGAGGTTTTTGCTTAGCATATACATTTCTGACCGCTCTAATTTGGAACCCTTTAGCTGCTAGTTAGCTTTAGCATTCAGAGGGGATGCCAGCCTCACTGGTTCTTTTAACTCCAGGTGATTTCGGATGCAGGTCCATGCCCTATTGGGACACTGTGGGCACTCTGCATGCGAGGCAGCGTGTGCAGGGTCCACAGGGAGGACCAGGAGCATGATGAGAATGCAGCAGTGTATAATCGGCTGTTTGATGGCTGCAGATCATGTTTTCACAATGACAAGAGCCCCACGGGGGAGAATAGAGAGATAGGCGCGAGAGGGGGGAGGCGTGCAGGGCGTAGCGGGGAGGGTGAGACGACGAGAGGAAAACAGAAGGAGACGGCTGAGGTCGTAAACGGCAAAGGAGGGCAGTTATGAAACTGGGGGGAAAAAGAATGGAGAGAGAGCCGTGGAAAAACGAAGAGGATATTTTATTTTAAAGATGAAGGAGGGAGTGTTGGAGGAGAAAATGCGGTCAGGATCTCATTCTGCAAGATTTCACAAGCATGGGTGCCTCAAGATCTGAAAAGACGGATTGAGGTTGGATTGAGGTGAACGACAAATTTACAAAGCCGTGCAAATGTTCCAACATGTCACTTTCTGACCAGATATCTCCAGCAGCCTTCTCCAAAAGCATGCAAAGCAATTTAAAACGCAAAGATGGCTCAAGCCAAAGAGCTAGAGAAACGTAAACTTTCACCTGGTGAGGTCGAAGGTGATAATGGGGGTGCAGGGTGTAATGTAATGTCTGTGACACAGATGTCTGTAAGAGTGAAGAATGACTTAGCCGTCCAGTTAGCGGTGAGTTACATGAAGTCCAGAGATGGATAGAAAATATATGGCTGCGCTGAGTATCTGCTAGCCTTGATCCGCTCATCAGGCAGGGCGTCACACACCTTTCTCCTCAGCCATCCTTCACCTCACTTCTCATTCTCATTTCTTTTCACGCCTCCTCTAAATACTCCCTTCCTCCCTTGCCGTTTTCTTGTTTTCTTACTTTCATTCTCGACTCGTTTTACATCCCAGAGGCTGCTGTCACCACCCACCCACTCCTTCCATGTCCTTTTCCCCCCCAATCTCCTCTCATCCTCTGCTCTCTGTCTCCTCTCTCCTCATGCAGACTGCTAATATTTTCACCCCGCTATGTGTAAAACTTTTCAACTCCTCACTCATTCATCTTTTTGTTTTGTTTTGTTTGCTTGTTCCTGCTTCTGACAAGCCACCCAAAAACACAAGTCTTCTTCACTCACATCCTCTCATGTCTTTCTTTTGTCCAGCGCTGACGGCCAGCCGACTCTCCTCCCCCCCGAGCAGGTACAGCAGCTGAACCTGCGCTCCACAGGCATGCTGAACAACGTGCAGCGCCTGTTCTCCCACCACATGATCCAGACGTTTGGCTGCGACTACTCCACCAGCGGCGTCACGCTGGAGGCCTTGCAGACGAAGCTGCGCAACTTTCTGGAGCTGCGCACAGAAGACGGGCCGCGTCACGACACCTATCTGATCTTCTACAGCGGGCACACTCACAAAGGCACCGGTGCTTGGGCTCTGGCCGGTGAGAGATGCACATATTAAGCTTTTTTTTTTTGCACTCTTTGAAAGCTAAATATCCTCTCAATCATTTAATTTCTCTGGATATATTAGGAATGCAATCTTCACACCATTAAGAATTAAATTAGGAGGATGCTCGGACTGCAAACTGGATTTGCCTTACAGTCTTGGTTTCCATTGCTTTTATTTCCCCTCTGGTTTAATCAGGTTCTGATATACAAGCCAGAATAGTTAAAGTAACTGTGAAGGACACGGCACAGAAGTGGGTTTTCCAGTTGAGAAGATTGTGTATTGTGTGAAGGTTACAGATGGTCTGCTGTGACGCTCTTACGCATGAAAGAGAAAAAAAGTCTGTGTTGAAAAGATGATCACATCCCTTTGTCACCATCCTGAAGGGACATTTTCAGTCGACGCTCAGTGGATAATTTTATGTTTTGAAAAAGTGTGCTTGTCTTTACTCCGTCAATCACAGTGGATGCTTTAAAATCGCTTTCATGCAACAGGCATGTGGGAGGAGCCTAGTCACCTATACAAACATAAATCAGTCCTTGGTGATGCTGTTCTGTAGACAGCAGTACAAAGCATTTTGATATGATTTACTTATCAAACACTCTCCAGCAATAAATGATCACTTTGAGGTCGCAGAAATGACTTGGTGCATCTGTCTTTGTGCTTTGGATCTGCCATCTGGAATATCTTTGTGCAATTTATGGAATCATGATGACAGCGTTCAGACAATCCCGCAAGAAAAAGTTGACAGATTTTATCCCTAAAAAGCCACTGTGTCCATCGACAGGCTTGTGTCCTGTTGAAACGTCCTTGAACGCAACACTGAGCCAGTAGCTCTATAACTTAAAAAATACTAATACATCTTACCGCCTAACCTTCTGTGTTGCAGGAGGGGAGAACCTCCACCTGTCCCAACTGCTGGAGCTGTGGAAGGAGAAGAACGCCGGCCACTGCTCCCGTCTCATCCTCATCCTGGATACCGAAAACTCCCTCCCCTGGGTGAAGGAGGTGCGCAGGATGGAGGGGATCTTTGTAGCCGTGCAGGGCGCTGAGCTGTCCGGCATCAGGTTGGACCCAGAGGCCGGGGACGTCTCCCTCCTTGGGGACTTCACCTCAGAGTGGGTGCAGTTCAATTGCAACCCAGACAGCGACATCCAGTGGTCGGAAAGGGGAAGGAGCATCTCTGCCATATACGGCGTGTCGAAACGCTGGAGCGACTACACGCTCCACCTGCCCACCGGAAGCGACGTGGCTAAGCACTGGAAGACACACTTTCCCAAGGCTACGTATCCCATGGTGCACCTCTCAAACTGGTGCTGCGGCCTCAACCTCTTCTGGTTGTGCAGCGTGTGCCTGCGCTGTTTCAGGAGGTGTAAGCTAGCGTGGTTCCCACCAGCTGTACTGGACACTGGGCAGGGCATAAAACTGGTGCACTCGTAGAAATAAAGGAAGTTGACTTGCACATTTTGGTTACGTTCACACTACCAAGCTAAAGTGGCTCAATTAATGTGGAACAAATCCGATTTTTTTACGGGGCCATATGAACACAAAAATCCAATGCTTTCAAATCAGATTCAGATCAGAGTCACTTTCATGTGTGGTCCATGCAACATGATCAAGAACGGTCACATCGGAATTCAGATATGCCAACAATGCAGATCGTCAACGGTTCACCAGCAGTTTGTCTTTTCCGTCCTCTTCCCTGCTTACTTCCGTTTCCTTTTGGAAACCACGAGTAGATAAGATTTTTTTGTTGTTGTTGATGGTGATGCTGATGACTCGTGCAAAAAAAGCCTATCAATATGCTCACGCCTGCCGTTTGGGTGGACAGATTGCATTCACATTAGAGCTGCATACAGGTCACTGGAAGAAAAGAAAAAAAGTCTGAATTGAACAACGAGGCTTGTAATGTGAACGTAGACTTTGACTCTGGTAGTTTGTTTTTCACAGTTGGGTAAAAGGTGTTTGAAAAAGGAACCCCATGAGTAACGTGGCCTTCTCCCAAATGTATTTTTGTATCTTTTTTAATTTCTATGACATTAATTTCTATAATTGTACTGCTTATTTCATGGTAAAATATGGCTCAATATTATTATTTTTATTATTATTATTATTTTTATGTAGCCCAGAATGAGAGAGGAAAAAGGTCAAATAAATTAACTTCTTGCTTGATTTTTATGGGGATCTCAGAAAACAAGATATCGAATATACAGCAGATAAAACCATATTAATTGCACATTTAAGAGGTTAAAAAAAAACTTTATACCTTTTTATATTTTTGGGAGAGTTTTTTTAATGATTTTGATGTTTTCTGCACAACTTAACCTTGTTTTTTCATTTTCTTTTTTTCAAAAACACAGTGCCTTAAAGAGCTTGAAAATGGAGGTCTCCTTGAATATGGATGCCTAATTCTTTATATGTAAATACATGTATATACAGCATATATATACTGTATATATACGCCTTGCTTCTGATTTACCTGAAGAGGGTTTAGCTCAAGCTGTATGAGCAGGAAGCATCGTCTCTCAACAGGACAGACAATATGAGGTTTTAGTTTATATATACACATTTACAAATACATATATTCCTGAGTTGAACAAACAAAGATGCATCGAGACACTGTGACAGCGGCTCTGTATTGTGCCTCATGGTATTTATACACAGAAAATGAATTCAAGTTGCCATTTCCTCAATACAAACAAACCCCATTCAAGCTTTCTTCCTGCTGTCTTTCATATTCTGTTAAACTTGCCATGCAAATCGACAAATTCAGAAACTCCCAATGCTTTTTTTTATTGGTGCACTGACTCATATGGATCATCCTCCTTTATCTCCCACACGTCCCTGAACTCTGGAGTGGTTTGCTGTCTTGAAGTTGGGTTTTCACTGTGATGTTTCTGATAGGTCAAGTGGCCGAAAATGCCAGAATTAAAACTTGGATAATTAATGGATTGCTGTGTGTTGTATGGGAAGTGAAGGAAGAGAATACAAATGCAAGTTGGGTTAAATAGAAATAACTGGACTCCTTTGTCTTGGCTGGTTTAAGAGAAAAATGAGTGATGATGTAAAGGGAAATGAAACAATATATGACGCTGGGCTCTCACCTTAGTAACTGTTAGGTGCTGCTGGGTATTTCGCTGGTCTCAGAAAGCCGGGGATGCGACCCGCTTCGTGCCTGACGAGCGCCGTTAGCTACGCAGCGCGGTTGGAGATGAAAGCTGACATTAGAAGTTTCATATCAGCTTTCATCCATAACACATGACTGGGAGCGTAGAGGAGGAAAATGGCAGAGCCACCTTTTTATCACTTTCAACTCGCTGTGCTTCTGTAAATATTAAAACAGTGGGCAGGTATGAGCAATAAGCTGAGTGCTCGCAGAGAAATTAATGAAAAAGGAGCTACATATAAATGGCATCTTTTGAGGGCGTTCTGTTCATGGTCTGCGGCCCTGCGAGCTGCGGTCATGTCGAAAGTCAGGGACTCGTGTATATGTCGGGAATCATTTATGAGAAGATTAAATCACAGGCCGGATTCATCTCCCAAACTGAATTAGGTAATAAGAGAGCCAGCTGCCTCCGAGGCCCATGTGGATGTGCTGAGTCAGAGGCCCCCCCCACCCGACTCCAGCGCTCAAACTCACATCAACACAACAAATCTCTACCATCCTTCTACGCTCCTGTTCGTCTACAGCTGAGTCTGTCATCTGTGGTAATTACAGCCTGTCATGGGGCGTTACCTTCTAATACAGGCAAAGTGATGTGCCTGATGCCTGCTATTCATTTGGGGGGGATAAACGTGCTTTTATAGCCCAAGTCGAATTTTCGCACAGGGACTTGTGCAGCAAACAAAGCAGCTGTTCCTCCATTATTGATTATTTCCTTTATGAGGGCACAGCAGGGGGGTTGAGTGCAATTTTAACTTCCTTAAATCATGTTTTGAGTGAGCTGCTTGGTGTTTAACTAAAGCTCTATTCATTTTTGTCCTAATGAATGTCTGAACTATGCAGTGAAGACTTGTAATAATTTGCTTCTAAAGATTTTAAAGCAACAATCATCTTGGTGTGCTGCCATTTTTGATCACTTCTGCACCTGTGACAAAAAGCAGGCATTAACATTTCAATTAAATGCACTAGAACCACACATACATACATATATATATATATATATATATATATATATATATATATATATATATATACATACATAAATGCTGAATGTCCCTCTTTTCTCTTCCTCTCCTCTGGAACAGAAGAGATGAGAGATTACAGATTCCGCACCACCGCTGCTTCAACATGTTTAGCCCTGCTTTTAAGAAGGCCTGCTTGCTGCGGCTCACAGTAGGTCCGACATTGAAATGTCAAAGCTATTAGCTCAAATTACAATGGCTGAGGATGCGTTTAGTGCCCATTTAGCTGTACAAAGCTTCCCACTATGCACACAATCATTTTGAAGACGCTGCCAGAGTCTGCCTGTTCTCAGGTTTCTCTCTTTATCATCCCTGAAACCCACTCTTTCATTTCAGATGCTATGCATCAGACGCTACATTATTTGGCAGGACCCTGGATGCACGGTCATGGACGGACGTATCCATTTACGTACGTACATAGAGGGAGCATAACTTGAGCTCTCCGTAAACCTTCGCAATTACGTACGGAATGAACACAGAAGGCTCCGTCCGTCTCCGTATCCGTCTTTAACGTAGAGCATAAATGGGCCTTTAGTGCTTCCTAGTTTCTCACCCGTATCTTACTTCTAGGGAGAACAACGCGAACAGTCCGAAAGATGTGAAATTTAGACATCAAGATATTTCTGGAGATACCCTTGAGATGGGAAGATTGATATCACTCTCATTGCTTTATGGCAAATATGTCGCTGGAGCCGCCAGCCAGTTAGCTTAGCTTAGCTAAAAGACTGGGAGTGGTGTAAAAGCTAGCCAAGCTTTTGGACGCTTTTCTAGACTTCAAGAGTGACTGGCCCCTAATTGCTTTACCTTTGGACAGAGGCAGGTCAGCTGCTTGCTTCTACTTTTTGCTAAGCTAACAGCCTCACAGCACATATCTACCATGCAGACATGAAAGCGGTATCGATGTCCTCATCTAGCGCGTGGCGAGAAAGCGAATGAGGCGTGTTTACGAAAATGCCAAGAGCTGCTTTAAGTGGAAGGCCAAAGTTTTGATCCCCCCTTACATTCATCTTCAAGATAAGAGTATCAAAAAGAATGTATAGATTTTCGCTTTCAAGGTAGACATGTGAAGAGATTATTCCTGGAGATACTCTGGGCAAGGATTTATGAGCTGACGCAAAGAGAGAGGGGGGGGGGCAAAGCACATTGCTGTCTCAGTTATTGCAAGCGGACCTTCTTGTGAAGTGAAGGTCAAGATTATGGCAGGATGAGGGAATTAAGTGTGTTTTTTGGAGTATTGTGTGGGCAGGGATCTCGTCCGATTGTCATTAGGTCTTGATAAAATATATAAACACTAGAACCAGATTGTGAGCAGATGTGGAAGAAATTCAGGGGCTGTGACATCTGTCACATAGTATGTAGTGTAAATGGAACCTTTTCCATGTGTGTCATCAGAATGGATTGCCGATTTTGAACTCATCCTTAATCAAACCGAGCTGCTCTGGGGTATTAGCTCTTGTAAGCAGCCAAGTATACTTAGTATGAGCCAGATGATGCCGATACGCTTGATTCAATTAAAAGTCTAAATCAGAGGCTAACGAGACTGTCAGCACTGTGGTATCAGAGGTTCGGTAATTACCTTTGTTGTCACAGTTGGGCTAAGATGGGACAGGGTTAGGCTGAGCTAGGCTTGTGAAACACACGAGCCTCTTTTTATGATCTCGTCAGCCGAAGCAGACTTCTCTTCCTCAAGGGAAATATCTTTTTATACAACCCAGAGTTTTTACATGGATGCTTGAAATCTTGCAACACTGATAAGGGTTCGTCAAAAAATAGC
This sequence comes from Chaunax sp. Z400, assembly GCA_037577475.1. Lineage (NCBI taxonomy): Eukaryota > Metazoa > Chordata > Actinopteri > Lophiiformes > Chaunacidae > Chaunax > Chaunax sp. Z400. The sequence continues at coordinate 18,677,879 of CM075204.1, forward strand.
CTTTAGTGCTTATTGTGAAGCAACATCACATTTCACTGTGCAAATATTTACATTTGCATGTTATTTCTGAAGACTACAGGGATTTGGGGGGGGGGTAAAAAATCTCTTAACAAGACATCATGGGAAAATTTCTTATTCACTTCCTTCCAGTAGTTTGGTCATTACCACTTACACTCTTATGTCTAAGATAAAAATGAAGCTATAGCCACAGCCCTTCTACACAGCCTGTTCACTCTATTAAAAAATTGACTGCAATTCACCTAGAGGAGAAAACAAAAGAAAACAAATTAATCACATTCATTTGAAGGACTAGTTTGACTTTTTTTTTTTTTTGGAAATACACTGCAGCCTTGGAGGTTCTGGTCGTTGAATTTTGTTATTGTTTCCCCATGCAACCAGCCTTTGTGCAAATCTAACTAGCTGCAGGCTCCTGCTATGTTTTCACCAGCCAGACGTGAGAGTGATCTCATTTTATTCTCTTCAATAATGCACAATGTCTCCTTTAATTCTGTCAACCCTATAAAATTAATAATGATAGGAGAAAAGGGCTGCTTTGGTATCATTGGGTTTATATTTCGCCCTCCAGGGGAGGTTACCTCCTTCATGATGTGATAGACTGGAGTTTGCAGTTTGTTTGAATGTCCTTATAAAACCTTTTATCGAGCAACATTTTAATTCATCCTGAGAGCTAGCCCAGCTCCCTGTTGTGTCTGTAGACTCCTATCCTGTTTTGAAATTCTCTCCCCAGCTGGTGCAGTGCTCATGCATGACTCACCTAAGCCTGCTCCTCCGATCTTCAGCCTGTCTGGCTGCCGTTATGTGGGTTATGGAGCCGCTCTGAGGGTCTCTTCTCAACCATGACATAACAACACCTGTAACAAGCAGTCAGTTGGCTTTAGGTGCAGCTCAGGCCTTTTGAAAGGTTGGCTTATAGGGGAGTGGAGGATGGCTGCTTCACAAGAGGGGTTTGGCTCTCCTGCATGTTTACCAGGGGTTGAGTTTGTGCAGGTAAAGTTTGGTTACGTTCACATTTCATGCCTCATTTGTTCTGGTTTTTCGATCAGATCAGATTTGGTTATCTTGACAGTTCACATTCATAATTATAAGTGACCTGTATCAAGCTCTAATGTGAACGTATTTGTCTTCTACATCACCAAAAAACAAAAAACAAAACAAAAAAACAGCTTTGATGGATTTTTGCCTTTAAATCAAAAAAAATCTGAGTTAAGTTACTACAGCCTGGTAATGTGAACGTAGCCTTTGTCTTGTGTAGGCGTACCCTTGTGCGCATGTGTGTGCACACATTCACTTCATCCATGACATGCAATGAAGTGATGTGTGGCAGATAAAGTCCAAAAGATAATTTGAGTGGAATTAGTACATTGAATAATAAGGGAATCCTCTCGTTAAAAGAGCCCAGGCCAAATCACTACCCAAATTATGCTCAATTTTAGCCGAGGCGTCATTATTGGTGAACATATGCTCGTCACTACCTTGCCGGGGTTTTGTGAGTTTGCGTGCACGTGGATGTAAGCGCGTGCAAAGAAGCGCACACTCTCCCTCTCTTTCCCTCTGTGTGTATAGTGTCAGGAGAACCCCAGGGGGTCCAGCAGAAGCTCATTTGATTGCAGCCTCACAGCTGGCTCACAGTGTTAGCCGGCCAGGCTCGGAGTGAAAGTGAAGAATTACCTGATGCAGCTTGTGTGGCATTGGGTTTCACTTTGGCCTCCACAGCCAAAAAAAGGGAGAGGAGTGCAAGAAAATCAGGGATGGGAGCAGAAACAGAGGAGACAAAGCATGGATAGAGATAGATGGAGATGGGGTGGAGGCAGGCAGGTGTGGCCATGGCCTCTATCATAATGAAGCAGGGAGGAAGAGAGAGTACACCTGTTCATCAGTGATCAAACACTCTTATATACACTCTATATGCACACACTCACAGCATATTTGTTTGCACGAGAACACATATATGCTGCAAGAGAAACGCCTAGTGTTTGTCCACACAGATGGTTTTGCTGGAGTTCGATTTGAATCCAACGGCAGGCTGAAGCCCTCGCTCAGTGTAACAGCAGATCCTCATGCTGTTGGGCAATTGGGCAACGACATGGAATAGCCTAATTTAGAGGCAGATGACTGGAAGTCCCTGAACAGAGGAAAAATAGAATCACAGGCAGGGAGACACAGTGAAAACCATGAGAGGTGTTGGCATGAAAAGAAAGGAGATGAAGAGCTGAAGAGAGAAAGTAAAATGCTCAACAGTACACAGACAATCCCATTGAGGACTGCTGTCATAAATCGTTCTGTGCAGCGTAGGAACATCCCGGATTCATCTGTTTTGTCTGGAGTGTCACTGCTTATACAGAGAAATTCACGAAGACAGACAAGAGGAAGGCACAGCTAGAGAGAGGAGCTGACAGTGAGGAAGAGAGGAAGGAAGACAGAGAGACAGATGAGAGAGGAAACAAAGACACAGAAAAGTAGACCGTTGGGTTTGACTTCTTTGTGAAACCAGGCGAGTCGCCCCCTGCTGACCTTTAGAAAGAATGCAGGATTAGTTGTGTGGACTACAAGGGTAGCAGTTGGGGGAAGCGGTATAAGCTAACACTGCCAGCTAGCTAGCTTCATATTTACTTTGCATACATGAGAGTGGTAGCAATCCTCCAAACTGAGGTAAGTGCATTTCTTGAAATGTCGAACTATTCCGTAAAGAAAAATAAAATTAATATTCCAGCTGTAACGTCACCTGGTCTAATCTTCCTGCATGCAGACCAATCTTTTTGCTCCAGTCTCTAAATACTCTTGAGCCTTTTACTGGATCTCAATAGAATTTTGTCTGAAAGAGCACTTCATGAAAACAACCGGCATGTCATGGTGTCAATGCCAGAAGCTGAAATTAGCATAAGGAGATGGTGTATTTATTGCTCATTATCATGACTGAAGCATGAGATGAGTTAACCTGACCTGTCACATCACCTAAAAGGCTCGTTGCATTTTAACGCACAAAATGAGCCTTACATATTAAGATTGTCTGACTGATTGAGTCAACTCTAATTCAAAACACTGAAGGAGATTAAAACCTCTGAGGCAGCCCTTGTGGCGGCGCTTTAACGGTGCCTTCAAGGACACCGTCAAGTCCCAACTGTTATGTGAACAGTTTATATTTTATTATTTTCTTGATGGCTTTCTTTGATTGCCTTCTTCGTTGACCGTTCTGCTGGAGGCCTGCCTCTCATCTATTCCCTTAACTGCAGCTTCACCCCCAGTTGCTACGCCGCTGTTTCAGGTTGAGCTGTTTTAATCCCCTTGCAGTTGATCATATTTGGTTTAATTACCTCTTCGAGGACCAGAGGAGCAATAGAAATCATGACCTGATGCATATTCGATAAATTGACTGAAACAGCAAATGGAAATGTCTACCCTGTGATGCGTATTTTTCTGTGCCTTGAGAATTTATGCGAGAATGACCTTCAGATGTTGTCTTTCTCACTTGTGGGCAAAAGGAAAAGAAATCAGCAAGGGGAGCCTGGCTCCACGCTCAAGACTGCTTCACATACGGTTTGTTTCTAGCAGCATGATACTAGAGATGAGTAAAGAAGCTATGAATAATTCAGTTTAGAGCTCTATGCAGTAGCTTTAACATGTGTAATATCATGCATTACCCCGGCGCAGTCCTGAAAAGTCATTTTTCATGCATCTCCCTTCTTGAAGCTGGACTGGAACGTCATGTGTCTTGACGCCCACAACGAAGAAGAAAAAAGTGAAGCGATGAAGTGTAAAAACTCCGTCCTCATGTCTCGATGTATTTAATGAACTCACAGACCACAGTCGAGTACATCATTACCTCCACTTTTGCCGCTCGATGTAAAGGACGTACCGAAGTATGTACGGGTCGACAGATAGAACGTTTTACGGACCTTTAGAGTGATGCAAAGGAGGAAGCAAATTAAACATGACAGAATCACATAGGCCATCAGTTTAGATCATCAGGTATGTCTTGGTTCTCTTGCAAACAGAAAACAAAGAGTTAAGGCCATCAAGGGAGACAAATGTCTCTGAGTTGTTGTTTTCTGAACGTACACTAGTCTGTATTTCTTTTTAATGGCAAGGTAAGAAGCTCGCCTGAGAGGAAAAATGATAATGTAGCCCACCTCACTTGACACAAATCAAGAGTTTATGTTTCTAATATTGTGGAAATTCTTCCGCACTTGCCTCAACTTGTCTTGAAAGGTGCACATTTGTTACCTTTAGCTCGGCTTTGATGTCTGCTGACACCTTTTTATCCTTTTCCTATAATCAGGAGAAGATGAATTAAAACCGAGTCTTGACCTGGGTGCCGGGCCACAGCTGTGGCTGTTTTCTTTATTTACTCACCAGTGACGTTTACCAGCGGCTAAGAGATTGAAGTTGCGACATCAGCGGCTGACTTTTATTACCCGGGGGTCCTTTGTATTCCTGGCTGTCTGCTGCGAAAAAGCTCTCTATTGATTGTCTCAGTGCAGGAGAGGAGGGATTTGGAGACATGCTCAGGCCCTGAAAAGACTTGACTGTGTGGAAATCTCTGCGGAACATATATCAAGCTTTTTAAGCCGGGTGTTAATGCAGGAAATGATCGTTTTCTGTCTCTTTTTTCTTGTTTTTTTGTTGTTGTAATTGCTCTTAGTGTCGCCTCAAGCTGTGAATACTGTGTGTGCATGCAGCATATGTGTGTAGGTCAACGTGTGCTTGCATGCACAAATCCTCTGTATATACACTTGAATCAACTGTGCGCACATTTATTGGCTTGTACTGCATTACAAAGAATTAACTGACTGAATAACTTATGGTCTCACTGTACTAATTAAAACAGCTTGCTCTCACAGTGATGGTGCAGCCGTCGTAAGGCTGTAATTAATTTCTGTAATTAATTTTTGAATGGATGCTTTTTGGAAACGATGATGTTCTGAGGACTACCAATGTGCAGACGCTACCGTCGTGTGTAGTTTGGCTAAGATATCATTCTTAAAAGTGATTCATTAATGTACGGAGGCACACAAATTAATTTCTAGCCCAGTCAATTCCACTGCAGACTCAGTGTTTATTGTCCTTTTACTAAAAGAGACTGTTTGGTAATGAATGATGAGCAGATTTCCCAGTTTCAAAGGCAGAAAACATAAAATATCTCTCTCAACCATCTGCAATGGCATTCTTTAAAGGCCTGTAAACATATTTCCCACAGACTCAGTGTGGTAGTTAATTAATTCGGAGGCTGTATCATATCCCTGCATATTATAGTGAGGAGGCAAGATGTTGCCAACAAGTCGTCCTTGCCAGCAGCCTTATTATCAGTCAATAATGAATTCAGATGTCTCAAATGGCTTCACTCACACAATACAGGCTTAACCCTCCTGTTGTGTTTGTTTCTTGTTAACTAGTTTGATGTTCCCGGTCAAAAAGGACTGTTTCATTCTAGCTGATTATAAATCCATAATAATACATATATTATCACCTAATGTTGTGTTTCATCTCTTTATCAACTCAAGTTCTTGTGAACATTACAAGTTTTGAATTTCCACTTGTTATTTATGGCCTGTAGGCCTCATTGATCTGAGCTCATATCACTTGGCCAATGTGCTGCAACAGAATGAGCTGTGAGCAAGGCCTCAAAACAGCTTTATATAAAAAGTTGTATATATCATTGAAACAATGTTGTGGTTGTTTTTGACAATTGCCATCAGGTGTGGTTTCCATGGGGTAAAATTCTATTGGGGAAAGGTTCCTGTGGGAGATAACATGGAGGCCCAAAAGGGGCGTTTCTAATGACTGGTCATTTTTGACCAGGAACACCAAGGGTGTACAAAAGTTCAATAAAGCACCCAAAATGTAACAAAAATTCTCAAAATGTATTTTGTGTGTTCAGATGCCATGTGTGAAAAAAGACATGGCATCTTATGGCAAACAGATGAAATGAACTACTTTTCTTTTTGAGAGAAAACTCGTAAATCTGTCACAAAAGGGTTAAAAATCTGCATCCACCCGTGGCTATCACGCCACATGTGTGTTTATGTGCTGTGCATGTACGCCTGCGCCACATGCGACAGAGAATCTGAGGGAACGGCTGACCCAGAAAGCAGTACAAGGGATGTGAGGCATTGCCCTGTCGAGCTCTCCACCCTACCATTCATTCCCATCAAGACCTGTAATAATGCTTGTACTCTCTGCTGAAATTGCTTTCTGCCTTTCGGGTCAGTAAAACTGGACTGCGGGATGGGGGAGGGTGTTTTTTTCTGTGTAAGTGTTTTCTTTGTTTTGTGTGTGTGTGGTAGTTAGCAGACGGGGCCGGTGGTCAGCCGCCACCCTACGGTCATATTAACGAAGTGATTTATATGTGCAGAAATCTCAGGCAGCCCTCGAATGGAGGTTTGCGACACAACGTAATGGAGTGCATTTCTACATCTCTCCTTTTTCTCTGGTGCTCACCTCTTGCCACACACAAACCTTTGAATTCAGTGCAGTGATGTGATGAATAATGCACTTCGTCGTATTTTTCCACTGGGTGATTTTCACTTTTCACCCCTGAGCAACACAATGACAGCCAAATATCTCTATCTTTGTAGCCAAAGAAGGAGGGAACAAATAAATTCTTTGCCCCTCTTTGCCTGATGATTGCAGGTTAACAAGAGCCAGTATAGTTTATATGACAGCAACAAACTGAAAAAAGAAATTGTTTGTTCTAAAATAAATTACCATCGGTAATTTGCTTTCAAACCTGCGCACCGCTTGATTGGTCGCGAGGTAATTGGTAGCTTTTCTTTGACAACGTGCTGACTGACCCGCCTTGATATTCTCAATGATGTCGCGACGGCTCGTCAGCCACTCTGGGTTCTTTTTGAGAAATCACAACCAATCATGGCGAATTATGCAAAGAGCTCTTAGAAATGTGAAGAGCTGAAACTGTAGGGGAGGCCGGGTCGGTTGAATCCTAATTATTAAAACTTTACAATATTTTTGCTCTGAATCCACACTTGAGGCACGACTTGCATTGATTTTCCAGAAGAACTCACTGATGGAAGGGGCGCACTTGAAGTTCCCTTCTAGTGCTTTCTGATGACAGCTAAAGGCGACTGTTAAAACGGGTGATTAAGCAGGAACTGATTGTTCTCTTCCTTTTGAAATTGAGAAGCTATATGCTGTATCAGCTCCTGTAACAGCATTGTCATCAACATCTATTTTACCATTAGGGCGACACTGCACCCTTGCGCTGCACTTTACTCATCTTCTTTACACTGATATGGGCAGATATGCGTAAAGGACAAAGAGTTGTTTTAAAGGAGTAGTGTCATGTTTTATGTACAACGTAAGAATGACCATTAAAGGAAATCTCTATCTGAGCCGTTGTTATGTTTTTGAGTTTTTTAATATTGTGGATATTCTGTGTAGTTTCATGTCATTCATTCTCTTCTCACCATCTCTTTTCAGTGTTTCCATCTCCAACTCCTGATCTGTCACCTGTCTGAACACCTGCTCCCCATCACTCATCAGCCCCGGTACTCCCTAAGCCAAGCAGTAGCTCAGGGTACACGTCTTGTTTCTCCTTTATATTAAGGTCCGCTGAGGTTGGGTCCACTGTCAGATGGGCAATTGGTATTTCTTTTTTCTGTGATTGTTGAGGGAGCAAAATAATTTGTCCACAAAACTGCATTACAGTTACTCGGCCCTGAGGCCAAAAAGGAAAAGGAAATTTCGACTATTTAACTTTTACTGCAGCTGCACGGTAATTACTACAGACTGCAGGTCATGTTTTCTGCATTCGGCCAGTCAATAAGAAAAAGTAGACCTAACAAACTAGGCTCATGAATTAAATACAGTGCATTGACAAGAGGTTGTTTTTTTCACCGGTGTTGAAATGCTTAGAGGTGGATTTTCTTCCTTTAAACACATTCTGCAAACATTTGAATTACCTGCGCTTCGACTGAAAAGACTGTTGGCTCTCTGTGTTAATTGTGAATGCCTTTTATTTCTGCTTGCTTCCGATAAAAACTGGCATCATAATAGAAAATGTATTATATTTCTACTGTATTTATTGCTAATCTTTTATGATATCTAGATTATGTTGGATGTTTAAGCCCTAGGATTCCTTTTTTTGTGACTGAGGAATCTTTTGTGCAGTGGAAAAGGCCTTTACTGCAGAGGCTACACTATTAGAGCTGTCCTGGGCCACAGGGAGTGGATTGCCTATTTGTTGCATCAGTGGCTTAGCAGTCACAGAGGTGGCTATGGGGAGTGTGTGCAGGGCCTTGGAGGAATCCACTGTCTCCTAACTTTTTCGGAACAATTATTGAATTCCATCTGAAAATGTGAAACAGTCGTGGAAACAAACAGATGTCCAAATGGAAATGGCATTAAATCAAATGGATCGTTAATGTTGCAATCTGTAATATGTCAGTCCTGATTGATTTTATGACACCTGTGGTTACAGTTACATTTCAATCATGCGAGACAAGTGAACAAAGTAAGATAATTGTTTATTACAGCAAATTATATGTGATCATTTTCAAAAACATTTTTGACACTTAGATTCTTCATGGAAATTGTGATCGAAGAGCATCTGAGCTGAGCGACAGCAAGAAATCTGTTGCCAAATCCCCCTTGTGAAGTCTAGGGGGTGGTGGTGGCGGATGACTCCGCTGAGACTGACGAGGCTGATAAAACGATGAAGTGGGGTTATAATCTTGTTGACTGAACTTTCACTAGAGCTTCATGTCAGCAGTATAAAGCAGTGACACAACACGTTGCGTTTCCGGTGGCTGCTTCACTGTAAAAGCCATCGCCAGGGTTCATCCAGTTAAATCCATTTCATGAGTAGAGAGTGAGGCTGATGCTGTTGAGATAAAATCAACGAATAAAAGCTACTGTATAGGGAGATTATTACTGAATGTACAGTAAATTGCATTTAGAAGCAAAGTGACACTTCGTAGTGGAATTTTTAGTTGCATCTTCAGTCTATAAAACTACTTGATATAATGAATTATTATTTTCTTATGTTGTCTCACTGATTATGTTGGCTAAGCTGCAGAACGAGTAGTATACAAACCCCAGATATTGATTACAATTCAATGTGAATCCAGGAAACCGATGAGCTGCTAATGTCTGAAGAGCTCTTTCTGCAGGTACACGCTACTCACCTCTCTGGCCGGCAGCCAGATTTCATCCAGGCTGCAGCCACAGAAAATCTAATACAGATGACTTCATCATTTTTGCCTAGTGACCTTTCTGGCATCCTTTCCTCCACTCCTCCCCTCTTCTTCCTCCTCCTCCTCCTCCTCCTCCACACAGACACACATACTCTTGCTATACAACCTTCCCACAGTCCCTGCAGCTCTTTAAATCCACACCCTGCCAGTGTCTGTCTCGTTGTATTTCGCTCTCACCTTGCCTCCCCTTCCACTGCACCTCCTCTCGTCCTACCCGCCGCACTCCCTTCCCCTCCCCAAGGGCATTATTCATAGTGAGGTTGAACACAGCCTCAAGGTTAAGTGCCAGCGCGTGTGCTGCTGAAAACTCTGCTGAGTTGTGCCTGGTGTCGTCGGCGTCACCGATGTCATTTGGCAGCTGCACTGATCACATCTTGTCCTGAAACCAATGGGTCCTTGGCCGCTGCCACTGCAAGCAGACGCAAGTACAGGCAATCAATAGGTTTCAATATGGCCCTGCTGGTGACTGTGAATGAAACTCAATTTTATTTTGCAAGATTGTGCATTTATTAGATGAACAGATATTGATGGCAGGTTTGGCAAGCTTCTCCTTTCCTATACACACACACAGGCCAGATTCAGTTCAACTCTGGATGGATCAGTGTTTTTATAAGGACATCACCACCGTCCGGGGTCCATCCCGGAGAGGAGAACTCTGTTTTCTCCGTGTTTGATTATTCTTGTACTACTGCTGGCTCATAGAGTCTTTCCTCTGACATGTTTGCCTCTATCCTTTTAATCTTATCATCCATATGAACCACATCTTCCTTTTTGGCCTTTAAACCCTTATAATACATTATACACTCCCTGTAGTCATGTAGGTCATTGATTCCTAACCAGGGGTACTTGTGACTTCGGTTAACTAGCAAATAAGCAAAAGTCCATCCATCCATTTTCCTCTGCTTATCCGGGTCCGGGTCGCGGGGGCAGCAGCTTCAGCAGAGAAGTCCAAACCTCCCTCTCCCCAGCCAGCTCCTCCAGCTCTTCTGGGGGTTCGCCAAGGCGTTCCTGAGCCAGCTGAGAGATATAATCCCTCCAGCGCATCCTGGGTCTACCCTGGGGTCTCTTCCAAGTGGGACATGCCTGGAATACCTCCCCAAGGAGGCGTCCTGACCACATGCCCGAACCACCTCAACTGACTCCTCTCGATGTGGAACAGCAGTGCAGCCGCTGACTGAGCTCCTCACCCTATCTCTAAGGGTGAGCCCAGACACCCTGCGGAGGAAGCTCATTTCAGCCGCTTGTATCTATGATCTCGTTCTTCCGGCCATTACCCAGAGCTCATGACCGTAGGTGAGGGTAGGAACGTAGACTGACCGGTAAATCGAGAGCTTCACCTTGTAGCTTAGCTCCCTTTTCACCACTACAGACCAGTACAGAGTCCGCATCACCACAGACGCTGCCCTGATCCATCTATCAATCTCCTGCTCCATTCTTCCCTTACTCGTGAACAAGACCAAGAGATACTTGAACTCCTCCACTTGGGGCAGCAACTCATCCCTGATGAGTTTATTGCTGAATAAATAAGATATAGCTTTAAGTGATGACAACAGTTTAAAAAAAGCAAATAGTGGATAAATGACTAAAAAGTCCATTTCCTGCCAATCCCAAGTGGTAGCATAGCAGATGTAATCTTGAAATGAACATTTACTGTTGAAATCAATTCAAGTGAAATCATTTATAGTGATAATGAAGGGTTACATCGGCTCATCTGTCGGTGCTGTGAGGGTTCATTAGGGAATGTAGGTTTTCTGAGGCCGTGCATTATTAGGTTTTCGGAGAGTCAGACCCTTGCAGGTCTATGGATGTCCATGTGTGTGAAAGAGAGGCAGAGAGAAAATGCTGAGCCCAGTCAGGAGTTAATACAATTATAGGGGATCAGGTGTTTTCTCTCCTCACTATTTGATTAGGACCACTTCACCGGCTGCGTGATCAAACCACACATAAACTCAACCTACACCAGGTGAGCAATCACATCTAGTTTAGTGAAGGCCCGTCTCTATCCGCCATCCTTCTCCTAGATGAAGACATCGCTCCTCTTCTCCTCCCAACCTCCCCGAAAAACACACTCATGCACAATTGTTCCGATTTTTCCCAGCGCATCCTACGGCTATCCTCGCCCTCTTGTTCCCACCTCTTCTCTCTCTCTCTCTCTCTCTCTCTTCTTTCCGCCTGTCTCTTACTTTCTCACACACACCTCTTCACACCCAGGGATGAGGATGGGTGATTTCAAGGTGTTCGGAAGCCGATCATCTGTGTTTACCGCGCCGTGCCGGGTGTAAGGCTGCGCTTACAGGTCCTGAGGCTTGATGTCCACTTCAGGGAGGGAGTTGCAGAGATTTAGTGGGATTATTTGAGGTAGAGTAGAAGCCGCTGGAGCGATAGAGGAGCCTCTGACAAAGTGGAGCCATGCAGTAGTGTATATACACAGAAATGGGGCAAAAAAATGCTCACAAATGCACCTCCTACGTGGCTGAGCTTCATTTATCACAAGGACTCTGTTGAATTAGATATTCTTTTGGTCATTCCCTACTCAAAATAGCATGCTGGGAAATGAACACATTACCTAGTCCCATTTATATTTTATCTTCTCTGCAGGTGACTTCCAATACACGTTTTTCATTAGCCCTCAAGATTTCTAAGTCGAACTACAGCTGAGAAGTGCCTGCAGTGTGAGGCTGTGTAATTTCACCTGAGCAGAAATGATGCCTTTTTTTTTTTTTGATGTGTAAATTTCTAAGCCCGGTGTCCTCAAGAGCTCGACTGTTATCTAACAGCCACCTGTCATTGGCTGAGATATGTGCGGATCAATTTTTATCGAGGTCCATATTTGGCTCCCAGCGCAACCTTGAGACCGACATGACGACGCGGTGCACTAAACGAAGGCTCCGTAGTCAGGTGAGGACAGGAGTTATTACTTTCATACGTGGGCTGAAGAAGATGAGCAGGAAGTGAAGGTGGGAATGAGTTACAGACTTGAACTCTCCTCCTGTCCCTGCTCATTTTCATCTCCAAATTACCTAGCCTGGCCTCGGCGTGCAATAACTGTAAATCACAGCATGAGAGGAAATGATTTTGCTATTTCCAAAGGACGGGGAAGCCGCAGTGGTGCATAACTAGATATGGGATCAAAGGGAACCAAAAGACTCATTAGAAGCATCAATAATGAGGTGTGGGGGTCTCGGGTTCATGGTCACCCGTCCAGAGGTTAATAGATAAAAGGAATCTCGTGTCGCTAACATCCCATTGACGCTGATGCTCATCATCTCTGAATATGCAACGAGACTCGGCATTCATCAGCTCTCCCTCTTTGACAAAATGGAAACAGATGATCTGAATTAAATTTACAAGCTCCATCCTTCAGAGAGGAGACAGGCGTCTTCGTCCTTTTGATGCCGAGAGTTGGGGTTTTTTTTTTTCAAGACATCAAACCCGATTCCCCTTGTCAAGAGCTGTTGTCATAGCGACTCATTGACTGGCTGAGACGAACGCTCGCTTCCATTGGACGTGGTTAACGTCTCATGACTGAGTGAATGAGGCAATGTGACAGCGGAGACTTTTGATTTGGTTCATTACGCCCGGCGACCGACGCTTCCTGGCACTTGAAACGGAACGTCAGCTGAGTTTGTTTTTTTTCAAATTTCAGAGCAAATGTTTGTGACTGACGCTCGTCCTCCTGTGCTCCTCGACAGCGAGGGAGAAGCACCTCATCAACCCGATTTTCATAACGCGATTATCCTTGTTGGTTCATGCATAAGACACAAGCCACTCTCCTCTGTTTGAGTATTAGTTTGGGAAATGCAAATCAATTGGATATGCAGCTGAGTAAACTTCGCTTCAGCCTCCTCCTCTGTCTCCATATGCAGCATTGTTATCCTATGGATTAGAACAGTTTAGAGGGAATATCTGACATAGTGAGGGATGGAGATGGATCAGTGCTGCTTTCAGGATACGTCTCTTTTGGACAGAAAGTTTGAAATCATTCCAGTTACATCATTACATCTTATGTGGGCTCTGGTAGAAAAAGTATTTACTCAAGTACTCAAGTATCTATCTAGTTTTCTGGTTTCTTTACTCCTCTATGACATCATATCTCTGAATACCGGAGTATCTCTGGGTTGTGGACAAAAGAAGAGAGTTGAGGGCATCTTGTGTTGCCGCTGTAATCATTTGTCTTCATGTGGAGCTTTTGTGTCTCCCTCTGTGTCTTTGTATTCCCTGTCTCCTGTTAGTTCATCATTGTTTCCTCCTTGTGTCTTCCCCTTTAAGGTTTTTCCCTCCAGTGTGTGATTGTCTGATTGTCTCCACCTGTTGCTGATTGGCTCCTCCTCCCTGGTGCCACCTGTTGGTCATTCCCTCGTTATCCCAGTGTATTTAGTGTGTGATTTCCTGTTGTTTGTCGCCAGTTCATCAATGCTGGTTTCTCATGTTCCAGCCATTCTTCTAGTGTTTCCTGTGCTTTCAGTGAGTTTTCTTATTTTTTATCTTTTTTTTTTTACTCCTGCCTGTTTGGTTTTCCCTTCAGGCTTTTGATTTGGATCTCTTGTTCTGAGCTCTTGTGTGCCGTATTATCTGCCTGTTTCTGGACTCGCCCCCTGATACTGCATCCTGTTTTTTATCTGCTCATTGTTGTTTCACTCATCTCAATGGAAACGTCCTAACTGGTTATAAAACACACTGTACCACGCTTAAATGTTGGGATGCAATTAGTATTACAAAAGTAATTAGCTACCTGTTTGATGAGCACAGCCATCTTTATTTAATATTGAAAACATTGCTTATTACAGTCTTACATCTGCATGAAAGTATCCTGTAAATTTCCTCTGTATGGCTGTCTAATGACTTGTGATAATGACTATTGGCCTTATTTTCTGCAGCAGATGTGAGCTGCTGTCTATTAGCATATTTTATTTCCCTTCCAGCTGCTTTTGAAGCTCAAATATTGTCAACCACAAAGTATTTTTCTCTGGGAATTATCCCCGCGAACAAATCAAATTAAAACACAAAGCAGATCACTGATGTTATTTTTTGCAACTTTTCCTATTGCTGCAGTTTTTGTCTGAATTTTAATTTGCTGCTGGGTTTGTTTAGGATGATTTTGTGCAAAGCACCTCAATGCTTTATGCCAGCTTTTTTTTTCACAGGCAATCAGCATATTTGAGAAATTCTTTTATTTACTTTGCAACTTTAAAAGTGACACAGTGCAGACTCTGGTACATATTATTTGCTGAGTGTCTAACATGGTGCTGTGCCCAAACTATTAGAGCTTTTCTATAGGCCCATACTGAGACAGGACTTCTACATCCTCTCCTGTGTGTGTGTGTGTGTGTGTGTTTAACGTCATTATTTGTTTTATAGATTTACTCACAATCCTTAAGCTTCAAGTTCCTTTCATGCAGATTTGATTTAAAGTCTTCCTCAAAGTCAGACGCATGAGAAAATCAATAAATTAGATTTTTTTTTTTTATTAAATTAATTTGAAAGGAAAGTTTGTACTTTTCCGTAAGAAATATATATGAATTTCTGTAGGGACTTGTGTCGGGAATGTGATCCACGTGGCTCACATGCAGCTGCAGCGGCTCTTGATCTAGACATTCAGCGTGTATATAGATAAATAAAAATCAGGTACAGGGTATTTTTTAAGTTTCTTTCTCTCTGAACAAGGGTAAACAAAAATCACTTCATTTTCAATCATCGATAAAGGCAAAGTCAATATAGAAAAATCGGACTGGCAGTAAAGGCACCACAGCAGACACTACATAAGGTAACCGCCATGCACAGGTCGAGGTAAACAGTGTCCCAGACTCAACCCTTTTTGCATTTGCATCATGATTTGATCTATTGTTAATATAAAAATATTGATTATAGCAGCTTTATCATTGCTTTACCATATTTGTCTGCTTGTAATGAATCATTTTGCCTTTGACGAGTACAATAATTCATTCCAGTGTTTTCATCATACCCTAATTTAATCATCGTGCACGTCTTCAAGCAATTATTTTGTGATTTCTCCCTCCTCATGTCTGTTATCTTCAGTCGTGGGCTTCCCCTCGTCCCTGAGTTGATTGAGTGTGTCGTTTGTTGTCTGCTGCATTCACAGTGCTGTCACGTTTTTTTCTTTTTCTTTTTAGAAGTAAACAGTGCTGATCTAATTATTTACCCCTTCTGAGTTGGTTCCTTTTCTAACCGTGAATGTCATCAAACTTTTTAATTCTATGCTCTGCTTCAGACACTAATTTATGGATTTTCTTTAACACTTCAATATTGTTTCTTACTACACTTCATGAACATTTGGCACTGACTCCTTCAAACTCATCTTTGATTTTGAGCTGAGGCCCTTACCTTTGCTAGTCTGTTTCCACGTCATTTTGCTTGTAGGTTGGTTTTGGTAAACAGACAGCACTCAGAGAGCGCATACCTCCATCAAGGCTGCACAGTTTCCCCATGAGGCTCATTTCTTAATGCAATTTGTGGCTGCCCTTCAATCTCCCTGTGGCACACCTCCGTTCTCTAAACAAATCTTTAATGGAGCTGACCTCCACAGGAGCCTGATCTGCAGGTGCAATTCTTCTTCATTCATCTCCCTGAGGAACACCTTGAGCAGGCAGTGAATACTGAACAGTGCATTGCAGGCCTGTAATGATTCTGATCTAATGGATTGTTCCTTGGGCCATACCCTACCTCTCCAAAAAAAGGAATCAAAATCAACTTTTAACTTTGTGTGTAAAGTTCTTCTAGCAGACAAACAAACAAACAAACCAACGGTGGCAAAAACATGACCTCATTGGCGAGCTTTCATTCGAGTATAATCACTTAAAAATGAGAATCATTGTGTTTTCGTTACTTAAGAATGAGCTTTTCTATCTACAAAGGGTCTTCTTCTGCCATGTCGTAGCATCTTGTTTCTACAGTAGCCCAGAGTGGACAAATCAAAGAAACCGGAGCTGCTTCTGTTGTGAAGGGTGACACAAGGGGTGTTCAAGTGGTTGCAATCTACAACCACCCTGCTACCTGTCACTGAAACCTACAAACTGGACCCTTGACCTACCTTTTAACATGGTCCTCCCTCTGGTCTTGATGAATCAAGGCAGTGACGTCGTGGGTAAGTTTTTGCCTCAATGCACAACTGCAGCTGAGTGAGTGAAATGAATCTGAAATCATTCTGGCAGTTTAAAGCGTCTGTATCTTGCCATCTCTTTTTTTCTGTTCTTCACAGCTGAGTGTATGTGGAGGATGGACAGAATAATGAGGAGGAATTTGCCTGTGAAGTAAATAAATGGACTCCTTCATCCTTCTTGATGTAGTGCATGAGGATAGCCAAAGGCAGCGAGCAAGCCAGGCGCTAGGCAATGCAAAATATATCTATCCAGGAAGTTAATAAACTAATGTAGGTCTTATAACTGCCTGTGAGGCGAGAGTAGGAAAACAAAAATATAAATCCATCAGGAATAAGTTGGGAAATTGGCTACAGCTGTGTTTGTGTAATAAATAAAACAGGGAAGTTTTACCAGAGTTTAGCCAAACTGTTTTGGATGTTTACACCAGTTTAAGTGGACTTTAATAATGTCAGATGTTAACTCATATCTAGAAAATCCTCTTAAAGCTTCATCACATAATCACTGTCAAATTGAAACTGTTTGAGTTAACAGAGAAAGACGCACAAAGACACAATTATTTAATGTGAAATTGCCAGAACTATTGGAGCTTCGTCATGTTATTACGTGTTCGCGAAGCTGCTCGTAATTAGCTGATTAAAATAAATATGTTCTCGGGGGCCTTTAAATAGTCTTGTGTGCAGAGATACTGTAATTCCTTGGGCAGAGCTGCAGTGCATCGAAAGCCTCTGCGGTCTCCGCAAGGATGTGGCTACGAGCCAGATGTGCACTAAGAAAGCAACCAGTTCAGGAAACGCATGCTGATAAATATCCAGACACACACATATACACAAAAGCTGAGTAAAAGCAGCACATAAATCAGGCATGAAGTGCAGGCTGTATGTGATTAACATGTATGTCTGAGCTCTGCATGTCTTACCTTTCATTGATTGTCTGACAGGTGTGACAGATGACCAGTTGCCTCTTTTTTTATGTTCTTTACAACCCTGTGTGTGAGATTTGTAGGCTCATTATTTGTATACGACCGGTGTGCATAATGAAATTTAACATCCTGATGTAACATATAAGAATGTGTCGCTGCTTCATGACAGAGATGCATTGGATATCTTCCTGCACATCCTGGCGATGACACAGTAAAAGGATCTGCAGACGCTGACGTTATCTGCACAAGAAAGAGAAGCGGGACGTTTCCTATTATTACGCCCGGCTTCCCGACAAGGAGGTGCAGTAAACACACGAGGGGTGACAGCGCTGATGGAAAGGAAAACAGCTGCCTATAAATATCATCAATGCATTCAGTGGCCCCTGTAAAAAAATGATGATGGAATATATTTGAACCCAGTATGCCTGGTGACAGATATACGGCGTGCAGCTAACTGACAATAATCGGCTTCTTCTTCATTTGTGCTTCCCTGTTCATTTTTTACCGGATGAAGTGATAAAGATAAGGTTGCCTGTTGAAGAGGGAGAGAGCAGTGGTCAAGTAGGGGTACATGCATCATACAGCTGCACTCCACTTGATTCTTTTTTTATTGGAATAACAGACAGAATCGGCAGTTTGATGATTTGCAGGTGAGAAAATGTTTTGTCATTTAGGGTTTAAACTGCAGCATTTCTTAAATCTGCAGAATATTCAAGCATAATAAAATTAGTTTTATATTATTATATAATATATTAAATATTTTATGATTTCACACTAAATTTAGCTTTTCTCTTGCCACTGATGTGTTTAGTGAAAAAGTAATGAACAGTTTGAGTTATGCTCCAGACAGAAAGGACGTACAAATAATAAATCTAAGGCTTTTTTTTAAAAGGAGAGGAACAAAAAAATATTTTTTCTGATGAACGTTTGTTTTTATTTTTCTTAATTCATCTCTGGATAGTTTATATTCATGTATGGTTTTTTTTCTCAAATTGAAATCTAAAACTACATGTTTTAATTCATCGCAGATCTTAGTTTGTTCGTTCAACAATGTGAGAAATATGCTTTGTCGCTCAAATGTGACACCAGAGTCAGGAGGCGATTAGCTTAGCTTAGCATAAAGCCTGAAAGTAGGGAGAAGTAGCTAGCCTGACTCTATGAAAAAGGTGCTTAAAGATGGCTTCTTTATGCTAAGTTAAGCTAATAACTTACTGGGCTCCAGCTTCATATTCAGCATAAAGACAGGAGAATGGAACTTATTTTCACAAACAACACTTTTGCTATGACATTTCTTTTAGACATAACTGCTGCTAAATGATCATATATCATACCAAAGAAATATCATGATCATATTTGAGGATGTCACTTGTCCCTTTATCTCTTTATGTTCCTGCAGATGCAGGCGATATGAAGCACTACACCATATCTGTAGAAGAAGGAGGTTTGTCTAGTGGTAACTGAAGTGACTGTGTGTGGTGGGGCTGCTTGAGCAGTCAGCCTTGCACTGAGTGACCTTGTTTAATTCAGCACATACATCGCGGTACTCGCACACGCACACAACCACACACAGCCAGAGGCGTGAGGCGCACACGAGCGCCGTGCGCGCAGACACACAACGCGGTGGTGCGAGCGCACACACACACAGGCGTGCTCACCCTGAGGCCGAGGACATATTTTGTCATTGGTGCTTATAAACGAAAATAAACCACAGACAGGGGAAGTGTGCTGATCATGCCCGCTTGTCTACACAGAATTTTTATTCTCTTCGATGGTTATGTCCTTGTGCTGCATATATTACCCCTGCATATGGCATATATAACCCCCCCCATGTGGGTCTTCTTCACCTCATCCTGGAGAGGCGAGTGGGAATCAATATAGTGCTGTGATCATTTCTTAGAATCATCATTCATGTGATAATGTGGATGGATCTGTACTTGGAAAATGATTCCCCCCCCCCTCCTTGATTCACCTGCTGTTCCTGCTACAATAAAAGCAAGAAGGAGAAAAAAATAACGTTGTGAAACCGAACTAATTAAATAGGATGAGCAGTGTGTGGCATTCTGAGAGTAAAGAGAGACCCAGCAGTTGGTTCGCGAGTCGATAGGAAAACATCCTGAAAAGCCTCCTTTAAAGAACCGGCCAATCCAGTTGGTGAGTTCCTACAGTGATGAGCAGAGGCGACCAATCAATTCGCTCATGCTGAGCCTTGGCAACAACCTCCCTGGAAAAGCGAAACAGTCGTGTGGTGTGTAAGTGTGTGTGTGTGTGTGTGTGTGTCTCTGTGTGTGTGTGTGTGTGTGTGTGTGTGTGGAGATGGGGGTTGTCTTCACATCTGAGTGAGTGTGTGAAAAGTGTACAGCTCGTATCATCGCCTATAAAATCAGTCTCCTCTGTATTCAGGTCTCGTGTAGGAGCAGCCGTGTCATACACAAACTGTCACGTATTTCCTGGTCCACTGTGTACACTGAAGACTAAGGATGAGCCACTTTTATCCCAGAGTGACACATTAATTGACGACCTCATGAATTCATTATTCCAATCGCCTGTAAACACAGGCTGAACCCGATACACACACAGGTGTGTCCCTGCATTAATAGGACTGAGCGGACTATTTCGCCCCCGAGTTGGTCCAGGCAGGAATTGATTGTAGAACAGCTGATGAACAGATAGACGTCCCAGACCTAAGGCCCATTTATGCTCCCTCTATTTCAATGGTCTATTGACCCGTACATAAGTGGCAATATTACGGAAAAAAAGTTGTAATTAAGAAGAAGTAATAATATTATGAGAATAATGTAATTTTACGAGAGAAAAAAATATAATACAAGAAAAAGTAATAATTTGACAAAGAATTCATAATATTATGAGAATAAAGTCATAATTTTACAAGAAAAAGTCATAATTTTACGAGAATACTCGTAAAGTCGTGATTTTAGGCTACATATTAGAGCGTAAATATCGGAGGAGTGTCACCAGCGTCAAAATGAGGAACACGGAGCTTCTTGTCAAGCTATGATTTAGTGTTGCTTTTAAGATAGAAGATCTAATATGTAAGAAGTTAAAGCAGGAAGTTCTGGTTTAAGCAAATTTAGCATTAAGACTGAATACAGAGGGAAACAGGTAGCCTGGCTCTGTACAAAAGTACCAACTAAAACTGATTATATCTTGTTTCAATATAAATAATATGAGGTTTTTAAATTGCTGGACTAGCTTCATGTTAAAATCTGCTTACTAGCACGTTTAAAGCTGATAGCTATCTCCTGGCTGTAATATTACATTTAGCATATAGACATAAATGTGGTATCTCCTCAAAAAGCCCATGAAGCTGATCTTTTAATTCTCCATTGAGCTTTAATCTCTACTAATACAGAAGCTGGTCAGGGTTTAAAATGTGAAGAACACTCACTCCAGTTCATTTTAATGCCATGCAGGCTGCCGTTCGGTTGTGAGCATCTGATAGCGGGAGCCAACAGGGGAGGAGAACCCTGCTATCTCTCCCCTCCTGTCAACGAGGTGCTGCCTGCGATTTAAGCTGTGACTCAATGCTTTTAAACGAGGAGATAAAGCCTCGGCCTCCCACATGTGCAGACGAGCTTCAGATGCCAAATTCAAGTGTGTGTTAACTCCAAGCGCACAAAGCAATCTATGCATCTGTCAGAGGGACGTCTCGGCGTGCATCCGCTGCCTCTCTATGTATACGTGGAGCTGATGCTGCTGCACACAGGCGACAGGCATCCTCCCCTTTTACCATGGCCTCTCGCCTCCTCTCTGTGGCTTCATCCGGCGAACAGTTGTCAGCCCTGATGGGGGTCTGCCCTCATCACTGGCCCACATCACGGAAAGAGAAAGCGAGAGAGTGGGAGAGAAGAG
Source organism: Chaunax sp. Z400 (assembly GCA_037577475.1). Taxonomy (NCBI): domain Eukaryota; kingdom Metazoa; phylum Chordata; class Actinopteri; order Lophiiformes; family Chaunacidae; genus Chaunax; species Chaunax sp. Z400. Next base: position 18,699,016 of record CM075204.1, read on the forward strand.
GAGGAGGAGGTGGGGGGTGGGGGAGTGTGACAACGTTTGCCCGTGCACGTGTACATATGTGTATTTGTGTTAGTGCGTTTGAGTCATACAGTAGCTATGAGTCACACAGTGTGTGGGCTACAATGCATCTGCGCTCAGCACGACAAATGTTTACTGCTTGACTCTATTTCTAAGTCTACAACCACATTCCATATGGTGTTAGCTTCGCACGCTATGCCACGGGACGGGTTCCGTTCTGCAGGGGGATGAATGAGACGTGAGGGATTGAGCGATCGGGTGTTTTATTGGTGCTGTTGTGTTGGCATCTGGCCTGGAGTCAGGGTCGCACATTCAGTCCAATTCAAAACAGATCTGTTGTGGGAATGACTCAGCTCATAGAGACGACTTCTTTATTTTTTATGCAAATGAGCAGAAGACATAGAACATCATAAATAGATCAAGATAAAAAAAATAACCTATTTGTATTTCTATATGATCAATTTCATGTATTAACCACAAAAATCATACTAATGTAATCAAAGGTGATTATGTGTCTATTCATGTGTTGATACAGCAGACGGCTTAATGGTTGACAGCTGCCACCACCTGGGTAAAAGTAGAATTACATCCACCTTAACATCATCATTCCTCATCTTTTTTTATGTTTCATGATGTCAACAGCAGTGGAAGCAAAATTAACACGGAGCGTCACGGCAACAGGGCTTGTATTTTTATTCCTCTAATGCTCAGGAGACGGTGCAACATAAATACACTTTACTGACTTCAGCAGCAGTGAGAGCATCATTAGCCTCTTTTTCCACAAAGTAGAACCCCTGCAACCAAACAGTGTGTAAGAAATGTCATTTATTCTACTCTAGTAAATGGCACATTGTTCAAGTGTTATTGGCAATCATGTTTTTAATCACTATACAAGCAGGAGTTTTTCTATTTATCCATTGTGTCAATAATCCATTAAGGCAGAATGCATTAATCCTCCGACTTCTTGCTGAGCGAGGGCTCTGCTTTCAAAATTGCACAGAAGAGAGTTGGGTAATTTGTGCTATCAAGTGGTAATTAGATCAATTCTGTATGCAGAAAATGACTCAAAAATGAGTAAGCACACTTTTTAATCTTCTCTGAGAGATTTCATCCAGTCAAGAAAGTCGACTAATATAGAAGCTTTGGGGACTGTGTGTTACAACGCTAGACTCTCCATTAAGTTAAGAAGAAGTGGTGCTCATATAAATGTATTTGTAGTTGGCTGATTGTATTACTAAGATTCTTTAATGAAGTTATTATACATTATTTTATTCAACCCGTCTATAGCATTCACTTTCTGGACCTGTTCCAAGCGGATACGGATACGAACAGAGCCCTCCGTACGTCTTCTGCGTTCATTCCGTACGTAATCGGGCACGTTTTAGGAGAATTTAAGGCCCATTTATGCTCCCTCTACGTTCTAAGTCATGAGACCTCAAGTGAAAGAAGCCAAGCCTCATCTCAGGTCTTGAATGTGACCACAGAACATGAGTCATTTAACATTAAACATGGATTGAAGCATTGGTTGTAAGAAACAGGCCTAGTATGTCACACTTCTGGGAGTCTACTAATTGTCTCCAAGTAGACACATGAACATCTCTCATTTGTTATTTACACTCCGTGCACTTATCTTTTGTGTGGATGTGTAAATAACTGCAGAAAAAAAACAAGTAATTTATTCTCATGGTGACTTGGTGATGCGATGAATATCTTACAGAATGGAGAACCATCCGTTGCATGTCTCTGGGGTGATGCTGCAGCTCAATATTTGATATGAACACAGAGGCCGGGTTAAATAAAACACAGCCAGGCGGTCAATACAGACGCATGCAGTCGTCGTCTCCGAGGGTTCACCATGTTCCTGCTGCAGCGATTCCCTCTGTGTGTTATGTCTGCTGCCTCTCCAGGTCCACAGATACCTAATTATTCCACAGCTATAGCTTGATACGTGAGGATATTCTCCCAGAGGAGCAAGAGATGCTTCAAGAGTTCGGTCAAACCAAAGCAAACTAGTTCTCGTCAAACACTGACGAGGAATTTCCAGTGCGCGATAAATCATTCTCTTGATGTACAGTATGTATGCAGCGTAATTGCACCCATCAGAGGAAGCGGCCATTTTTATCAGTCGCAGCAACAAGCTCCTCGGCGTGTTGGGATGAAGAACACAAAACACTCATTTGGTGACAAAGCGCCACTAATCTCTCCAGCCATTCTTCATCGTGATAGCTACTGTGTACGCCTTGCTCCAGGGAGCAACTGGAGCCAAACAAGAAGACATGTTGGAGAGGAGGAGGAGGAGGAGGTGGAGTGAAGGCAGGGAAGTAGATGTGGGTGGCACACTAGTGTCAACATCAGACATTTGCAAAGGCTGATCTATAGTAGGTGTCACGGTAACGGCTGCTTAGACGCCAGAAGAACGCAAGTGGAATGAATACGTTAACCTTGTTTGCTATTTAAACGCATCCAATTGGTGTGTGTGTGTCTGTTTACACACACTGTGTGCTTCAGCTTCAGGCCCTTTGTTTGCTGCCATTGCGTGGCATGATGAATGGAAAAGCGTAACTCAAGAAGGGATGCCGAACCACCAATGGAAATGACCGGCTGAGAGTGTCTGTGTATTTCAGCCAATCAAATGCAGCGCAATATTATAATGCATTAGCTTGAATGATGGGGGGGGGGGAAAAGCTTCCCAGTATAAATCTATGGCCGTGAAAGGTCAATGGGCTGAAACACAACGCTCATTTCCATAATCAAACAGTCAATGTTAGCGATGAGTCGAGGTGCAGCAGCAGCAGGAGGAGGATTTTTCTTCTTTGCTCTTCCCTTCCCCCAACGGTCAAATTCCACCCACCATAAACACAAGTTATATTCTGTTTTGTTCCGCGTCCCCTCGAGCAGCTTCTCCAGCATTCTCCTAACAGATCTCACAGAGGGTATTGCTTCTAAACACCGAGTCAATGCAACAGCGAGAGGATTCAACCGGCAAATTGCATCGAGCGCATATAACGGCACACGAATGAAGCTAATTATTGATTAAGCTTAAGATACCTTATCACATCTCTTTCTTGTTTGATCCTCGTTTATCCCTCTTAATTACTCGGCGAGGATCTTTCCTCGCAAACAACGGACTGTGATGAGATATGAACACCCAGCAGTCGTCCATTAGCATTCTCGACATTCCAATGGTATACGTGATGGGAGAAATTTGTTCTCGATCCAGAAAATCCAAACTAAAACTAATCAAATTTTTCAACTGCAAGCATTAGATTCTTAAGTAAGCACTGATTAATCACATATAAAGCTGCTGCAATCGATAATGTTAGATTAACAATGGATTAAATGATTACGTAAGAGATGGTAGGCTGGAATTATTATCAGTTCCCCTTAGTTCTTTGGAGACTTTTAGCACTTTCCAGCTCCTCCTGATGGAACCACCGCGTTCCCAGGATAGATGAGATATGCAATCCCTCCAGCGAGTTCTCGGTCTGCCCTACTCTTCTTCCAAACCCACTCCGCCTCAACTGGCTCCTTTCGACACGAAGGAGCAGCGGCTCTACTCCGAGCTCCCTCCGGATGTCCGAGCTCCTATCCCAATCTCTGAGGATGAGCCCAAACACCCTACGGAGGAAGCTCATTCCAGTCACTTGTATTCACAGTCTCATTCTTTCGGTCACTACCCAGAGCTCATGAAACATTAGTGAGGACTGGAATGTAGATCTAGACATGCTAGATATGCAGATGTGGATAGACACATTCCCAGTGAGTGTTGGACCAAGTGTTGCCTCTTGGTGCCAGGTTGTGACATAAAAAAATGCTGCATAGATTTTGAAAACTGTATCAGCATAAACCTGCTGAGACCAGAAATTTGTAAGATGCAATCACCCCTCCACTGTTTGAGCCTCTACAAGTGAATAAGTGAAAGTCCCTCTCTCAATTTCTATGGATTTTACTGGCCCAATCACAGGGTGTGTCGACCCCTCGGTTCGACTTTGAGGTCACAAAAAGAGCAATAGCAGCAACCCACAAGTGTCAGGTCAACCACCAGAGTCGGGGAGTTGGAGACAAGCCATGTATCTGAGACAGTGGTCTCTTCTGAGAAATAAGAAATGACAGCGCAGGATTTTACAGCATGTCATTTGGTTCAGTCAGTCAGTCCCAGACACAGTGTCTCTTGCTGTATAGCCTTCAATTTTTGAGGTTTGACGAGGAAGAGCTATGAGATAATGCAGATTACTGTGTGTCAGAATGTGACAAAAGCAGTTAGCAAAAAATAACAATACAAATAATACATTTAACTCAATTTAAGGACCTCTGATGATCTGCAAACTTGGGCTATATATCTCAATTGAGCAGTTAAATACTTCCTAAGCCCTGGGCAGTGGACTAAAGACAGAGGAATTAATCAACAGGAGCTCAGATTTGGTCTCTTTTAACTGCAGGAAAATGTTGATCGAGCTGCATTTACTATCTGATAAACATGACATGTCACAGGACATGTTGTCCAGCTCACAGTGTTTCAGTAAACAGCAGAGAGAGAAAGTCGTCTGTAAAAGCATGAAGACATGAAAAATGCATCAGCTCCATGTTGGTAATGTTGTTCCACCTGAGGCTGCTGGACGGGGGCATCGATTGCAGGGTGCTCATGTTCGCTCCAGATTCCCGGGTAACAGGCGAACAATACTGATGGGAATATTCGCAGCTGTGTGACATTCACCTTTATTATGTGACACTCAGTGCCGTCTGGACTATTTTTAATGCCGTGCACTGTTGGGACCTTGGGGAGGAAATATGCTCTCTACAATGTTCCATTATTTCCCCAATAGTCTCACTGACAAACTCGAATCATCAGCCCAAAAGGTTCGGTCACAGAGGTAAGAACAGACGGGGTGTTACGGCTGTCACCCTCACTATAATGCCCTTGGCTGCAAGACGCTTCAGTTTGATGTGTTGAAGGTGCAATAAACAAGATTTGTACAAGCGCTTTGCTCAGAATGACCTTCATATATCTGCCAGGAGTTGAAAGAGAAGGCGAGATGTGAGGTTTTCCTAACGCTCATGTCGTCTAGTCAAGTTTCACATCACTTCCCTAAAAATTATATGTTGTCCATCTTGATAGAATCAGTGGGTGTTTTTTTGGGGGGAATTATATTTTCTACTGCCACCTTTTAGAACCCAAGGGATCCATTTTAAATGTGACCCTCTTGATTTTTGTGACCCTGCAGGTTTTTTTGTTGGCTTCTCAACTAGCTTTTGTTTTCTGGGGAAACGTAATATTGTTAGGATTTTAAGGTTGATTATTCTCAGATATTAACTTTGTTTATATCATCCATGGATGTTAAACTTTTTGTTGGAAAGACCCATTTTTAAGTTGTTTTTTGGTTGTTTTTTTAAACGGTGACATATGGGCTGCCTTTTCAAAGTTAGATCTTTTTCCCTACTACTGAGGTGTAGTAGTTGGAATCACAGAATTAAACCGTTTTAATCTCAACTGGAGTTTGGAATAGTTACCATGAATGAATCACACCGTTATGCTTGCTGGTCCCCCATCACATGCAGCTGAGGTCATTTTTTATTTGATTCACCCCTACCCCTCAAAGTCCACCAGTTACATAACAGACAGCTCAACGTTCACCAAAATTCAACAGAAACAACCTGCAGTGGGTTACGAAGGTAGTGCAACTCAACACGAATCAACCTAAAAGGTCAGGAAAGTCACAACAGGTGTTTTTACATCGCTATGATCTATGTGTGCAAAGAAAAATGGTGACCGAAATTGTACAAATTAATACATATATTCAAAAAAAAGGCCACATGATTGAATATAAACAAAAAGAGAAAACCAATGTACACTTTATATACAACATCAGTGTTAATGTATGGATATATTAACTCTATTCAAAAGCTTTGACGATCAAAGACTCACCTGCTGCAGCTATAAAAATGTTTAGACAGAGCAGAGCCAATGTGATACATGATCCTTTCAGAACTGCAGAGGGTGAGCGGATTTGACTGTCAAAATGTAGATTTCAGAGGGTCACATGATCGCAAAGTCGGGAAAATTCATCAAAAAAAGCAGGGAAGCCAGATAAATACATTATCAGAGTAAAAAAAAAAAAAAAAAAAAAAAAAAGAGGGTTAAAACTCTCCCACATCCACCCTCTTGTCCCTGAACTTGTTCCTGGCCTTGGTCCGAGCCTTGAATGCAGCAGAGTTGTGGAGATGCTGGAGAAGAGAGGGGGAAACGGTCATTATAGTGTACAGTGTGTGTAACGTGTTGAACAACATGTGCATGTACACCTACCCTTTCAAAGCGAGAGATTTTCATGGCCTTCATCGTGGCTGAATCAACCAAGATCGGTGGTCCCAGTTCAAACACGTCTCTCATCAATTCATTTCCCTTGTTTAAGAGGAAAAAAACATGACGAAACATTTCTACCAACATCAGCATAATGCAAACAATATAAACTCTGAACAGTCGTTAGCTAATTTTACACTATCAGATATAAAGACGCTGCTGACAGTGTTATGGGCTTTGAAATATGTCCCTTTGTCTCATATTTACTTGTGAACTGTTGCAGTTTTCCATTAGCACTGGACACCAGCCAGACTGCAGACTTTTCCAACCAGCTACTTGTAATGGCTTTGTGCCAACCTTATGCAACATGATCCTAAATCAAGTCCTAAGTGTTGTTGTTGCCTTTAAGTGATGTCTTCCTGCACCAGGCAGGCCAACAGATCATTGTGTTTTAGTGCTGTGTCATGCTTTGGTTGCATATCATCCAGCCCCACCTCATGAGTATGCATTTAAAATTTTTGAGCTTGCCATCGACCTGCACGTTTATGCCATACGCCACCAATATTTAAGTTATTAAAAAGATACCTGAAGGTGGTAGTTCATCCCAGAGCCCACAAATTCTCTGAAGGCATCGTACGTCCTCTTTCTGACCCAGCTATCAATGGTCATACGCTCCGTCCCAAAGCGAATGGTCTCAGACTGGAAGTCACCGTCCTGGAAGACAATAGATGGACGTGAAGACACGAAAAAGTCACCTAAAATATAAATGAAAAGGTGCTGTCAACGGACAATCAATAAAACACCCACCTCCACAGCCTTGAGTACGTCCCTGAACACAGACCGCTGCTTCCTCTTGTCCGTCTTGGCTCTGTGTTTGTTACAGTCTGTGGCCAAAGAGTTCAGTTTGTCACACAGTTCATCCCAGTCATGAAACTCAAAGTCCTGAACAGAAGACAGACAGAAATGCTGTAAATTTAAAAGATGTATTTACAAAAAAACAAGTTCAATGGAGCAAGACAGAGAAGTTAAGATGCAATCAAGTGGGGGGAAAAAAGTCTCTTTAACCTCAAAACAGCAATGTAGTCCTAATACTTGACTGCACTGTACTTCAGGCTTCTCTGTACTTGCTTGGTTGGAACTATTTGTTGTATAATCTGAGATATTAAAAACACTAGAGTTGAACTTACACAGTCCATGTCTCTGGCCAGCTCAAACAGGAGGGCGATGGTCTCCCCTGCTGCAATTCTCATGTTGACGTCCTCACTTTCCAGCAATCTTGGCAGTTTAGGCAGGTGTCTGGAGCAAAAACACATGCATTCAAAATATTTTCTTACATTTCTAATGCTTTTCTCGATCTGGGTTGCAGTAAAATAGAAATGTGATTAAGGTGAACTTCAAGGCATACAATGCAAGATTTATTGGTGGCCGTCTGTAAACACTGTTCAAAATGTGGCATAAATGAAAATACAGTTGAATGTTGAGTCTTACTCCCAGGTGGTAATGTGACTCAACCATCTTTCTACAGAATGAAGTTTTGTTTTTTGGAAAATCCTGCGTTGTGCACCTTTAACAGCAACACCTGACATTGGGTCTTACTTGTGCAGGATGTCTTTGAGCTGGTTGGCAGTGCAGATGGTGAGCAACAGTGCCCAGGATAGAAGGGCGTTTGTGTGGAGCTGGCTTGTCTGAGGAGTGATCGAAGGACAGGTACCATCCGCCTTAGCATAGGAGCGGGTGAACAGGTTCTCAAAACATTCCATGGTAGCATGAACATCCTAAAGAAGGAGGTTGCAGGCATAATATGAAAAGTGGTATTTGCACTGCAAAAATTAAAAAGGCGGCAAGTGTTGCTGACATCACAAATAACAATTAATACCAAACTACTAATGAGCACAAATCAGTGAAAAAAGGTTTTTAGGAGAAATCAGTGCAGCCTGTCATCGATCACAAAGGTATAAAGGAAAAGAAAAGATACCTAAAGAGATCAAGAACTTACCAAAATGTCATCTTCTGCAACTAATGTACAGACACCCAGACTTGTCGCCACCTATTTAAGGAATGCAAAGATGTGATTAGTCAACTTCCCGTGTTACATATACACTTCAGAATAATCCAGAAACCCACATAGCAGCAGGTACAGTGTGACTGCTGTTCCACAACATGTCAAAGTGTAAGAATATATTGCTATGCCACCGATAAAATCAGCCACCTACTGCCTGTCTAGCTTGTATGTTGGCTGATCCATCTGTTAGGATGTTTTTGAAGATGGGCATCAGGGTCTTGAACACCTCCTCGCTCTCGATGCCCGAGCCCAGCTGGATACAAAGCAGGCAGGCTAAAGAAGCTGCTGCTCGCTGCTCCTCCCCTTTACCTGACACAGAGAGACAAGGGGGCATTAATGTTTTACATTCAAGTCATGGTGAATTTGTCATGAGCAGATTGGAGGATATAAAGCTGAGGTGATGAATTTGACCACATCATCCAGGAACAGATCCTATTACAATAAAACGACCATTTCATCATCTTTTCTGGTACCTTTCTTGAGGCAGCGCTCAATGCTGTCAGTGATGGTCATCCTTCTCTCTGAGATGAAGTCATACAGGATCCGTGTGGCCATTGCCGCCTTAAGCCCATCCAGTGCTCCTTGTCTGGTCTTAGCACTGAGGAAACAGGTCCACAAACATTCATTATTGCCACCATAAAACAAATCCTTCACTCCTGTTGATAAACCCAATTTAAATATGAAACTTTACAATGAAATGTCAGAAAACTACTCATAAGACATGTATGTGGATAGCTTACCTCTTATCCACAGTGCTGTCTATGAACCCCTTCAACTTGTACTGGAAATCTTCCTGGGCTGTGTCCTCACTGGCCTCTCCACCTAGCAACGGAAAAAAAAAATGTTGAGAACAGACGTTTGCCCAATATCCCTCAAGAGTATTGATATGATTGATTGGACACAAAACATGAGGTGAACTTTGCAATGATTGCAAATGAACTGCAAACACTGGTCCATACAGACAACCATTGACAATATAGCCAGCACACATAATCACATGTTCAAACAAAGACTGAAGCACATGTTACATAGTTTCATCATCAGGCATGTGCAGAAACCTACCGTCATCTGCAATACTGGTGGTGTCACTGAAACTGCTGCAGTGACTGAGGGTCTCAATGGAGGCATCCTCATCACTGAAAGGATGCACAGGTCCATGCTGTCCTCCTACAGAAAAAGCGACACAAGCAGAGGAAATATAATTCAGCCCAATCAAATCAACTATATTAGTGTAGCATAGCAGGTCTGTGTGAGCTTATTATGCAACCCACGCCGCACACAGGTGCTGTGGAAAGAACTGTAGCTATCTTATCTGGTTTATATACATTGCACACAGCATCCTGCAGTACTTTCATTATCTCGTGTGAAAATGTGCCATGTCAGGGTCAAGGACGACCCACGCTTCTGTGTGCCTGTGTAAACATGACATTATGTTCAGATTGCAGGAACACGGGTCAACACAAGCTAACAGGCGATCACTCTCAGTTGCAAAATTATAGCTGCCCCATGTGAAGTTTTGGTAAAGCATATTTGCATACGAGTAATTGCAAACGTGCATAGTTGCTAAGCTTGGTGTAGCATTTTAAAAGTCTAAATGAAAACATGATAAATGTGGCAGAGTTGTAAGAGTGCACAGCTAAAAACAAGTGTGAAAAGCTCGGGCCTGTTAGCCAAGAAGCTTGGTTGTATTAATTACGAAAAAGTAGCAATAAAAACCGCAAAATATGTGGAAAGCTACTTCCTCAATGGTATGAGTGTGGTGCTCAGACACAACAGGCGCCTCTGGCCTGACCTGAATTCACCTCTGCAGGACGGTTTTCACTACAACACGCGGTTTGGAAGTCACAACAATCAAGAGTGAGGGTACTTGAATACTTTTATCTGTGATTAACGTCATAAGAAGTACTGATAGCTAGTTTAAAACGATAATTCGACACACTTTATAGAAGATACTACTTTGTGTTGACGTGGACCTTTTTAAAAACAGCTGATTTCGGAGAATAGGGCGCCGCCTCCTCTCTCCTCGGCTCTATAGAGTCCAAAATGTCTGCCTTCTGGCTCCATTCAATAATAATACAAACATTATACAAAACGGATATCGGCTTTACAATCTATGTTAACTATGCTAGTATGCTAAATGAATAACATGAGCCACACAGTCAGCTAAAGTTCCATTTAGGTCAAACTGCATACAAGACTACCTTCTTTTACAGGAGTTGGAGGGAACGTTGTCTTTGTTATGTAGACACAAAAACTTAATAACTTGTACGTATATCGAGATAATATACAAAAAGCAGTCATAAGTAGCTAATATTTACTCAAAATGTACCTAGCAACTAAAGCTATACATTGCTAGGGTTGAAATTACCCATAGCTAGCATGCAAAGTCCAACAATTATCAACTAATTCATTAATTCTTGAGAGGTATTAATTAAATTCTGATCATTAAGCGAGTATGGCAATAATTATACAACATAGCAAATATTTATTTGTGTGTGATGGCAAGTTTTATCACAAAGCTTTGTCTGCCCACCGCTAGTTAGCTTTGTTTTGGACGTAGGCCTGCCTTCGGCATTTGTAGTCCTTCATGTAAACACGTTAGCTTAGACTCAACGAACGAAAACCACGAAAAGAACTACAACTACCGTCAGTATATGGAAGTCTAATAAGGCCAAAGCAATGCGGCAGCGCGCGTACTTACCCTTGTTATTCTTTTTCTTGGTCCTTGGCATTTTCATGCAAATAAATATCTAATTTGATCCAAAATCAGCCAATACAAGGCAAGCTTTTACTGTCTTGTCTCGCAAAATGAAAATATTGCCGCGGCAGAGTAGATAAAAAGGAATTGAAAGCGATCTTGGAGATAGTCCGTTGGCCGAGACGATACATTTTCCCTCATACACCGGGGCTGCGTCAGAAGAGGGCGGTTCCGAATATTTATACCGGCGGAAATATCACGGGGAGGTTTCCCGGCATCGCTGACCAATCCAGGAATAGGAACAATAGTCGCGTGTGTTCGCGCGTGACGCACTGAACAGAAACGTGTACACTAGTCTTTGCTTACGTAGGTTTATAACAAGTGTCACTGTTCTCACTCGTCACAACTTTAGACGTAGTAAACAGCAAAGGCTAAAAATAATTTATGATCACTAATAAATGAAACATAAATACAACATCGGTTGTTTAAAGTAGTTTAAATTGTACACATAAGTAGTGATTTAAAGGGTATTTATGAAGAAGAGTGGTTTGGATTCTGCTATGATAAAACAGAAACAGTGAATATGAGAACTATAAACATACAAAATAGGATCTGTAAATAAAGAGGATCCGTTGTTACCCATTAAACAACAAAGCAGTAGCCTATAGAGTATTTATTAAGATAGTTTCTTTTGTACAAGCTACACTTAATGCTGTTTCCACATTAAAACATCAATAAATAGACAGCATACACTTCTGCCAAGGCAGCTCAGTTTCTCCATTATGTCATTACACATGAAATAGTCCCATCATAGTTGTAGCCACATATTTTGACTCATTAACAACGATGACGTGACTGATATAGAATAAATACTGTGATTACAATCCACTGAGGTGAGGGTGTAATGTGGACTCATTTACCATGCAGATTATACATTATTGTATGTTGTAGCCATGCTTAGGTAGACAAAATCACAGAAACACAACACCAAAGAATACTTGCACTCAAAAGTCCAGCTATTACTTCTATTAGTTACAGTACATTTTTCTTCTTTGGGCAGGCTGTGAATGAATAAGTGCAACCACTTCTTCAGTGCAAGGGTGTGAAAGAAGAAAAGTGATAAAAAGCACTGCTTCAGTCTCACTGTTTTACCAACAGACTCACAAAGGAATATGGATTTTTTTTCCCCCGGACTAACATTGCAAGAGAGAATCAATTCCAGCTAGTAGACCGCAGTTTCACACAACTACTGCAGTTAGTGGCAAATGCAGTTAACGTAAATCAAATGAAGGCATTGCATCAATTATAACTGAGTTATAGAGTTTAATGAGAATGTTAACAGTCAATTGGATTCCTATTATCTAAAGGATATAATATATGTGACCAATATCTGTACTCCAGCGGTCATGGTGGAGTTTCATTGTCTGGATTGAGTATTTTTTTATTCGTTTTTCAAGCTACTGTATCATAAGATGCTGCCATTAATCTCACATGTATGTAAATCTATATGTACTTGATGTTGTGTCTATTTTCTGTATGTATGAAGATATAACATCTGATCATAACATCTAGCCAATCAAATCGTGTGCTTTTCCCCTCTTTGCAGAGAGTTTAAAGTTCAAATACAGGACAGCATGTGATAACGACTGTCTCCACCACCGTCCTGCTGCCTAATATCCTAATGAACATTTATCAGACCTTGGCCTCACATAGAGCAGTGATTGGATCATTCCAAGTTAATTAAATTTCCTGGCTTTTGTTTCAGTCGCTCCGCGTTTTGCTCGACGGGACAGAAATAGTTCACTCTTTTTTTACACAAGTGGAAAATCTCACAGATGCAGCCTCCTTGCTGCCATTCCCAAGGCCCAACTGTTAACGGTGTTATTGCCAGTTCAGACAAACACCAGAATATAGAGGGTTAGAATCCAACGCTGACGTTCATTTCCATTGCACATCATGTTTGACTATTAGGGTTCCCAGAGCTGCTGCCTTGAAGACACACGCCCACGTTTTTGACATGTTAAAATGATTATTACTAAAGCAGATTTTTTATTGTGCAGTTGTCTCTTTAGATCCAAATTTCTTTTCAGAAGCATCTCGATTCACAAGCATTCTCAAGACGTGGGTGGACTCAAAAACAGGTCAGGTTCTATCATCTTTATTCAGCTAAATAAACCTGTCAAAAGGATATTTTTCTTGTCAAGGCAGTAACATCAGACAACATTTAAAGTTCCAGATAAAGAATTAAAAAAAAAAAAACACATAGCCCTGTACAAAGACGTTTCTATGGTAGCAAGATGGAGGAGCTGAAATCTAAAGGAAACTCAGACAGCTCCTTATACTTAGATACCCACACAATTCATCATCACGGGGTAAAATACAGAAAAGTAGATTTGATGTTGCATATGAGAGCTCAATATTTTTTTTTAAACGGTATAGCAGACAAAAATATAACCAATTTTTTAATTTTTCCCACCCTCCTTTGCAGAGACTGTCCAACTCAGACACAATATGCAGAAACAGTCTCTTCCAGATGAAGCCCTATGCAGCCCTTATAGGGTACAGTGCATGGACAGAACAGCAGCATCGAGCTTGAATAATTCAGTATGTGTAAAGCTGCATGTGCTAAGATGACAGTCAGTGTGAGTTCAGCTGGGGAAGCTTTCGATTCTGTGTTGAATCATCGCCCGCTGTGTATTTTGTATTTTTATCCTCGATTTTATTTCCTCCAACTCTGTCTCAAATCTTGTTTAGCTCTATGGTTTTTGCGCTTACAGTTGTCATGTTACCTTGGGTTTCATGTCTTTGGTTTGTATTTCAAAGCATTTTGAAAACAGTTGTTTTTAAAGGTGCTATATAAATGTATTTATTTATATTTTTTAAATTTTAATTTAAATGTTTTTAAGGGGTCTAATAGTGCCCACAAAGCTCCTGAAGTGAGCTGCTGGGTTTGGGTGATATAAAACAAAATAAAGACAGTGTATAGCAGGCATGTTAAAAGGTTCCGCTTTATTGCCTTTGACCAAAAAAAAGCTGCTTTTATATTTCAAATTAAAAATCCAGACATATGTACTTTAGAGCTGTCTTGGCCACTAGGGGGAACCATTCTGTTTGAAATTCAAAAGAAACTATGCATTCACTGCAATACAACAAGTGAAATTCTCAGAGATGTTTTTGATGCATAATTTATGGAGTCAGTGAACCGTATTCACCTCCGAGCTGTGTCCTGCTTTAAAGATTTAATGGGCTGGAGCTTGGAAAGGAAATATCAAATGACCAATGCGGTTTCTCATATGCTGAGAAATAAAAATAAAACAACACACCAGTTATTTGTTGGTGGGAACTGTTTAGGCAAGAAGAAGAAGAAGAAGAAGAAGGAAATCACCTGCCAGCAAACCAGTGTGGGAGTAAAGAAACACAGAGCAGCCCAGTCTAACCTCACTCAGCATGCCTGGCACGTTACATCAATGGGCAAAAGCTCCGACCAACCTACTGCCACAGGAATACAGATCATTACCAAAATAACAAGAGAGCAGGGAGAGAGAGAGAGGGAGAGAAAGGGAGAGCTGACAATAGATAATAGAAAAAGTCTGAATATTAATTTCATGTGCAATTCTTCTGTTTTTAAATAATTCATATATGACATGGCTCAGAGCAATGTGCATGGGGTTAATAAGCCTGCTGGGGAGGGACCATGATCTCAGGTTGATGGAAACATGGTGTCAAAAGTTAAGCAGAGTTAGGCTCCACTGCAATAATAAGTTGCCTCTGTTTACTCTAAATGCTAATTTAAGGTGCTCTTTACCTTGTATCTTGCACAAAAGGTGTGATCATCAATATGCTGAAGGATCCGAGGAAGAATCTGCAATGAAAGCATTTTGCACTCCTGACAGTATAGGCTTATCTGAGTCCTGGGAAAAAATCCATTAAGTCCCACAAGTGCGGTCACTAGCTCGAGCCCACACACACACACACACACACACACACACACACACACACACACACACACACACACACACACACACTCTCACACACACACACACACACACACACACACACACACACTCACACACACATTCACATGCACACAAAGATGATAAGGTGATGTCATTGTCATCTGGCCTTCTGATTAAGTTGATTAAAAACACTTTTAGTGGCTTTGCGTGGGGGTTAAATGGCAAACACTCTGCTCTGTCCTCATTACCTGCCGCTAGCCGCCATTTTCCACCTACGGTTGGACTACAGTACACTGCTGTATGTCATAAACACCAGCTAAACCAAACCAATAACCAAGAGGCAGCGTTCTGGTCTGACATCATCAACTCCTTCACAGGTGTCAGGTCGTATTTTCACCCACAAACATTCTTTTAAATTGTGTGTTAAAGTGTCCTGGAAGCACACTTGTGGATGTGAGGTCTGTTTTGTAGGTTTCCACGGATGGATAGACCAAGAGCCCAGGGCATTCAATCAATAGAGAGCTGGGCTGCTAGACAGCTCGTTCAATTCCATTTCCTCAGAAAAGCCCCTTTCCTATTGTGGGAATTTCCTCTTATTTCCTTCCTTCCTCCACTGAGCAAGAGATTATGGAAAAGGTTGGCAGGAAAGTACCTGAAATAAGTTCAGACATCAGTTGATGTGAGAAGCGGTGGTTTAGAGCAGCCACCCGTAAGTAAGCAGACTGACTGCAGCCTGAACCATCAGATAATTGTCAGAAAATAATGGTTCTTTTAAAGCGGAGTCTTTATTGGACCTTTTGGACAATAACAAAAAAATAAAATAATTAAATAACACCTTGCATGTATGAGTTTTGTTTTGTATCATATGTGATTTACAATGTATTACACAAAGCTTTTTTTTTTCTAAACCAACAAAATCATACAGAACACAAAATTCTTTGAACCCCTTAAACTCTTTGAGTTTCCTTTAAATAAATAAAAATTGTCTTACTGATGTAGAGGTCTCAAATACTCACGTATCAGATATGATACACTAGGCGTTCGGCGATGAGCTTGACTAATTTCCAATGACAGCCGTCTGCCACAGATACCTTAAGGTTGAAATCCCAGTTGTATTTTTGCACATTTGAATTCTTTTGTCATTCTGCAGCCTTCCAGATGATGGAATCCAATCTAAAGAGGACACTTCGCCCAAAGGATATTAAAACAGACAAGCGATTTGTTGGAGAATCTTTAGCGCTTGCCTCACCTCATTTTTACATCCTTGCCTCCAGTATGTAGCATGACATAAGCTTGGCCTGTTCAAATCCCTCTGACTCCAGACAGGGTTTGTTGTTGTGTGATTTCCTTTCCATTCGGGGGTTATGAGGGCCGCCTCTGTTTACCGTACAACAGTATTAACGCACCTGCGCTCGCCCATACAGAGGACGTCCAGTGTGGATTCATTTTTAAGCCCATAATCATCCATTTTAAAGGAGATACAGTGAAGGGTTTGTTCAGCCGTGGAGCCCTGCAACCCCAGTCCACATACAAATCATCAGGGTGTGATCACAGTCAAGCCGTATTGAGATATTTGAAAAACATCACAGACAGCGCCCTCATTCATGGCAGTTACAGTGGAACTGGACAACCATCACACGGAATTATACGAAGCTCTATGAGCTACTATTGAAATGTTTTATATGATTTATTTAGACAAGGGAATTTTTCTGCAGGCTAAAATGTATGTAAATACTGTAAAGAAATGTGTATACATGATAATTTAAATGGAAAATAAATATTTTTTATTTGCAGTTAAATAATTAGTAGATCTAACTAGCAGCAGTAAATATTCCCAGTCATTTAATATGGGTTTTCCTTGGATTGGACTGTCAGACTTCCTCAGAACATGTGGTATGCAAAGACTTTGGAATTTAGTGGCCATAAAGGATCGAATGAAAGAGACCATTGAGTTCTATTATGTGTCACAGGAACACGGTCTTTGATTGGCTGCTTTCGAATGGCAAGAGTCGTGGGCTTACCTGGTCAGAAAGCCAGTGTGATTTAAGCAGGAGCAAGGAAGTGATTAAGAGGGAAGCGTAGGACTGGTGGAAATCCCCTTAAAGATTATGTTGTCTTCGTGGTTAAATGCCTATAATTTAAGTGTTGATGGAGCGACGACTGAACGAGGCGGAACTATGGCGAGAAGAGTTGAGAGAACGGACATCAAGCCTCACCAATATATTAGGGCCCCTTTAACTGTGATTCTAAATCAGAAAGTTCAATGAGTGCTTGTTGATCTTGATGATTCAGATTCACAGTTTTTGACATTCATCCGGAAAGAGAGTCTATATTTGTTGAAGTCTCGTCTGTCTGACTAACAGCTGACCGCACACAAGATGGAAACTCTTCCCTCTTTGCTTCCAGCGAATTCTGCAAATTCAACAAGATGAAGTTTTCGTCTGAGCACAACAATCACTTATCTACTAATATCAATCATCCGGCGTTGGAGTTACTGAATCAAACAGACTGTGGATCAGATAATAGTTGACTTTAGCTCTGCCAGACAGGT
The DNA here is from genome assembly GCA_037577475.1 of Chaunax sp. Z400. Classification (NCBI taxonomy): domain Eukaryota; kingdom Metazoa; phylum Chordata; class Actinopteri; order Lophiiformes; family Chaunacidae; genus Chaunax; species Chaunax sp. Z400. The sequence continues at coordinate 18,716,596 of CM075204.1, forward strand.
TGGCAGAGACAAGAAAATATCACCCCAAAGAGTCAAAACCTGAAAAGACGACACAAACTGAGACGCAACCTTGATGCGGGTCCAACTTGTCTGTCCAGGAAGTTAGTTAGGAAACTCCACGCTGTCATCTGGCGTCCAGTGAAGTTTCTGTTCTCTTTGCAGACTTCTCTTTTTGGCAGCGCCATTAGCTTAACTAAACACAGATAACAGAGCCAGGTAGCCTCAGCTAGCTCACAGGCACAACAACCACAACGGTGAGGAACAGGATCGGGTTGTATGTGCGTATACATGTGTGCTTGAGGGCCACGAAAGGTTGCAAGGATGCAGCCAGGCAGGCAGACGTTCTCGGAGTTACCTGGCAACCCTCCGTATCCACAAAGAGCAGGAAGTGTGGTGCTTGTTGTGATGCCTTATGTAACTGCAGGGATGAGTCTGAAGAGGAAGAAATAATCCAGTCCCACAGCTTAAAAGCAAACATGACAGCAAAATGTATGACAGAAGGCTGTGTTGCATGCGCTGTGCTTCCATTATTCAAACATGAGTAAATCTCTTTCAACCCTGGCCTCTCCATCATAGAATGTAACATACCCTCAAACATGGTTAGAATTTGATTTATAAACTTCACAAATGGTTTTAGACTCACAATAATCAACTTATTCCTCCCCCTTGGTGATTTTTCTTTTCTTTCCTGTAGGCAAACATCAACTGTGCGCTGCAGGGCGGCATGCAGCGAAGCCACGACAACCTCCGGTGAACCTGCGGTGAGGATTGGTGGGGGATTCTTCTCTCCAGTTTCTCTCTTCCCTACCTGGGGAGCTGGGGATAAATACGATTCAGTTAGACCTGCAAGCAGTGTGGAAGATTATAATACTGGGGGTAGAGAGGGAAGAAGGGGGTGAGAGAGAGAGAGAGAGAGAGAGAGAGAGAGAGAGAGCAGGGAGTCATGGAGAACCGTGGAGAAAGATTGGCAGCAGGTGTAGATGATCATTCCCAGGATGAATCCATCACCATGCTCCAATTCCCTTGTTCACCTTCTCCCCATGATCACCCATTCCCTCACTCACACCTCAACCACTACAGACGCACACCTATGCACAAAGACCCACTCTCTTTGCATTACGTCAAATAAGATATTTATGATCTAAAAATCTAGCTAAAACATGCAAGTCCGAGTAATTAAAGTTGCACTACATTTTTGGTTTAAATGACTAATGAATCGCTCTTCAGGCCCATTTATGCTCCCTCTACATACATAAATGGAAACGTCCGTCCACGCCTACATACTTCCATACGTCCTCTACGTCAACATCGATGCAACCGCAGTTTCAAAAGTTTTATTATTAAAAAGATATTATATATACATCTTTTTATATATTAAAAAGTAAATGACACGACATTCACACAAATAATTGCTAAAATAAACAAACCGAAGCAACATTTCTAAAGCTACAGCTTAGCGCGCTAACATGATATTAGCTTCGCTTCATTCAGCCAGAACCACATACAGAGACGGGAACTGGAATCTGTGCAGAACATCTGACTGACAGACTTTATATTTTATATGCTTGAGTGCAAAATATAAAAAAGAAATTAGACTGGACATATATTATACATGTCACTCTGCACACAGTCATTCAGTATTCAGTCAGTGTATGTGCACGCAGCCGTCTCGATGGCATAGTAATTTCCTACACTGACACAGCCATGATCTGTGTCTGAGCTTTAACATCACTGCCAGGGGCTGCAAACAAAGATAAGTAAATCAGAGCTTCGTGGCATCCTGGAAACTCACCCCTGATCTCAGAGGATCGGGTCAACAGATAAATAGCACAAGTGTATGAGAGAAGGGCAGGAGAGACGAGAAGGAAAGAAGCTGGGATGAAATAATTATCGGAAGGTGAGGGAGTGATGCTGCGAGTACACAAATGAGTCACGTCGCACGAGAAAACAAGACGGCAGGAAGCATGGGGAGGTCAAGTGAGCAAAGCAGGGCAGAGCTATGGATAATGACAGAGACAGAGAAATGTAGTAATGGCTGTGGGCAGTATTTAAATGAGTCTGCGTGGCGGTCCAGTGCACAGATTGACTGTGAATTATTACCACTGTGTGCTCACTGGAGCTGCTTGCCTGCTAGGGCCAACGGGCACTCAGTAATCCAGAGAGACAGAAGCAAAGAAAGGAGGGCAGGAAACCATGACCACATTACATATTAACAGTTTTTCTTTAAGGCAATGAATCGTTTTGTAACCTGTTACCCTCGGCGGCGGACGGTCCTGAGTCGGTTCAAGTGAAATTTAGCATCATGTAGCGTCCGATTGGGGTTCGCAGGGTCACTGCAGCGATGCTCCCCGAAGAAACATGTGCATCAAAGCAGAACTCCCCAAAACAAATCTTAAACACACAAGTCTTTAAAGTATGCAAATGAGGAGATTGCAGCTGGAAGCCCAAATAACAGTTTTAGTAAATACACAGATGAATGAAAATATCCAATGTGTGTGTGTGTGTGTGTGTGTGTGCGTGTGTGTGCGTGTGTGTGTGTGTGTGTGTGTGTGTGTGTGTGTGTGTGTAGAAAAAGAGCTTAGATCACTAGCAGAGCAGATCTGTGGGCAGAAGCAGGGCACCGGGCCCCTGGGCCCTGAAACCATCAACCACACTCCTGCCCACAGCAAGAAACCCACTCAGACAGCATAAATGTCGGCATGTCTGTTTTTGTTTTTTGGTGTTTGTGTTTCTTTGTTAATAACTGAAGCGGCCTCTATGGATTTCGTTCATTTGCATGCACATAGTGTATTTTCTATGTTAAGACCCATTCATTCAGTCTTTACATCAACTTGTTATTTCTTCCTCTATTCCCTCTGTGAATTCGAACTTCCCTTTTTTTAAAATCCAAATCTCATGAAGCCACACCCCTCTGTGTTCTATATCAGTATGCAAATGAATATACAATAGCTAGCCTAGACATAGCATTCAATATTCAATTTGTATATTGTTTGTAAGAAGTCGCAATTTCAAGTCGGTGCCACATCAGAGGACAAAAAAAACAGACGGCTCTTCTTCCCGCTTTGTTTGGTCTGCAGACAATTACTTGTCCTGTGCTCATGTTGAATAAGAGGCGCTTTTATTTTGGTTGTCGGATGAACAGCTGTCTGAGGAAGCTGTGTCTTTTCCCAACTGGATGCTTTCTTGGCTGTCTGGCTGCTGAGGGAAACTCCAACAGTCCTGGCATGGAGTCAGCATGGCTTCCCTGCACAAACAGTTATGTGTACAAGTGTTTGTTTTTTTTCTTTCCTGCATGTTTAACTCTGTTTCTGTCTTTATCTGCAGTAAATTTAAATCTAAACTGCTGCCTCTCTGCCTCCCGCACTGGTCTGTCTCTCCCTATGAGTCTGTTTTCCTTCCTCTACTTATTGATTCTGATCTTGGCACCAACACAATGTTTAAAGGAGCGTTATTTCCCGCTGTGGCAGGCAGTTGTTTGTTTGTGTGCATGTGTGTTACCGTCTGTCCCTGATTAGGCTATAAAAAGAGACAAGATACTCGGCGCTTGTTGACACTAATTTGTACCAATTTCTTTGAGGTGTCTCGTTCTACTAAACTCCTTGAGTGGTTCAGAAACGTTGCTGCTTTTTCAGCTATAAACACTATTTAATAACATTTTTAGCATTTGGATTTTACTGGAATTATTGATCCAAATGTTAACATTTAGTTTCCACTTTTAAAATACATCTTCCCTTGAAAAATGACAACCCTATAGATCCAATCCACCCCCAACCTGCCTCATGTATAATAAAGCTTGAACTCCCCAGAGAATTAATAATGTTCCAGCTTTCTCTTCCTCCAAGGTGCTCTTACCGTAAACCCATCCTGGTAATGTATTCAGCCAGCAAGGAGATCAAAGATGCATGGATCACATTTTGGTGTGTGCATTCGTACATGTATGTGAGCTGCTAACAGGCATGCATACGCATCATCAAAAACACTGTGACTAGGCCCGAGGCAAGAGGGCAAGGAATCCGGGTTTTGATGTCAGATGCCTACACAATATGGTCCGCCTCCATGCGGTCACATTATGCGGCTCCACCATGAAGGTGAATCACCATGATGCCTCCAAACCCTTCCAGTGACCTTAAGCAAACAATCTGTGTATCTTACAAGTCTTGCTAACACAACACTACAGGCATCAGGGCTAAAAATAAGCAGAATGCATGGCGTCAGAAAACACAACATAGATGTGTTGAAAGTAATATTTTGACATTTTATGAAAAAAGCTTTTTTGCTTTATTGCAGAGGATTAGATTAGGAGATTGATATTTCTGCTCTATATATGGTATGACTTCACTCCCAGCAGGTGGTTATTTTAGATTAACAAAATGTCAGGGTGAAACAGCTAGTTTGGATCTGTTACAATGTAAAATAAATCTGTCTTAAACTCACTAGTTAACTAGTCTAGCACATAGTTCCTCTCCTACTCTAGAACTGTGGTCCCCCTGGCCCGTGGTGTCCCCCAAGGCTCTGTTTTTGGCCCCATGTTTTTTTTTTTTTTTGCATATACTTGCCACAACTGGCACGTAATAAACAAAAAACCCGCACATACTTCCATACGTCCTCTACGTCGACATCGACATAGGTTGTAATAACGTACCTAGTGAATACAAAGCGAGACATCAGGACGGAGAACAGGACTCAGTAACTAAAAAAAAATGATGCGTGTAAAACGGACGCTGTCTTATTCTTCACTGTTAGTTTATCACCAGAGTCACATTAAGGTGCATTGTACCATTTCCCACACTGCACTGCACTCATTTTATTGATTTGGTCTTTATTTTAGAATGCCATATGTCATGTTTGATTAATTATAGAGAGGGCTTAGCTTTCGGTGAAAAATTGCAGCAATCGTGGCAGAATCGGAGCAGACTGTTGTTAGAAATGGAGCCAAAGGGCCTTTAAAGGTTATGTCATCATCTGTGACAGTCGGAGGAGAAAGGAATATCTGCTGAGACCGGGCTCTGTCCATCAGGCCAGAGATGAGGGAGGCAGATAAAAAAAAAAAAAGGCATAGAGAAAGAGAAGCGAATGTGAAGAAGAAGGTCTCATAAAAGCAGTAATCACAACAATAAAGGAACTTGAATGTTTTTTATCTCCTGAATTAAAGGTTGGCCTGTCACCCGCTGTCTGCGCGGGTGAAGCCGTGTCATTTTATTTGAGGGTTTTAATTTCCCCCCAGGGCGCAAAAAGCCAAACACCGAAGCACAGAAATAAATTGAAGCCATGCTCACCTAACAACCGGCATGTCGGACACAATCTATTTACTCCTTCCTCTAAGGGACGCGAGAACAGAGATTGGACTGTCCAGATCAGACGTACAACTGCCTGAGGTGATAAATCATCATCAATGCCTCTCTCCTACTGTATATATGCCTCTAGGTTCCAGTCCGTCTGTCTTTGTGTCACACCTCTCCTACATCAGTTCATCCACTGAGGAATGGTCATCTCCCCTGCTGTAGATCCCTGCCTTGTAGCCGCCGCTGCTGCTTCTCGAATATAAGACGTGAAGAGGCAGCGGTGCACGCTCTTGGCTGCAGAAGACACCTGACAGTCGAGGTTTCAGGGCAGCGAAATCAAACGGTGAGGGCGCACGTGGCTGACTCTGACGCATAAACAGGTCTGATATCCAACCGCCCTGACATTTGGAGGAGAAGACCTTTTTGATGTGGGAGGCAGGATGGAGCTGTGTTTGTTTGTCCTGTCTCTCCGCCTCTCACTGCATGTCAGGTTTTTGTTCCCGTCAGTTCCACAATTTCTCTCCTTTCTCTCTTTTTTCCTATCCTGTTTATATTTTTCGATGCGTCTCTATGCTTGAAATAGACCCTGTGTGTGTGTGTGTGTGTGTGTGTGTGTGTGTGTGTGTGTGTGTGTCGGTTTGGGAATATCTCCCTGTGTGTTGCAGCCATTCACACACACACACACACACACACACACACACACACACACACACACACACACACACACACACACACACACACACACACACACACACACACACACCTCACAGTAAGAGGGTTATCAGAGTAAAGGCTGGTGTGTCTCCCACTGAGCGAGAGGCTCGGCTCTTCCCTCCACTGGGCCTTAATGCAGCTGCACTAAAACTGCAAACACATATTTATTTGCAGAGCTTTTAAACTGCGTTACATTAATTTTCTACCCTCCTTCTAGTATTTTCTACAGCCTTTCTCAGACTTGAATCATTTTTACGTAAACATGTTGCGTAAGAACATGCATGCAGGTAAATCTTCTCGTGTTATTGAGCATTGATTCTTGCAGTGACGTGTGTTTGGTATTGAAAAGCGTTGTTTGTGCTCTGATTCAGCTCTGGGCTGAGTGTTACTGATTGTTTACTTGACTCTGGAGGAGCAGATACCATCAGACCTAATGCTGAATATATCTGCTTAGTTAATTAGTATTGATTATTTCTCCAGGTTAATTTACTGTATCCTGGTTGATTCTCAAGGCTGTTTCATATCATGCTGTGATTAGAAATTCTGTTGACTTATCTGTTCAGATCAGATCTGGTTTTACTGATAAGCCAAACCCACTCCTCCATAGCTCACCCTATGAGGATAGCCTTTTATTGTTCCTCTCTGAACATTTTGAAGCATGAACGCAACTTTAAAACAATTTTTGCTGGACACGGCAAACTTGGATCAAGCGTCAAGCTACAAAGATAAGTTTTCTGTCATTAGCAGCTGATTTAGAGGCCCAGGAAGCTGTCAGCCCCCCCCCCCCATTAGCATATTTAGCTCACCATAACAGTAATGACTAAGATAATCATATAATGCAGGAAGTCTCAGATCTCGATCACCACCAGAATGTAATTAACTGATCCGCTGACATCGGCTTATCTGTCCAAAAAAATTCCAGTTCATTAAAATCAAGAACAACAATGTAATAATAATAATAATGATAATAATTATTATACAAAAAGATAATTTAATGGGCTGACCAACTGTTTAGGAGCCAATCAGTGTGACTTAATAAGAATTAGAATAAGAATTAGAATTAGAATAATACAAAAGTTTAAAACCAAACCACTCTGCATATTAACTGTTATCACATATATTCTCTATAATGTGTGCAAAAAAAGATAAATATTGAAAATCATATTTTCCTGGATATCACCCATGTTTTTTTACCAGATATTACCTGCTGACTTTCAGCTAAATCAGAATTATATGTATGTCTGTGATTCCAGCCCCTCAGGTTGGCAGCGCTGCATGGTGTCACAGGCTATAGTTAAATATGTCAGCATGTTTTTATGTTATTAGTCCGTGTAAACATGCAGTCATGGTAATCACAGCCCTTAGTGTCAATTTTAGGCCCCCGAGGGCCTGATGCATCAGAAAAAGCAAAAATTATCAGCTCACCCGCCAGTGAATCTTACACACCACCTCTTTATGTGGATTACAGGGTGTAGGTGGGGAGGTTCCACCCATCACAGCACAGACTGCTCCTAACACCAACACCCACGGCCCCGACAGGATGGCAGAGACACGAAACCCCTAACCAGAAAAGAGCAAACAGCATTTAGCAGAGAGCTGGTTGTGGTTTAGCACATGTGAGTAAGACAGATGACGAAGCACAGAAACAAAAGGTTGCATTTTTGTGCGACGCTAAACTGGTAATAATATTACATTTCGTTTAATCTGGTGATGAAGCTTTGATTTGAGTCACAGTCAAAACAAGTGAATCAGATCTGGAAGCTGTGCTTATTCTGCATTTAATGCGACTTTCCTCTAAATGCTCGTCCATTGAGCAGTTTCATTTTGTAGTTTTGGTTCTGTTTCAGTGCTTCTGTTTGGTCTCTGTGGTTTAGCTGAAAATGAATTTCTACTTCTCTGTTCCTGATCATTACGTTTTAGCATGTGAGGACAGTAGATCATATTTCAATGGGAAAATCCATTGCTATAGAAACGATGTGTCCTTGATTTCAGACATTGGTTGGACAAAAGCAGCCTCTAATTTCTTGCTCGCTGAAATGACAACTATCAGCAGATTTTTATCATTCGTAGCTATAGGTGGATAATTTTGCCAATCTTGGGACCTTTTCTCGTTGAAAACATTGTCTTCAGCTGACTTTTCATATTCTAGGAGGACTTTTTTTAACACAGAAACCACGTAAAAGGTCCTTTAAAAGGAGCCTGCGTCAGTGATGACTACATAGTTGTGCTAAAAGTAGCAATTCGGGCAAATTTATTTTAACTCATTCTAAAATAAAATAAAGTAAATGGAAAAGAAATCATTGACGTCCGCAAATGTTCTGAGCACACAGCAAACTAATAAGAAAACACAGAGACACCAACACACACTTCATCAGAGGCGATGATTCAGACGGACTATTTTGTATTTTGTTGTTTAAATCTATATTTTATTGGGTAATCCTACAAACAATACCTTTAAGTAGAGGATATGTTTCTGTTACAGCTATTTATGACAGCCATCTGTCCAGTGTTAGTGTGTGTGTGTATGTGTGTGTGTGTTTTCACTGGTGGGTGTCAGGGTCCAGGTGGCTGCATGCTGTAATATTGCACCCGCATTGTGCAACAGCACAGGGGAAGTGGGAGCCCATCACAGCATCTTCTCATGAACAAAGAGCTGCAACCTCAGAAAAAGTGTGTGTCTCTAAATCGTCTTGGTAACACGAGTCAAGAGGAAGTGGTTTAGCTGCTTTCTATAAGTCCACTTGTTGATCCAGGGGTTCCCGTCTCTCACAGGCGTCAAAGATCTTTGGGAAGAGGTTGAAACACTTTGCGTCAAACAGATAAAGGTTTTCTTTCAAATGCAAAAACAAAACAAAAAACAGACTGTAAATGTTTTCAGAGAGGTGGTTAAAGTAGATCAGACAGAACATGGCAGGGAAACGCTTTACTGTTCAGTCTTTTGATTCCCTCCCTTGCAGGTGACAGGATCCCTTCCTGTACTGCAAATCATATTTCAACGCTTCTGAGTGCAGTTTTGCACATCAAACCAATAAAAAAAAAAAACTCTGCTGTGCTTATCTTTCTGATGCTCAGGAGGGACGTCTATTTTTACATCCAGACAAAACAAGGTTTGGAGTTAAAAAGGATAATAGCCAGATATCTGGCACTGCTTTTCATCGGCTCTGAAGGACTTTTAGCATTGGCTTGTCTCACTGCGTTAGACTGAGATATCTCAACAGCTTCTCGATGGATTGCCGTGGAAATTTGTCCAGACATTCATGGTCCCTTGAGGGTGAATCCTGTCGACCCTGGTGACACCTTTATTTTTCCTCTGGGGTCAACCATGAGATCGATCTTCGTGGGATTTTAATCAATGGACTGGTACGAAATTTGGCACTCCCATTCATATTCCCCTGAGGTTGATTTTCCTTCTCTTGTCATCTCTTAACATTCCATTTAAAGCAATCATCAGGTCTACATTAATCTTTGTCCAACCCTTTCTTACTTTATGTTAAACCAAAATGGTAAACGTCGTACCTGCTGTACGGCACATTAGCATTATCATTGTGCACTTATTAGCATATTAATAACATCAAATCTCAAAGCCACTAGCATGGCTAGTCTTGATCTGTGTTGCACATGTGTGTTTCTATGTGTGTCTACATGCACATGTGTATATATTCACATGTCCGTGGGAATATAAATGGGCTTTTATGGGCGGATTATAACCTGAGAAGGCATTATATGCTGTATATGATATAGAAAGAGCAAATGACTAATCCCTTTCAAAGCTATATGGTAAACATGCCAATGGTGTAAATGTGCTGTCTAGGAAAAGCAGAGTGATTAAAGCCACCATTGCCACACGAAGAGCCTTCATCAGAGGTGCTGGGCTGTGAAATTCAGTCTTTGTAAGGTATGTTGTACAGAGAGGAGTGTTGTCTTTAAGACACAGCCTATTTTCACGGCTATATTTAGAAGCCTGTTTCTACTGGAGGTGAGGATATAGCCTGCTGTGCATGATCTTGAGGAGGCATATGTTTTCCCCATCTGACCTACACTTCCTGGTGTGAATTAAATCAAAGCTGAGAAGAGGTGATAAGCTGTCGTCTCGTGAGATGAACTGGTTTTTGATACTAATGGCCAGCAAAGTAAATCCGCCTTGTGCGCTCTCACTTTTGGACAAGTGGAATAATTGTAGTTATCGTGGTTTGATGGCAAAAAGGTGGCAGGAAGTAAAGGGAAATAAGAAAAACGGGTTGTTAAGGTTGTTAAATGAAACCTGAAAGCTCTACCATGTCCTTGTCATCTCGTATTTAATTTGTTAGGTGCAGCTTGTTTATGTACAAAAAAGGATGCCAAGTCTTAACTCTTCATCCTCAACATGTGCCACAGATGTTGTGTTTATTTGTGGCTATGGGCTGGAGATGAAACGCTATACTGGAGGCTGAGCGGTGGAAATGCCAGAGCAAGTGTCGGTGGTAATAACCAACTCTGTCATCGCTGGTCCTGCTTGCAAATATGGCGCCTTTCAAGTAACGTTTGGGTTCACCTTGTGAAAGTCGGTGCAAACATGAAATATTCAGACACTGGGAATCGACAAGGAATAAGGGAGAAAAAAAATCCAGCACCTAAACAGAATACTGGGTGATTCGACCTCTACCCGGTCCACCTTGATAATCCTTTTGCCGTTTGGTCAGTGAATGCAACCTCTGATTTCAAATATTTTTACACATCTTTTCAAATATTGCATCGAATCAACTCTTTCTTTTGAACCTCTACATCTTATTTTCTATGAAACTCATTAGACAATTTTAAAACACTGCATCATTTCAGTCGTTTCAGATCCAGCTGTAGGCCGTCAGCAGCTCCGTCTGTCTCATCCCCGCTTTCTTGTCTGCTTTGCCACGTTCCCTCAAGTCCATCACGACCAAAGTGTCATGGCTGCAGACGGCTGTGATGCAATTCACTGATGTAGAACACAGTCTAGTTTCGTCTTTCTAAAAGAGCACACTGGCCCCAGTCTCCTGTCCTCATAGGCATGAATCCAGTGGGCTTCTGTCTTATTTTGCTCTCCGGCTTATGATTTATTCATATGTGGAGTAGAACGTTCCGACAATCCCCCCCCCCGACTTCACACTACATCCACAACCCCCCACCTCTCCAGTCAGAAATATCGAAGAAGGAATGAGGCAGTGCAACTTGAAAACGCACGTAAAATGAATCCCTTTGTGTAATTCTTTTTTAAAAAATTACATTTATTATTCCATAGTATTTCCTCTGCATACAAGGCTGTACATGATGCTTACATGATGCCCTGAACACATAATATGGACTGTACCTGCAGCCAGCAGCGAGCCCTGAAGTTGCTCTTTCATGGCACAGCCATTCATAATTCACCATGTAAACTACAAAGGTGCATGGGATGGGTAAAGTGTGGACAAGCAAGCCAGTGACGAGGCTGAAAGAAAAGAGAGGCACATTTGACACTTCAAAGCATTTTAATGCTCGATTTTCAGCAGTGGGAGATGAACGCGCATTAGAGCAGGTTTTCAACAAAGATCCTTTGTAGTCGAACACAACACAAGCTGCACCCAGACAAATGATGAGAGCCAGTGGGGAATGGAAGGAAAGGGAAGGCACAGAGCATGGGTGCTATGGATGGATGAGATCATGAGGACAGCCAGCTTGTAAAAAATGGGTATATACTCTCTCTCACACACACACACACACACACACACACACACACACACACACACACACACACACACACACACACACACACTTGAGGGCTGTGCTCTTTCATTTTTGGCTGTGGAACTTCCTCCAGCCTTCTTCTCATGTGGTCGTCTCATGTATTTTTCATGCAGAAGGCCCAGAGTGTCTCCCTCCACTGTTACAAGGTCGTGTTCTTTAATAAGAAATAAATTAAGGGTTTGTTTTTTCCTCATGTGAATAAATTCTTTCTTTCTTTCCTTCTTATGAGATCTCCATGTCCTCGTTGACATCAAGGTGTTTTTTTTTTACTACAAGCCCCAGAATGCATTGCTCTCCTTTTTCTCGCTGCCCTGGCGATGCTGCTGCGTTCAGGACTCCTCTGGATTTCTTTCATCCGATTTTTTCAATCTCAGCCTTCGCTTGCTAATTGAATTAGTTGTGATATAAAATAATAAAACCCAGATTGGACATCTTAGTGGATTCTATATATTTACAGCAATGAAGCAAGCTGCTGCTTTGCAGTGTCATGGCAGAAAAAAGTGTCATGGCAGAAAAACGTTTTCATCATTTTATAGACTAACTTGTTTTATATGGGCCACATAAAATTGACCCTTTTTGCTCATTGGATTTGAGGCTATTTGTCTGTTTTACTAACCTAGGAAATAAAAATGTGGTTTGTGGATAACTTGTAAGAATTAGCTTTCAAAGCAGGATGGGAAACATAACTGGAAAATGGTCACATGAGATAGATAGTATGATTTAACTGGATGCATGTAACACATATATGTGTTTTATGTTGGCCCAGACTGAAAGTTCTGCTGTAACATATTTTGAGAAAGAAAAATAGAGAGCAGAATGTTTTATTTTAATTCATAGCTTACTAGCGTAGCTTTTTTTCTCTTTAAATAGGCTAGTGCTCATGATGCTAGACTTTTGTACCATTTTGCATTTTTTGCCTTAACGTATCTAGAGACAGCTGAGTTGCATGTGAGTGTTTCTTGATGGACTTGGCTTTATTGTGATGCAACATTATGTCAGTAACATTGTCACATAGACCTAAATTACCTCAGCCAAGAAGGTTCTTTTCTGATTTCAGAATAGATTAAATTTTGGATCTGGACTAAGGGGTGGATGCAGGATTTTCCCCTTTTCTTTAACATCCCAAGATAAATGTGTGTAATTAGGCGTGGATCAGAATAAAAATCCAGATCCACCAGATTTTAGTTGTTGGCTGTTAAATCTTCAAGTGTGGTAACAGGCCTAAGATTTTGATTTTGGATAAGGGTTGATTGAATTTAAGGGCACAGTTGGGCCTTGTCGGATTTATGCGCTCTACTGAGTGCCATTCTAGTTCATGGTGTTATTGCTTGAGCTGTGCCATGATCTTAAATGTGTGCAATTAAAACATTTATAGGCTATACAAAAGCTAATGATAGCAGAAAATATAGGCTATTACATTTTGCCTATATACCCAGTATTTTCAGTAGCTTTTAAATGTATGTAAATACATTTATTCAAACATCAAAAACTGGTACATCCTACATGCTCTCCACCCCTCATGTCGCTAAATTGCGGAATAAATCCAATTTCATGCCCAGCCTTTCAGTGCGCTGACCTCGTAATTCTCACATTTCCGACGGCACTAGAAGGCAGCACGTCTCCGTACCGCTGCGAGCAGCGGCAGCAGCGCTTTCTCTCTCCTCGTAACCTAAACAATGACTGCTACCACAGACCGGAGGAAAGCACACCATTAGAATGCGCTACATGGCATCAAAAGCCCGCATTTCGCTGCTTATCCGAACCCTCACGTAAACGCGCCGACCGTAAACATGTGGATACCTACGGAACATGAGAAATACGGCGTCGGTAAGTTTATTGCCTTTATGTTTTGGGAACTGCTCTCCTCTGCATTCACTCATTCAATTGTAGGGCATGTGTGGAAAGGTTTCCAGGGGCGAAACGGCTCGGATGATGCAAATTAATTCATGTTTTTTTAAATATATTTATAAGGCAGCATCAGCTCTCTTTCCAGCAGCCGCTGATGGAAGCTTGGTTTTCTGACTGCCACATTGCAAAGCATCGGGTTGTCGCTCTGACCCCCAATGGTTTGCCAAATGAAGAGACACATTTTGATTTTTTTTTTCTTTTTCTTTTTTTTCCCCCTTTGCCCTATTTCCCCCTGCATTGTCCGGGAATAAACTAATCTTGACCCAGAGGTGCTTTGCAGCCTGTTTGCTCTACTGTCTGTTTAAATGTGGGGGATTCTTATCACAGCCAGTATAGCCGCATGTCTCATTATGTCGCTCATCCTCCGCCAGTTCTTCGAAAGAAACACTAATATGAGAAGGATCTGATTCAGATCGCTGCGGATCTGGATAGAGGTCCTGGAAACGTGTGTCTCCTTCAATGCATTGTTCCATCCGGGCTGTCGGGGGCAGAGGGGGGGGGGCTCTGGATCAAAATGAAGTGAGACAAACAAACGCAAATGATGCCAAATGCAGGGAGAGAAAAAAAAATCCCACTCAGACTTTGTCCTGTTGGTGTGGTAGGAATGTCTTCTTAGCTTGTCTGATCCCTTAAAAATGAGCTTTTTGAGATGCGGCCACTGAGAGGAGGCGGCTTAAATGTCAATAATTATATCCCCCAGAGATATTGGTCTGCTCTGTGTGTGATGCTCTGGTCCCTACAGTCTCAATAATCATTTTGTAATCTCTGCAAGGATGCCAGGGAATAGTGCCCTGACCTGTAATATGATGAGATGTTACACAATTTCCCTGAGTCTGCTTTCTTCCTTCTGTCTGGTTGCACAACCTAAATGTTGCTTACTGTCCAAACAAGAAAAAGAAAAAAAAAAGGTGCCACCTTGCCTTGAAATCAGTGATCCAGAAAGTAGCCTGTGGCCTTCTTATGCGTTCTGGTCACTTGGCTGCTAAATTTCCCCTCTTCTCTTTCCATATAAGAGCCTAAAACCTTCGTCACCGAGCAGCTATATGGTATCATACTTAATCCGGTGCAGGGTACAGTCCCTCAGAGCCTATAGCTTCCATGTTTTCTCGCCTGGATTAAAGGAAGGCATTTATTTTGAAAGTTAAATACTTGCCATTGTCCCCAAACTGCTAGAAAGGGGGGGCTGTTAATTGGATTAAGGCTCTTTATTCCATTCTTCCCCCCAATAACAGCAGTAAGACTCACTTAATTGGCTGTAATTTGTTTTTTAAGACATGGTTTGGCAGCAGTGCACTTCTTTGTGGCTGGGTCTTTTTTTTTCTTTTCTTTTTTTTTTTGAGGAAGGAACTGGATGTTTTCCTGTTGTGAAATTCAGGTTACATGACACACACACACACACACACACGTGCATATATGCACACATGCATGCAAAAATATGAATTTAGCACGTCAGTCCCGGTATGTAAAGTGTTTCTGTCAGTTCGATGTTAAGAAAGGCTGTTGTGATTCTGGTCTTTGGTTGTGTTTGTGCCGTACAACCCTTAGTGTCTGCAGAGAAAGTCATTCATTCTGTTTAAGTGGATCAATGGAGACTTTGTAGAGCTGATTAAGTGCTTTATACACACTGTACACACAGATAGGCATAGTCTGATGTCGTGAAGTGCTGTTGTATCATGGGAGTTGTTGTCTTCTTTGTTAAAACAGCCACCGTTGCCAATGAAAATCTGTCAGATGTGACTCAGGCAGAAATGTTTGCTCATTAGTCACGTTCGCCAACTTCCATCCTCAGTCTTTAGCCCTTTTTACACAGAGGTGGTGCAACGCTGCCACAATGAAGACCGCTCTCTACTCCGCCTCGGTTTATTTACACTGAACAAACCAATGGTGGCTCAACGTTGTAGAGAAGGTTGCAGCGTTGCAGCGCTGTTGCAGGATCTCTGTGTACAAAAGGCTATAGGGATGGTAGAAATGTGACAAATGTTTAAATATGAAGACAATTCTTACAGTATATATAACAGATAGGAAGGGACGGGATTTCCAACCTTCCAACAAGCACTTCTGTTGAAGTATAGTGGCGCCTTACATCTCAACACAAAACCGTCCTCGTAGTTCGACATCAAGATTCATTGCTAAGATGTTTATGATCAGCTGTTTTTATTGCACATGTTTTTTTATGAGTGACGAGGCAAAATCGTCCATCAGCTGTCCTCTAATTCTGCAGGGGAAAAGGATAACTAAATGTTTATCCCTGTTTCTAAACAGGCTCACACCAGTAATGACCATTGATCCCCAGATGGAATCCCACCTTCAATTATTCATGCCAGGAGGAACAGCTGTTGCCTTTCCAAAGGTCTCCACAACTTATAACAAAGCACTACCTGAAATGTTTCTGAGCCTCGGTAGAGGCTGAGAACTTACTTCTCTGCTTAGTTCTGTTGGGTCTTTCATGAATATCCATGCAGCAGAATTGCTGTGATATCCAAATATTGGTACTAATAAGCCCCTGCCTCAGCACTCTTTGATGGAATCTCCTCCAGGTGCTTTCAGCGAACATCTTATCCCACTTTGAGAGGGAGGCAGGCTAACTAAAAGGCCTTGGAAATCTTCGGATCCTCGCAGGAGCATTTGATCTCAGGCCAGATTGAGATTAGATCAGAACGTCTTGCGGTTTAATTGGAAGGTTGCGTCGTTTGATGTCGATTCGCCTTACTAGCGAAGCGCGGCTCCTGGGAGGATAAAGGCCACTGCCATTGATTAAATATGAATGGACTCCCTGCAAGTTGATGTTAAAGCACACATTAGGCCACCAGTGGAGTGATGACGGGGTTTTAACCTGAAGCAAGAAGGTTGGAAGATTGATGAGATGATGTTAATATCTGACTCGTAAATGGACTTGGGATATGGGGACGTTGTCGCATTAGATTGAGCCAAGAGGGAGAATGTCAAAGTCTTGTTACGGAACACAAAGATGGGAAAGGTTGGCAGTAAAACTGATGAGATCAGATAACGGAGGATAAGATGGAGGCGTGGAGCTGAGATAACTGAATCTCGGATGAAGTCACTAACAGCAGAACATTACCCAGGCTGCATTGTGTCATGTCTGATGCTGTAGATGGACAAAGATTGGGGCTTTTCTCCTCATTAAGGCTCTTTGATGCAACCAGTAGAGCATGTCATTGCTCATCATAATTTAGGCACATAATTAAACCATTTTAACGAGCTGGTTTGCGTCCATGAGCGTGCAAGTTCTCCACCAATGGCTGCAGAGGATTGATTTAACATGCAACCCTGATCTCTGAGCATTCTAACATCAGATAGAGACGGAGTGGAGGAGCGGCCTGATTGGATGTTCTTGGGCTCTCCCATGGCCGACATTGCTCGTTCCTCCCTTCGTGGGGGATGTCAGGGGTGGAGGGTGGAGGGTGCTGGCGCGTGTCAGGGGTGGACTCATTGTCGGTGGAGTCCCTGCCCTGTTACCCTCAAATTCACCCCTCCTCGCTTACCCTCACACTCCGCAGGGGATTAGCAGGTTGTTTTGGGGGTCCCATTCCACCATTATACCCATGACTCTCTAATGCAGCAAGTCCCAGGGCGATGCATGGGAGAGGGTTGGGGTGGGGTTGGGTTGGGGTGTGGGGGTGGGGGCGTGGCGAGGTGAAGCCTGCCAGCTTGTAATTGCTTCCTCGTCTCCATCTGCAGAGATAGCGGCCTTTCTGCTCCGTGTGTGCGCTCACGTTAGTGCACGTGCTCACCGAGTGCAATCACTCAACATGGAAGGAGAATGTCGGAGGCTCCCCTGTGAATTTAACAGATGCAGAAATAAAAAAAAACATAGAGAGCAGACGAGTTAACCACCCAGCCCACTACTGTACACAAGCTGTTCCCTGGTGTGTGCTGGGAGGATTGAATAAATCTACATGGACATGTGACATATGACGGGCTCAGTGAGGGTTGTATTCATTGCTGATTCACCCTGACAATAATAGCCTTTGTAGCAAAAACATGGCCTGAGACGTGAGGACAGAGTTGGAGAAACGCCACCGCTAGTATTGTTTGTGTTATTAAATTAAATCCTGTTCTATTCATCACGGAGTTCCTCACTAATGAAAGAAAACACCCAGATCTGACAACACTAGACTCAGGAAAATGATATGATTGCATCCTCTCAGCTCTTTGTTTGTGAATATGGATTTTACCACTTTTCTTTTCACCTCTTTGTCACCACTCTCACTCTGGGGATATGAATCCTTTTGGAAATGGTGACACAAATAAACAATATGCTTTAAATACCTGTTCACATCCGTAATGAGAGACAGACAGCTGGAAGGGGGGGCGGGGTTGTTTTTTTTAAACTAATTACACAGTCTATATTCATTCTTCTTCTGTGCACTTCATTGAGAGCTGAAATGATTAGTCGATTAATTAGGAGCTTATGTGATCAGTTTGGTTTGTTTGTATGTTTGTTGGCAGGATTATGCAAAAACTAATGGATGGATTTGCATGAAATTTTCAGCAAAGATGGACCCTAGCATATCCTAGAGTTGATTAAATTTTGGTGATGATCCGGTAAGAGATGGGACTGGTACTGCTCGAATAAGGGCCTGTGTAAAAATTGACATTGACGAGCACCGCATTTCACCCTAAGTTGAACATTTTTCAACTATCGGCGACCAAAAAAACCCCCCACCAAACGTGCAGAAAAGATGCTCAGTGCCTCATCACGCTACTGGCATTTGTAGCATTTGTAGCGTAACGTAAATACGCTGTCTTCAGGGCCTAACAATTATGTCGAGGATTGTTGGGCCTTGGCGGAGGTTTGCGCTCTCCAAGCGCTCTTGTTGATTAGTTGATCAAAACGAAATCCGTTTTGACAAATAATGAGTCGTTTGTCACTTTCCAAGCAATAATGCCAAAAAAAAAAATCACTGTTTCCAGCTTCTCAAATGTCAGGATTTCACATTTTCCTAACATTTACCTTTTCTTTTCCAAATATGACAGTAAATTAAACACTATTGTGGACAAAAGAAGACATTTGAAGATGCTGTGATGATTGCAAACTGAGCTTTTGGTGATGACATTTTAAAATGTGTGGTTTCTTTTTGGCCATCTTCACTGTAAATACTCACACTGCCTTTATAGCAGGTCTGATGTGGTGCAGTTCTGGTTCCCCTTGCCTGATATCAATCCTTGATCCCCCCGTGAGGGAGGTTAATGGGATACGTCCTATTAGGAATTCAGCAGCTTTACTGATCAGTGGTGCTGCTGTAGTGGAGGCGAGGCTAGAGTGTGTGTGTGTGTGTGTGTGTGTGTGTGTGTGTGTGTGTGTGTGTGTGTGTGTGTGTGTGTGTGTGTGTGTTTGTCGTCTGTGTGGGTCGGGTGGAGGAAATGACTGACATGCTATTTTCATAAACGAAGGGTGTCTGCCGGTGACGCTCACTGTGATTGGCGGGTGAGGAAAGCTGTGAACGCGTCAAGAGACACTTGTTTTTTGTGCTCATTTATGGCAGAAAAATAATGGCCGCTGCTGGTCCGGCATCAGCTGCCCCTGCGCCTGTAATCCAGGCCGGCATGTATTGACCATAAAGGAAGTGTACATTGATTTGTGTGAGGTTTGCGCGGCTGACCCAGCGCATTGTAATGACCTCAAGGCTTCCAGTTTCCCCATAAACCTGACTGTAATAATAGCTACCACTAGAAACCAGTGTAACTGATTCATGATTAACATGCTAATAAAAAGGGATACTTATGGTCTGTTCAGGATAAATCTGGTAACATTAATTTATTATTAATGCCTTATAACCTGTCAAGGCTTACTTTAAGGACATATGCATAATTTAAGGATGTGAAGAGCTAATGGTAGCGGTTGTCTGCTTCGTCCATTACCCTGTTAATTCTGAATGTGGAATTAGCCGCTAACACGCTCATTCACACAGTCACAGTGGGGGATGTGTCACCAGAGGAGACTCACACAGATGGCAACGGTTCACTTCTTCACTTTGGTTCCAGTGTAATCTAGTTCTCAGTGGGATGATTGGCCCTCATCAGGGCAACTATGCATCGGGGCAGTTTTTCTTTGCTACTATTCCCTATAGTAGTTGGATTACCTGTTCCCTGGTGGATTACCTGTACACTGCATGTATCAGGTTGTTTACATCAGGGCTTTGATGACACATTTAGCACTGTAGGGTTAGAATATTGACCTCCCCCTCCAGTTCTGGGCTAAGCCCCTGATGCCTACAATGTCTGGCTCCGCCCCTGTGTCTCGAGGTACCTAACGGCCGTCGTTACCTCCGCTTTTGCCGCTTTTAGGTACGTTATTGCAATCTCCTCCTATACCGTCACCATAGTTGTTGTTGACGAAACCTTTGACTCTTCACTGCCATCTTGTGGATGCATCAGTGCTAACGTAAAAGGCGCGTATCTATTTTCGTACGTAAATGGAGTATGAATGAAACTTTACGGTGCTTTGTAGACACGGACTAAATTCATTGCATTACCAGGATACTTTGGACAGACTTGCCTCTGAAATCGTGCAGCTCATCTCCTCTGGCTAGCATCACAGTGCAGTTGAGGTCAATGAGGACGCTGTCAGGAGTTTATCAGCAGGGCGACGGTCAGGATTAATGTCGGCGAGAGAGACAGACGGTGGAGGAGAGTGAGAGGTCTTCAAACAGAAAGCTCGCCGCCTTTGCTCGACCTTGACTGGGCGTCCCTCCACAGCCCGGTCCTCATCCGTCCCCTCCCTCCTCTATACTTTTGTCTTCTAAGGCCTTTATTAAATGGAAATGCTTTTGTATGTCTTTGGTATTGTGCTTCCTGTTTTCTTCCTGTTTGCAGCAGGAGGTCCCACTCTGAGCCTTATCTCACTTCTATACATTATTCTTTTCTATCTATTGCTCACTCGTTCCTTCTCCGTCTACCTTTTCTTTCCCTGCTGTTCTTCCACTATCCCAGTTCCATCTATCTGTGCTGCAGTCTGCTCCACATTTATCTCCCTTCCTCGGTGTCTCCTTGCCCCGCTCTTGATCCATACTCACCTGTCCCAGATACCCCCAGATACTGAATGCGTTTTTGCCACTCGTGTGTCAAAGATTGTATTCGAGGACACACGCATATTTGTGGCCATGTGGCTTTTCCGTGTGTCGAATGTTGCAGATGTTTGCTTGTATGTGCTTGTGTGCGGTTTTACGTTTGTGGGTGTCTGTTTGCAGCAGCCTCAGTGGGCTGCAGGTCTGAAGATGATAAAGCACTACGGACGCCCTGCAGGCTGTGGATTAGAGCTGTAGCTACAGATGTTATACATCTTTGTAGGGCTATATATTCCACTCCACATGAAATCATACTGAACATGTTTCCTTTGAATGGAAGCATAGCATTCATAAATGAGATTTTGTAATCATGAAAGCTGTTTTTTTTAAAAGTTGTTGCCTGTGCAAAATGTAAAACCCCAGTTGTGGGCTATTTGTACACTACTACTAAGTATATACTTCTTTCTACTCCTTTTTGAACGTTGTTATTGTCGTTTAGTTTGTTATCCTTGCTTTTTCCATATTCGAAATTTAAAAAAAATATTTTGAAGATATCATATCATATCATAATAACACATGTTCACGTTTCCCTGGGTTCTAGTCCCTCAATAGAGTCGTTACCTGTTTCATAAGTGGCGTCTTAATGGAGGAGGCAGCTGTTTTCATGCTGTAGCTGCAGTGCAGAAACGACATAAGAATGATCCTGCAACCTCGACATTGATGCGGCGCCGGCGATGACTTCCGTCTCTCTAAAATGCGCTAGTGTGAAATTAGCTTATTTTCAGCTGTCGCTCTATTTATTCACCTTTTATTGGTCCGTTTAAGATCCGCACGTTTTAGCGATGATCGTTGAAGAATCGACCGTGAAACGAATGAATCCCCGGGGCCGGTAGAGATGCTTGCAAACATGCACCACAGGTATGCCACATTAGCAGTGCATATTGACTCCGGGCTCAAGAGCTGTGTCAGTGACATTGATCGGTTTAGAGCTCCGTAATTGAACTGTTATCCAGTCTTCTTTGCTCTCTCTCTCTCCGTTTCAGATCACATATAGGGAGGATCAGCTGCTGCCTGGCTGACTTCTGGGCGGCAGCCTCCATGACCTTGGCTGCTGTCAGCTGTCTTATTACTTTCCCAGTGTGTTTGTCTGTGTGTGTACATCAGTGCATCTCTGCAATCTTGTCCCCTCTGAGGTTCATGCATGTATGCGAGAGTTTCCTGCTTTCGCTGTGCGGCCGAGATGATGACCTGGCTCTCCTCTGCTGCATGCGAGGTGATGGCTTCCTGCCCGTCCTCCTCCTCACCTCTCCCCTCACTTCCTCTCTCTGCCTGTGCTATAGACAAGCCAGTTAAATGTCAGGTTCACTTTCTAAAGGGCTTTTCAATGCAGCCCGCATGCAGCTCGCTCACTTTTATTATGGCTTGGTTTTTTTGGGGGGTTTTTTAAGTCAATTTGAGACTGAAGTGTCTAGGCTGATTGCAATTGATTTTTTTGCACACAAGTCTACCCAGCAGATTGAAATAGCTTTATTCTATAACAGAAGAAGGTATAGGATGGATGAGATTCTGCGTGTGCAGGGTTTTCTTTGGGGCAAAAGAACAGAGGAGCTCCAACTTTGAAAATGAGATTAAGTCTCTGTGAATATAATATATTCACAGAGACTTAATCTCATTTTCTCCAAAATATAATTACTCTGAAACTGACTGGTTTCAGCTCAGCTGAATGTTTCTCATGAATTCCTGACTCAATCGTGGGGGGTGTTGTAGAGTGTTATTGCCCCAGAGAGTCTGTTTAATTCATCAGGTTGTCTAAACCTCCAACCGTGACCCAGTTCCCTTCTCATGTCTCCTCTTTTGAACCCGTTCCCTCTTTGGAGACTGTTCCTATTTATCCAGTTAACACGAAAGTCTTCAAACCACAGAGACAGAAAGAGATTTCTTAGTTAAATACTTGTCCTGAATGAATCAGCCCCCCCCGCCCCCTGCTGGATCATTTGAAGTTTTGTTTTATCTGATGGGGAGGAAGACTAAGTATTTTCCCAAGTCTTGCCACTCATGGTTGACTGAATGGGGCCTTTTCTGCCTTCTTCTATCTCTTCTAAAGGTTGGCATCGCAGCGTTAGCATTGTCAGCTTCGCTTTGTTTGTTTTGCTGTTGGAAGCGGCACAGAGGATTCCTTCTGTTCATCCAGTCGGCGGGGGATTTTTTTCAAGGGATGCAGAATATGTTTTTTTTGTTGTTTTTTTCCAACCAATGCGATAATCGATAATTACCGGAATCTCATTATAATTTTGCATTTTATACTTTTTTAAAAAGCAGTTCACAGCATGTAGCTTATGCACACCTGGATGTAAGAATATCTACTGAGAAAAGATGGAGGATTTATTATTCCATAGAGTTGAAAGCGTGTAGAATTCATCCCTCTGTATTGCAGAACACGTATTACAATCTGGCAAGAAAGTCAATAAGCATATCTCCCGTAATGTCATTCAAAGACATGTAATGATGCTGTAACTCTCATAGCACGAAGCACTGAACCAGATACCAGGGTCACTCCAGGCAACGCTATCTGTTTCTTTCTTCACGCCAGGTGTTGCTAACAAAAAAGAAAAGAAAAAAAAAAGCACCATTTAATCATAGTGGGATTAGCTTGAAGTGGCCCTTTTTTTGCCACGAGCCTAACCTCTCTGAAGGCATCTACCTGGTGCCTTTATGTCCTCTCTCCCCCAGTCGCACCCTCAGGGGAGGGAGGGTGAACTAAAAGCAGAAAGCGGCGCTGCTAAAAGCGGTTGAAATTGATCCCTTTTATGTGGGGGGGTGAGAAGGGAAACTTGGAGGAAAGCCCTCCCCACCCAATCTGTGGGAGCCTTTGTTTGGTGGGTAAAAGCACTCGGGTCTGGGCTGTGATGGCGGACGGAGATGACGGGCATGAAGAATTTATTATTTGTGTGCATGCTGGGTATTTACACAACATGAGCACCAACCAGACCTCATGGCTGCCCCCCCTCCCATGTGCATGGTTCTCATACCTTCTGAGGCCTCCATCTATTCTTGTTAACAAGCAATTTGTGTTGAGAGAGGTAAGACGTACTGATGCTGGCGTTGAAATAAGACAGAAGCTTGAATGCCAGTGAGAAAAGCCCACATTTCCTGGCTTTCACTTCAAAAGATCCCTTTTGGACAAGCGATAGACGTTGATTCTGTTTCCCAAGAGCATCTGAGTTTTAAATATAGCATCACAACCCAACTGGAAGTATTTCCCATCGAGTAATCTCTGCTGTTAATGGATCAATGAAGGAAATCTCTCTCTGGATCATGTATCCCCCTACCTATTTATCTATAGGCTAACGACCTGCCATGGGCTCCATTTTGACCTGACTAGGTCATCACTAAAGTCAGTGTCATGTTTCAGTCTTTTGACCACTTTGAACAAAGATGCTTTCATGTTATTTCAATAGTTTAGCTTGAAAGAGTCATGAGAGGGATCGTGTAGCATCAGTGATTTATGCGTCCTGTCATGAATCCCATCCTCATGACTTTGACTTTTTTCTTTTTTCCCCCGGAGCTACAGCGGCGAAACGAGGCATGTTTTCTCCCCGTCGCCCTTGAAAATAAACTTAATTGGACTCGTGAAAAGCAAAACGCATTCTTCACAGCCAGGATACATGCGAGTCGTCTTCCTCCCTCTCCCTCTCTCTCTGAAACCTCTTGGACCAGCTTTGGGTTTCTGCTGTGCCATGCTGACATAATGGGATGCTAAAAATACTGATGCACAAACGGAGTATGCTGCGCTGCACACATTTTGACATATGTGTTGTTTCCTGGAGCAGGAAAAAGTCTTTGCACTAACCTGGATAACACATGTTCAGACTTCATTAAGATTTTTTTTTTACATCCCAGTATCTACAGTTACAATGATGCAACCAGTTTATTTAGCAGCATTCCTGCAGCGTGCATTGACTTCACAGGTTAGTGTGGTAACGGTAGTGACTGAACCAGGCCATTGATTTGTAGTGGAATGTTTCCAGGCATCATCAGTGGTGATGCGTCACCCGTGAGCTGCCCCCCCCCCCCCCCCTTATCTTGGACTACAGCCATAATCCTCTTTACACAGGCTGTCCTGATGCACCGCTAACCTGACTGTCACCACCACCTATGTTTATACAGACATGGGCAACACTGGCTGGACGTGAGAATGGACATTTATGTACAGGCATAGACGTGAGATGTGCATGAGGCCAGCATCCTAAAAATAAAGATGTACATTATTGTCACATATGGTGCATTCAAACTGAAGCAACGTCTTTCTTAGGCCTCATACTTCAGTTTGATTTTGCTATAAAAAAAAGAAAAGAAGAAAACAGATTGAGGGAAACAGAGGAGGAGCACAGCAAAGCATGGAAAACGATGGTGTGATGTGCTGTCAATCGACGGTCCAGGTGGAATTCCTCCTCAGAGTTTGAGCTGCCAAGCCTGGCGGGAGCGCCATCCCAGCGTGTCTCCCTCTCCCCGTTGGTGTTTCAGGGACTCTCTCTCTGTGGCTCATTAGAATCTTTTTACTTCCTTTCCCCCCAGGGAAGCACCAGGCGTTGGACGGGCACACAAATGAGGCTACCTCTCGACTTTGTGTAACGGCGCTCGCTCTCAGCTGTGGGAGGAGAAAAACAAAGATGAAATTAATCACTCTGGCCCCGTCCCTCCCTTTTCTCTCATCCGTCTTTGTGCAGACTTCTTAACTAGTTTTATTTAATTACAGACGGCGTTAGGGTGCACAAAACTGCCGTTGACCTAAATCAGGAAACTGGGGCACTTTTTTTTCTCTCTCTCTCTTTCTCTCTCTCTCTTTCTCTCTCTCTCTTTCTCTCTCCTGCTACAACTTCTTACTCCACTCTATTGATTTGTCTGCGCGGACAACAAGCGCTAGTAAATTAGCCGAGTGCGGCCATCAGTTTGACACTCACTCTCACTGAGTGTGTCTTTCAGTCGGCCTTATAGTCTGGGCTGCTCTGTGGTGAATCAGCCAATTTAATCTGAAGGATATGTAGGGGAATTGGGAATCTCATCCATTTGGGGGTCCCTGACGGAATCAAGAGCCATTCCAGAACAAATTGGAGAGGGTCCTCTTTGGGTTTTTTTACGGGCAATGATGCTCCTCAAGCTGAGGCAAAATTCAAAGCAGGCACAAGGGATTTCTTGTGTGATCAGTTCATTATGTTTATGCCTTGATTGGCTACTCTCTGTTCCTCCCCGTGTCTCTCGCTCTCTGCAGCTCTTGGACATTTCCTTCTTGGTTTGCTCTGTAAAACGCAGCTCTAATCGGGCACGAGTTCAGATTCCCGGAAGAAAGAGTTCCAAACCACTGTGGTTCTCTCTTTATTTTCTCCATCTCTTCGGGCCCCCAAAGTTCTTCGCCCTCAGGAGTAATCCTCCTTGATCCACCAATGGCATGCAGGGCACAGGAAAATAGCCTCGACAACAGCTGAACCCCTTTAGCCCCGCAGGAATG
Source organism: Chaunax sp. Z400 (assembly GCA_037577475.1). Classification (NCBI taxonomy): domain Eukaryota; kingdom Metazoa; phylum Chordata; class Actinopteri; order Lophiiformes; family Chaunacidae; genus Chaunax; species Chaunax sp. Z400. The sequence continues at coordinate 18,742,770 of CM075204.1, forward strand.
TCCGACCACGTGCACACAGGCCATATAGTCAATAACACGGTGCAGAGCAGAACAGAGACGTTCATTTTAAAGATGACTGTCGGTTGCAACCAGCCAGTCAACCTGTGTTTACATTCGCTCTTGTGTATGTCGACTCTGGATTTGAAGAACGAGTCACCTCTCAGATTATTTTCCTTTTCCATACAGTATGTTCGATGTGAGTTAACCGAAGCTCGCAGAAGGAAGGAACCATTTTCCTACAGAAAGCCATTAGACACAGCAATTACACTTTTATACACCAGGCTCTAGCTTGCAGTAAAAACAGCATCTTCTAATACACTTTCCCCAAACTTTATTCTCTTATGTGCCCCATAACTTGAACATATTTCAGTGTGTGTGTGTGTCTGTGGCATCCATTATTGATCTGTCTGAGTTATAGCAAATGTCAAAAAGACTGGCATGCTAACAAGCCATGGAATCTGACCCTCATTTTTCAGTTTTCAGTGTGTGAGGCTCTCTTTATAGGAAAGAATGAGGATCAGTGCCAGTACAGACATGGAAACACACACATAGACACTCATTCTATCTCCATATAACACAGAACGTGGAATGCATACCACATGAAAACCTTTCATTTTCATTCTGCGGCATGGGCTAGATGACAGGGTCTGTACTTGTCGTATTTTGCTATCTTGTCATTGTTAGAGCAGCGCTATTGTAGTCAAATAGCCTTCTCTCTCCGCTCTGCTGAGCTTGGAGGGACTTATGGAAGAGCTTACAAACTTTTGCCATTGCTTAGATTTGCCTGATACCCAGTGGTACATGCTGTACTTGGAACACACAGTTGAATGGCTCTTTGTTTTTGAGGCCTTTCAGATCCTAAACTGTGCTGCTTACAGATTTGCAGGTTGGGTCTAAGATCAGACTGTGAACGATGGACTTTCAGAGCAACATTCCTGTCAATAACAGATTCCTCGGAGTTAGAGACACAGAAACGGGAATTATGTAAAGACTTATCAGTTAATGATGATGCTGATTGCACTGATAATCATCAGTGTTTCCCCCTCGGTTTATTGGTTAGTACATACATATATATATAATATATAATTCTGAAATATCATTCTGTGTTCATGCCAATAAATATTTTCAATAAATAGGTAGGCTATTGTACATTTATTATTATGCTCCTCCTGGCTCTACAAGACAGATGTAGGTAAGGTTTGGTGTAAAGATAAATACAAATGTTAATTAATTACACCATACATCTTGAAGCACTCACCTCTATGAAAGTCAATGGCTGCACCATGTGGGCAGGGTGATGAAGAGAACAGATGGGATACAATAAATGTGCAATAGCCTACCTATTCACTGAAAATATTTGGAAAGTCTTCGTTCCCTCATAACCAATAAACCTTGGGGAAACACTGCATTTGACTCTCTGAACATGCTGCTCCAGGTTTTCCTTTAATGTCATCTTTTTCTACTTTAAGTGATATGGACATATTAAAAGATTCAGATTGGTTCCCACCATGAAGCGGCGACTTGCTTGCTGGCTGTCTGGCTTTAACTGATAATAAGATATGCTCCAGTGCTTTGTATTTGTGCAGCACCTGCCATCTGTGTGCCCTTGAGTGGAGCCATTATGTGTGTACGAGTGTGTTTCTTTGACTTACTCCATGCTGCCACTTCGTCTGAAGTCATCTTCAGTTTCCCTTGCCTGTGCTCCGAGGCTATCACCGTCTGTCAGCTGGCATGTATAGACAGCAGCACGGTGTTCACACATGTCCCGTTCCAGTGACCGTGAGAGGTTCGGTCAGTGCCTCCTTACCGGGTCTCGACCCCACGCGGTGAATTTGAGCACACATCTGACATTCTAACCTGCTCTCGGCAGCCATCGGGCTCAGCGTGGATGACCCACACTGGTCTTTTCATTCACTCCGGCTGTTTTTATACACTCCCCAGTGACTGGAATCACTCACTGATGCTGCTCTCTCCTCGTTTTATACAGTCTCTCTGTCTCTACTCGTCACTGAGCTCTTTGTTTTAGGTCCGCAGGAGGAGAGAAGAATGAAGGCTACTAGGTCAGGATGTAAAGTGGATGTGTAGAATAATAACAACACAGCATTTGGGCTACTCAACATCTAGAGGGAGTTTCTCTTTCATTTGTTTGTCTTTTATTCTCTTGTCTGCAATGAACTGGGTTATATGAGACGCTTGGTGATTGGTGGCAGAGTTACCGACTTTGAGTAGACATGGGAACAAGTAACATAATTGTTTAAATTGTATTTAACTCCATAAAGCTTCAGCCCTTTGATCAGCAGTGTCATTTTTGCCTTCTCTAAACTGATTTTAGAGCAGTTCAGAGTTTTATAACACTCCAAATTTACATGCGAGGATGAAAACCAGTCCATTACGGACAATGTCATCAAGAAGGTCGAGTCCAAAAACAGGCAAATGGAGTTTCGATGCAAAGGCAATCCAAAATTCACAGTAAACAAAAGTCAAAATCCAAGCAAGCTACAGAAAAACCCAAGAGATACTGGAACCACGAGCAAAAAAGGCTGAAACCAATGACATGAACTGGTACAGAATGGCAGGGAAATATTCATTACACAGGGAAGAAGAGATAACGAGACACAGGTGAAACCAATCAGGGCGGGGCAGCCAATCAATGTGGAGGGAAGATACATAGGATGTCTTAAAGGGGAAAACAGGTGAGTGACATCATACTGTAGAACAGAAGGAACGAGCACAGAAAGAGAAGAGAAGAAAAGTTTAAACAGGAGACAGGTGAAACTAACAGGGCAAAACAGGTGGGAAAGAAAACAGACAGGAAGTGTAAAAGGAAAGACACTAAATGGAGAGAGACACTTTCAAAATAAAACAGGAAACAACAGACCAAACACAAAACTATGACACCAACGTTCTTTCCCTTTAGATCGATACAGCATCTTCTCAGACGCCATGGGTTCATTACTTTGTGACGAGCTGACACTGTGCTTCGGAGTGGACATGAACAGTCAGCCTCATCAATAAACGAAGACTTATGATCGGCAGCGCCTTCAGATAAAGATGGCTCCTGAGGTTTGAGTCAATATTGACTCTTCTTCTCTCTCGTTTAATTTGTTCACCGAACCCAGTTTCAGACTAACCTTTCTCCTTGTCCTCTCTTCTCCCTGTATGTGCGACAGTATAGTCCTTGTTCTCGCGTTAAGATGTCACCTAGATACCATGGTACGTTGGCTATATTTGTGTGGTTTTTCACAGAAATTAAGGTGTGAAATCTCTTGTCTCTTGTCATGATAGCGCTCTACCCCAGAGAGCTATAGAGACCATCACTGCCCTTTTATTACCATGGATGCATCAAGCTGTTTGTGTGTACGAACGAGTTGCTGGCAGTCCATTTGCCATCTGTGGGGTTTTGTACTAAGGCTTGCAACCCTACAGTTTGAGACTGCAGTGGTGATGCTGTGCCTTAAAACCAAATCGGCGTTGAAAGCAGCCTGTGTGTAATAAGATGTGTAACTTGTTCCAAGCCTACTGTATAAGAATCCAGCAGGCCTCCATATGATCATTCATGGTCCAGCGCAGATTTGAAGACGCTACGCTAACAGCATATACATATACAATCTCTTGCATGCGATACTGCATGTGTGCAAACGCTTTTAATCGGAGACTGGTGGGGGAATATTTTTTAATGAGGTGATAAGCACCAGCTGTCCACTCTGATAAGACGGAATCGAATGGAATGATACCAGCACATTGATGCTGTAACAGGCGGCGAGTTTGTAACTGAGCAGCAACCTTTTAAACACAGAGCTGCACGGCTCATGCATCGTCCTCAGGCTGGAAAAAGGCCCACTGCAAGGTTCAAGGTCCAATTCTGTCGTTCAAGAAAGCATGAAAATTACAGCTCCCTGCACTCATAAACTGAAATTTAAAGATATATACAAAGGTATGCAACACTGTAATGATTTACGTAATGAAAATACACATTAGATTTAACTGTAAGCTCTAAAAAGAGACAAAGTCCTCTTTGCAAATGTCTTTCTCTCCTGTTTTTTTATTTCCTGGGGGATGAAGTTGCACTAGACTGGATATGGAGAGCAGTTTTCTTTCATAAGCTGACACTCTGCAGAAAAGATGTGTATTTCAGAGGGACTGCAGCATCTTCTTTATTGACTCTTTTCCTGTAATGTTCAGCTGGGTTGAGATTTGGTGCCCCTGAAGGCCACAGGATGTCGTTCACTTTCTTCTGCAAAAAAACAGAGAATCTGCATTTTCTGTGATTTTTATTGGAGTTCTTCCTTTAATTTGTCATCCATCTCTATGTTTGTACAAATACACAAGGCTTGGCTTCGTGAAAAATGTCTGCTTCTCATCACTATTCTTTATCTAACAAGTGGGAGCCTTGCTATTTCTGTTCTGTTCCCTTCCTTTTACCAGAGCCTGAAGTGTAAACCCCTTTTTTCAAGCATCTAATTACCTCTTGGTGATGTTTAGGTGTTGTTGTTTTTTTTTATATATACTTTCTCTACCTGAAGCAGTCACTGCAGTAAAAACAAAAAACCTTGGACCTGATTAATACGTCTGTTTTTACAGCGTAGAATAAATCGTCACAAAAACAAATCCTCTTACATGAAAGACAATCTAACATATTCTTTATTATTCTTTATTATATGTTAAATTACAGCTGCTATAAAGGCTATTTTGAGACAAAGGTTCAGTCACAATTTCTGCATTGTTTCCTTAGAAATTTGGGAAGTTGTAAAAAAAATAAAAATAAAAAAAGCCCTGTGTGCGTTTTCCGGAGCGTTTTTTTTTTGTCTTCCCCTCCAGCTGACATCCTGCACCGGGCCAAACAAAGTGAAGTGAGACACACAGGAGCTGACAGCTCCTTATCCCTCCCGCCTCTCTCCCTCTGATTCTCTCTGCTTTTCTATTGTCTTTCTCCACCACGTCGTTTGCCTCTCTCCCTGATCTCCCCCGTCTTTATCTGTCCTTCACCTCTTCTCCGCCTGTCTTTACAAAGACTCTCCCCTCTTTGCTCCCCAGTCAGCACAAATCCCACTTGTGTCTGTGCGTCTGCAGGCTGGAGGCTGTGGTTGCAGGCTACACTGCTACTGTCTCTCCTATTTTAAGTCTCCTGACAGACACACAACACAAATACAATTTAAACCAAGCCATTGCGGTGTTTGTTCCCCCCCCCCCAGATTGGTTTAGCTTCGCCTTGGTGCAGAATTTTCCCTTTCTCTCTCTTTTTTAAATTTTTTTTATAAACGTTACACCTTCACTGTTTGGTTTTTAGAGCTGTGATATATAATCACAGATGTTTTATCACTTTGTCATCGTAGTTTCATCATCCTCAATGTGGACCTCTCTGCCGGTTGGTTTGCTATATCCCCGGGGCAATGAAAACGTGACTGAGTGGCCTGTTTGCTGATGTCATCTCAGTGAGTTGTGATGTCAGACATTGTTAAGTGGTGCTGCTGACAGATGAACCTGCAAAACTACTAAGGTCACACACTCAAGTAGAGAATGCACATCTTCTATTCAGGCCGCATGCACACATCTTCGCTCATTTCCTGTCAGTTTTGGGTATGTGAGCGTGTTTGCTGCAGCATAATTTGGTGTAATTTGATTTAAAAGAGCCTAAATTGCAGATAGAGGTCGGTCGAACCTCCTCTTTGTTGAAAGAGAGCTCTTTGAGGGATGGTAGAGAGAGATTAGTCAGGAAGTGGAGAGGCTGAGTGAGTCAGACTGAAAGAGAAGTGTATCGATACTGTAGGTTTCATGTGACACTCCCTTATTTAACTACCTGAAGGAAGAGAAGCAGATGTTTATCTGTTCTTTGTTCTTCTTTTTATGTTTTGTCAGTAGGCGGTCCCTATCTGTCCGATTCTCCCTCTACAATGTCTCTGCGAGTCTTTTTCGTGCACTGCTACATCACCAGCTACATCCACGCCACCTTCCTCCTCACCCTCTATATATTCTAGCATGTCTTACTCCACTTTCCATCGATGCTTCTGCAGAGTGGGAGGATGTGTAGGCACCAGTGTTGCTGTGACTTTGTCCGCTTCTGAAAATCAACACCCTCTGAGGCAGCAGCTCCCAGCATTTGCATCTAGTGTTGAGACTATTAGGAGAGAGAATATCGGTACATATTTTTGAGTAGCATTGTGTGTCATTAACCCGCCTGTTGTGTTTGTTTCTCGTTAACTAGTTTGGTGTTCCCGGTTAAAAGGGACAGGGAATCCATGATAATACACATATTATCTCCTAATGTTGTGTCTCATCTTTTTATCAACTCGAGTTCTTGTGAACATCACAAGTTTTGAACTTCCACTTCCTGTTTATGGCCTGTAGGCCTCACTGATCTGAGCTCATATCACTTGGTCATCACGCTGCAACAGAATGAACTGTGAGTTGTTGTGTAGATATCAAACAATGTTGCTGTTGTTTTTGACTATTGCCAAGCGGTGTGCTTCCCATGGGATAAAGATTCTATTGGGGATAGTTTCCTGTCGGGGTTGCCATGGAAGCCAAAAAGGGGTGTTTCTAATGACAACATCTTGCGAACACATATTTGTTATTTATCAGAAGTGGGGCATTGCAGGGTTTGTCTTTTTTTACCTTGACCTTCCCTGGAGCTCCAAGCATTGTACTCCAGCACAAAGGGAGTGACTGTTTTCACCACAACAATTCAGCAACAGCAGCTAATTTCTTAAGAAAATTCCTCCTAACAAATCACATCATCACACAAGCTGTGTGTGCTTCAGCAGAACATTGGTGCATTACTGCCACCCCTCCAACCACACAAAACCTGTAATTAATAAACCTGCACACCACAGCCAGGAAAGCAACATGTGCATTCAGAAGATCATAAAATGCTTGAAAGCTTAATCCTGGAGTTAAAAAACAGCCTTGTTTTTGCGGTGTGAGGATTTATGGAGCGAAGCCTGTGAGCTAATTGCATGCACATGACACGCCTCATTCTCCTCAAACATCATCAACACTCCCTCCCAATTTGGTGGTCTATTTAAGGTGCAACAGTTTCCCATCTCTCCCTCTGCCTGTCAATGCTGCTGCTGCTCCACCTGCATTTGCTGCTGCACTTTCAGCCCCAGCACCACCCCAGCATCCCACCTGTTGGCTCCGATTAGGGGGTTCAAGAAGTTTTCTCATCACTCCCCAATATGTTCATATAAACATATCTGCAGGGAGTGATGAGTTCAGATCACTCCCCGATATATTCATATAAACATATCTGCAGGGAGTGATGAGTTCAGATCACTCCCCGATATATTCATATAAACATATCTGCAGGGAGTGATGAGTTCAGATCACTCCCCAATATATTTATATAAACATATCCACTGGGAGTGATGAGTTTGGATCATTCCCCAATATATTCATATAAACAAATCTGCAGAGAGTGATGAGTTCAGATCACTCCCCAATATATTTATATAAACATATCCCCGGGGAGTGATGAGTTCAGATCACTCCCCAATATATTTATATAAACATATCCGTGGGGAGTGATGAGTTCAGACCACTCCCCAATATATTCATATAAACATATCTGCAGGGAGTGATGAGTTCAGATCACTCCCCAAAATATTTATGTAAACATATCCGCGGGGAGTGATGAGTTTGGAGCCCAGACGCCAAATGGTGTTAGATCGCTTCCCACTGAAGTACAGGCTGATTTATTAATGCAAAGAATGCCATTCAGCCTTGTCACAGGAACTGTCCCTAACATTTTCATGCATGTCATTGGCTGAGACTTGTTATCCCATGGTATTAAAAGAGATTAACCACTGGAAAGTGAGATGGGATTAGACGGCAGTCTGCTTTTTGTTCAAGTAAGTCCTTTAAGAAAATGTACAAACCTTCTCAAATAATTCACTCCTTGATTATGTAGACATCACAACGACATAGAGAGGAATAATGATGTCATGCTCCATAAATACTCCAGAAGATGGGTAAAATAACTCATTCATACAGGTGAGATAAATTCTCTTAAGAGGATTATAATAATCATCTCATCTCAACTTTGGCATCAGTGGGCTATCTAATGCATGCGCTTTGCTAGATGTGAAACACACACACACACACACACACACACACACACACACACACACACACACACACACACACACACACACACACACATGCAGAGTAAGATTAATGCCTGGGAATGAGGTGAGGTTTTAGCTCAGTGACCTATATTTCTCTTTAATCTTAGTCATTTATGATTTCTCCTGCTCAGGCCAGTAGGACAGAGTCAGTGTTGCTTTTGTTGCTTCCTGTTTCCTGCTTTTTATGGCTCTGACAAAAGCTGATTGTATCTTATTGGCTAAACTTTTGCTTTTCTTCCATGTTAAATCCCTTTTGCACTTTGTTAGACTGTGTAAATTGTCGGACTCGGTGTGCATCTCTGTGCAGACGGTTACGACCTGCTTATGTTTGGGATCTTTCCTGCATCTGTAGCCATAAGACATTCTGTATCTGACTCTGAAGCAATGCTGAAATGATATTGAGCCTTGGGCTTTTTGCCATTGCAAAAAAAAGAAAAAGTAATACATTCCTCACAGTCTGCCTTGAAAGCTGGTGCTCCAGCAGTGAGATTGGAGCGAAGGGTTATTGTTGCTCGTGAGCAGTTAGGTTGCTATCTCCACACTCACAAAGGTAGTGAAAGGAACCTGGCGGTGCATCAGTGGGGAGGGAGAAATGAAAGCCGTTCCTCCTGGGTGATTCTGTGCCGTGCATCTTACCTCTTTGTCTGGACCTGTGTGTGTTTTTGCCTGGGTTTTTTTTGTGTGCTGCCACTTTCAAACATTTGCTTGCTCCCTTCTCCCATCGTTAACCCCTGTTGTTTCCCCCATCTTTTAAATACACGACCGCACTTCCCAGCATTCCAAGCTCAGCCAGAGAAATCACCTTTTTGCATAATGACTTAATCAACCTTGTGCTTCCATGTGTATTTTTTGTCTTTGTGGTCTGGATTTTCGTACCGTTCGTGATCCTTGAGTCAGTCCTTGTGTGTCCTTAACCCTCCTGATTTGTTTGTTTCCTGTTGACTAGTTTGGTGTTCCCGGTCAAAAATGATTCTAGCTGATTACACAAGTTCAATAAAACACCCAAAATGTAATAAAAGTTCTCAAAATTTTGGATTGTGTGAACAAAGTCATGGAACGTCATGACAAACAGATGAAATTAACTACATTTTTTCAAGAGAGAACTTTGGTCCGATTTGACCGGAACACAACAGAAGGTTTGACCACAGTCACAGATTGACTGCCTTGCATCTTGAATAGACGAGGTGGTGGGACACTTGCAGTATGTTGGCATGACGTGGAGGCATTTTAGCCCCTTTTACCTCTCTTCACAGGAAAGATGCTTGAAGCCTTTCAGTAGGAAGACCGCGTTCATGAAGTTGGCTGAGACTAAACATAGCTGAGCTAGTTTTGGTCTGAGTAGGAATGTTTTAGTCACATTGCTGGAATCAAAGGCTCTAGTGGTTTGGCAAATGCGGCTCTATGCTTTTGGACAGTGAACATACAGAACTCTGAATGTGCAGCGTAATGAAGGGAAGAGATTTATTGGTTTAGTTAAGGTTTAGATCTGTTTATGAGGTGTCTTTGTTTAAGAAACAGGATGAAAACAAGCACTGTTTCCCCATTTTGCACATCACTCTTCCCCTCTTGGGAATTAACAACCTTTTTTCAATCTTAGTACGTCAATACAAATGTGTGCATTTGGTAATGCTCGCACTTATATTCCCACACACAAATTAAATATTCATGATCCATACATTTGGCAGCAGCCAGTGGAGCACCACCAGTTGCTGTGTTGTCGAATTAGCATATTAATGATATAAATGCTGTTTAATGAACATGTGGGGGCGGATTATCCGCTGGAATCACTGTCAGATCAGTCAGAGAGAAGAAAGGGCCAGGCTAATGAGGTTAAAAAGCACATTAACGAGTGCTTTGAGTGAAATCTACAAAGTGATTCAGTGCCAACAGAAATAAGTGGCTTCTTCGTGCCTCTTAGATTTTTATTTATTTTTTGCTTGAATGGTGAAATCTCTGCGAAATTGAATGTAGCAGCAACATAATATCGAGCTTTGATCACTGACCGCGTACCTGCCTCATTCAGTCGTCGCTTATTTTGAAAGAAGGGTCGTGTTTGAACTTTTTGAAGGAGGGGGGGCGCTGGTGTTCTTCTACGAGGCTCCGACAGACTGACAAACAAACCAATTGTAAGGTGGTTTGACAGGCCTTGACTCCAAGAGGCAGCCTGAAACACGTGCAAGTCTGATCCGAGCCGTTGGCTTTCCAGGGAATCTCGGATCAGCAGAATGCACTTGCAAAGAAGCAGACACAGATAAAGTCCTAATGAACTAAGGTGAGGTGCAATCGCAGCAAAGACATCAGGGAGATTGTGATCGAAGGTCATCTGCCCTGAGCAACAGCAAGATAAATCCCCCCATGCAGTCCAGACATGGTGGTGGTGGCTGATGACACTGCAGAGACTGATGAGCTATGTGAAGGTGTTGCATATCAGCCGCATGAATGAACTAGAGGCACAGACATAATCATATTTAAAAAGGCAGCTGCAAGTGGTCCTGGTGTCACATAGAATCAAACTTTTTGTTTTGCAGGGGGTGTCAGGATCACAGTTTGCCTTTTTGGTGGCTGAAATGCTGGTCATTGCGCCATTTTGAAACTGCTTCTGACAGGTTCAATAGACACACAGTGTGGGCATGTTCATGTTAAATCTGTGCATCAGCAGGCATACATTAGGATGCTCTGCAATAGGACACAAATGCACCACTGACATTCACTTATAGAAATTTCCCCCTGCTTTTCTGGCATAATAGGACGCAATCCTTGACGAAACAACACCAGAACAATCGTCTCGAGTGTATACACCTTCCCTGCCTCCTCAGTGTGTCGTTTGGTGGTTAGATGACGGACAGATAGTCTGAGTCGGAGAGATGACAGGCAGTTAGAGACGGACGGACAGACAGCAGCTGGCTGGTGGATTGACAGGCGGGAAGCGTTCATTTCGCAGCAGAAAGCAAACATGGCGACTTGAGACTGAATAATTCAGTCGGCTGCAGCTGGGAAAGTCACTTAGATAATTCATGCATTGGGCACACTTTGTGAGTGTTAAATGTGTCTCTGTGTTTGTGTGTGAGTGATTGGGCTTTGAATGAATTACAAAGTCAGATGTACGCTGGTGACAAATCCCTTGTAAAGATAGTCTTTCCCCAGCTCGAGGATAACAAGGAGCTGCAAAGCTTCTGTATAAAATGCAGGACTCAGAATAACACACATACAGTTACAGAAGGACCAGAATCTCTGGCTGCTGTTTGATTTCATCAGCAGACTTGATTTCAACATGATAGAGTGGGTGGAAGTAATTTAATATATATCCTCGTTTGGGTTGTGGGCAGCTCTGATGGAAACACACACACACACACAAAAAGGTTCAGCTCAGTGTGATAGTAAAATGTTTTTAACTCTTTAGAAAGCGCCTGCTGTAAGAAAGTGAAGGAAAATGTAAATTTGGTTATAATATGCATGAGTACCTTGGAGAAAGTGACAGAATATAATACATTATTAAATATATTTACTTTACAAAATTTATTTTTAAATCACCACTTTTTGGATTTTCAAATGAAATACAGACATATTTGTGCATTAAAAAATTTTTTGATTTATTGAACAGAAACACAGAATCTATGAAAAATTACCAGCGTGTCCACGATGCTTGTACTCTGGATCTCTTAGTGAATCTCACTCACTGTGTCTCAAAATTGGGCTGGATTAGATTTAAGCTGGAGGGGAAATCCTCTCAGTTCTGTTTGGATGGTGCGTTCAGGTGCACTGGACTAGCCCTGCAGGCAGAAGGAATTAAATTCTTGAGCTGCAGTGGGATTTCTCTCAGTTCTGGACGACAGAGACTCATGTTATACATTTACACTCCAAATCCCACTGAAGCCGTCTTCTGTGTTCATGTATGATGTATGTATGTATGTCTCTGTGTGTGTGTGTGTTGGTGTAAATCACCTCTTTACTCATTGTGCTTTAAAATTGCCTCAAAACATTTACAAACCAAGATCTTCACACAATGTGTTCATTGTAGCACCGAGACGGCACTCGTGAAAGTCTCCAATGATCTGCTTTTTAACTGATAAAGGTGGCTGTTCAGTCCTCATGCATTTAGTTCAGTTTCGACATGGTGGCTCTAAAGGGAACGGTTCTACAACTTTCTGTTCTTATCTTACTGATAAAACCTTTTCCCTTATGATAGAAACCTTCCTCAGTTGCTCCTTTTTAAGTGAGGGGTTCCTCAAGGCTCTGTTCTCATGCCCATGCTATTTTTAATATACATGCACACTCTCAGCCAGATCATCCAAAATCATGGTGTCTCCCACCATTTTTATGCAGATGACTCTCATTTATATGTCTCTCTTCAGTCCAGATACCCTCGCAGTTTAGATAATCTCAGTGATGCTACAAAATGTTTTAAATTGAATGATGATAGATCGGAGATGTATGAGACCAGTGAAAGTGAAATGCAGCGGAATAACTGGGTGTTACTAGATCCAACTAGTATCTAAAGGTGACCCCCAACCCCCAGAGTGTGTGGACCACTCTACCTATCAAAATCAAGCAGGCTACATCTTTAGCATACTTAAATCTGTTCTTAAAATCTTCTTTTATAGGCAAGTTTCTATGAATATCTAATATATTTACTGGTTTTTATATCATACCATGTTACAATTTGAACCTTGTTTTATACCCTGCTATGTTGCTTTTCCCTTCTTTAATTTCTTTTGCCGTTTCTGTTGTTGTTTATTACTGTTTTGGTTTGAACCTGCTGTTTTCCCTTTCTGTAAAGCACTTTGTCACCTTGTTAAAAACAGTATCCAAAATTAAATTAATTTAAGAGTTAGGAGAACAGTGCAAATCAAACACAGGCTGCTCTCTCGCTAAATGATTTATCACCCCTGAATGATCAGAATTATGCAAAATGTGTTTATGTAAGTTTGGTTTGTGCACCATGATTTTTGAGTCTTTGCAGAAACACAGGGATGTTTTATAAGCTTTGATTTTATTTCACCAACGCAGACTATTGATTGCACCTCCTCTCTGTTTTCTAGAAGGGTTTTATTTTGCTCTCAGGACCTTTGCATAACTAATGTCAAACATAGAAATAACTGTGCATGTGTCTTTTTTTGTCGTAGTGCTGGCCAGCTTCCGAGGGACCGTCCAACATGGCCTCCCGCTGGAAATCGGAGACACGGTGCAGATCCTGGAGAAATGTGAAGGTACGGTACAACCAGAAAGGCCAAGAAAGTTGGTGGATGTAACTTTTCTCCTGTGTCTTCTTCAGGGATATCATGGTGCAGCTTGTGCACAAAATGAACAGTATGATGTTTGCTGTTTCCTGCACCACAGATTGGCTGCTTCTGTCGCCTTCCTGCCCACGCGGAGTCTGTTTTTCTCCTCTTCTTGCTCTCTCTTACACTCTTTCTTTTGCTGTCTGTCTCCCCTATCGTTTTTTTTTGTCTCCTGCATTCTTTCCCCATCTTTCTCTGCTCCTCTGTATTTTCTCATTTCCACCATAATTTGAAATCATCTAACCGCAGCAGGTCTTATTCACACCTTAACACAATTAAGCATCCATGCACAAACGCACGCACGCCTCCCGTTTCCGAGGCTCGTGAAACACGCCGTCTCACTTCCTTTTGAGAGACGGAAGAACTCGCTCATACCGAGAGAGTCATCCGGTCGAGCAGTCAGTCGTGCAGCCGGCCAGCAGGTCAGCCAGAGGAACGTGAAGATATTGCAGAGGAAGGAGACGGACTCAGCCAGTGGAATGCTTGATGCAGAAGGGAGGAATGAAATCTACATCCTGCTAGCGGAGAGGAGGCTGAGAGGCTGGTTGCTGACAGCAGAGGAGACGGACTAATGGATCTGTCTCATGCTGATACTGCTGACAGTACCAACACATCAGAATGCAGGAGATTACTATGTGAAAGTATCTTTACTGACATGCGGCTCCGGTCTCTTAAGGCTAATTGAGTTACTGCACAGTTAAACTGGGATGTTAAACAGTGGGTCCCGAAACTCAGACAGTGGACAGCAGCTCAGAGCAAAAACACTCTTGTTTTAACCTTTTACACAATACTTAAGCTAACTTTAATTTATTCATTGCTTTCAACAGGCAGCAATTTCAACTATTTATCGAATACTTTTACATAACTTTTTAGCCAAATATTACCCAAAAGATTTCATTAAAAGCCTTTTATTCAACACTTTAAGCCAATTATTTGAACTGTTTATCGAGTATTTTTTGTTTTTGCATTAAATTATTTTAAGTATTTTAGCATTTTATCATTTATGCATGAATTAGTTCAAGCCAACTACCTGAACTGATCTTTTACAGATGTGTTGCTATACTTCACAATCATATAACGTTATAACTCATCTGAAAAACATGTTTTCCACAGTGCAGAACAATTAAAATGACTCAGTTCTCCTCTGAACAGTCCTGCCAGGAACAAATCAGGAAGAAAACACTACCTGAGTCACAGATGCTCTGATGAAACCCATCAGAGATTAGAATAAATCCAACACATTTACACATGAGCTATTTAGCTAATGCTCCTATCTGGAGGAGCTTAAATCGTCTGTTTGGAAAAGAGCAACAGCTCAAAGCCTCCTATGTAAATTTTTCGATCGTTTCTGTTGGCGTTGGGATTTGGAAAAAGCAACAGGCGCGTTCTAATTTGAGCTCTGATTGGAGAGTCTAATGGTGTGTGCATATTCAGCCTTGCAGCCTGTCTTTGTCACACCTGCTTTTCTGCACCTGCTAGGAGCATTCATAGTGAGGTTTGCAGGGTTTCCGGTGGCTTCGTGTGTCACTGGTTTCACTTTGCTGTGCGCTGCGCTGCGTTGTGGTTGCTGCACAAACAAAGTTGCCAAAAACGTTAACTTTGTACCACAGTGCTACAATAAGAGGGAGAGATTTGTTGAATATCTTATGTGGTTATTCTGCCTTTTTGTACATGCAGCTGTCAGAAGGATCGGGTCATTTTCTCTAAATCTTGCACATCTCTCTTTCTTACTCACTCATGCATCGTCTTCTCTACCCTCCAGTTTATTAAGTGCACTATATTCCATGTTTCCCCACCTCCTCTACTTGTGTGCTCTGCCTGTCTAAGCCACATATAAAGTGTAAGTGGAAATTATAATGATGTTTTTTTGTCTCTGCAGGCTGGTACAGAGGATTCATCCTGAAGAACCCAAACATCAAGGTGAGCTCATTTTTTTGTTTGTATGTGTGTCTCTGTGTGCATATTTTGCTTGCTTGCTTTTTTTTTCTTCTTTCGGCCATTCAAAATGTCTGTAGTGGGAGTGGTTAAGTGACATCACAACGTATCCTATAGGGCTTTGTCCACATTTTTAAATCAGCCACATTGAGTGGGTGTAAAAGCAGCTTGTTTGATAATAGGCCTTTTTCAGAGAAGACATTTTGACATGTCACAGCAGGAAAAGCACAAGCAATAGAATTAATGTTGGGTCCTGATGTTGTGCACGCTGTTTGAAATGAGGGTTAAATGCTGCTAAAAAAAAAACATTCACCAAAAGAAGGGAAAAAGTCCAACTAATGATATAAAATCTCATTAGTGTGACAGTTTGTTATCAGAGTGAATAAAATAGTGATGCAGGCATTCATTTCCTGCATATCAGCTGTGGTAACAGTAGTGTGGTGATGTCAGCTTTTTAAACTGAGGGTTGCATTTCATGTGTGCATCATCACCACATGCTAACAGCTAAGTGCTAATGGTAGCGAACCTGTCCGTCTTCTGCCCACAGGGCATCTTCCCATCGAGCTTCATCCACTTGAAGAATGCCCACGTCAAGAATAAAGGGTAAGTCCCACATCTGAGCCCCTTTTTCTCCCTCCTGTTGGTGCACAGACATTTGAATTTTACTCTCTAATGCGTGGGTGTGTGTGTGTGTGTGTGTGTGTTTGCAGGCAGTTTGAGACGGTCATCCCGGTGGAAGACTCCGTCATCACGGAGATGACGTCGACGTTACGAGACTGGGGCGCCATGTGGAAACAGCTGTATGTGGTAAGAATCCGCACAGACGCTGCATCGGTTTAAAGATCACTAAGTGAATCTCGTGAAGGGACGCTTTTGGCTCTGGGTTATTCAAATGATGCAAACGGTCACACGCCGTCATTAACTGGATTGATTGCGTTCGTGGCCTGTTAAGCTGTCTGGGGTGCTGATTAAATCCGGCTGAAGAATATGTGCAGATCAAAGAGCATCGTTCTGCAGCAAAAAGCAGCAGGACTCTGTGGCTAATTTGAGCAAATTCGTTTTATGTTCCTCCGTCTATTTCTCCCCGGGTCGCCCTCCTCTAATGTCCATTTGACTCTAATGTGTATTCTTTAACTTTGTTTTTTGTATATTTTTACTTTCGTTCTCGTTCTCTCTTTCCTTCTTGTCCATTTCCCTCTCATTCGCCGCCGTTGACCGACTCTCTGTGCCTCTTTCCTCACTTTTTCCTTCCCCTCCGTCCCTCCCCGCTGTTTCGTGCTTCCGCAGAAGAACGAGGGGGATTTGTTCCACCGACTTTGGCACGTGATGAATGAAATCCTGGACCTGAGGAGGCAGGTGTTGGTGGGCCACCTCACCCATGACCGCATGAGGGACGTTAAGCAGCACATCACAGCGAGATTAGACTGGGGCAACGAGTGAGTAAGAGGCAAAGCAGGGAGGAGGATGACTCCTCCTTTTAAATGTCTTTTTTAGTTTCAGCTCAAAGGAATACATCTGTGTTGTTATGACTGTTTCATGTGTGTGGGTTCGTCAGTGTCTTTAATTCTAATATAAACACCAGCTTGTCATCTTAAATAAAGATGGAAAGATGGCCGACTCTCACCGTCTCAAACAGTTCCACTCACTCAGGTCCAATCAGAGAGAGCCAATCAGTCCAACACACAGAACACCTGTCATAATTAACTCCCTACCTCTCTAACCCCGCCCCCTGAACCGCCCCCGCCACACTCTCTCTCTCTCTCCTGCCTCTAGGCCCTAACCACACCCGAACACCACAGTTGAGTATGGAAGTTTAAAGTCTAGGATGTCTGATTTTCTATGAATGCACCACCATTCCCCCGCTCACATCTATGAGAGCATACCTTCTACAGAATAAACAGAATAAATGAATAAATCAACACTTGAAGCAAACGAACCTTAATTGGAAAATGAAACGGCCTCATGTCACATTTTCGGTTTTGCTTCTGGCTTCCTAGACTTTCCTCCAACTCGTCTTTCCTTCTTTCTCCCTGACTTTTTTTTTTTTTTTTTGCCTCTCATTGCTCCTCAGTCTTTTGTTGCCACTCACCATCCCTGCAGACACACTCCTAACTCAATCAAGTGTCTTCCCTCCTCACACAGACAGCGCTCTCTGCTCCTTTTCCTCTCCATGCCACTGGGGTGAAATTTAAAAAAATAAAAAAATCTCCCAGCTTCTGTCATTTTCTATTTATATCACTCCTTCCCCTTCACTCTGCTTCTTCTCTCTGTCGTGCACACGCATCCCTTCATAGAGAGGAAGTGGGTGGACAGTCTGTCGCTGGGGTTCGCTGTATGGCTGACCAGGCCTTGTCTCTTATTGCTGACAGGCAGGCCCACTGTGGCGTTTTGCTCCGTGGAAAGGGGTCAGCTTTAAGGGGAATAAGGAGAACAGGAAAAAGGAGAGGAGTACAGTAAACCAGTGAGGTTTTCACAGATAGAGATATGAAGGGATGGGAGGAGGATAGGACGGAGGATGTGATAGGTTTCGTCTGATCTGTACGTAATGCACCTCCTCCCTGCGTGTTGATGTGTTTTCCAGGCAGCTCGGCTTGGACCTGGTCCCCAGGCGAGAGTTCAGCATGGTGGACCCGGATGAAATCAGCGTCACGGAGCTTTTCAGACTGGTGAGTGTTTTTTCCAGCCCTCCACTCAGTGTTTTCCTCCTCATTTGGGGAGGAGGTGTCTCCTCCTCTGAAGTGTGATGAGTGGTTGTGTGCAGACAATGGATGGAGCTGGAGATGTTCCGGAACATCGGAGTCTCTCCCCCCCCCCCATCCTTCGCCTCTTATGCTCTCTCCTTCCTTTCTCCCCTTTTCCTCCTTGCTTCCTCTTCCCAGTTTCTTCAAGTCCCAACCGCTGTTACCGTGGCAACCACTTCTCTGCCCTGATACAATGCAGGGAAAATTGTATCACACACACACACACACACGAACACACACACTGTGGCAGCTTTCCCCTTTCCAGGGGTAATTGAAGCTCTTAATCCATCTGTTTCTTTTTTTTTTTTTGTTAGACAAAACAAAAGCAGGCATAGCTGGATGAAAGCTTAGCACACCTCTATTAAATGGTGCACAAATTGAGCAAATGACTGCAATTCTCCTGCACTGAGACAGGATAAAGGGCCAGGCATCCACCGCTGTTATCCATACACATAAACACACAACGCAGCATCACACCAAGCATCCAATGACATCAGCTTCTTTGTTTCTGTGCTGCTGTGGCTTAATTAAACTGAGATGGGGATTACCTAGTGTGTGTGTGTGTGTGTGTGTGTGTGTGTGTGTGTGTGTGTGTGTGTGTGTGTGTGTGTGTGTGTGTGTGTGTGTGTGTGTGTGTGTGTGAGTGTGTGTGTGTGTGTGTGTGTGTGTGTGTGTGTGTGTGTGTGAGTGTGTGTGTGTGTGCTCAAACGACAGTGTGGTCCTCCTGTGGGAAGATTTAGTGTGCCTACAACATTGTCTTAAAGAACGGTCCAGTGAAAAATAAGGAGGATGCTGGGAAGGATGGAGGAGAGATATTCCTATATTGCATGCGTCCATGACAAAAACTGTGCAGCACATCACACAGGAAGTTGCATTCCAAAATAAAATGCACGCTAATGGAATAAAAAGCAAATATGTAGTCGAAACAAAACAAAACAAACACTGTTTTTGTTGTTGTTGTTGCTCTTCTGGTCATAGTGTTCTGTCCACATACACCAATAAGGCTTGAACCATAGCAGGCATGCGGGAAGCTGGGCTGTGATGTAATCGTTTTCAGACTGGCTGCATTTTGCCTGTTTATACGGCAAGAGTCTGGTGGCTTTATCAAAAGATTGCACTCTGAGGCCTGGCTTGGAGCTTGTGGTTGTAAAATTACCTCTGTGACTTTAACTATCACTTAACACTCTCCAGAGCTACACACACACACACACACACACACACACACACACATCTTTTAACCATGTAGCTTAGCATTTTGTCACCTTCTCTAAAGCATCACAACCTCCGTCAGTGTCTGACCCGTGTAATGTAGAGACGAGCCATTCTTAAACTGTATGTTCCACATCGTCAGCGTCCGTGTTTATAGTCCCCGTAGACAGTCGTGATCCTCAGATTGCAGTCATATATTTCATTATTTCTGAGTGATGCGGCCAAATTGGAAAAAATGTGTGCCCATTATTTCAATAACTGCAATTTTCTACACTATAAATTCTGATTCAGCACCAAGAATATGAGCCCGAGGCAAAGAAATCTATGCTCTGCGGGGAGTGTTATTACCTCTGGGACTTAAAGTGTCCCCCCAAAAAAAGTTGTTTTCTCAGGCGCTGCTAAATCCCACACTGTGCATGTAACTCAACTATCTCCTCTAAAGATTGCAATTTCATGATTTCTTCCCACAACGTTGCATTTTGGAAGGAACGGCATGAAATTATGAAAATATATTTAGTTTTTTGTTTTTTTCAGAAATACTTCCAGAAATTCTGGCCACAGTAATTTCAAAGCTCTTGTTGAGCTCAGCTTTAGAGCTGCTGGTTGGTGGGTTTTTCACCCAGATTCCAGTCTTCAGGATCAGTTAAGCTAACTGTCTGCTAGCTCCTGCAACGTATTGACGTACATATCCTCTTATATGACGCTGTTAAAGTCCTCATCATCCTATTGTTGCAGCTCTTCTCATCTCCTTCCATCCTACTGCAGAAGTGAATGTGGAGCACAATTTGGCAGCAGCTCTTCCGGCCATCTGCTGCTCTGTGTGTGTGTGTGTGTGTGTGTGTGTGTGTGTGTGTCTGTCCTTGCATTTTTGGATGCTGACAGCAGATTAGGACGATGCGCTCATAAACAGAGCTGTAGTGCACGTGTTGATCTGGATGCATTTGCACGGCCGCACCAGGCTCTGTTAGACTTTATTGATCTTTTTGTGATATAGATTGACTTTGTATTAGACACAAAGATGTGGCTGTGCTGCGTTGTGTTGCTTGGATTTCTTTTTTTTCCATTTGAAAAAGAACATTTCCTTTTGTCCCAGAACTAATTAACCTGTTTAAAGATAAATGCTTGGGGTTAATGAATAAGATAAATGGTGAATTCCTGCATAGCTCCTCCCAACAGTGAGGGTTCTCAGAGCCATGTTATTTAACTTTGACTTGGAGACTCAACAGTAAATACAGCAGCTCTTAAATGTGATTGGCTGGTATTAAAAGAGATGCATCCACATGTCGTTTTTTCCCCTGGTATTAACTGTATTTTACGAGCTTTGATCCTGCATTTGAGGATCTTTCAGGATTTAGAGCTTATGGATTGCACAGTTTTTTTAAACTTTTCAAATCCATCCCTTCTATCCCATGTGAAAGTATTATAATATGAATTTTTTAATCAGTTTTATTGACATTTGTTGCATTTTGCAGATTACGTGTATGATATAAACATCTTCCTGCTCAGAATGCCACGATGAAACGACATCGGTGCTGATGCTGCTGTCTCCTCTCCTCTGCAGATGGAACATCGGCACCGTAAGAAGGAGACGCCTGCGCCTGTCAGCACCCATCACCTGTTCGTCCACATGAAAAGTCTGATGAGTGCCAATCTGGGGGAGGAGCTAGAAGTATTCTTCCACATTTATGATGGACGGGAGAACAGGCCACTCAGGTAATAAGGTTTTTAAGAAGAAATGCTGGAAAATGCAGCACTTTTGTTTAACTCTAATTACAATATTTGCTTTATACTTATTACTTACTGTGAAATGTATTGAGATTATGTTGTTTGTCTTGATTACATTCAATCAAATCATGTTTGCCTTTTCTTGATGAGGCAAAGCTGGAGTGGGGATAAATGTCTCCCCCTCTAATTTCATGAAGCCCGCTCTAATTATATTCATGAACATTTATTAAATGTAAGTAACACAGGCTGACATCAGTGTTAGCTTCTGCAACAGGCTAAAGTCAGTGTTAGCTTCTGCAACAGGCTAAAGTCAGTGTTAGCTTCTGCAACAGGCTAAAGTCAGTGTTAGCTTCTGCAACAGGCTGACATCAGTGTTAGCTTCTGCAACAGGCTGACATCAGTGTTAGCTTCTGCAACAGGCTAAAGTCAGTGTTAGCTTCTGCAACAGGCTAAAGTCAGTGTTAGCTTCTGCAACAGGCTAAAGTCAGTGTTAGCTTCTGCAACAGGCTAAAGTCAGTGTTAGCTTCTGCAACAGGCTGACATCAGTGTTAGCTTCTGCAACAGGCTAAAGTCAGTGTTAGCTTCTGCAACAGGCTAAAGTCAGTGTTAGCTTCTGCAACAGGCTAAAGTCAGTGTTAGCTTCTGCAACAGGCTGACATCAGTGTTAGCTTCTGCAACAGGCTAAAGTCAGTGTTAGCTTCTGCAACAGGCTAAAGTCAGTGTTAGCTTCTGCAACAGGCTGACATCAGTGTTAGCTTCTGCAACAGGCTAAAGTCAGTGTTAGCTTCTGCAACAGGCTAAAGTCAGTGTTAGCTTCTGCAACAGGCTAAAGTCAGTGTTAGCTTCTGCAACAGGCTGACATCAGTGTTAGCTTCTGCAACAGGCTGACATCAGTGTTAGCTTCTGCAACAGACTAAAGTCAGTGTTAGCTTCTGCAACAGGCTAAAGTCAGTGTTAGCTTCTACAACAGGCTAAAGTCAGTGTTAGCTTCTGCAACAGGCTAAAGTCAGTGTTAGCTTCTACAACAGGCTAAAGTCAGTGTTAGCTCCTGCAACAGGCTAAAGTCAGTGTTAGCTTCTACAACAGGCTAAAGTCAGTGTTAGCTCCTGCAACAGGCTAAAGTCAGTGTTAGCTTCTGCAACAGGCTAAAGTCAGTGCTATCTCACCCAATAAGCAGGTTATTAAAGTGCACATGGACACAAAAAAACAGGCAAGGCCGTATTTTCTCACATTAAAAGTGTCCATGCCGTCCACATAAAAGGACCTAATACCCTTGCAGTCAGTGCACATCGTTTGCATGCACACGCACACACACACACACACACACACACACACACACACACACACACACACACTCCTGATGGGGTGTCAGCCAAATACAAGACTGTGTTTAAACTCCCTAGATCCACAGTTCAAAGCGACGAAATTCCATTTCAGCTCACAAACAAGTGGATTCCTCAGGCGAGGAAAATGAGTGGGTTGAAAAAGGAGCATGGCAACACTGAAACGTCTTTTGATAAGTCATGCTGGTTTGACACTCCTCCCCCGCCCCACAGGGTCACATCAGAGGAACAAGGGTGACATTGATGGGACTCATTTTGCTCCAGCAGACAGCAGCTCTACTTCTGTTACCGCTGAAATCCAGTTCATCTTTTTTTTCTTTTTTTTTTTTTTGTTGCTGTCACTATTGTGCAAACTTGGTTGACCTACCTTTGTTTAAATGTTGCACAGAGAATCTTGTGTCCTTATAGAGGTGGTCGGTGGACCAGGTTTGACTGTACTATGAAAATAACAAATAGCAGCTTCATAAATTCAACGAACGATGCAGCAAATGATGAACTAAGAAGCTGATTAAACCTTTTCTTTCTTCACACTGTATCCTGTTTTTCTGCATCAGCTGATTTCATCAGTTTTGTTGGGTAAAGGCAGTCGGAGGCCTTCAGCGTTTTGGCCTCGGGGATTCTGTCTTCGAGGAAAATCTGAAAAATGGCTGCTTGCCAATGTTGTCTCTCACTCTCTGATCACACATATAAACAGACACACACACACACACACATTTACACAAGATGGTTGGCACAGAGCCATTTCGATGCTTCCCTCTATGCTTTGTGGTTTCTGTCATATATGTGTGTGTCTGTGTGTGTGTGTTTGTCAGAGACCAGATGGGGGTCCAACCCGTCGCCTCAGTACCATGCCAACACCAGCAGTCCCTGTGCATCATGGCAGCCTCTTTGTGTTCAACACAGGCTCCTCTTTTCAGCAGGACACACACACACACACACACACACACACACTGTACCATGTTCACACACGGTCCTGTTGTGCTTCAGCTTTATCTCTGACAACAATATGAAGACCCTTCACACTCGCCTCACTCTGTTTTCTCAGTGCACACTCACACTTCACTTCCCCTGCTAGCTGTGAGCGCCGTTAGATAACAAGGTCACCCGTGGATGGCTGGACATGTGCCTTTATGTTTCTGTTCATCTCATATGAACCGCAGAGACACAAATTGCATTTTGGGGCGATGCGATGTGATTAGTTCTGTCCTTTGCGTGTCCTCCGCATGTTCACTTCCCTGTCTGGTCACTTCCTCGTCCTTCCACGTGGCTAAGGGGGATGGACTTCAACAATGACACTTAATTTAAGCAGTATTTTTTACATGCTCACTATCCCATCTCCACCCTTCATCCCCTCCCAATGAAACCATGCATATGAGGAGAGAGGGTAGCGGGCGCCGTGTGGGCCCAGAGGGGAGGGAAATCGGCCATTCATGTTATGTTAATGCGAGTGGTGATAGAAGGAGATAAGGTCCCATCGGGGGACACTGGTCCTCTTAGCTCGGATGATCAACACGCTGCAGCTGTGAGGGAGCAGAGTCATTGGCAGGGGGAGGGCATGTGTGTGTGTGTTTGCAGGAGTGGCTGCTAATTGGCAGTTGGGGTTTCAACAATAAAGCGCTAATTAGGGTTGAGGAAAATATGCACAAATCCAGTGTGTAATGCATTGGAATCCGTGTCCGTATGGCTGGATAAATGGCCCGGAAAAGTTGCGGAAAGCAGAGACCTAATGAGGAACGACAGCGTCTAAATCAAACCTGCTCTCAGCTGGTTCGTTCCAGTCCGGACGATAAAGGGGAAAAACTTAACTGAAGGGATACATGTATGGAAAATCATAAGCATGTGCATAATTAATAATCAGGAGCTTAATTAATTCAAACATGAGCGCCCGCTGTCCTACATACCTAAAACACTGAATTACAGCGTCTTATTTACATCATGGGCTTGTAAGAAGAGCTTTTAATAGCGCAGGCTATTATAAAAACATGCTAATCCTTTGTAGCTGCATAAAGTCAAGCTATATAGGATCTGTTTTGGCATATTCTGCACTCGTGTGAACGGGCTGTGCTGTAGCTCGCGGCCTGCCAGCCGATCCAGAGACTTGGCTCATTGTCAGGCCGCTGCTGCATTACAAGGTTTTCTCTCTGCTTATCGGCGGACTGTGAAAGTCACCTAACTGGATTAGCCCTCGGCTCGCCAGCCGGGATGAGGCGGGGCCCAGCAGGAATCCTCTGCCGCCTCTGTTTGAGCGAGTGTGGAAGAGAGAGAGATGGCGAAGTACAAAGAGAATGAAAATGCGATGTGTTTCCGTCCTTTTCGGTTTTGGGCCCGACATGCACTAAATTCCCCGCCTACCCGGGGAGGTAGGGCGTGGGACGTTTGAGGCCAGGGTTGTTATTTCGAGACAGTTCATCCGCCTCTGTGAAGTCCTCCAATTTCATATTTTAAAGTTGAACTGGTGCCGTGCTGTGTAGTGCATTCATTAATGACTTTTTAGACCAGGTCAGCATTTTAGCTGTAGGGCTGACCATGTCTGTTGATCTGTCTGTCTTTTAGTCAGATCACCACCTTTGCAGAGATTGCCATGAATGAATCCTAATAACTTGTATCCTCCAACTATATTCAGACAGAGATTGAACATTTTTTAATGGAACTCGTCACCATTTTTGCTAACAGTGGCGTATCTGGGCTGAAACGTGTCAGAGAGAAACAGCGTGTTGAATATTTTACTCAGCCATGTGTGGATGTTGTCGGATACGTTACAGTTATTCTCTCTCTTTGGTTCAGTAGCTCAATGTCTGTATATGTTTTTCTCTTCCTCTATCCATCTATCTCTGTCTGTCTGCCTCCTCTGTGCCTCCTCCTCCTCCTCCTCCTCCTCCTCCTTCCTCCTCCTTCAGAGAGCTTTTAGTTTGAAGATCGGACTTTGAAGCGTTCTCTCCAGTACCCGCCTGACATTTTTGACATCGTGTCTAATCTTTATCCTGTTCCTGTTCGCAGAGTCTTGGATGCAGTTGTCTACGCTGACACCGAACCATCACTCCTGACCTTATTCATCTCAGTATGTGTTCTTTCCCCCCGTCTCTCCTCTTGCACAGTGAAAGGTTCTTTGTTAAGCTGAACAAGAGCGGCTTGCCCAAGTCGCCAGAGAAGACAGAGAGACAATGCACACTATTTGTGGTGAGTATAGTGAAGATGACTGAGAGTTCTGCAAAGCACCAGTCGTATTCCGTTACCCTGAGAACTAAAAGTCACTGCTCTGCAGCTTGTTCACAATCTCATGCTACAGTACGTTTTTCCCGTTTTGTCAGGATTTGGGGAGCAGCGATCTACGAAAAGACGTCTACATCATTGTACACATCATAAGAATAGGTGGGAGTTCTTTATTCTACTGAGTGCTACGTACCTTTTTGAATATCTTGGGCTTTTCTTTAGCAGCGCTGTTCTGACGGTGGGTATGTATATCTGTGTGTGCAGGGAGGATGGGAGCAGGCGAGAAGAAGAATCTGTGCAGTGTGCAGTACAGGCGGCCGTTTGGCTGCGCCGTCGTCAGCATCGCTGATCTCCTCACTGCTGACTCCAAGGATGACCACCTGCTCAAGGTTTACGCGTAAGTCACTGTTAACAACCAGTGTTTAAGTCCTTCCTGCCAAATACTGAACCATATTAAAAAAAGGACTGGAAGCAGAGTTTCCAGACAGTGCTAAAAAAAAGTGCAACAGGAAGTCCGTTTGAAGAACAAGCACAGAAAATGACCGCTAAACTGCGGAGATAGTGAAATATATCAGCTTTTATGCTCGCCGTTGTGTCGTAAGTCACGCCTCTTAAGGTTGCGGAACGCTAGCATAACTGTGAACGCACACACCGAGGTGGCGTTGTGACGCTTTGCTCTGGTCCAGTTTGAACAAACCGAAGGAGTCACAGAGAAGGGAATTCGTTTTTTGGCCTGTCTGAAAGTGGCTCTTGAGAGTTGCTAAGGTTACACGATACAGTTTTACTCAAAAGCTTTATTAGGGGTCGTTACAGTCGTTGAGGACACAAAGCACTCGTGTTCACCAGTGTTACACAATAATGGTCGTTTGAGTGCACCATTCATCCCGTGGAAGTAGTTCTATTATGTGTTTCTACAGCTTTGGAGGAGCTTTGTCAAGTCTGGGCAAGAAAACCCTGATGATGTCATCGGGATTATCTCATGCTTTGTTCCTAATTGTATACTAAAAATGTAGTGCTGCATGTGAGTATACTTATTTGCGTAGTGCGTGGATTTTGGCAGTGTAGTGTTGTCTCAAATCGGACACTACTGCGGAAAATACAGAGGGCCTAACATTAGAAATAATTGATTTTGACAATTCCTCCAGTAATCTGTCCTTGTGAGCTCCCGTACTTTATGTAAGGGAAATACTAATTTGCTGGAGTGTATCTTTAAGTATGTGTAAAAAAGAAATCTCATTTTTGTGTGCCAGGTGTAACACAGAGAGTGAGTGGTCCCAGATCCACGAGAACATCATCAAAAAGGCAAATTCCAGGTACAACCTGTCGGGCTCCAACACCGGTAAGAGCAACATCTGAAACCTCATCTTGTGTCGTCACATCTACACATCCTGGTTTGAGACATTTCACTGGGGATTTAGTTCTTTCATGGTATGTGATTTGGTTTTATACAGCGGTGACAAACTTAGTGTTTCCGTTGCATCATCAGTCTTTTTCCATGCAATAGTCAGTGTCCGGTCAGTCTGAGTAGAGTTTAGGTGGGAGTGAAGTTCCTCTTTCTGGGGCCAGCAGATCAGTCTTAAGCTGTTTCCGTCTGCAGGAGGCCTGCTGTTGCAAAAGCATTCAGATGATTTCTTTATAAATAGCCGCATTCGCATCACGCAGAACAACAGCATCAACAGTTTCCCGTAGCAACAGGTCGGTCGGTGGAGGATCGGAACATTCAGTTCTTCAAACGTTAGAGAAATGTCTTGTGACTTTATTTTTGTTTGTTCTGATTTGATGTCTTGTGGTTTATAGAATGATTTCACAAGCGATTGCACAGATACAGCTGCCATGCTGCTATATTACAGGATGGTAGCTTAGCTGATGGTGCAAGGAGTTGAAATTCCCTTCTGATATAGAATTAAGAATATTACACAACCACTTAGTTTGTTGTTTCCTTATCTCATATTGAACGTCAACCAAATGATCTTAATCAGCTTCTTCGATTAGCTTTACTTGCTAGTTAAACTTTATTTATTTATTTATTTAGCTGTCTGCAAAAGACTCTTACTTTGCCTCAGCGCTTTCATTTTCAAAGTGCATTGGAGGAGAGCTCTGGTTCCTTTGTCACCATATCACGGCGGGAATAATTCCGGCGAATTTGCTCCAAAATGACTTTTCTGCCATTTAACTGAAGATGACATTGATTTTTTTTTACCTTTTATTACACAAGTAGAGGTGACCATTTCAATTTCAAGATAATGAGAGCATGAACATTAGGCTCAAACTCTTTAAATTATGTAGAACATACATGACACAAACTCCGCCTCTTTTAAAAATGGCGGTAACAAACTTTTGGTTGGTTAGGATAATCCGGCCCCCCAGCCCCTGACGTTACTGGTTCTTTTTTTCTGACCCTGCAACGCTTTGGTTCCACTCCGGAACCATTTGTCGAGGTTGCCACTTCTTCGGTGGTGGAAACGCGGAGAACTGGTTCCAAATGAGGCTCTGACTTGGAACTGCCTCGGTGGAAAAGGGCCTCCCTTACGCCTTAACTTTGCACACAATCCTTTGCAGCACATTTGACTGGATACGTCAATCTGTAGAGTCGAATTTCCTCCGGAAAGGAAATAATTCTGCCCAGGAGCACCACTTGTCCAGTCGATGCCAAATGTGGATAGAATATTTCACATATAGCAAACAGGTCACTGTCTCCTCTCCGGCTTGACCGTGTGCAGGAGTTCGGGAACACCACGCATAATATAAGGACCGCAATTTATTACACTTAGCGTCAGGAGGGCAATTAAAACAAGGGTGCAGCGGAGGGAGATAACGCAATGTGCATTTGTGTGTGTGTGTGTGTGCATCCTGGTGTGTGACTGAAGTCGTCTCGCTGGGTGGTTCTCCTTTAAAGGAGACCTGGCCGTCTGCCAGAAGTCTCTTATTAGCAGCAAATTAGCAGGGGAGAGATGAATGTGCCGGCCTTAAACAATACAGAACGCTGGGCTCTTTGGGTGATAAAGAGGCAGAGAGACGGTCCATGCAGGGAGATTTATTTTATTCACATGTACTATAGATAGAATTTTTTAAAAAATGATTAAAGGAGAATGTGATTTTATTTACATGAAGCCCAGGAAGCCATGAAAGAGATCTCATAAGAGTCTGTCTCTGCATGAGTCAGATCAGGTATAATTCCGCTCCCACGTCCCTGCGAGCGTAGGTAGCGACAGAAGAGGCCGTGACGACTCCACTCCTTTGTTTTGTGGGTTTTGCTGCTTGTTTTGTTGAGTTTCTGAAGAGGGAATCCGTGTGGGACGAGGGCGGCAGAGGTTCAGGGCAGGTTTTTGTCAGCGGTATAGGCAGAATAGTAATGAAGCTGGGATGCCCTAATTGTAGCCCTACAGTGGCTTTTAGATGCTCTGTGTGTGTGTGTGTGTTTGTTTATGTGTGTGTAAATGCCAAAGGCAGATTTGTCTCTGGTAGAACATCAACAACAAAAAATCTCTCATGAACTTAATGGGGCTCTTCTTTCATTCATCACCAGGCCCTTTTGTGTTAGTTTTGATGGGCTCTGTGTTACTTTTGATTTATTTTACCCTTCAGGCTCCATCTATAAACGTTTTTTTTTTTAAATTCCAGTTAGTGACGACAGATTTGGTTAAAAATCAGACATCTCCAAATCTTAAATCTCTTTAATGTGTGTTTTATGATGACACATTGTCGCTAACCTCTGCAGCCGTCACAGAGGTGGAACAAACTGACACGCCTCCATCAGCCCTGAAAACATCAACAACAATAATAATAATAATAACCATCATCACCTCGTCTCTGACACACTCCCTGGTCTTTAAGCTCTATGTGCCTCTGCCTCTCTCTATTTGTATTTGTTAGCATTTTATTAACTGGCTTTGGTAATGGATAAGGAAAGAAAAATCACAGCTGTAAGACAGGAATATGATATATTTAGTGTTCTGATTTTGTTATTGTATTTCTCTCAGGTCTGGCAGTGGCTCTCCAGCTCCTCCACGGAGACATAGAGCAGCTGAGACGAGAGTACATGGTCCTCTTCACCCGGGGCGTGTCCATCACCAGGAAACTGGGCTTCTCTGATGTCATCATGCCAGGTAGGAAGCAGCGCTAGGTTGATGTTCAGCTCCCGCCATCCTGTTTAGAAATTGGTTTGTTTATGATTTAGTTTGTTTATGATTTCATTTGTTTATAATTTAGTTTGTTTATAAATTGGTTTGTTTGTAAGAGTTGATTTACTGATTTCACTGTGTTTTATGCTTTTTCATGTAACTTTTGTTTTTGTTTTTTTTGTTTTTTACATGTTCGAAATATTTTTTTCAATCAATCAATGAATCGTTTTTATTTTATAGCAGAGGCTTTTCTCTCTCTTTCTTATATTCTGCACCTGATTCAAGAAGAAATGCATCAAATTAAAGAAGATGTCTCTTAGAACTTTTAACAAAAAACATTCTTGTTTTAACATCAGCTGATTTACATCAGCGCTTAATGTTCAGTTTCTACTTTGCTGACATTATTGATATAAGAGATCCCTGCTGTGTTTTCCTTCTTTACACGGTGAGGATCAAAGAACAGCTGACACGGACATATTTGTTCCCTGATTTTCTGTTGCATGATGTCTCTGATCCTGCTTGTCATCCTTATTTTTCCTTTTAAATCCACTTATCCCGTCTGTCACAGGGTTAATAACATGTCAGCTCTGCCTATAACCAGTCCTGCACCTTTTGTCTTCCCATAAACCGCTGTTGAAAACATAAAACTTTAATATTCTATGCGTGAGATGGGTACACATGGGAAACACTGATCAGGGGGAGCAGGTGTGAAGATATGATCATAAACAGGAGATTTAGACTTGAGCAATAAAAAAAATGATTCTACGTAAATCTAAAAATCTCCCCGACACGTTTAAGGTCATAAACCTGTTTTGTACGCTTCGACCTGCTTCGTATTATGGGCTGTTGGTGCCTCGGTAACACTTGGCATCCCCACCTATTGTGCGAGAGGTATTTGAATTCCACCTAAGGGTGCCCTCGCAAAGATGAAATGTCTGCTTCAGGAAGATAGGCATCCCTCAGATAGCTGCTCCGCTAAATTACACAGACCACCGTGGAGACCCTCAGGCTTCGCCGTATGGAGTCTTGTTGCTGTGGTAACGCATGCTCCACCACTTGAATGTGGGATTGAAAAAAAGAAAAAAAAAGTACATATTTATATTAATACGTAAGAGAGGAGTACAGGAGGCGATGCTGTGTTGGAATCAAGGTTTCGGACACTTTTTGAGACTTGGGGGGGACTTTTTTAAATTCTTTTAGATTTTACCCACAGAGGAGCTGTACTTCTTAATAAGTGTGCTGTCGGCTGATACAAACAGAGACTGTGTTTCCCTCAGCGCCTCACTAACACAGATTTATGTTCAACGTCTCTTCCTTTGTCTTCCTCTGAGGACCAGCCCTCTCTGTAACTCCACCCTTGGCCTTATGGGAAACTGTGTCTTTCTTTTTCAGGATTTGTATCCCACTGTATCCCTCTTCTCATTTCCTCTCTTACAGCTGCTACAACCCCCCCCGCCCCCTCTCCACTTCCCTGTTTTCCTGTCGTACATTGAGAAACTGCTCCTGAGTGAGCTGAGCGTACAGTATGGGTGTATATTGCCTCTCGTTGCCATGGTTACTGTTGTTTAAAAGCAGAAAATCAATGTTGATTCTAGAGATATGAGAGCACACACACACACACACACACACACACACACACACACACACACACACACACACACACACACACACACACACACACACACACACAGAGGTTATATAGGGAACCTGTTTCACAGTGTCTGACCACAGAGGAAGCAGGCCTGTCATCTTTCTTACCCAGAGCTCTTTGCTCCACTTTGACTTCCCCTGCAGGAGGAAATAAATATATGTCTTCCTCACACAGTTATTGTAGATTCAGCTGCACTCCATAAAAAAAGAGCCATAATATCACTTCCTGGTATTATTTCCACTGTAGTGTTTTTGGCAGAAGGCAGCATCAGACTCAAGAAAAGGCCTCTTTGTGGGTCAGATTCTTGTTTTTGTGAATCCCAAAGACTCGTTCTTTGTGGGCACAGTTGAATTTACCAGGCTGTTATGATATGAGTGTATAAATGGGGCTGCATCTATTTATTCACCACCACAAAGTGAGGAAAGGCTCCGTCCGTCCCGTGAGCGTCACTCAAAAACCTTCCTCCACACGTCAGTCATAACATGAAGAGGCGTCTTTTGTTATTCACGTATTTTTGAAGTTTTTAGTTTTTCTGTTTCCGTGGTTACACAGAAATGGTGACGTCATGCTTGTTTTTAAAAAAAATAAAAAAATTTAATGTTATTTGGGCCAGCTGAGCGATCACACTTTATGGCTACAGCTCTGTGACTTGCGCTATCTTCTGTATATTTTCCGTCATTGTGTACATATTGTTTATGTTATATGTTATTTATACAGTCTACTGTACATCAGACATCAACAATGCAACAGATAAAACGTCAGTCACTAAAAAACAGATGTAAGATACAAACAATGTGAGAATAGTTACAAATAAATAAATAAAAAACAACAAGAAGAAAAGGGGCTATAAAAATAATAAATAATATAATAATAATAAATAATATATAATATATGGGCTTCAGTAAAAGGATAACATTATTATATTGAGTCGTTTAAAAGGAGTTTTTAAGCCTGAGTCAACGGATAGCTATAATCAGCCAGAGGTTCCCAACCTGTGGTACGGGACCCCCTACAGGGGTTGCAAGATACATCTTAGGGGGCCATGAAACAGTGAACAGGACAGTTACACATAAATAATCAGACTTTCCTTTAATTATTGCGTTTGTCAGGCCTCTGTAATTAAAATAAAAAGATCATCTTTGTCTGAACTGATCACAAACTTTATGTTTTGACAACATTTCTTTGTTTTCAGGGGTCACAAGTAAAAAGGTTCCATTGTGATGAATCTGCCATGCTTTTATTTTGTTGTTGTTTATAGAAATGACTGTTTCAAACTGATATATGTATAAGAAAATAGATATGTGCTTCCATGATTTACTCTCCGGCGATCATTAAATGCTATTAATGTAAATGATGTCCACCCCTGTCACGCAGCATTACTAAGAGTTACCGTCGAGTCGCTGAGCTCATTAATAATGGCTGCCTTATGCATAATCCATGCCTCGGTGCCTCTTTTTTACCTTCCTGTTCCTGCAGGAGAGATGAGGAACGACCTTTACATCACGCTGGAGAAAGGCGAGTTTGAGAAAGGAGGGAAGAGCGTCGCCAGGAACGTGGAGATCACCATCTACGTTCTGGACATCGACGGACAGATCCTCAAGGTGAACAGATTTTTTTTTTTCCTGTCTAGAAACTGTGTCACAGTTGGTTTGTTTGCATTTTGCATGATAATTATGTCTTTTATAAGGAGTAAACACTTTATTTAAGGATATTTAATGTCTTTTTATGTCCTCAGTTTTCTTGTCTTGATAGTAAGTCTTATTTTGGAGCTCTTCATTTAAACATGGCTGACCCAGATGAGAGCGTCCCTCCAGTGTGTTGCTAGCTCTGGTGCAGAGCAGTGACAGAAAATAGACACTCGCATGTAAACCACGCCGCTCTCACTTCAGCACCAATCAGGATGCATGTGCAGTTTTCGCTGGATTTATTCACTGTGTGCTCCTTACCTCATCCTCCAGCCCAGCCCCTCACTTCCTGTCTTCACCTCCTGGTCTTTCTTTCATTCCTGCCCTCCGCTCTGTCTTTCAGAGTCACGTGGCCGCCGGCTCCGGTGAACCCGGGGCGGATGAGTACCACTCCTTGGTGCTGTACCACAACAACAGCCCCCGCTGGGCGGAGCAGATCAAGCTGCCCATACCGGTCGACATGTTCAGGGGGTCGCATGTCCGGTTTGAGTTCCGACACTGCTCCAGTAAGTGGGAAGAGGCTCATGTGCAGCCTTTACTACCCCCCCCCACCATGAACGTTCTTCCATCTGTCCGTCACGTTTCGTTTCCTGAGCAGAACTCATAAACTGTTCAATAGTTTTTTCATGAAACTTTCCACAAACAGCAGCCAAGAAGTGCTGAAGTGGTGCCTTTTGCTCTGTAGGAACGTTTGTTGTGTTTATCTTTTCTCGTTTCCATGGTTACAGGTTGGATTTAGGCTCATTCTTTCTATGAACAATATTTTGTATTCTTAAATATATCATTTATAGTGCGTTTTCCCTAGTGAAGTTAAGATGACATAGATATAGTGCTCTGCAGGATCTTAGGATATTTAATTTATTAGAAAATGAGAACTTCTCTCTCAGAAATGCAATTAACAAAAGTTTCATTTAACACTTAACGACTTAAATATCTTCTTTCTAACCGTGTTTCTTCATAGAAATGTATCCTGATGCTCGTTTATTTAGGCTTTTAGATATTGGCTTTTAAAATGTGAATGCCTGAGGGCGCTGCTTTCTTTTCAGCTTATAATCCAGGGCAGCTGGATTTTAAATAGATGATATTTTTTTTAGAGGTAGAGGAGCACAATAAGCCTTCACCTTCCTGTCTGCTCGAATCTGCCAACCCTCCAGCGTCAAGCCTCAAGGCTGCAGCCGCCCCCAAATAAACCGTCTATAAGTGTTCTCCTCTCCGAGCGTTTTCTTAATGAGACCAGTTTGTCCCGTGTCTCACCTCCTAATGAGACAAAACTTTAACTGTGGCCAAAATATTGCCTCCAACCCTCCTCCTGGGGTTATGGGAGAGGAAGCAGAGCTGATATTATTCTGCTCTTTGCAGCCAAGCAGGGAGGCTGTGTGTCTGTGTGCAGTAGATATACTGTAGAGGCCTTATTACCGCTGCCATTGCTCACATTGCTGCCTGTTTAGAGCCCAATTTATGCCTGTGGCGACACCAAACTGGGGAGACCTTATTCCTATTAGGGCTCCCAAAACTCTGGGCCAACCTGCCTGAAGAAATACGATTAGCAGACAGTCACATGTTAATGAATGCAAACCGGAGAGATAATTTTTATGAATATGCTTTTAAATATCTTCTTTTTTTTGTGCAGTCATTCTGCAGCAACTGGTAATTGTTGGTCTATTTTCTGGAAGTCCAGAGTTGTTAAATGGTGCTAAAGGGATATGAAGCTTGTTTTATTATATCTGCTTATTTATTGGTTAGAATAAGAGCTTTATTATTAGTAACACCACTAAAAAAGTCTTTTCAGGTTTACAGCTCAAAACCCTAAATTCTTAAAAAGCTTCCAGACTATTAAATTCCGCTATAATACCATGGTGTATACTCACTAGAGCGGTTTCAAGATATGACCTCCATCAATCTCTACCTGGTCTGCCGTGCCCAACTAAGCCCGGGTTTCACACAACAACACTTAATCTCTCTTAATCTCCCAGCGCCTGAGGCTATGAGGGTTTATCGATGAGGAAAACCAGTCCGTAAAGAAGCGCAAGCACCAAAGAGCAAAAGTTTACAGACTCAATAAGTGTCCTGGGTTTAAAACAGAAGTGCAGCAAAGGAAGGAATGAAATGGTCACAGTGCAGGTACCAGTTTTAAAAGTTTAACACAATTTGTGCTTCTCCTGGGAGAGCGGGAGATGCTGCCTAAATGAATCGCTTGTGTTGCAAGGCTACATTCCCCCCCCCGTTGTGAGCGCATTAGCACTTTTATAGCCAAAAGCAGAGCATGAATCAGATTACATGTGTTCACAATGCAAATTACGCCCAGAGCTTTGAGAAAGCTCCTTAAAAAAAACACAAGAGCTCACTTTAATCAGGCCCTCGAAGATTTCTTGAGCAGCATCTATACTGTAAATATCTTGGCTTCTGCTTGGCGCCGGCGGTTAGGGTTGTGTTCATCGGGCTCATGTTGTGGTTCAGTAGCCTGCAGTAACAGGTGCAGCAGATTCTGATCACATCCAACCGTGATTGGTGCTGGAGGGGGTGAAAATGTTCGAAATTAACTACATTTGTTTAGAGAGAAAACTTTTAAATCTGGTAAAAAACATTTTTTTAAAAAAAGGTGCCATGTTTGGTTGAGTGCATTTGAATTCCAGGTTTTTCTTTTTGCAAACCTGAATAGTTTGCATCCCTTGTCATACACTGACTAAATGACATGGGAGTCTCAGATTTGTTTGCATTTCTTGAACTTATTCATTTGCGTTGCGTAACCAAGTTTCATAACACGAGCTTTTGTTTATTTGCTGGTGCATTTTGTGTGTGTTCTTGTTTGACAGCTAAAGAGAAGGGAGAGAAGAAACTGTTTGGCTACTCCTTTGTTCCTCTGATGCAGGAGGATGGCAGGACTCTGCCAGATGGCACCCATGAGCTCATTATCCATAAGGTAATAATTACACAACCTCACCACCAAGACTGGACTGAAGGGATTTTTTTTTTTTTTTTTGCACACACACAGTCCTAAATAATCTTATTCCACCCAGTATCCCATCCTTTATCCTTGTGTTTTAAAGAAGAGGTGTAGATTCCAGTGGATGTGAAGAAAAAAAAGCGCAGCGCTCATTCTGCTTATTGGCACATTGCAGGTTAAGGAACCCACCCACTTGTTTGGCTTCACTCTGGTGTTGCCAAGGCTACGCCGGACTGGATTACATACCGTATATGATTATGTGACTCATTCGCTCTGAATCACAAAACGTGGGTCATCCTGTTATCACACTCTTTGGTGTGACGGCCTGACAAACAGCTCACGTCACTCCATTTCAGGCTGACCAGTGTGTCCAGTTTTAATGTATGTGTGGTTCTGGAGACGGTCGGTACTTTTAATCTGCTGTATTTAGGGCGACCTTTACGTCCATTTTAATGTATTCGACAGACTTTAAGAGACTCGTCTTTTCACACAATTTGGTTTTTGCCACATCAAAAGCTCAAAGCAAATAAAACGTCCCGCGCTCCCCAGATAAAAGCTGCTGCGAGACCATCTTGGGTGTAATTCCGAATAATTGCAGGCTACATGCTTCTCCTCAGCTGCAGCCAAAGGGTGTGTGCAGAAACGTCAGGCTTCTGCGGCGGACAGAAAAGCATGGAGCGCATTCGTGCTGTTTTATACAAAGCCAGCCAGCCTGTGACCAAAAACAAAAAAGTCTGATTCATTTTGCTGTTAGCTGTGTAGCCCTTCAAAAAAACTCCTCTTTTCCTTTTGTCATCTTGCTCGATTTAGTCCTACCAGACCATGGTCTTTGTGTGTGTTCCCACCGCTCAGATGGGAAAAAGGCCGCGCTCTAATGCCAGATGGAAGTCGCTAAAAAGCTCAATGAAGCTGGCATGGCCTACTTTCTCCTCCGAACTCAAAATAGACGCAGTGGAATCAGTCCAGACTGTGTGGTAACTTCGGAGCTGGAGTGGCCTCAGGTGTTCATTAAGGCTCAGCATGAAATCCCCAAAAATAACAACAGGGTTCTGTGATTATGCGCAGAAGATTTACAGATGACAAATTGGCATTAAGACGGCGACCGCGGCGCTCCTTTCCTATGAATCTGCCGTGCCACTTGACAGAATGTCTGCTTTTCTTTTTTGTGTTTTCTGTCCTTTCTCCCCAGTGTGAGGAGAACGCCAGCTTGGCGGACTGTTCGCGGTACCTGAAGCTGCCGTTCTCCAAGGCCAACCTCCCGTCCAACAACCAGACCCTGAAAGGCACCAAGGAGTCTTTCTGGATCACCAGCTTTCTCTGCTCCACCAAGCTCACCCAGAACGGTAAACCCAGACTCAAGGGTTGACATTTTGTGCCACTTGCCTGTGTTTTTTTTTTTTTTTTTTGGCGGCTTCTACACTCGATTTATTGTCACATTTAAATTTGGAGCTAGCTTGCACCCCTGTGTAGCTCGGTAAGCAGAAGATAGACCCACAAGAGGCTAACAAGCTGGTTAAATGCCACATGTTTAAGAAATAAAAGGGTCAGGGATAATTTCCATGTGTAAGAATCTGTGAATTTGCAGGGTGGCGGTGGGAATAGCTTCCAGTTTGCAGCGCTAATGAGCTAAAACATCCGTGTACCTTCATAAATCCTCCTGTGGTTTCAGCTGGACCAGATCGCCGCCTTCATTTACACTGGAAACAATAGCAGCAATCACCAAAATGTGAAAAATAAAGTGTGCTGCAAAGGAGAAATGTTCTTATCCCCTCTTAGTTAATGATGCATCCCAGAAATGTCAGAAACTGTATTTTCAGTGACTGATGAATCTTTTTTTCTATTTTTTGTTCATTAAGTAGATGGAAAAAAAGCTACAGGCACGATTTTCTTGCAACATGCTGTTAATTTCCTGAATACATTGACGTTGTCAGATTGATTTGTACGGTAGAGGTTCTGGTGACAGAGCTGTGAAAACAAATACACAAAATCCGCCCATAAAGTAGCAGAAAGTCTTCAGGTTGAACAGAATCCAAACAAAGCGGATGTTTTATTCATACGTACATCTGGAGACCCTGCTCAGGAAAATCACTTTTTATCTGCTCTATGCCGCTGCACATGAAAATGTCATCATTTGTGTGGATTCAGGGGAGATTTTTAGGGGCTATAACTGAAGGGTGTGGGGGGGGTGCAGTCATAATCCTTTACAAACAAACACACAAAAAGTCTTGATCCATCATGTGCGTCGCTGTCATGTGCTTCTATGTGCAGGGCTGCACTTAAAACACTCACTTTTTGCACTGCATGAAACAGACATGTTTAAGGTCAGGGGTTCACAACCTTTTCAACCCCTCTCTGTTGTTAGACACAGACACAATGTACACAACGGTGTTTATTTTGACCATGCATGCACCACTTCTGTGCACCCCTGGCTACGTATCTCACGTCTCCCTGTATTTGCCCTCGCGCTGCAGGCGACATGCTGGACTTGCTGAAGTGGCGAGCCCACCCCGAAAGGATCAACGACAGCCTCTCCAAGCTGAAGGAGATCGACGGCTCGGAGATCGTCAAAGTAGGCCAACCCTTCGGATTCTGATTCCTGA
This sequence comes from Chaunax sp. Z400, assembly GCA_037577475.1. Lineage (NCBI taxonomy): Eukaryota > Metazoa > Chordata > Actinopteri > Lophiiformes > Chaunacidae > Chaunax > Chaunax sp. Z400. The sequence goes on from CM075204.1 coordinate 18,781,336, forward strand.
TCCGATGCCACGTTCAAACTGAGAGGATGAAGGTGAAATGATGCTAAACTCTCCTTCTGCTCTGTTTCCCCTCACAGTTTCTACAAGACACCCTGGACACTCTGTTCGGTATCCTGGATGAAAGCTCTCAGAGATACGGGCTCAAGGTGTTTGATTCGCTGGTGAGGAAGTGCTTCTCGTGGTCTTTTCGTGTTTCCTGTTTCCCTCCTTTTTCTACGTCAAAGCGCAGCCTCGTCGGGTTGGGGTCAGAAACCAGCAGCTGTCTGCTGGAGGACCATCTGTGGGCGCAACGCGACAGAGCTCAGTGATCCAATCTCTTCCTGGTTACGGTGCATTGCGCCGATCGATCTCTCTCGATGCGTCTCCCCCTCCTTCCACATCAGTCTCACACTGACACATGAACACACTCTCTCCTCTCAGTGAGGCGTTATCGCTGATGGGAAGGTCCAGGGAGCCGGGAGCCAGTCATCAAGTTTCCTTTTTGTGGTTCTGAGATCAATCAGAGTCTGACAAGTTGACCTGTCTCCTGTGGTCTGACAAACTCAGTGCGAATCACAGCAACCTGCACACCAGGGGAACACAGCCGCTGTCAAAATGAGTTTATTTTTAATGTTATATATTCATTTACGTCTTTTATACTTTATATCTTTTAGTTTTTTAATCTTATCTCTTTCTCACTGTTATTTATTGCCTGTCTTTAGCATTTTGCTAACAACATCCCTTCAAAAGGTGTTTTTTTTCTTCCATTAGCTGTTAAGAAATGGACCGTAGACATTAATACCTTCCGGATTTGACCAGCTTTGTGGTCAAACATTGCTGAAACTTTACTTTAAACTTGTTTTTAATTATTTTACTTGAACAAATATGTCATTGAATTTTAAGAGAATGTGTAAAATTACGCGTAAGACATTCCGTTTGATAGATAGAAGCCTTAAAAAACTGATTTCTCTCAGCTTCATTGGAAAAAATGAAAACAGAATGTGTACGATAGCTTTGCCTAATCTGAAGTAAGATGGTTTTCTGCAACCGTAAAAGGACAAAATACATTTTAAGGATTAAAAAAAAAAAGACGTTCTTCTGTTTATTTCCAGGTCCACATCATCAACCTCCTCCAGGACAGCAAATTCCAGCACTTCAAACCAGTCATGGACACCTACATCGAGAGCCATTTTGCTGGAGCTTTGTCCTACAGGTACCTGACGTTTCACACTTCCTCTCTTGTCCATGCATTGTGTTCTACATACTGTGTCACATGGGCAGACAGTGGAAAGAACCTGCATCGGTGCCCGACAGGCTGTGCTGACATCCAGTCACCAGCCTGGTGAAGGAAATGCTTCTGGCGCCCCCTGGCTGATGAAAAGCAGAACATGAAACGTTGCTCGCCTCCTCCTTGTTTTCTTCTCACCTCTATCACATGCAAACACACACATGGATTCACGCACACACATTCACAACCTGCATGTTATTATTTGTCCTCATTATAACTATCTTTAGTTACTGATAGTGAACCAGGGTGTCATCAAGCCTTGATTACACGGAGAAAATCCATCTTTGTCTGCAGCTTTCTGCAGCACAAAGAGGATGCCTCTCTTGAAATATCCGCCTTTTATTCCAAAGTCGCTCGATTAAAAATCAAAGCATGATCTGTTTGGTTATCCTAAGGTCCTTGCTTCATTAAACCAGCTGTATTTATTAAAGAGCAGCAGAATCTCCTCTGAAATTCATTTAAACTTTGCGTAATGGAAGCGTTTCTTCTCCAAACGCCGCATTGCCTCATCTGTGTTTTCTAAATCCAGCGAGAGGTGTTACGAGCGATGTAGCCGGAGGTGAGTGGTGATAGCGTGTGTGTCTGTGTGTGTGTGTGTGTGTGTGTGTGTGTGTGTGTGTGTGTGTGTGTGTGTGTGTGTGTGTGTGTGTGTGTGTGTGTGTGCGTCTTCTCCAGGGACCTCATCAAAGTGCTGAAGTGGTACGTGGACCGCATCGTTGATGCAGAACATCAGGATCACATACAGCAGGTGCTGAAGGTGAGGCGTTTGCACACAACACACACCATCAACACACACACACACACACACACACACACACGGCATCAACACACACACACACACACACACACACACACACACACACACATCAACACACACACACACACACACACACACACACACACACACACACACACACACACACACACACATACGGCATCAACACTAATGCATCCATAAATGCAAACAAACAAACTTCATCTCGCTGCCACTCCTGCTAATGTATGCCCCCCCCATCAGCAGTGGAAACATTCGTTACTCTCCTCCTCAATCTATTACGCCACATGTATTTTTAATCAACAGACACGCACTGCCTCTGGGTCTCGGGTGCACATCCCATTATTGTAATGACGCACACAGATGCACCATCAGACGGGCATTGACCTGAGCTCATATCAGTCGGTCATCGCGCTGCAAACAGAATGAACTGTGAGCAAGGCCTCAAAAAAGCTCCATATACCAGAGCTGTGAGAAAAGTGGGGATAGGTTCCCATTGGGGGTTGCCATGGAAGCCAAAAAAGGGGCGTTTCTAATGACTGGTCATTTTTGACCGGGAACACCAAAGATGTACACAAGTTCAATAAAACATCCAAAATTGTATAAAAATTCTCAAACTTTATTTTCAAACAGATGAAATTAATTACATTTTTTTAGAGTCTGAACAAAACAGAAGGGTTAAAAAAGCTTCTTTTAAAAAATTTTTTTTTTACATATTCATTTAATAAACTGTTTCCTCTCAGGCCAGAACTAATGTTGTCTTTCATTCGCTAATACAAAAAAACCAAGAAAAATCCCCATCACACGTCTTCAGGCTCCTTTTGACCGTAAAGCTGCAAATCCTGACATTTGAGAAAAAGCTAATATTTAGCTTTTTTGCTAAAGAAACCATGATTTAAATGGCTTTCATGTCATTTAACACAAGTGGACACCACAATGTTGTTTTAGATGCATGAATCTTATCATTCTTTAACCGTTTTCACTGAAAGGGAAATCTGCCTTGCAGGGATCCCCCCCCATCTCCCACTACGATGATGATGAACGATGATTGTTCTTCTCTGTCCTCCAGGCCAGCGAGTACATCTTCAAGTACATCATCCAATCTCGCCGGCTCTTCTCATTGGCCACGGGGGGCCAGAGCGAGGAGGAGTTCCGCGTCTGCATCCACGAGCTCTTCATGTCCATCCGCTTCTTCCTCTCGCAGGAAAACAAAGCCACCAGTCCCGTCGCTCAAACCCAGGTGTGTGAAGTGTGCATCTCTGTGTGTGTGTGTGTGTGTGTGTGTGTGTGTGTGTGTGTGCCTGTTGGTACCAGTGCACCGCATTGTGTTTTATTTTCTCCAGGACGCCTTTTAAATGCAGCTGTGATCGGTGGGAAATTGTCTGTAATTGAATTTCACGCTGCCACAGGGGTCTGGAGTCAGAGTCAGAATTTCTGTGGCAGCTTCTCCTCTTAAGCTGGGAGGTCTTCACAGCAGGGTGGCCTTCACTGATTCTGAAACAAGACTGAACCAAATAAGCTAAAGACGCCAAAGATAATCCTAATTACACACCAGAAACACCAAAAGCTGCTTGTGTGTCTCTGCAGGAGCTCCGTGTTGTTCCTCTTCCTCTTTGCTTTTTATTCTCTTTATGTTTTTTTTCCTCATCACTTCTCTTTAGTCCAGATTTAATTTTAATCAATTAAATATAAATTAAAAAAACAAACCTGCCAGTAACTGCGAACCATGAACACCTTTTGTTCTTGCATGCAAGGAAAGTAGGTTTTCACAGCTTTAATTTCACCCCAGAGTGACATCAGCTCCTCCACTTGTGGCCTCTCCATGCAGCCTGAGAGCTGCACTTCATCCCTCCTCTGACTTCTGATCCAGACTAATCTGTATTCTCATCACAGCAACAGCAGAGGGGGAGACGCACGCAGGGCTAATGCTAATCCACGCTAAAAAAAAACAACACAACCTGATATCTGCAGTTTCAATCTGGCACGTCTCATATCCATCCATCCATCCATCCATCCACCAATAGGCATCCTAATGAACCACCTCAGCTGACTCCTCTCGATGTGGAGGAGCAGCGGCTCCACTCTGAGCTCCTCCTCCTCCTGGACCTTCTCATATTCTAAGTACATCTGCTAATTCAGAATAATAAAGTTTGCTACGTAGTGTTGCTGAAAAACGGCTCCTATCCTCCCCCTGGATTTAATGGAAAAATGATGACATGGTGACACGCAACGCTAGAGTTTCATTTTTCCATTGTGTGGTGAGAATCTGACAGGAATAAATCCACATTCCCGCTGCAGTTGGATCCACATAATCCCCGACAACCACATCCAGCCTGTGCCAGTCATACATGGCACGACAGTAAATATTTGCTTTGGTTTTCCCAATAAACAGCTCTCTATAAATAAGAGTCCATGAGCTACTGAGCGGCGTTTGCTATTTCCAGCTTTCCCCTTGAACTCCACAGGAACTCCACATCACCCCTTATAATTAAATACAGATTGTAACACTGAGTTAGAGAGAAATGTGTTGAAACGACTGAGCAAACACTGTATGAAACATGCATATTCATTTCTTCAAATGCCATGTTGGGTGTAATTTGCAGCGTTGAACGCCTGTGGCTGGAAAGTCTCAACAGCGAGGTTCCCGTCTTTAAGTCTTCTGCCCGGTTCTGCCTACAGGCCGTGTTCCTGCGGACGTTTCCAGCCGTTTACGGCGAGCTGTTGAAGATCTTCACGGTGCGGGAGGTGGCCGGCTTCGTCAGGGAGACGCTGGGCAGCCTGCCCTCCGCCGTCCAGGCTGACTGCCCCCTGGATGCTGTTAAACTTCAGTGCATTGCCAAGACGGTGGAGAGCCAGCTGTATATTAACCCAGGTAAAGACTTGTTCACACAGACATGTGTGTCGCAGAGTCACGGTGCGTCTCATTGTATACAGCATTATGCATGTGGTGCGTGACGACTGTGTGTGTCGCAGAGTCGCGGTGCATCTTGTTGCCGGTGGTCCTGCGGGTCCTGCAGACGCACATGCAGGAGCAAAGAGACCTGGTCATGTGCGCCCGCATCCTCACCAGCATGCTGTCCCTCATCAGGAAGGAGGAGAACGGCACCGCGGTGAATACTCCAGTGGTAAATTAGTCACCGTGATACAAACACATGTCATGTATGTTTTATGGAAGGGAAACATACGAAAACGCAGTTTACGTTTTCATGGATATCCACACATATGAAGCTGCTGGTGTCAGTTAGCTTAGCTTAGCACAAAGACTAGAAAAAAACAGGGAAATAGCTACTAGCATGGCGGAGTCAAAAATGAAAAAAATCCTTCTACTAGCACCTCATAAAGCTCATTTATTAATGCATAGAAAGGATAAATTCACGATATGGAATATTTTTTTTATTCTGATGATGGACATTTAACTATTCCCTATTTCAGGATACTCCTCATTTTCACAAGTCATTTGCTTAATGAAGGTCTAGCACTGAAACAACAGTGCATATAGCACTATATTATGAGTGCAAAGTATTTGAATCCTCACACAACCAACTGTGTAATCATGCAACAGCCTTGTTGACGCAAACGCTTGAGATTCATAAACTCGATGTGTCCGATGTGACCGTGAACACATCATTAGAGCCGGAATGTTTCATAGCCGGAGGAGATTCAGGGAGCTTTGAATGATTGTCAGAGATTGGCTAGCAAAGGAATTTAAAGATCGGTGACTTTAATGATTTATTACCTATGAAGTGACTTCGTTCCCAGTCAACACTGTATAAAGAAATCACCAATCTAATAACTGGAAAATGACTAAAGGAATTCAAAGTGTCTTACAGCAGTTTCCTCGCCAATACACTGCAGAGGCAAATTGCGTTGTTGTGCATATATGGTCAATTAGTCTCGGTAACGGGAGCATTGGCAGCCGTACAGTCCAGTAATGAGACCCATCAATTCAGCAGTGGCCATTGTCACTTTGAGCTGTGTGTGTTTGTGGGATTTGTACGCCTGTGTGTAGCAGCGTGGGATGCCTGACTCACACTGTTCGCTGCCAGAGGTGCAGCTAGTGTTAAAGGCGCCCAGTAGGACACACACACACACACACACACACACACACACACACACACACACACACACACACACACACACACAAACACACAAACACACACACACACACACACACACACACACACACACACAAACACACAAACACACACAGAGACAGGCACCACATCTAAAGGACAGTGACAGCAGTGGCAGCCGATGTGCCAGGCTGAAGCGCCTTCTCATTATCGCTCTGTCCAAGACCTGTCTGTCCCGTCAGGGGTAGAGACTGCAGGGAAAAACAAACACACACACACACACACACACACACACACACACACACACACACACACACACACACACACACACACACACACACACACACACACACACACACACACACACACTTCATCCTCCGCTCTCTTCAGATAGCTTTTAGTCTTTAACCGTTTCTCTCTCCTCCTTTAGTTTAGAGTTTCAAAATGTTGCTCTCAGCCTTTTCAGACTCACCAGTGGCCCCTTAGTGGCAACAATCACACACTGCGTGTTTAAATGACATCACGGCTTCACACCTCGGCTCTATTAAAGGTTTTTTTTCTCTCGTTAAAGTTAATAAAGTGAAGGTAAAGCGCCGTTTCCTGCTATTTTGCCCCGTGTTTAGGAGGCAGTGGTCTCAGAGGAGGTGGAACTCATCGTGGAAAGCCTGCTGGTAGTTTTGCTGAGGACCATCCTGGAAATTAGCAACCGGCCCCAGCCTGCGGGACCCACCATGAGACTCCAGTTCCAGGATGTCACTGTATGTTTTTACCTGGTGCAGTATGTGTGTGTGTGTGTGTGTGTGTGTGTCTGTGTGTGTGTGTGTGTGTGTGTGTGTCTGTGTGTGTGTGTGTGTGTGTGTGTGTCTGTGTGTGTGTCTGTGTGTGTGTGTGTGTGTGTGTGTGTGTGTGTGTGTGTCTGTGTGTGTGCATACCAGTGCAAATTGTTTTGGGACTTAACAAAATGTGCAAGAGTAATTATGAATTTTAATGGAGTTGCCGCTGCGGTGACTATAATTCCACTAACATTATTAGCATTAATGACAATAATTAAGATTTATAATGCAACACACCACAAAAAGGGGGAATGACGGACGATAATGAGATCATCGTTGTGTAATGATGGAGGGTGGAAGGAGGGTGGAGCGCCATGCTAAATTCAATAATAATTATAAATAATAATAAAATAGCTTCCTTTCCTATTTCCTTTAGCTAAAGATACAAGGTCGACTATTTCCTTTATGGATGTTTTAAGCCGCTGTAGTTGAATTAATCTGGTAACTGTGACGCTTCTCTTTCCCTCCGCCTCTCTGTCACTGTGTCGTCCAATCAGGGAGAGTTTGTGGCGTGTCTGTTGGCCCTCCTGCGACAGATGAGCGACAGACACTATCAGCAGCTGCTGCAGGCCTTCAGCAGCAAAGACAACCTGAGGGTGAGTGCTTTAACTCAATTTATGTTATTTCTGTTTCTCTAACCACATTGCTTTATATGTTGTCGTTACAGTACGTGAACCTATATGTGTGTGTTGGCGTGTAGATATTGGGTAGAGAAGAGTAGCTTCATGTGTGAATATGGGGATTTAATATTGTCATGTGTGTTTGTTTCCGTCTCTCGTTCTAAATCATTTTCAGGACCTATATTCTGTATGTGTATGTGTATATGTAAGTCTTCTTGTCCTCCATATGCTTTATATTGCCATGTCAGCAGTGGCTGATTGCATAATGTTGAGAGACAGAGAAGGTTGTTGAGGTTACAAGTGCATTCCAGTCAGAAATATTAATTTTCTGAATGTCCATTCAGGTGTCCACACCACGTCCCACAATGCATTTCTTCACAGACGTGTAAATAACATGCAGACAGGACCAGACTGGTTTGGGTTTCCGATGACAACGTCTCTCCTCTGTGTTTCAGGACTTCCTCCTGCAGATCTTCACGGTGTTCAGGATCCTAATCCGACCGGAGATGTTTCCTAAAGACTGGACCGTCATGCGGTTGGTCACAAACAAGTAAGACCGCACAAGATGACAAGACAACACAACAAGACACATAAGCCTTAAAGGGGTACATACAGTAGATGGGGTGTAGGGGGGGCACTGCAGTCATGGGCTCCAGGACAACTGTAGTGGTCACATAAAAGCACACACGCCATTTGTGTTTTAGCATAGCATGCTAATTGCTAGCGGTGATGAATTTCCTTCAAAGTAGCACAACGGCCCCGTCTTCTCTTTTTCCTCTCGTTCTCTTAGCGTCATCATCACAACTGTCCTCTACCTTTCTGACGCTTTGAGGAAGAACTTCCTCAATGACAAGTTTGACTACAAGGTAGGTGAAATGTAAGCTCCGGAGACGGAAACCTGCATCGGAATGCTATCGGAAGCTTTGTGGTGTCCCTTTGTTTTTGGTTTTTTCAGAGCAAAAGTGACAGAACGCATGCTCTGATGGCATTTTAGCTGTAAAGATAAATTAAGAGTTGTCTCCAACTCCATTTTTGTTCTTATATGGTATGATCCACCTGAAATTGTAAACCAGAGGAGGATCTTTCCCACGCAGCTTTGACACGATGCTGTTTTTTTTCCCTTTCATTTCCAGGTGTGGGACCTCTACTTCTATTTGTCTGTCATATTTATTAACCAGCCCTGCCTTCAGCTGGAGTCCTTCTCTCCCTCCAAGAGGAAGAAAACACTGGAGAAGTGAGTTCTGTCCTGTTTCTCTCAGTGCTCTCCTGCACCAAGCACACGTCTAACTATGGGTTTTTATCCTGCAGGTACGGAGACATGAGGGTGATGATGGGATGTGAGATCTTCAGCATGTGGCAGAATTTAGGTAAGACGATGAATCTCAATGCACAAGGGTTCACATCACTGTTAAATTATTCCTAAATGTACACCTGCAAACCCACAACCACCTGTTTCAAAAAGACTCTCAGTAACGCGTCGCTTATTCAGAGCAGTGCTGCAAATACAGAAGTATAAAGGCAACCTCTCCTCCAGCAGAGGGTATTTTCTTCCAGGCTCAAAAAAATGTCACCATGGCAACCAGCTGGATGCATCACTCGTTTTTGTGTGGATGCATTTGTTCTAGTGTGTTTTTATAAGAATTTCTACAGTGTGCTCACTAGCAATAATGAATTAGTAACACAGATGGTGCTCTTAAACCAATCAGAGCAGCCTCCATTGTAGTTTAAAAAAACAACAATTTCTTAAAGAGAAATATTTCTGTCTTTCCTCCAGGGGAGCACAAGCTGAACTTCATCCCGGCGATGATCGGTCCGTTCCTGGAGGTGACGCTGGTGCCTCAGCCGGACCTGAGGAATGTCATGATCCCCATCTTCCATGACATGATGGACTGGGAGCAGAGACGCAGCGGGAACTTCAAACAGGTACACGGCTGTTCAGAGTACATCAACGTGTGTGTGACACATACATTTAATCTTATCTCTTACATACAGATACTCTCTCATGAATATTTCATTAATAATTTCATCAAGTTTACATTATATATATATATATACAGTACCAGTCAAAAGTTTGGACACAGTTTCCCATTCAAGTGGATGGGAAACTGTGTCCAAACATTTGACTGGTAGTGTATATATATATATATATATATATATTTTTTTTTTTTTTTTTTTTTTTTTTTTTTATATCCCCTGTTTATATTGTTGTGTTCATAAATAAAAAAAAAATAAAAAAAACTTTATTGTGACATGTGACATGTGACTGATTTCGACATGCTGCCCGGTGACTTGGATCAAACACGCCGCTCAGTTCTAAGCTCTAAAACCGTCGGTGCCGCTTCGCCTCCCCGGCCTCTTTTGTCATCTGAATGTATTTCTCCTCGCAGGTGGAGGCCAAGCTGATCGACAAGCTGGACAGCCTGATGTCGGAGGGCAAAGGAGACGAGACGTACAGGGAGCTCTTCAACAGCATGTGAGTCGGAGAATGGAACGGCACCGGAAAGTGGAAAGTAGAGGAAGCACGGTGCATAAGTTTGTCTAGTTAGCTTGAATTTTAAAGGAGAAGCAAAGTGAACCAGCTCAACCTTTTTTAAAGTGTGACGGCCTGAATAAAGAGGCCTAAAACGGACAGACAGCAGTTAAATTCAGTCTAATGATCTTAAATGATTTGCCAAAACTCACAGATATCAGTGTTAAAACTCAGAAAATGCACCTTTACCTGAATAAAACCTTAGTTTTAAAGAAGCAGAGGGTTGTTCTGTAGCTGAATCTGTTTGTATTGAGTAGATTGATAAGATAATAATGAGAGGTAAGTGATGAGTATCCGGCTTCTATCACCTTCATCTTCTCTCACACCTCCTCTGTGACCAGTCCTCCTCCTCCTCCTCCTCCTCCTCCTCCTCCTCCTCCTCCTCCACTCTGTGCTTGTGTCCAGGTTTGTGCTCCCGCATGCTTTAGTGTGTGTTAGTGTGTGTGTGTTTGTTTGCATCCCTTTCTTTCTCTGTGTTCACATTTTTATGTCCCATCCTGCAAAGGACTACTGTATTTCTTTTGAACTAGGCGTTCAAATGCATTTTCACATTAAATGAAGTCATTTTTCTCTGATTAGCACAAACACTGTGTTTGTCTTTTTACCTTAGAATTTAAGTGTGATATTGATAAATTATGTATCGATATGGATCTACTGTAATTGTCTTTCATAATCATTCTCTGTCCTGCCATTTTTATATGTAAAACATGACAAACACTATAATATCACCATATTACTAAACCTTTATATATATAATATATATTAAGTTGCCATTATTGAATTACAGTGAATTTAATGATTATGATTATAGTCTATTTTTACCTTTTCCTGCTTGAGTAATTGTTTTGACCTAGTGTCTTAATGTATCTTCCTCCTACTAACTCCACTAACCCCTAAACTAACCTGTTTGCGTGTGTGCTAACATTAATCGTATTAATATTAATTTATTCCGCCTATGCTTCCCGCCTGGAGTAGAATTCCTCTGTTTGGTCCGTACCCTAGGTAAGACGCTCTCCTCTTTGTTCTGTCTGTGTCGTCTGTGTGAGGGGGCAACGGCGGCGAGGGTCCATGTTGGCAAAATAACAACAAGCTAGCCGCAAGCTAACGGAAACATTTGGGCTTTGATGTCTTAAATTAAATTTCCATGAAGGTCACTTCTCATTTAAGCTAACGTGGGTATTTTATTTTTGTTAGCTCTTTGCATAGGTGACACTGGTGCGACTGAGGTTGCTTCACCTTCTTTTCTTTTGCAGTAATTTCTCACCCTCCCCCCCTTCACCTTTCCTCCCCCATTTGCTCTCTTGTACCACTTGTCTCCGTTGGTCTTCATATCTCTCCATCTTGTCCTCCAGCCTGCTGAAGAAGATTGAGAGAGAGACCTGGAGGGAGAGCGGGATCTCTCTGATCGCCACCGTCACTCGCTTGATGGAGAGACTGCTGGACTACAGGTGAGACTGAGCTCCTGCTCGCTCACAAACAGGAAGGAATGCTTTATCAGTTCCAATGATGTGTGTAAATGTTTTGTTTTTTTATTGCCACAGGGATTGTATGAAGCTGGGAGAAGTGGATGGAAAAAAGATTGGATGTACTGTCAGTTTATTGGTAAGAAGCAGTCGTCGTTTAAAATACAGCTTTGGAAGCTTTTAGCTTCACTAGAAGCTGATTTAAAAGATTTTTGGCTTTTTAAAAGGCTTTAAAAAAATAGATTCCAACAAAAAATGTTGTGCTTTGACCTTAAGGATGCTAATCAAAAATTTTAGGTCAGTTTAAATGAAGAACTGAGCGGAAAAAATGCTGCTGCTATTACAAGTCCTTTGATTTTAAAAAAAGGCTATGATTACAATATGTTCTATTTTTCCTAGTTTTTTTTTTTATTATGTAGGATTTTCTGTAACGGTGTGGAAATATAAATTCATGCTCAAGACCTATTGATATAAATCAAGACTATTGTCAGTCCCTCTGCCTTCTAGGTGTTCCTTATATAACTGCAGCCATCTGTTAGAACACCTGGGTTTGGAGGCAGATGCATCAAAAGTCACTGCTGGAATATTATTGCTGCACTTCTACCACGGAACAATCTGTCTCTGTTAGGGAATATTGTCCTCATTTGCATTCCCAGCTCCCCGTATAGTTTTTATAACCGACATCCCCCTTTCTCTCCCTCTTTTTTTCTCCCTGTGATTCTTCTCGTCCTCGTTCATCACCGTTACCTCCCCTGTCAGAACTTCTACAAAACGGAGCTGAACAAAGAGGAGATGTACATCCGCTACATCCACAAATTGTACGACTTGCACCTGAAGGCACAAAACTACACAGGTACTCCCAAAGGACTCGGCTTAAACATGCAGAATGTGAACACATGGGTTGCCAGAACACGCAAGCATTGTGGTCTTACTGCGTGTGTGTGCATGCATATCCATGTGTATCCTGCTTTTCCATGTATATGATCTGCTTCCTGTTTGTGTCTGTGTGTCACAGAGGCGTCCTACACCCTGCTGCTCTACGATGAGTTATTAGAATGGTCCGACAGGCCGCTCAGGGAGTTCCTCAACTACCCCATGCAGAGCGAGTGGCAAAGAAAAGAGTATCTGCACCTCACCATCATCCAGAACTTCGACAGGGGGAAGGTGAGCAGGAAGACAGACATTTTCTCCTCCCCACACTCGTCCTTCTTCTACATCATTTTCACCGTTAAGAGGGAGAAAATGTAAACGTTTGCACGTAGGAAAAAAACAGTGATGACATCATTATCGTGAAATGAAAGGGCAGAGCTGCAAGGAGCTGCAAAAGTATGAATCACTGCTAAGTCAAACATTTCATCTCTACCTGTTGTGAGCTGCAGCAGCCGAAGGCATCAGCACCTCCCCCCGGTTTAATGAGATGAATCACTGGCGGCTTTAATTAAAGCAGGATCCTTATTGTCCCACGGCGGAGGCTGCGCCTGCCACGTCACAGCAGGCGGGAAAAAAAATCTCCACGGTTTCAACCGCTGAGTGGCAGCGTCGTTAATATTTAGTGTTAGTGTTCAGATGCTAAACAGGAAGGAGCTCGGAGGTCCGGTGGGAATGTGATGTCAGCGCTCAGCCTCCATGTCCATCATTAAGAAATGCTGTGGGAGACGATGACGCAGAGGCCGATGGGTTTGATTTGCATCGCTGTGTCAGTTTAATGCCTCCGCTAAGAGCTAGCAGTGAAATTGGCAGCTTTATAACAGCTGAGTCAGGATTTTTTTTTTTCATTTTTCCTTCTTCCCTTTACTTCTCTCCACTAATTTTACATCTCAATCTTAACTACCTTTTTTTAAAAATCATTCTGTGCACACAGGGGGGAAAAAAATGAGTATGGAAACCCTTCAAAGACATCTAAAAAAATCATTAAAACTGCTTCCCCTCCTTACTCATAGTTCAATTTTCCCTCACATTAAAAAAGAAAAGCGTTGTGTTGATTAGCACGGTGGCTGGATGCTGCATGCACCTGCATGAAGAGTCTCTATTTGACTCTTAGGATGTTGTCGACTCACCAGTGCCACCCAGTGGGGAGCATGCAGCACAGCAGCACCACTGCAGAGCAAGTTCTCATGAAGCTTTCTCCCCTCACATTTACAACCCTCGAAGTGCCACGATGATGAATACCTGTGTGTTGTGTGTCTGCAGTGTTGGGAGAACGGCATCATCCTGTGCAGAGAGCTGGCCGACCAATACGAGTCGTACTACGACTACAGGAACCTGAGCAAGATGAGGGTGAGTTCCAAGCCCCTGAAGGTAGCATGCTAGTTAGACGATGTGATGATGTGTTATTTAGGGGGGGGAAAAAAGAATATTTTACGACACATTATCGACATACATTCAACATCGTCCTTGTTTCCCTTTGCCAGATGATGGAAGCCTCTCTCTATGACAAGATCATGGACCAGCAAAGACTAGAACCTGAATTCTTCCGCGTGGGTTTCTATGGAAAGAAGTTCCCCTTCTTCTTACGGGTAAAGACATTTCCACGAGGCCTCTGTGTCAGGAATGTTCATTAATTAATTATAATCTGAATCAGACTTGAAAGGATACAGATTCCATGTGATTTGTGCTGGAAAAGTACATCACATATGAGCTTTTATTCAGTGTCATTTAATGATGTAAGCAGCCTGAGCTGAGGCTGCAGTTGCAGCCTGCGACCACTAGATGTCAAGCTAACCCCACACTGTCCTCTGCCCTCCCTCCCTCTCTCCTTCTCTCTCTCTCTCCCTCTCTCTCTCTGCAGAATAAGGAGTTTGTGTGCCGCGGCCATGACTACGAGAGGCTGGAGGCTTTCCAGCAGCGGATGCTCAACGAGTTCCCCCACGCCATCGCCATGCAGCACGTCAACCAGCCAGATCAGACCATATACCAGGCGGACGCACAGTGTATCCTCGGCTAGAGAAGACACAGCTACATGAGCGGAGACACACTCAGAATGCTTTGGGTTTAACATATGCACAGTTTACCTGGAATGATGCCTCCCTGTTTCTCTCAGATTATCTTTAATGTTATTATCAAAGGCCTATTTACAGGAAAACACATTATTTGTCATAAACACTGATACAATGAATATATATGAATATACATTTACCTAAACTCACTTTCCACCGGGGACAGTTTCAGTTCATTTGCTTACTAAACTCTCTCTGCAGCATCTTCTCACTCATTATAAAGCCAATAAGAGAAGCTCTTAAAATACTATATATGTGGATACCACACTCATCCAGGTCGCCTCAGTTATTCCATTTCACTTTTAGCAATATGCGTCACACTCAGCAATGAGTGCCGCAGGTTTTTTTGGGGGTTTTTTTTTTTTTTTTTTACCCAACGCCTCGTCTGTCAGGCACATCCCGGCTGCCCTTCCCCCTGATTTGTGGCGGTTGTTGGCGCCCGACGGGAAATCATCAGATTCTATTAGCTGAGATGAAACATCAGTCAAAGATATGCTCTTATTCGCCCAACATCGTCTGACGTTAAGAAGGATTATGACATTATTAGTACAATACAATGATTTACATACGCTTCATCCTTTCTGAGTTAGACCAACGTTTCAATGAATAATAGCAAATATGACGTATGTATCTCTAGAGAAGACACTTCTTACACTCGCAGATATGAACACATATCAAAGAAACAGCCTGAAAGAGCATCAGATGTTGCTTATTGTAGGAGGAGAGTTGTATTATTGGATATATAAAATGCTGTGAGGCTAAATTTCTTTGGATGAATCATCAACTCACGTTGAGAGTTATCCTCTTCATCTCCATGCAACGTGTTCGAATCAAGCTGCACAATATGGGAGCCTTTTTAATTATTCACACTCACAATGTGCGGGACAACTGTTGCCCTACATACACACACTATATATATATATATATATATATGTATATACTGTATATATACATATATATGTATATACTGTATATATACATATATATGTATATACTGTATATATACATATATATGTATATACTGTATATATACATATATATGTATATACTGTATATATACATATATATATATGTATATACTGTATATATACATATATATATATGTATATACTGTATATATACATATATATATATATGTATATACTGTATATATACATATATATATATATATATGTATATACTGTATATATACATATATATATATATATATATAAGTCTTGTGTTCTGTTGTGTTCTTCTGTTGTGGTCTGAGTGCACCGGTTGTGAACACCTGTGCGTGGTGCGTTTGAGTGCACGTGGGAGCTTTGCAGGAGCGCCAAAAAAAACAAAAAAAAAAGACAGCGAAGCTAGTTGGCAAGATAGTACTTCCTGTCAGTAATTATAGGTTGTTAGAAATGGAGAAATTGCTGCTTTTGGTACCATTTGTTTTCTTGAGGGCATCCATGGTTTATTGTTTTGGCCCCTATCAGTATTTCCTTGGCAGGGTATTGTTTCCATGTGGATGTAAATAAGAGTGGGGGGTCTCCGGCTTGGCTAATAGAACAAAAGATATCTTATATGTGCCTAAAACACACACTTTACTATCTTGTAAACCCCTATCTGTGTGTGTTCTTGTCACCTGTGAGCGTATCTGCGATTTCTATACCGTTGTCCAGGTTGCTGCAGAAATTCTCATCTGTCTTAATCTGTAATTTCTCTTTTCAATCTACCGTCTTTTCCTTAACGTCCGGCGCCTCCAGACCTGCAGATCTATGCCGTAACCCCCATCCCAGAGAGTCAGGATGTGCTGCAGAGAGATGGAGTGCCTGACAACATCAAAAGCTTCTACAAGTTCAATCACATCTGGAGGTTCAGATACGACCGGCCCTTCCACAAGGGCACCAAAGACAAGGAGAATGAGTTCAAGGTAGGTACGGGAAATTCACAAGAGAGGAAGATGAGGATGAAGATAGACGGCCACTGACACATGATGCACAAAAAGTAGACGTGTGTGCAAAGAGGGCGATGTGATACAGACAGTTCTCTGCATCTTTTACGCCATGAATTTGGGTATTTGTGTGGAAATATGAGAAAGTAACTTTTATGCTATATTACTATTAAAAAAAAAGATACTCAGTACCTCTTTCAATGCACAGCAAAAAAATGGGATGATCTGTGCAAAGAAAACATGAGTGATAACATTAATATCTTACAGGCTTGTGCTGGAGATCTAATCATAGATCTGTTTTTATGTAGCTTCAATGCTGTCGATACTCAGACACACATGATATTGTCTTAAGTATGGAGGAAATATCGATTCCTTGATACTTTTAATAACCTTAATGTGCTATGAGAAAACTACAAAGCAAAAAAAAGGAGCTAAAAAAGATAATCTTAAAATAAATTGGTTCAGTCTAGAAATAAGTATGCAAGAAAAAACAACAACTATTAAATAACTTTAAAACAATTAAACATAATTAATCTCATGTTTTAAGGTCCAAGAAATATAAATCTGATCCTTGAATATTTCAGAGTTTAGAATTAAACGTTTATTATCATTAGCGTTTTGTTACCGCTGTACGTTGCTAAAAGTCTCTGATTGTGTCTCGTACATGTTTTATTCATCATGATTTCTTTTATCACTAATTAAATTGAAGCTTTAAACACACCCTGATATTAACTGCATAAATATTCACTATTAACACACACACACACGCTCCATGCAGTCATTTCAGTAATCTCCGTTCTATCAAAGCCATTTCACCAAATTTAACCATGACATCACATTTCTATCGTTGCTGATAATCTAACTCTGGCCTTCAGTGGAGAATAATATATTAAGTTAACTTTTGCACGGTGAAAATATGCAGCAGCTATAATTTAGTGTCATCAGCTATAATGAAATAGGAAAAGAAAGCCGTTTCCAAAATTCCACAAAGATGTTTCTATCTGCAGAAAAAAAAATAGTTAGCAGAGAGATCGAGACTTATTTTTTTGTCATATTTTCCTTTCAGCTTCCTGGTCTTAAACTGTAATACATGTTGTTTTTTCAAGACGTGTTCAGGTGGGTTTCTTGGCCTTAAAAAGCAGAAAATCAATAAAGGGCAGCAGGGTTGTGTAGCGAGTCGGAAGACCCTTCTTCAACCTGAGGATACTGGATCGATGCTGCACGTCGGCTCTCATCTGCTCTGCTGGAGTCTCCTTGAGCAAGACACTTGGTTCTAAACTAGGCTTGAAATAAATGAAGCTGTTCTCTATCGGCACCTTGAGGATCACCTGGCTGTTGGATGAGCTGTGCAGAAAACTAAATCTCTTCATATGACAACACAATGTCAGAGTGCACTTTGCATGCTTGCAAAATTTATGTAGTTCCCAACAGCCTCAGCTGCAGTTTGTATTTACTGCTAATTAGGAAATGCTAGCATATTAACATGCTACCCTAATGTGTAAACATGGCAAATATCATATCTGCTTAACATCAGCATTTTAGCATTGTCACTGTAAGCATATTAGCACACTGATGATAGCAAAGGCTCAAAGAGATACTGTATAGTTATTTTAAGATTAAAAGTGAATATTTTCACAAAAGAGAAAAAGCTCAGAAGTGGACCTTGAGTAAAAAAAAATAGCTGGTTATAAAAATACAACACAGAAAATATACAAACTATTATCCACTTCCCATTCTTCTAGTTTCCGCAAGTGTTTACAACAGTTAACGCTAGTTTGTAATTACAGCTAATTAGCAAATGTTAGCATGCTAACCTAACATGTAACGATGGCAAATATAATAATAATAATAATAATAATAATAATGCCTTTATTTATACAGCGCTTTTCAAAACAAGTTACAAAGCACTTTACAAACAATAAAAATAGAAAATAAAAAATTAAGCAACAACTAATAAAACATTATGGTAATAAAATGAAAGCAACTAAAAAGTAAAAAATAAATCGAATTAATAAAACAATGATAAAATCAACAGAAGGCCAGTCTAAAATACCTGCTTAACATCAGTATTTTAGCATAATGTAGCATATTAGCACACTGATGATAGCAATGGAAGAGATACTGTTTTTGTATCAGTTAAACAGTATTTTGACAAAAAAAGGAAAGAAGCTCCAGAGAAAGCTAGTAAGTGACCATTAAGTGAAGAGATTTCTTAAACAGATTCAAATGTAAAGTCGCTGCTCTTGAAAACACAGCACACAGAAAACACAAACTATTATCCATTCCTCTTGTCTCCTCAAGTGTTTACAACAGCGAGGGCTACTATAGAGGCACCACAATATTATATTAATAGCCTGCAGTGAATGCTTGGATTGCCGTAGTTTATGTGCTGTCAGAATGACCTTGTGGGATGTTGGCGTATTGACAAACATATTGGCTGACAGAGTAAGTGGTGGAGCATGAATGATGACACGAGATATGAGATGTGACATCTGACCTACACCTACGATACACCTACAGTCGTGTGTTGATAATCAAATTGTGCGCTGTCTGCCAGAGATGGAGCACATGTGCGTATCTGGCATAGGTGCATATGGATTTCTTTAAGCGTGTTTAGCAGTCGGCTAACGCTCAGGGGTGTAATTTTGTGTGCAATGCAGAGCCTTTGGGTGGAGAGGACGACCCTGACCCTGGTCCAGAGTCTTCCAGGCATCTCCCGCTGGTTTGAGGTGGACAAGAGAGAGCTGGTGAGTGGGAACGCCTCCGATCCGACACAAAGGAGAATCTAATCCTGTCGTTTATGTTGCAGGTTGCTATTTAGAGTACTGCCAGCCAATACCTGAGTATTGATCCGAGTCATTACACTGAGCAATGATAATGACCAAGGTCATGAGTTTGGGTGTATTGGACACATTTTATTTCGTCCATTTGATAGATTGGATCATTTGGATTGGATGCTTTGATTACCAACGTGTTTTCACTCTTTATTTGAATGGATTTTATCGATAGGGAATTTTTTTCCAGCATTTGAAAACCAACCGTGTTTCTGGCCTTGAATCCCTGTCATATTTGATACAGGTTTATTTCTACACTGTGACACATAAATCCCCTCAAAAGCTTCCTGTCTTAGGTCTTCCCATGCAGATCTCTCTGGAAAGGGAGGATTTGAAATGCTTTTGTACGGCTTGTGCAAAAAATAACATGATTTCTGTCTCTGTTGGTCCAAGCAGACATTCTTTAGCACCTATAGCTGCTGAGCTGGGTGTGAAATTGTGGATTGTAAACCTACTGTTATTCTGTGATGGCCATGCTATCGCACCGATAGCATATACAGCACTGTATCTGGAACTGGCAGAAGCTCTATAAGATGGAGGATTAAGCTTTCTGTGAAATACAGGGAGAAAAAGAATGGAAAAAAAGAAATACAAGTTGGATGGGAAGAATGTTTATGCGTCGATGAGTGTACGCAAAAGTGATGCATACTTTAAATTTACGAATATTAACAGAGTTAAAGCTGTTATTATCATTATTTTTATATTTAAAATGCTTTTTCTTATTTAAAAGGTGTCAATTATCACCAAAGTACTGCACTCACACACTACAGCTCCATTTCATCCATCTTATCCGTATCTGTAAGCTCTCCGAAAACGTGTCCGATTTCGTACGAAATGAACGCAGAAGACGTACAGAAGGCTCCGTCTGTCTCCGTATCGTACGTCTTTAACGTAGAACATAAAAGGGCCTTAAGAATGATTACGTAAACGTACTCTAGCAAGTTAGCGTTGCACTTCTAGACAGTTGGGAAACCTTTAACCTGCATCAGTGTGCGGTACCTTGATTTCAGGCCACTCTACCTCCAAAAATACTGGAACCTCAACTTCCCAAAATGCAGTACAATAGCATGCTATGTTTCTGTGCACCCCTGATAAATGCCCCCATCTTTCAAACTCCACACTCCCACCTCGTAACTTATCTTTTAATAACAATCATGGTTCTTTTTTTCATGGTTCCAGACTTTAGAAAGCTCCCTTAGAGCTACAGAAGACGTATTGCCTTAAAACTCTTTCCACAACCTGCCCCCCCCCCCCTTTCCCAGGTGGAAGTAAGCCCGCTGGAGAACGCCATCGAGGTGATCGAGAACAAGAACTTGCAACTGCGCACATTGATCACCCAGTGTCAGAGCCGGCAGATGCAGAACATCAACCCCCTCACCATGTGCCTCAACGGGGTCATCGACGCCGCTGTCAACGGTGGGCTGGCCCGCTACCAAGAGGTATGGATGGATGGGTGGAGGATAAGGTTGGAGGGTTTTAGAGACGGAGGCAGGGCTGAGGAGCGATGACATATGGATTGCCTAATGATGCATGAAGGTGGGTTTTAGTACAGAGATGTATGGACACGGAGTCTTTGGCGGAGGAGGGTGGGGTGCATGAACAGACGGATGGATGCAGGAATGGCTGGGTGAGGGCTCGACTGATATGGATGGATGGAGAGCAATAGGGGGTGGAAGCAGGAAAATGAGATGGAAGAGCGATGGAGGAATGGGCGTATGGAGGGACGGAGGGGCTTGGTGAATGGATGGATGGATGTGTGGAGAAAGAGGGGTCGGGTTAAGATGGTGGAGATGGATGGTTAATATGAGCTGAACGAATGAGATGATAGGGTTTATTCTTTACACTGAAGTGGTTGGAAAAAAAAAAAAAAAACTAGAACATGGCCAATCTCATCGTCAGCTGTCGACGAGAAAGACATCCGAAAATGTTCCCAGGAAAACCCTCAATAAAGTGAACTCAGCGACTTGCTCTGTGTTGCATAGCAACCACCGTTCTCCACTGGGAGCGTCTATGTGAGGGTGCATGTTCATGTTTGTGCATGCATGTGTGCGCGGGGCATGTACTGTATATGTGTGTGTGTGTGTGTGTGTCTGTGTGTGTGCAGGAGAGCAAGCCTCTGGCTGAAGTAGTCTATTAAGGTTTGAAGGACTTGAATGAGCCACAAAGGTAAAGGAGGTCACTGCCTTCACTGCCAGTGTGTGTGAAAAAATGACAGCATAGGTAATGATTTTCTGCTTCCAATAGAATTGATCGGCCTTTACTTTTATGGACATGTTTGCATGTTTTTGTGTGTATAAATGTAGCAATGGCATTTTTCTTGGTGAGGATCGAACCTTGAACCCTTTCATGCATCGTGGTCACGACAGTGGGCAGCTACTCAAGAACCATTTTCTAGTGTGTGTCTGGGTTTTGATGGTATAGTTGCACATCTGACCCCTCAGTGGATCTTAAGTCCCATTTCCACTGCGTAGTACCGGCTCGACTCGACTCGACTCGCCTTTTTTGCGTTTCCGCTTGGTAAAAAGTACCTGGTACCTGGTACTTTTTACTGTTTTTGTAATAGCAGCCGTTCTATTGAGGAGGTACAGACTTTCTAGTCTTAAACAGCTGATGATAGGATCACAAGAGGTTTGTGTCTCGTTAAAGACTACGCCACGGCGGGTTCACGCGGCCCCAATCTACCCCGAGGAGGTACCATCGGCAATGGAAACCGACCGGCAGCCGAGTCGAGTCGAGTCGAGTTGAGTAGAGCTGCTACTACGCAGTGGAAATGCAGCTATAGAGAGTCATCCCATACACTGCCACCCACTGGCCAACCAGTGTAAGTGCGCCACAAATTAGTCCAAACCAAGATGGACAACAGAAAACCAGAAAGGCTGTGCAGCTCAGGAATATCTTTTAAATCCTTCCGTAGTAGAAACCCCTTGCAGGGTAAAAAAAAGAAAAAGAAAAAAAAGTGCAACATCAAGTAACATCTAAGGAGCAATATATTTGTTAAAATTTCTAAGTGTCATTTTTACATTGGGAGGAAATAAAGTGGACGATGTGCATCGCTGATGATATTTCAGTTACAATTCACATAATTACTGCAACTTTTTTGTTCTTGAATATACTTGATTTATATTATTAGACTGTAATTTTCAGTTTTTGGAACAAAAACAGCATTTAGAGTAGATTAGGGCCATTAGTCATGTTGTTTTGCATGACGGTTGGACAAAGGTGGGGCAATTCTTCCACAAACATGCTTCCGCTGATACAGATGCTCA
The DNA here is from genome assembly GCA_037577475.1 of Chaunax sp. Z400. Lineage (NCBI taxonomy): Eukaryota > Metazoa > Chordata > Actinopteri > Lophiiformes > Chaunacidae > Chaunax > Chaunax sp. Z400. The sequence continues at coordinate 18,803,920 of CM075204.1, forward strand.
TTTTTCTCTCCGGAGTATCGTATCCGCGCCGCGCGGAACGTCCCATAAATCTATTAATTTTCCAATGTAATGCCGATTGACAAGCTGTGGAGGTCTGCTTGGCTGCAAATGAAGGAGAAGTTGTCATTATTAATATTCAGATTTATTGCTTTAGTTTCCTAGAGGGGGAATGCCGTCTGATTTATTTCCCCTCCCCTCAGCGTTCCATCTCTAATTGGACTTTTCTAATGATTAACTGAGCCACTCCACGGCGAGGCCTCAGTCCCTGCAGCCCGGCGAGGAATTTCCATCATTCGTAGAAGATTATTGATTATTTTCGCCGCCTTTTTCTGTCCTCGGTTGAAATTTCCTGCTGAAGGCGGCGCTCCTCTCGTCAAAATTAATACCCTGGCGCTGTTGTATATGTAATCTACAGTACATCAAAAATAAGGAGGATAATCATTTCATTTGCTCTACATCTGTGTTGCATGGTTTAATGAAAGAGGAACCTGGTAGCAGGTACGGCGCATGCTATTGTGTGCTGAGATTAGCATCTGTTTTGTCTGGAGGAATAAGAATCCTTGTTTTATTGAGGATGTCGGCGGTGTGCCGGTTTCTCTTTATTTGTCATCTGGCTCTGTCTCTTTGGAGATAAACAGCTGTGTCCTTGAGAGAGAAATCACAGCGACCTTTTTACGAACTCCCCCTTTACCTTTTTAGTCCTCTTTTCATATGAGCGTCTGCGAGTCTGAGTCTGTGAGCTTTTTCCCTCTGAGGAAGATACCAAAGCAGATTGTGAGGTGTTTTCATCGGCTGCCGCTCTCACTCCTCTTTATGTGCTCTTGATGCAGATTGAAAAGGATTTACCATAATCTGTAGACACATCATAAGTGTTGATGGCATTGTAAACAGTTGGAACTGGCGTTTTAATGCATGGATGTGTCATTCAAAGCAGACTGGGACATTGTTTTTAATCTATTCTCATCTTTTCCTCCTTTGAGTTGCTTTTTTTGTTTGTTTGTTGTTGAAGGAACTGTCTGGAAAATAGAGAATTCTGTCTATTTGCTATAATTAAGAAATGTGATGTTTTTGCGATGAAGAGACATGATCTAATACAGGAAGCAGTGACCTGAAGAACATGAAAAAAAAAACAGAAAGAAAGGTTGGAAAAAGCTTTTAAAATCTGAGATGAAATTGGCCCCGAAATAAAAGTTAAATCAACCCTTTGATTCCACTAACATGCATTTGGCTGAGTGTTTTTCTTTCTCTATAGTTTGCACCAGTGTGCACCTTTATTCTGGTCCTTGAACTTGATATTAGCATCACAACATAAAATCCCTGCACCCCATTCGATGCTGGATGTTGGTTCCCTCTGTTTGGCTATTTGCTCGGCTTGTTTGTGAATGTTTTTTTTTAAGGATTCAACAAAAACTTGCAGATGCTAATTTACTGTGTCAGGCCAGCGGGGATTCAGGTACCTCTGCAGAAAGAAAGCCCACTGCTTTCAGCTCCTGGTGTGTGCATAACAGATGTTCTGCATTTTGTCTCGGCGCAGGCCTTTTTTGTGAAGGACTACATTATGAATCACCCTGAGGACGGCGAGAAGATCGGGCGGCTGAGAGAACTCATGTTTGAACAGGTTTGTAATGAGAGATAAAAATACCTCAAACCTTGGGAAGACCTTGGAAACAGCTTATGACGAAAAACTCAAAAAAAACGTTCGAAGCAGCAAGCGGACCTTTTGTTGTTTTTGTCAATTTTATCTTTGGTGTTTATGATGTCTATAGGTGAGTGTTGAGTGTTAAATCTTAATCAAATACAACTTGATCAGTGATTGTACCTGTTATAGTTGGAAAAATATAGATTTGAGGCTAATAAATGCGTTCGAGATATGAAGCGAAGCCTGTGACCTCAAACGTCATCTAACACTCCCAATTGGCGGATTATTTAAGCTGCAACAATTTCCCATCATTCCCTCTGCCGGTCAGTACTGCACACATAATGCTGCTGCACTTTCAGCCCCAGCATCCACCTGTAGGCTCCGGTTAGGGGGGTTCATTAAGTTTGCTCATCACTCCCCAATGCCTCTATGTAAGCATATCTGCGGGGAGTGATTAAGCTCGGAGCTTAGACGCCAAACTACTGTTTGTTCTGCTGTTGTGATAATAAACATTTCAAGTTGTCAGACTGAAACATAGTATTAAAAAAAGTAACCGTATCAGGTTAGATTAATGTAGTATTTCCAAATATTAAATGTATCGCATTGTATTCACAAGTTGTTCTTGTGTAAAATGTAATCAAATATTGCAACAAAGTATAACCAAGCAAAACTCACAATTAAATGTGAACATGTCAGACTTATTTGAACCAGTTACGTCTGGAGCTTTTAGTTATTTCTGACATCCAGAGATGCTAACCAGCTTGGATTTTTTTTTGCAGGCACACATTCTAGAGTACGGTCTCGCCGTGCATGAGAAGTTTGTTCCCCAGGACATGAGGCCTCTCCACAAGAAGCTTGTGGACCAGTTTCACCTGATGAAATCCAGTCTGGGCATACAGGTAGGCCAGCGGACAAGACACGACGAACGCATCTTAAAGAACATGCTGCAAATTCGATGAGTGATTGAACATCTAAGTTATCGGGGTGTTGATTTCGTTCACGACGGATCAATCGTCCCCCCGAGGAGAAAGACGCCCCTCATTAAACACACTTCCTTCATCTGCATTCGTGTTTATTCTGTTTTGCATAGCTCACGCTGGCACCAGGAAGTGTCTAATCATGTCTACTTCCTCTTATCCATTTCAAACATCCCAGGAGTTTCCAGGTTACGTGCGTGCCAGTCCAGTGCACTTCACCAACGGGAGCCCGCGAACCTGCAGGAACTCTGTACCCAACATTATCAGCCCGGACAGCGGCAGAGGGGTCGCCAGGCGGAGGTATGACCTCCGATGTCTTTTATTTTGAGTATTTCATTCATGTCTAACACATCTTTAACTTTAGCACGTCTGCTTCATATCGTCTCACCTTCCTTTTCCGTCTCTTGACGCTTTGAGATGGTTGTTTTTTTTTTTACAGATCTTCCTCTTCATCTTAACTCCTTTCTTTACTTTCTTTACTGTCTCACCTTTAACCCCACGCTCCGTGCTCTTTGCTCCCTTCTTCCATCCGGGCGTACAAACGGCGGAGGGCGTCTGGCCGACACCCACAGGGATGCTTCTGTGTGTGTGTGTGTGTGTGTGTGTGTGTGTGTGTGTGTGTGTGTGTGTGTGTGTGTGTGTGTGTGTGTGTGTGTGTGTGTGTGTGTGTGTGTGTGTTGTGATGTGTTCAGTGACCCTGCCACTCTGTCTACCTGCGACATTCTGCCTCAGCGGTCTGATCCCCGGAGGCACAGCCACACAGAAACAGACACACACCACCTTCATCTCCCAGTGACATTTTGCGTTTTACTCATTGAGCTTTGATTTCTTTCTTTGTGTCTCTGTTTGGCAACACAGAACCAGGCTACTTGTATTTTTTTTAATCCTTTTTTTTTTTGACAAAGACTTTTGCTTTAACTTTTCTTTGTGTTTGTTCTCTAACCTTTCTTTTATACTTTTGCCTGCTCGATGAAAGCCTGTGGTTGCCGAATCGATTATCTTCTTAATCTGACATTTTCTGTCACTGTTTGTCTTTTTTCTCTCCCTCGCTGCCTTTTGTGGGCCTGGTGATGAATTTTCGGTGAGTAAAACCTCTGAAATCTAATGAAACAATAGAACCTAACCCCATTTGCCCGAAGCCTTGGTGACCGTCTCCCTCTCTTTTCTCTCTCCCCCAGTCCCCTCAGCTACCCTGCGGTGAACCGCTACTCCTCTTCCTCTCTGTCATCTCAGGCCTCCAATGAAGTCAGTAACATCACCGGACAGTCCGAGAGCTCAGATGAAGTCTTCAACATGCAGGTAATCCCTCTCTCTCTGTGTCTCATGCCTTCTAACAATGGTACTTAACATATTAGATCGAGTCCACATCCCAAAATGCTCTTTGCCCAGATGCTCATTTCTCTCTCCTGTCACCCTCTCTCTCCCCCGATAGTCCTCTCTGCTTGTTCTGGGTTTTATCGGGCCAAGAAAATTGCCATGATTATATCAAATGAGGGCACAGCGCTTTGTGTGGTTCGTCCAGGGGAGCTCCGCTGGAGTCGGGCAGTAATCTAAACTAGATTTGGCCTATTGAAAAAGCTGCCGACAACTCCTGGCAAGCTGTCTAAGCGCGTCTGGCAGGCATGGAATAGCATGAAGTAGAGGAAAAGGTTGATGTCGTGGATCTGACTCAACCTATTACAGTATTGTTTTGGAGCATCGTACAGCTTTTGCTGTCCAGACGTAGCGCGAGTCACTGAACGGTGACTCTAAAGATGGGTATGATTACAGAGTCCCTCCTGGACACATACAGTTTAAGGTAACATGTGTAATACTAGCTCACAGTCTGCCAAATACAAGAACCTCCAGGTCTTTGCTATGGCCCTATAAAATCCATTCATTAAATTTTAATTTATTAAATTATTTAATATATTAAATGTTGCCATATTTCACATATTTAGCCTAAAGTGAGTTTTTCCCCCCCCCGACATGAACGAGCATAACGCATAAACTGTTAAATATTTTTTCATGAAACTTTATACACACAACAGCCGAGTACTGAAGTGGTGCCTTTTGCTACGTAGGAACTTTCAGCTTTTGTATTTTTGCTGTTTCCATGGTTACAGTTTGAGCTTCGACTCATTCTGTGAGCGGGCGTGGAATTCGGAATTCAGATTAGGATTTCTCCCATGTACTGGAGAGGTGGTGTTGGATGTTTTGGGAATTTTAAGCATTATATTATTAGTTTTTTTAATTTTGAAATTTTTCAGATATACAATTAACAAGAATTGAAATGAACAGAGACGACTTCAATAACTTCTTTCTGTCTGTCGTCACGATGCACCTGTGGTGAGGGATCCTGAGTATTTCATGCTTGTTGACCTTGAAACAAGTAGTTGGACTATTATACTATTCTTCTATTATTATTATTATTATTATTGTTAGAATGAATAATAACAAACATTTTGAAATGTTGACCTCTTGACATGACTACGTTTTGGAACGTACGCTTGTCGAGTTCGACGATAAGATGGAAGATGACTCTCGTCTCTAGTGGCAGCAGCCGTTTCACTCAGACCTGTCATCGCTGTGAGGTTGCCAGGCAACAGGCTCAGACTCCACAAAGTCGGTGCTTCCAACCAAGAAAAGTTCAGCTCATAACCAGAGTAAAACCACGAAAAAAAAAAGTTTTATTTTTGTGCAGATTAAACAACATTTTAATAACCTGAGGACAGGTGAACTGTTTCCCTGCTCAAGTAAGATGCCTGTATTATAATGTAAGCTAATTTATTTCATATGTAAAAGCTACTTCATGGTAATATTGTTCTGTTTGGTGATAAAACACCTGTTCTTGTTGTCGTCCCACCTCCAGCCCAGTCCGTCTACCTCAAGCCTCAGCTCCAACCATTCCGCCTCACCAAATGTGACCAGCTCAGCCCCCTCCAGTGCCAGAGGTGAGTCTGGAACTCATCTTACGATACCACACACTGGAGGCTGTTAGCTGATCTTTAATCCATAGCGACTCCCCTCAGAGGAAGGAGACAAAGGTTCATCTGGACCTTTGGCTTTCTGGTGACACGGTGTTCTCTGAAACCACAACCACGTCCTGTTTGGTGAGGCTAGACGATGGCTAGGTGCATGTAGACGAGGACGAGACGTGTTCCTGCCTTACCCACATCACAAAAGCTTCCACCCTTTTGAAAGTGGCCTCTGTCCACCAATAAAGCCTGCAGAGAATTATTGCTCGTGTGTTATTTCAATGAGAGCCAGCGATCGCCATCAAGACCCACACAGTGGTGTTTAGGTGTGTTTGTGTGGCATTCTGTGCTTTATCTCGGTGTGTGTGTTACATATGTTTGTAAAGGTTTAGCATGTCCTCCCGTCTGGTGTGATTGTCCACTCTAATTGAGCATGTGTGTGTGTGTGTGTGTGTGTGTGTGTGTGTGTGTGTGTGTCTGTGTGTGTGTGTGTGTGGGTAGGGTGGAGGGTCATTTATCATGTTGTGGAGCCAGAAAGGCTGAGAGAATGGTGGAGAGGCTTGGAGGGAGAAAGAGAGATTGGCCTTTCCTGATTGCCAGTATTTGGGGGTAATAGTCTAACACCTCACTGGTATTTGGTCCCTTGTGTGTGTGTGTGTGTGTGTGTGTGTGTGTGTGTGTGTGTGTGTGTGTGTGTGTGTGTGTGTGTGTGTGTGTGTGTGTGTGTGTTACTGATGTAATATATTGCATCATCTGTTTCAGGTTCACCCCAGATGGCAGAGAAACACAAGCATTCCAGAGAAAATACGTGTCTGTCTCCACGAGAGAGACCGGTCAGCGCCATCTTCCCCAACCCTCTGGACCCGGCACAGGTTAACACTCAAGACACACGCAAACACACACATATTCATACACACACATGTAAGGTGTTAGCACGACTCCCCTTGGCAAGAAACATCCAATCACACAGCTTTTAATTCAGTTACAGGAGCAGCTAACGGTGAGCTAACGCTAAGGAAGGAAGGAGATGTGTTTTGGTCCCAACAATGAAGTGTTTGAATTGAATACAGCCCAACAGAAAAGAAGGTCAAAGCTTTGTAGCAGTTATAGCAGCCAAACTGATGAATCATGAATCCTTTCAAAAAAAGCATAAACTTTTAGGATCCGAACATCATCCAGGAAAATCCTGTGTTTCAGCTAAATTACATTGAGGTTATCATGAAAAGAAAAAAATTGGAAATGCAACTTAGCATCTCTAGACTGTAAGCAGATGGACATATCTGCTATTTTTCTTTTTTTGGAGCGTGATGGAAGTGGAACACTCATTTTTCTCTCGTTTGCAGTTCTCTCTTGGCTCCGACTGTCTTCCAAATGTGTGTGATTAGGAATAAGAATAAATAAATATACGCTGCATCCATCCATAAGCTGCACACTGAAGACACGTTTGTCTTGTGTAGGAGTGAATCCTGTCCTCCTGATCATGACATGTGTAGCTGAGATTCGCATCTGATATTTTTAAGTCAGTTTTTTTTTTTTTTTTTTGTTAGAAAAAAAAATCCATTACAACAGGATAATGTTACAGGAGCTAACGAGAGTTTCCTTTCTATCCTCGCTGACGAAATAATGTTTCTTTTGTCTCTCACAGTCAGCACCGATGCTACTGGCACGATGACCCTGATTTTGTCTGGCACCATTTGTGTTCAATCAGTTTTAATAGGCTTTGCTATTAGCTGCTAATGGATTATTGATTATTAGAAGCTTTGATCACTTAGGGAGAAAGATAAAGCCATCCCATTTTTAAAAAATATTTTTTCAGATGGAGGGTAAGCACCTCCATAAATATCTACCACACATAAAGGTCATTACACATTTAACACTCTCCCTCCTCCGTCTGTGTCTGTCTGACTCCAACTCTTTAGGAAAAATCTTCACAGCTTGATATTTGCTTCTATAATCCAATTATTCCTCTTGACATTTATGTGTGTTTTCCCAACTGTTTGGTGCAGCATGTGCTCGACACTAATTGTGGACTTCTTCTTCTTCTTCTTCTGCATGCAGAGAGTTCCTCCTCATCAGATAGGCGACACCACTTTACCAAGGAGTGACCCCAACCTGTCGGCGCCAGACAAAGGTAAAACGTGTAGCATCCTTCTCTTCCCGTCAGCTCGCGGTTGTCCACGTTGTCAGAAACCCTTGAAATACACGCCGCAGGGATTCCCCTCCAGCAGAATATTAATGCCAAACATATATATATATCTATTAACATGTTTGTGTAGATTCTCAGTCATCCAGGTCATAGTAATCCTTGAGGGTTGATTCAGAAGCAACTGGACTTCTTTTTCTTCGCTTGAAGACGTTTCACACAAACAATAAAACACCCAAAAATTTGATAAAAATTCTCAAAATGTATTTTGTGTGTTCAGATGCCATGTGTGAACAAAGTCATGGAACCTCATGACAAACAGATGAAATTAACTACATTTATTTAGAGAGAAAACTTTCAAATCGGTCAGATTTGACCGGAAAAAAAACAGAAGATCTATGCTCTTCGTTTTAATATTATTATTCTTAATGTTGGATGTGCTGCTCACTATTTAGAAAACATTTATTCTGAGTCCCTCAGCATGTGTCCATAAAGCTCTCTTCAGTGGAGCACAATAATGCATCAGCAGTGACAGACATCTTCTGTTACTCACCGATGCTTAAACCGCCGCCACGGTGGTGGTGGTCTGTCCAGACATCCTGTGTGTGTGTGTGTGTGTGTGTGTGTGTGTGTGTGTGTGTGTGTGTGTGTGTGTGTGTGTGTGAGAGACCACAGAGTGACTGGAGGCATCTGTTTTCACACCACCGCTTCAGGGAGCTCCTAAGGATAGACACACACTCTGAAACACACACACACACACACACACCCTGGTCTCCATTTTCTTCCAACTCCTAACCAGACACACCGTTGAGATTGCCCCGTTTCATCTTCCCTCATCCTGAAAGAATATTGAAATGGCAGGTAATATGCCTGCGCTGCTGACGGACATGGGTGACATTCATATGTATGAACGCATATGTTTTAGCGAAGCCTCCTCTAGGTGAGATGCATATTTTCTCGAATTTTCTCGGTAAAAAATAAGCCTGTGAATCGAGCCTCAAAGGTGATGTGTAATAAAAAATAAAATAAAAAAAGAAACTGAAGAGTTAGATTGCTTTTTTTTCTAGATTCCTGCAAAACTGTGTCTGAAATGAACAAATTTGTCGCCTTCCGCCGCCAGAAAAAAAAAAAAAGAGAAGGAGCTGCTTTCAGAACCCTTGGTGAGATAAATAGGGAGGAGTGCAGCTGAAGACGCGTTTATAAATAAAGAGTGAGGAGAGAGGATGGACGCAAACGTGCACCTTTCCCTTTAATCCAAGTGTGATCTGTAAGTAATGCAGCGAGAGATAGATGAACTGCCACAATATGGTGAGATGACACCTTTATGCACACAACAAAGAGGAAAAGGTGCAAAGATGGACACGAAACCTGTGATGGTGTTAAAGTATTATCACGGCATCATCTGCCTCGAACCTTCAATTAGAACTCCAGATACCGAATTCAGTGTTGTTCAAATGTGAATCCAGACTTCAGGCCACTGCAACTTTATTTATATGTGACCTGACCAATCAACCGACCTCCCGCCCCCCAAAAAATAAAGGCACAAAATATTCTATTTTATGGAATTTACGTAATTTATATGTGCACTCGTTTCATTTCAGCAGAGCATGAGTGTCTTTTATGCTTTTCGCTGTCCTGATCAATGACTCTGCTCAGCTCTGGTCTGGTGTTCCTACCGAGGGCGTGGCTTATCCATGCTTCACACACAGACACACAGTTTTTTCAAACGCATCGCCCCAGACCAGTCCGCCCCACCTAACCAATAAAACACTGTTATAGTTACTTCAAAGTTTGATTGACTGTCACAGAAATCTGAAAATTAAAACGGCTAGTCTGAGATTCACAACAAAATTGTTCTGCACTTGCCAAGTTTAAAAACATGAGATTAATTGTCTTGTTTTAAAAGTTATTTACTATTTTTTTCTTCTTATATCTAGACGAAACCTTAAACTTATTTCAAGATTTCTTTACAGGTAAAATGATCTTGTTTGCATGGACAGATAATTTCACTCTTATTAGGCCACTTTCTCCTCAGATTCAGTGTTTATTTCTTGTATTTTAGCTTCTCCTTTTTGCAGTGTTTCTTTAAAAAGTACTGTCAGTTAAGTGAAGTGCATGTGTAATTTATATCATACAACCTTCACGCCAAATGTGCGAGTGTGACATTGCACAGCATAATTATTTCGTCTGTCTCTTTATTTTTCTGTTCATCTACAAAAACAACACAAAAAAGCTTTGAAAACTATGATGAAATGCATTGTAATTTTTGCCAGCAAATAAGGCAGACGAATGCAAATGTGAACTCATTATTTTTTTTAAATGCAAAGTCAGTGACCTGCACGCGTCTGATATCGTATGCTCCTAACGAGTATAAAAAGTATCCTCCACCTCCCGCAGGTACGGCTTCGTCAGACGTTTGCGCAACCGCTTGACCTTAGTGTCATCTCTCTGCCGGTAATGTTTGCAAATGTTCGAAAAAAACATTTATGCAGTAAAATCATCTTCGGTCTGCAAAAGGGCAAGAGAGACAGGACAGGAAGTAAGAGAGAACCTAACAACAAACGGCAGTGACACATCAAAGATGGAGATGCTGCAGAAGAAAACCTAATAAAAATCTGACCTAAGACCAAATAACAAAGACTGTAGTAAATTGAGCTTCTTAGGATGGCCGATGGGATCCAGCCTTTCTTTCCAGATTTCATCCCGTCCGTCTAATGTGCATGATTCCGCTGTGTTGTCTGTGTTGTTCTGTGCGAATCCCATTACCTGCCGAGTGACTTGTGATGTTTCTGTCTACCACAAGTGCGACCCACACCCAGTAGCTGGAGCCTTGACAGTGTCAAAGAGGGCTTCCCTTCCTTCTCTGACTCTGTTGGCAAAACGCTCTGCCCTCCCATACCCCCCAGGCCACCGTACTCAGGTAAACTGGCCGCTCGTGGCGCAAACTCCCCCCCGATGAAGAATGGTACTAATTTTCCACTCTAACTTTTAACACCTGGTGCTCCACCTCCTCTGACCCTGACGTTTTCCAACCTGCGGCTCCCCAGCTGTTTCCCGGCCCGCTGTCTTCCACATACATGAGCATAACAGCTTTTTCTTCACTAACTGGCTTGAAATGCTGATATTTTCAGGTATGCTTCCTGTATTCCTGTATTCTTTTTCTTCTTCTTCCAGGCCCCCTGAGAAATGCATGCCATTACATCTCAACACCGTTCGCGCCGCCATCAATTCAAACAGTGTTTTACTTATTTACTAACAGTATTTACAGATGCAGCAGACTTGACTTATTCCCCAGTGCTTTCTGATCTATTGTGCTGCCCAGCAGCGTAAGAAGCAGATGGATTGTTTTCCCCGCCCTCATTTTTCCTGTCCTCATTGCATAACGCAGTAGCAGCTGCTGGATGTGGAAACAGCTTAAGACAGCCTCGAGGACCTGCAAAGCATCAGCGCCTATTTGACTCATTAATGCTTGAAGCCACTGGCCCTCCCAGCTCATATATGTGTATGTTTGTGTGAATCATGCTGGGTCATGACAGTCCTCTAATTTGAATGTTCTCCCTCTCTCTCTCTCTCTCTCTCTCTCTCTCCTCTGGGTGTCAGCAGGCTCCTCCGCTAAAAACATGAGGTCACAGTCCCCCGTCTCCTCGTCCAGATCACCACAAAAGGTTGGTCCTGTTTCTGTCACTTTGGAGCCTTTTTCTTCAGTTTCTCTTTCTTTTACCCTGAGACAGACCGACCTTGCTCAGCGAAAAGCCTCCGGGGGGGGCCTTTATCCTGCACTGCTAGCATCTTACCGGCCAGCTCCAGGGTCTTTATCCTCCTCTGTGTCAACGCCAGGTCTGGGAGCTTTGTATTACTGCTCACTGAAGCTGGAGTGCTGCTGATTTAGTAGTTTTTATGACACGGCTTGTCCCAGAGAGGAAACCAAAAACAGGAGTGGCTGGAGGGCATTTGTCACTTTGGCTAAATGTGCACCTGGTAGACGGCAACTGGTGTCTGCTGTGTTTAATTCTGTTAAATTTAAACCTGTGGGAGGATGTCACCTGGAAAAATATGCAAGAGCAGAAGGATTCATTCAAGTTAAATTAATTTTCAACGACCTGAAGAACCGACAGTTCCAATCTCTCAGCTGAGGTGTGTCCCGACCCTCAGGTGTTTGCATGTTTATCTACAGCTAAACTGTCTCCAAGCTCTTATTTTGTTGTAAATCAGCCTCGTTAATGGCGGCAGGTCCACGAAAGGTTAGCTGAGCACAGGGTGAGCTTTTAATGAGGGTGGAAAGTTGTTTTGAAACAGAGATGAAGCTTGTCTCCTGCTAACCGTTATCTTTTCGGGGGGCTTGTCATGAGCTACAGTGCTAAGCTCCCGGCTTTATTGCCGTTATAATGTCTTCTTATGTTTGACAACTACCAAGAGCAAGAGAGAACTCTCTCTCTCTCTTGGAGAGACCGACTCCGGAAGCCAAAGTGTGAGTGACATCTTGGCTCTCAGTGTGCCCTGTCAATCAGATTCGTGTGTGCATTTTTTTGCCACGTTTGTGTGTGTGTGTTTGTGAGTCTGTGCCGTGGCAATAGAAGAGGCCTGGAGTGAAGAGCCAAGCTGCCCATCACGGCACAGCCGGGAGACCGAGCTCTAGTGGGCCCCATTATCCTGGAACCTGAACACATACACATCAGTCAGTGCAGCCAGGGGTCTATTAGTAGACCACGAACCCCAGGACAGAAGTGAACCTGCAGAAACCACATGGCTCCAGCCTGACAGGGCGGCACTAACTCATCTCCAGAAGTAGAAATAATATTTAGTGGCAGCTTCTCTACAAACCTGGACCAGGAGTTGAAACCTCTTGTCATCACTGTGTTAAATGCACAGATGTGCGTCACCCTCGGCCCGTATGTGAAAAGGTTTGTCCAGTCGTCCATATCAAATGCACAGCTCTTTCTGCTTACCTCCTGTAATATGAGCGATACAACTTTACTGATCAGTTGTATACTCCACTAGATCCAATTAAATTTTAGCAGATGTAATGGCCGCATGGTGTAATTGCTTAGAAAAACATTTTGTTGAGCGATCAGATTTTTGTGGAGGGGAGCGGGGCATATTGTGTTTTTTTCGTCTCGGTGCACAGGGCCGGTTGATAGAGTGGAAAACTCTGGCCCTCTCAATCCGTGTCTGTATGGCTGTGTCAGCACACGCATTGGAGGCAGCAGAATAGACGATGCACTCAATGGCTGTATGATTACCATAACTGGCTCACTGGATTTAGACTCAAAGTTTACCTTTATATGAAAGGAATCGAACTAATTTAACCACAGGATGTTGTTTATGATTGGTTCCCAACCTAGTGGCTTAGACGCTAGAAATACTGTCATGTTAGACCACCTTAAAATTAAATTAATCTTGGAAAAATTGCTTTTCAGATAGTGGTTTGATGCTACAAATAATTACGTTCATGATCGATTAATCTGTGGGTTACTTCCCATTGATTGGGTCTAAACATTATCAAAAAATCATTGAAGATGATTTCCTAGAGCCCAAAGTGACAGTCCAAAAAAAAAAAAAAAATATTCACTCTAACAAAGCTAAAGCCATTGATCCATTAACATCCATCCATTTCAACCATTTACATTTTTATTTCAATAACTATGACACTAATAATGATACCAATGTGATCCCAAATTCTAGGGGCAGGTTTTCCTGGTCAAGGAGTTACATTATGATTTAAGCATGAGAAAATAAAATCATTCTCTCTCATCCTCTCTCTACCTCTAGACCACAGTGCCACCGTTCACCCCTTCGCCCACCGAGTGCCAGTCCACCAGCTTGGTCTCCAACTCCCCCGTCCTCTCCGGCAGCTACAGCAGCGGCATCTCCTCCCTCAGCCGCTGCAGCGTGTCGGAAGCTTCGGGCACCGAGCTCCCGGCGAGCGACCATCCTCCCCACCCGCTGCCTCCCCCCACCACCCTGCCAAACTCCGTCTCCAGCAGCTCGGACGAGCCGATCCGCCGAGAGAACAAGACCCCGCCCCCTTACAGCGTATACGAGAGAAACAACCCCCGCAGGCCCGTGCCACTGCCCCACAGCCTCTCCATCCCCCCACAGATGGACCCTCCGGCTCTGCCACCCAAGCCTCACCAGCTTCGCACAGGCAGCATGAAGCTGGACGGAACCTCCGACCCTCGAGTCCCCAGACCAAGGCCTCTGCCCAGGAAGGTGTCCCAGCTATAGGTGCTGTAAGGGGTGCAGGTCTGGAGCTTGAAGAAACACACTGGCGTATTTTGCACTTTTCTACCGGGCACTCAATAGTTTTTTTTTTGTTTTTTTTTGTGATTCCTGAACTACACTCCAATAAAAGACAGGTCTATAGATTAACAGGCAGTCAAAAAAAAGGAGAAACTGTCAAATGAAAGTTTCTTTTTGTATTTGCTGGAGGGCATTGACTTTGACTTTGCACCTTTATCTCCAGCACGTACAACAGGTCACCACAGTAAATCGCACCGTATGTTTACCACAACACAGTTTTGATAGATGTCATAATCTGGAATATTTGTATATTGGTATATATGAGAATTGTTTTTGCCTTAAGTATTGGAAAGAGAGTCTTTTATCCCCGAGTCTTGAACGTTTATTTAAAAGAATCGTGTACATTTGTATACTTTGTGGCTGAAAAGGTGCTAGAGGCCTGGAGTATTATTTCAGTCAAGTGTAGTAGACAAGGCTGTGTTCCATAGTCATATCCACTGGCACAAAAGCATTGAAGTGATGCTAACAATATTGTACAATTGAATGAAAACAAATGCTGCCATAGCTGCATTTCAAATTCTAAGAAGGTGATTGTGTCATTTTTATACAGTGGTTAAAAACGGTTTTAGTAAAGGTTACTTCGGTAAGGCAGTTTTGAGGCTTATTTTAACTCTGCGTGGTAACACGGTAGGTAGGTTAACAAATCAATCTACTGTCCAAACCCCATGCCCACATTAACAGTGAAATCATGAGCCTGGACCAAACACATTGCCAAACATTGGTGCAATTATATGCTCAGAAGCCCGTCATTGATGATTACCATTTACGTGAACGTTTACCCTCTCCCTCCTGCATGATAGACATGATCTTTAGGTGGGAGTCACCAAGTATTGTGCCAAAGGAGAATGTACAATGTGCTGTAAAGAAACTTTATTCTTTTTAACCGGGACCTGGAATCAAGAAGAGTGGAAAAGGTCAGCTGAAAAGACGAGAATTTTTAAACCCAAAAGATCCCAATTCAACTGTACTCTACCGATTCGAGGTAACTTAAGACAAGCACAAAGACTTTATCATCTGTATTACGACCCGTACTGTTATTTTGAACTCTTGACAAAGCAGTAATTGGAGTTTCACACGCTGTAACTTTAAAATACACAAGGACTGACATTGAAGAAATATTTAGAAAGTAATCATTGTCGATTATCTGTACAGTGGAGATTCACTTTATGTGCAATTGTGCGACTGCACTTTGCTCAGTTCGACCACGTTGCATCGCTGCAGTGAAGTAAACGATCGGGTTTCACTTTGTTTTGTAAAATAGAGGAAAATTTTGCATAAAACATTCACCAATCTTAAAATTCCGTGCCACATTATTTTCGGGGTGGGGAAATTAGCTTTAGCATCATTTGTACGTTTCATTTTTGTATGGCTAATTTACTTATTGTGAATTTTTGAGATTAAATATTCACATTAATCAGTACTTGAGAACCTGTAAATTATATCATGAGATTGATGTAAGTACGCTGATATAAAATTTGTGTATTGCAATTAATGTAAATACTGTGTTTTTAACAAAATGTAGCTATAACGATTTACAGCTTTGAATGTAATGTTGAAGCAGCAAATTATTATTATAAATGTTCAAACTTTAATGGTTTTGTGAGTGTAGAAAATTTAAGGTCATACATGATGACATCTAACACATTTGCAAGTTCAATAAACTGTCCTATGTACTACAAATGGACTGATTGGCGTATTTCTATTAAGTTATGAGACTTTGGACGTTTTTGACTGTGAATGTTTCTTCTTCTTTGTGATGTTTAGGTTTCACAGATGCAAAAGTTGATGGACTATCAGCTGTGCTTTAACAAACCTCATTGGCTTCTTAGTGTTTGATGCATGGGAGATGCAGCGATGGATGTGGAACCAAGAACAATTCAAAATGAACAAAAATAAACACAAGACTCAGGAATTCCGTTCAGTTCCATGAAAATATTGTCTTAGAGATGAGAATCCCAAATGAAAAATGGCTGCCAAAGAGAGGGAAAGTTTAATAAAACTTTTTCTGTGTAGAAAATAGTCCATAAGGTCAGGTCTGTGTGATATCGGACATTTTAACAAAAGCTGAAATGTTTACTGTTCACCTTTAATTCATTAAGTTGAATAAAAAAACACTGAGTCCACCTTATTGTAAATTTTGAACCCACAGATCAAACAAAACAAAAAAATCACAATTTCACTCACTTCCTGCTCTCACAGGAATAAACAAACTCACTTCCTGTTCTGAAAGGAAGTAGAATTCAAGGAAGAGGAAGGACCATGTGGAATGTAATTGTATCACCACTTGAAAGCACAGTTGAGTAGTGAGAAAGGTTTGAATGGACTCTTTCTGTGGATATACAGCCTGACCCACTGATGAGGTAAGATCACTTATTTTCTCTGTGATCCTTGAAAAGTTATCACACTCTGCTTTCTGGGTTTTAAAAGGCAGCATTGATCATCATGGGAAATGAGCTCCTCTTTACTCCAACCTTCATGTTGAGTCACTTACAAATTGTGCATTTCATTAGTGCAATGCTTTTAAGTGTGTTTTGGCTAAGAGTGTGTCATTGGTTGAGTTGAGCCTACGTTCACAGTACCAACCTAAAGTGATTCAACTGTTTGTTTGGGGGTTTTTTTGCCTTGGTGTAGCACAAATCAGATTTTTTTCATGGCTGTGTGAAAACTGAAATCAGATCTTTTCAAATCAGATTTGAATCACTTGGTCCTAGATTGGATACATGAATGCAAACATCAGCCCTACAGCAAAAACAACCAGAGAGGACGGACAACAACAGCAATACAGATCAACAGCTGTTTACAATCTGCTCGTTAGGAACTTACCAAAGTGATTCCTGCACAATTGACGCTTCGTTACTAGACCTTCATCAAGCAAATACATGTGATTCTGCAGGTTAGACAGCGTGCAGGAAGTTCTTATCGAATCATCCTCTCCTAGGCACCTGCCTGAAAATAAATGTGCAAAGTATTTTTTTTTCTTTACAATCTGCTCGTCAAGTGTTTTGGTCTGAATACCATGAGTTGTCTCACAAATGTGACGTTTTTTTGTTGGTTGTGACGCATGATGACTCTTGCAAAAACATACCAGTGTCCACATGAAAAAGTATTCGGACACACCTCTTAAAATGGAGGAGGGAGGGTTGGGTTAGGCCTCTTGGTTCCAGTGAAGGGAAATCCTAATGCTTCAGCAGACCAAGACATTTTGCACAAGTCTATGCTTCCAACTTTGTGGGACCAGTTTAGGGAAAACCCTTTCCTGTTCCAGCATGTCTGTAAATAATATAGTAAATTTTTTTTAAAATACATGGAATTTATCTTTTTTTATAAATAAATAAATGTATTATTATATTATCATTTTTGACATAATCACATTTTTGTATGAAAATTACTACAAAAATTTAGTTATTTAATGTAAATTTTTATCTTTTTTTTGCAGTGCAGCATATAGTCTGCTCAACAGCTGTGATGCTGATGGAGCTGACTGAGGGACGAAGAACAACAACCAGTGTTTGTTCAGTCCTCTCTCTCTCTCTCTCTCTCTCTCTCTCTCTCTCTCTCTCTCTCTCTCTCTCTCTCCCTCTCTCCATCCTATAAACATCCTCCGTGTGGTGCAGTGATTGCGAGATGAGCACAACCTCACCTGTCAGCATTCATCATAATTGTTGGTGGCTGGCTGTAATTTGACAGCAATTATCACACCGGGAGTGAATGGCCGACTAATCGCGGAGTCTCCTTGCAGCAGAGGGCACATGCTGCAGCGACCGGAGTGATGGGCCTCCGCCATTCAGAGAGCCTGGGAGGATTGTTGTCCGTTACAAACCTCGACAGGCTTGTCAGTCTGCCCATTATTGAGACGAGAGCTGCATTCTGCTTGCCGTAGCAGCTGACAAAGACCGTCCTGGTTAAAGGACAGGAGGGCGAGAAGCAGGAAACACATTTCTGCTGATCCCAGACTTTGACATTATGTATTTGTGGGCAGAGACAGCTTCCTTACAACAATAGGAGCCATATCCGGAAGGCACAGAGCTGTAATAACATGTAAATATTATGAACCTGCAGAGCTCCCTGTAATTGTACACACGTTCAGCACATTTCTAAAAGGAGCTGCATTCATTATATCCAGCACAAGGGTTTTTTTTGCATAAAAGTTTATCCCTTTTTATGAAAGCCTCCTTCGTTTATAGCATTCATGGGTGATGATACATAATTACCAGGGGAGAGGCATTGCTAGGTATTAATTTGAATTTGCCTGGAGCAAATTTTGGAGAACACACAGCCGCAGAGAAACCCAAGGTGTTTGTCTCGCTCTGCAAATCTCTCCAGGGAGAGGAGAAGCTGGAGCAGCTCTGCAGGGAGCAAAGAACCTCTATCTCAGAAACACACTGAAAAGAAGTTTCAAAGAGAAACTTGCATGGAATAAATGCCGCGTTTTATCTTTCTGCTCCACTCCTGTATCTGCTCCGTTATGTTCCGCAGCTTATGGAGGATTTTCACCTGACAACTTCAAATGCTGCAGCTCGTTTTTAATGGCACGATGAGTGAAGTCTCAGTTTTGGACCTGTGCAGTCCTCAGAGGAGGCCTCAGCTGAACGGGGAGCTGACTGCTGGTTTCACATGTTTTGTATGCTGAAAAGGAGTCCAGGGCAGAGATGGATAAGGGGAATCAGGGTGTGTGAATGTGTTTTTCTGTATTTGCCGCTGCAGATTTCTGCAGTATTTGTCTGAAACCACCGCAGGGAGGTGTAGCGCAGAGTTCACTCTTTGTACTTATAATATAGAGGGAAATTACTTCAGTGTTTAAAGCATTCATCCCTTATCACATTTTGTGGCAAATTTAATTTGACTGCACAGCAAATGGATTGAAGAAAAAAAAAAAGAAGAACTTCATGGTGGTGAATAATGCAGAATTGACACCTTTATTAATTCACAGAGAAAATTGGTTTGGTTACACAGCAACAAATAACCTAAGATAATACAAATGTCAATAAATAATGCACCTAAAAAACAAACATGAAATACTCAGGTTCCCCCGCTACAGGGGCATTTTATTGAACAAAGACAGAATTTCTGTTAATGGCATATCTGAGGAAAGGTTTATGTCTCAAAATTGCAAAAAAAAATAAAATGTTTAAATATTTCAAACTATCCCAAGGCGTCTCTCCAGTACATGGGAGATGTGTACATAAAGTTTTCTGAAAAAGTATCCAACAGTTTAACATACCTCTTCTTTACCCACACTCCTGCAGATCTCTCATTATCATGTGCTCCTATCTTTCCCAGTGAGTCATCCTCCAAAGGTCAGCGAACGGCGACCCTGTTTACTGAGCTTTCGTGCCCACCAAGGTTTCTAAATGGCGGCTTCAGGTCCGGCCCCCGTGGTTCAGGAGTCTGCAGGGCAGGACCGGAGGGCAGCTGCATCCAAACTTGCATCAGGCCAGACGTGATTAAAGGTACTCTTCTGCCCTCATCTAACCTCTCACTGTCAACCTAGCTCAGCCTCAGTGGGGTGTATATTAAATGAAATTTGAGGCTCTGTCCGTCTCTGCTCTCGTGGGAGATTGCCTTAGTTCTGCCTGGTTGGTTCAGCTGTGAAGAGGCCTTTCTTGTTTCTCCTACACACATGAATAAACATAAGGCCGGGTGAGAATTTGAAGGGTTGTCGCTGTGTTGGGTTTGCTGTCGGGTTAAAAACCAGGATAAAGGTTGCATTAGGGCAGGAACGATGGCACAGTGAGGATAAGGTCGACTACTTTGGTTGGAGTAGCTTCAGTAAAAGTACAATTTAATAAGTTTAAAGGGGAACTGCTCTGACTGGAGTGTGATGTAATTAGATATTGGAGACTACAAGCTTAAAATGAAGGGAAAATGGACCTTGAGATGGACAGGTGGTTTGGTGCAGCATCGACGAGCAATAGTTGTGTTGGACTTGAAGGCTAAGCCCTCAATTTACCAGTAAACTACCTTCCAAACTTCACCTCTGAGAGTTTTTACACTTTATCGCTTCATTTTTCTTTCTTCTTTGTTGTTTCCGTACACATTTGTCGTGCTTTGCTTGAATTGTCGCTAAACTGCCCTCAACCATTTCCGGTGGTCTTGCTCCGTTTCGTCCGTTTCATCCGTATCCGTAAGCTCTCTGAAAACGTGTCCGATTACGTACGGAATGAACACAGAAGACTTCCAAAATAAAAGCGTAGGTACTCCGAAAACACCCAGAACTGATGTTTAAAAAAAAAAAAAAAAAAAATTATTACACAATAAAATCTTGAAAAATGAATCCCTATTATTGCTTTAGCTAAATTCACTGTCAGACCTCAGAGAGAGAAGCCATTGGCAAGAAAACTTTTCTGTAATATTCATGTGGTGAAATCCATCCATATTTGAGTCGGAGAACAATGACGAGAAGTAGAGTAAGAAGGAAACTGAAAAACTGAGACGATCAGCATTCAGGCAGACGAGATAAAGAACAGGCACCGCAAGGGAATACAAAATAATTTTAGAAGTTGCATGAAAAGGGTGTAGGAAAAATGAGCAAGAGTGGCGTCATGATTTAGAGGGGTTATATTTCAGATCACAAACTTAACAGTTTGTAGGAACCACTGAACGCATCACTATATGGAACTAAAATGCATCTTTTCTGCCACTAATACGAGTCGTTTTTCAAGATAAGTTGGTTCAGAAATATTCAATATCATCCAACAGAGATATTCATATCATACAGACCCTGATATCAGAGCTGTAGCTGCAAGGCTTAGAAGCGCAATGTAGAAAGCGGTGATGACTTTTCTGCAGAGTTCAACAAGAGCTGCTCACTGGGTGCCAGAAGAACAGTAGAAATACTTTTTTTTTTCACTTCCTTCCTT
Source organism: Chaunax sp. Z400 (assembly GCA_037577475.1). Taxonomy (NCBI): domain Eukaryota; kingdom Metazoa; phylum Chordata; class Actinopteri; order Lophiiformes; family Chaunacidae; genus Chaunax; species Chaunax sp. Z400. The sequence goes on from CM075204.1 coordinate 18,824,796, forward strand.
CTCCGCTTGTTTTCACCTACCCTCAAACTGTAAGTAGCGTTTCAAAAGAAGACGCTGTCAGAATTTTTGCCGTCCAGGCGTACGATGAAGGCAGAATTTGTGGCAGGGGTTAAGCCATGGGAAGGATAATGCAGTGCCTGAGCATGCATGGTTTGATTTACTGCAGGAGAATGACTTTACTGGACTATCACCGCTTCAGTTAGAAAAGCACTGAATATTTCTTTTGTTCTGGAAGTGAAGCTCCGAGGGGGGTTTCTCACAATGAATTCCTATTGATTTTTCCGGTCATGTCATCAAATTGTATGTGGCTTGAATCGTGCCGACTGTTTTCTCCTCTGCTCCCTGAGGTCGCGCTCCTATATTAACTTTTTATCCTGTTTGGATGAGGCAAAACTAAACAAATGACAGGGAGGATGAATAAGAACAAACACAGAGAGAACAAGCCTGCTGTGTTCGTCACTCGCTCAATAAAGTTCCAGAACTTTTGATGAATGCTAATCCTTATCCATTTTTTTATGCTTGTTTGATTAAATATTGGACTCCAGATTCTTTGATGCAGGTGGTTAGGAGAAGGTTACCCACTTGATGTCAATGCAAAACGATGAAATCGTGCACATCTTACATGTTATGGTGTGATAAGCTTATGGTTACTAATGCTAACTAATATTAGCAAACCACAAATGTAATATGGAGACACTGTGAACCAACATTGCTGTAGTTACATTACATTTTAGCAAGCTATAGATCTTAATTGCTTTATGACCTCTGATAGCCATCGTAATGTTGGTCCCCACCAGAGGCTAATGCTATATGGGGGTCCTCGGCATGGCAAAGATTGGGAACCCCTGTGCTACAATATGCATACTCGATGCTCCCCTCTGTGTGTCAGTGTGATACTGCAGCCATCTGTTAATGTGCTGCAGTCTTAATTATGCTCTCATCACACTAAGTCACTGAGAGACGTGCCTGAGCCCACTGTAACGCACCAAGTGGGGCTTTTACCGATCAATAAACTCCTCCCAGGGCTGCTGTAGCTCCCACCGGCTGAGGCCCTCTCACTTAGTCACTTCGTTTCAACAGGATTGGTTTGGGACTTGAGCCTTGTTTTGGATAGTGTTCTCAGTGTAGCTGTCTCATAGTTAACGGGTCTCATGGTCACTCATCTGAACACCCACCGCTCCTATGGAAAGAAAAACCCGCCTGTAGCGCTGTCACAAGCCTCTTTTTCCTCAAGCGTCATCCCGAGAGCTCGGCAAAGTGATTTATTACACCAGCTGACCTCCTTGTATGATTTTTGCACAGCTGTGTGCAACATTTTAATGACTCCTAAATTGATGGCAGCAGCATTAAACATTATCCGGAGGAAGTGCAAAGTGTTTTTGAGGTTGCGGCGAAGCCAGCTCTAACTAGCATAAAAGCGTACTTAAAAATAACAAGCTGCGTGGGCTGTCAGGGTGCAACAAAATAAGGATGAACCGCAACACAAAATTTACATGAGGTTATCCGAGAAAGGTGATATTCGAGCTCGACATGAAGGCCCGTCAGCCTACAGGCGAAACTAATTTCCCTGAACGTTCGGCTCCTCAACGTCGTCTCATCTCGCAAAAACAGAAAATGATCTCATCAACACTTTCCAATTGGCTCCTGTCCAGTTTGATTTTATGTGCAGCATGAGATGCATTCTGTAACACAGCAGGTCTGCATGAAAAATATAACGACTCTCGCTGTAAATTGTGGTTTTCATGGCCGACTGGCCGCTGTTTGGATGGCATCCATCTATAAAGGGTTTTTTAGAGTGAGACAAAAACATCTATACCGCCCTGTGCAACCTGGAGCTTCTGGCACCACATCAGTGTAACGCACAAGGTGCTATTATATGTATGGGAGGCTGTGATGTGTAACCTTGCCTTTTGTTAAAAGCATTGATGCTTCTTCACCTTAAATCGGTTTGCTGCTCATTTTGCAATCCCTGCTAAAATACAGCTGCACATCCAATATCATCCCTCGGTTCAAAAGTTCATGTGAAGAGACGCCTGTGTTCTGAGCATCACTCCTCTGCCCAGTCTCTCCCCTCTCTCTCTCTCTCTCTCTCCCTCGGTGCTCCATCGGAGGCTTGGCTCTAATCTGCCGGCTCGGGGGTGTGTTTCCTGCGTCGGGGCTGTGGCCCAATCCATCTGTCTTCATCAGTGAGCCGGGGCGGCTGTGGGCTTGAGCCAGCAGGACCCCGCTAAGCACCAGCTGCTAGCTGCCGTTTACACTGATTCCCACCAAGTGGGACATATTTACAGTACACCAAGCAGCCCGGTAAGATCGGAGGACCTTTCGGCTCTCTTGGATTGTTCCTTTTTGTTTTTTCCTCTCTGGCGGTTTTGTTTCGTCTGTTACCCTCTCAACACCCTCCACAGTGATTATCAATCTCTGTGTCATTATGTCTGCCTATGTGCCGGCACATTGCTCATATTTCAGGGTAAGGAGGTTAAAATGAATGCAGGACGGCTGAGCACGTCACTTTGTTTTTGGTGCTCGACAACAGAGAAAAGCTTTCGACAGTTATGATGGATGAAACGTGTAGTTTTAGGTGAATAATGTTTTGTTTTGTTTTTACTTAGACTGCCATAGTTTTCTCTAAAAATCTCTCTTATGCTTGCTTCCACTCAAAAGAAATAAAGTCTAAATATATTAAATAGTTGTATTTCCAGCTGTCATCCCAACCATCATCACTATTACCATAGCTTTAATGTATGATACTGTTCCTCTGTCTGTATGGCATCCTTTGCTGATCCGTGTTTGTTCACCCTCTCTCTGCTATCGTGTGAGCTCAGGAAGTTTTTGATGCATATGATATTTTATCACTATTAAGCAGTTCGTATGATGACGTACGTAATCATACAAGCTGATTACCTCCAACAAGGAGGGTATGTGATCGGTTTGAACAAATATATCAGTGTATAATCACGTAGCAGTACTGTGAGTGTGTTCTTGAAAGGCGCCGATGATTTTTGAAGAACAGGAACATTGAAAAGTCACAGTGACGTGAGTTAAAATTCCACTGTGTGCTTGACTGTGAAACGACGGTAATATTCAAAGTGGTATAAATAAGGGATGTATTTGTCACTATTCTCAGGTCAACACGGCTTTAGATAAAGTCTATGATCTGATTCACAAGCATGACAGTGAAAACCACCACGACATAAAGGAAAGGCTCCTCTTGATGAAATAGAAACTCGTACATAGGCTTGAGTGCAACTATTTGCTCCTAGAAATGATGCAAAATACTACCTGCCACGACTTCCTTTGCTCAGTCGGATACAGAGGCAGGCGACCCTGTGGAGTGGGTCACAGTGACTAGATTGATTTTGGAGGGGATGCTACTTAGCATGGCAAGACACTAAGTTAATTACCTCCCTTATAAACACCAGCCTGGCCTTTAGCTCTTATTGAATAAGGCCATGGGCTCCGAACAATGAGACTGGGTTGAGGAGGCCTTGATGCCGGGGGTCCTTCCTATGGTAATCAATTTTGGTCTAAATGGCAATGAGATTAGCGCAGTAATGATTTAATGCTTTGATTTTCTTTTCCACCTCCCCAAATGCTCCCCATCCTGCTTCAGAAGCCCTGGAGGCTTGTCATGTGAGCAAATGCAGATTAAGCCGTGTGTCTTCATCAGATAGAAGGAGTAGGAAATATCACTTGAAAGAGAACCAGGAAATCAGGGTTTTTTTCTTTTTTTTTTGGTGAGCGATGCTTGTGACATATTGCTCCCTCCGTTGATTCATCCACCTCTTTAGTCGTGGCTGTAATATCTTGAAAGCAATTGGACGAGTTGCAATGACATTTGGTGCAGACTTTCATGTTCCCGTCTTGATGAATTATAATAACTCTGCTGAGCCAACTGTTGGTGGTGCTCCATGAATTCCAATTTATGCAGTTCTTGGGGTAATGACCAAATATCTGGAAAAAATAGCCAGCCTCAGCTGTACTTCATGTTCAGTGCTTATTAGCAAATGTTATGTTACAGTCGGCTAATATGATCAGCCATTATGAGCATAGCATTTAGCTTAGCATAACCTTTTCTGAGACACAGTGCAGTTTATTAATGCGCACGAAATCACTTCACATGCACATGGAAAAATAGGGAGATTAAATGTCCTCTTTGTGGCTGCAGAAATAACCCATTAATTGCAAGCCTCTCCTGGCGCGTATGCGATCGACGCTCCAAGGAACAATGACATATACCTGCCGGCATGCTTTCATGCGCCGGTCTGGTCTTGATGTTTTCAACGGCGAGGGATGAGGGTAATGCACTCCCATCGTTGGCAGTCACGCTACAGCGAACCGCGATGTGTGACAACAGCAGAGGTCCAATTGATACTGATAGCACAATGACATCTCTTGGCAGGCCAATAAAAGAAAATGTCCTGCCCACCATCGAGAGCACTGCTCATCCTATAGAGCAGCGACATGATCCCATGAGATGCGTTGACTGGGAGCCCAGGCTTGTGTATGTGGTACAGTATGATATGATTGCAGAGCATTTTCATAATAACGTGAGTGTAAATCTGTTTTCTTATTTCCTGTGCCAGCCGTACAGCGTGGAGGAGGTGTCACTTTAGCCCACGAGGCACCGTAAAGTGACAGGTCTTTTTCAGCTAACTCTTTGATTATGTTTTATGCACATCAAACCAAATCTGGTGCAATTGGCAAGTTGTAAATAAATGCATGCTGCATGGAAGTGGCTTCTTCTAGCTATGATTTATTCAGACTGCTGTGGACACGTTTAATATTTTAACGTTTAATGTTTCTCGTGTCGATACAGACTTGGATGCGAATCCAAGAGAGGTTGTATCCGAGCAGGTGCTGCGGTATGTACGGCAGGGGAGAGGTGGTGTCGAGTGGGAATAGTCTGCTCTGTGCCTGGAGGAGAACAAAAGACGAGCGCTATACCTCTGGTCTCATTCTCACATGAGATATGAGACGGCAAGTCAGCCTCTCTCCTGCCCATCCCTGTTTCTCTGGGGTTGCGGTGCAGTGACAAGCCAGTAACATAGGCTAATTGTGCTGGATCTAGCCAGACAGAAATTGCAAGGGCCTCCATTTGTCTGCCTTTTTGGCATAGCTGTTATATTTTTTTTAGTTGTTTGAGGGCAGCGGTATGCAATCACAGTGGGATTGCAGAGGATAATTTCCCATTGTTGGACTCACTGTAGTCTTTTTTTTTTATTGAAGCCTCCTTACCTATGTTAAAATACAGACGAAACAGTCTTCCTGCAGTATGTTACACAGTTTTTCATCATTTTCACAAAATCTTACTCTTTATTTTCTCTCTCTGAAGGGAAAATCCTGCAACCTTAAGCTTGTGATCCATCCTAACTATGTCAAACTGTTAAGATATGAAGGCAACAGCACTGCCATCGCAAAAATAGAGTAGACTCTGCCATATGTGCTGTGCTGAGGACAACATGCATGTTCCTTTATGGAGACACTAACCTTTTAAATGTTAATTGTTGTGCTCCATGCTTAATCAGGGGAGAGAACTAAATATAGTGTGCTTCCTGCCCTTGCTCACTCAAATAGAACAGGGCTGATTTATATTGCATAGTGATGACATTAAACACAACTCCCTGCAGAATTCCATTCATATTTTCAAGCCAGTTTTGAGCTCAAATCGCACCAGGAAGTGTTGTTTTGTGCGGGTAGTGTCAGAAAGCAGAATCAAGCAAAATCTAAAAACCAAACATAAAAGCCTTTTGTATGTTTTTGTCACATTTTCTTCTTCCAAATTGCTGTATTTCTATACCTCCACCTCTCAATCCCGCTGCCATCCTCCTCAGAAACCTTACACGCCCCCCTCCAATCCTCCCCCTCTCCATCTCTCTTCCAGCAGTTGATTTATTATGCCCATTATTCACTGAAGGCATCATAGTGCCACTGAAAGCAGCATGCTGTTTGCAGAACACCAGCGGCGCCTTTGTCTGCGAGGCACGCTGCTACCAGCAGGCCTTCAGATGCTTGCTGCCGTTTCCACTTTGAAATTTGATTGCCGCCGAGAAATGAAACCTTTATCATAACGCACCTCACATGGGGCACAGAAATGAATATTTCCCTTCCTTTACTCACAGGCTTGCTCATCTCCCTCCCTAAAGACGGGTGAGCTCCAATCTAGAGGCAACAACAATGGACAGAATTTGTCTTCCTGTTCAGGTCATGCTGTTAGTGGTTATCGTTGATGATGCTGATTTCACAGTCACTAGCCTCTGTATAACTTCTTCAAACGGTTACCAGCGTGCGCCACTTAAACACCACTGGTGTGTGATGAATAGTGATACGTCTTTATGTTCTATTTGACAAAGAAATTGTGAATAAATTACAGTGCTGATTTTGTAGCTCTTGACGTTTAAGTCAGATTTTACAGTGCAGAGGCAGTGCAGAGAGGACCAGGAATATTTAAAGAATGAAACCGAATCATTTAGCATGGTGTCTGCATCAAAAGGGCTTGATTGCTCTGAATGCGGTATCCCGTTGTGATGCTTCCTATTCATAAGCCTCCCTTTGTTGACAAAAGGACAAAAAAAAAACCAATATTATTCACAGTAAAATCCAAGTGAGTCACTCAATTCTGTTATATTCTCTTCTATTCACTGCACAAAATCAGTCTTATCAACTGGGGTTTGTCTGTAATTGAGTTCTGAATTCCTCGCTAAAGGCTTTCAATGCAGTAATTTTGACGTATTTTACACAGATACAAACTCGTGAATGCATATTGAAACTAGAAAGGTACTCAGTAGAGCGCCTACCTCGACCAAGACCCAACAGTCAAGATACATGATCTTCAAAGATCCGCTAACTTCATCATTCATAAGATTCACCCGGGTCATCAGCCATCACCACCACCAGTGTCTAGACTCCAAGGGGGGGGATATATATCTTGCTGCTGCTCAGGACAGATGCATTTCGATCTCCATCTCCCTGAAGAGTGAAAGCGCCAAAGACTTTCTGACACCAAAGACTTTCTGACACCAAAGACTTTCAGACATACTAATTATCACATATCATTTGATGTAATAAACAATCTTATTTACTTCAACCACTAGTCTCTCCTGATTGAAGTGGCCTCAGGGTCTCGCAATGTTAAATAAAGTGGAAAAAAAAAATCATGGATCTTGATCCCTTTATCCAGATCTACTCAAAAATTCCTATTACCTTCTTTTGGGATAATGCCCACTTTTCCATTTTCCACTTTTTCCATATCTTGCACTGCTCAAAAGAATTCCTGAGTCTGCCCCTTTATCCAGATCCACTCTAAAATTCAATGAAATGTAAAGTGTTCTTCCCTGCAACATGTCCAACCCTTCTATAGAGTTTGAATAAAATAAAATCCATCGTGTGTAATCCTGCTTACAGTCAGACAAACAAACAAACTAGACGGCACTAAGAGAGCACAAACCTCCACCAGTTTCCCCATTATGTCATTGCACCTACAAACAATAGTCCCACGATTGTTTCTCCCTCACAATATGACTGCTTGATGATGAAAACCCGAAATTTGGAACCACATTGGTTTCTGTATTAGTTTGATATTACTCAAGAAAAATTAGATTTCACTATTGGCGGTTTTCTCGAGGATCTATCTCAGTAAGTTTGTGTCTGCAGGATGCACAAATGAGCAACTTTACCCTAGCACCACTGTTAGCGCCACAGCAACTTCCACCATGTCAGCTTTCAAATGAACTTTTTCACCATGTAACACGCTTCAAAATGAGCACTAACTAATGATTGATGAACTGACACCGACTGAACTGTTAACTTTTAATCTTCAAAGCTCGAACTGCTCTTTCATTCAGATTCAGCCGGAGAGCGTTAAAATCATCAAAGTCATCCGACACCCAGAGGAGCCATACAATTAAAAGAAATAAGCTATTTTTCTGATGTGGAGACGTGTTGTTTTTTCGGCTCAAACACCATGACCCCATCAAAAAGAAAAAAGAGAAAAAAAAAATCTTGTTTTTCTGTATCAGAGGCATGTACGACCACAGAAACGAAATGAAACGGTTTTGAAAATAAATGCATGAATACATTAAAATTCTTAATTAATGAGGGAAAACAAACCTGCCTAACGCGAGGCTGGGTTTTATTTTTACGAGGCAGTAAATCCTCACAGACTTTCCATTGGTTTCTAGTAATGGGCGGCAAATTAATTGAGTTTATGGCCGCGAACAAACACGCTGTTACTGTTTGTTGCGGAGATCGTTATCCTCGCTGTAATAAGTTAAATCTGCAGGAATTGGTTGACCTCTAGGAAGTTAATCCACTAAGATCAACAACAAATCTCACATGGAGAAATTAAACGTTATCTATGATGCAGATACAATAGAATCAAGTTTACAGAGTGCAGATGGCTTTAGAAATAATGTCTCTGTAATTTATTTTGAAGACAAGGAGAGAAATAATGCATGCAGGGAATTAGTTGATTAAAGCAGCATTCACACTCCTAGTGTTATCTTCACTGTGTGCTACTGTAATGCATCTTCATTGTGGGCAAGTTTTCCCTCAGTTTGTAAGTGTTAGGTTGATTTCACACTCCCCGACTACAGGTGTTGTTTTGGGAGCTGAAGATGTGGCTGTTAATTAACTTGGTGCCGATCCCACGCTGGAGGCTCTCTGTCAACGCTTCCTTTGCAGGAATAATCTAAATGATCTGGGAAGTCGCAAGTTCACACTTCAGTGTGCAAGTGTGAGCAGTTTGCATGCCTCTGTGTGTGAAATGCACTATGTTGCAAGAAGTCACCTAAGTTAAAAAAAAAAAAATACTGCGTTCCTGTGAAAACAATTTGCAAGTTTCCTTTTCCGTGAAACAGCTGAAGCTGCCCTCTTCAGTTAGCCAACATCTGCTAATAGACTGGGACACATAGCTCAGCTGAGCCAATCGCATCTTTGCACACGCTGGTGTCTAAGTTCCACTTTTCACCTGAAAAGTTTTTGATTTTTGCTCCAGTCCCAAGAAGCGTTGCTTGAAATTCGTGTGTGTTTGGATGGAGCCCTAGAGGTAACAGCTCAGAGAGACTCACTGTGAAGTTCAGTATGGATGGATGTGAGGAGACAGCTGGAGTGATACAAGCACAGACACACACACACACACACACACACACACACACACACACACAAGGGTCCTTAGGGATTGTATGCACTGTGCCAGGTAGGACAAACACAAAATTCACACATGCGCACTTGCGTACACATATCCACAAACAGTCCCCCTTAGGCTGACACACATAAAGCTGGGGCTAGTTCAGCTGGGGATGAGTGGAGACGGACAGACGGTACGGAGGCAGGCAGGCATGAGGTTTGTAGGAAAACAGCCTGGTAAATGAAATGTAATATTAATTATTCAAATCAGCCAAGGTGTGGCAAATTCATCTACATTTAGACCCACATGCATGGATGCGTGCGGCATACGATTAGATTAGAATCAGACACTTCTCACTCATGCATTAATTCAATTAATTTTTCATACCTGGTTGTTGCTCTTTGAGGCGGCATGATGGATTAGTGGTTAGCACCATTTCCTCTGGGTCCAAAATCCAGACCTGGGGCCTTCCTGTGTGCAGTCTGCATGTTGTCTGCGTGGGTTCCCTCTAGCTACTCCAGCTTCCACCGTCCAAAAACACTTTATACGGGTGAAATGGTGACTCTAAATTGCTTGTAGGTGTGAATGTGAGCATGAATGGTGGTTTGTTTCTCTATGTATCAGCCGTGTGATGAACTGGCGACTTGTGCAGGGAGTCCCCCCGCCTTCGGATAGACTCCAGCCCCCCTCAACCCTGCAAAGGATTTACAGAAAATGGATGCACGGATGCTGTTTGAGCATTTAAACCTCACAAGAATGTCTTTCTTGCAGAAATAGATTTGTCTATTTACTCATGCAAATTGTCACGTACATTTTCATGACAGGCGAAATAATTGCATTGCTTTCAAAACGTTGACAACATCCATATAAATCTGTCATCGAAGAATTCTTACCATGCAAGTTCAGAATTTGGAACAAAGCTGTTGATATTTTGTCTGCCCAGATATTCAATGGACCTCTGTCATCATTATGCAAACAAGACACAGGCAGCGGGTTTCTTTCTTCCTAGTTCAAATGAACGATATTCAATAAGCTTGATCTACTCCTGGGAGCGTTTATCCAATGGTCCTTTGTCTTCCAGAAAACATCCCCACCGTCCTCAGCTCTTATAATTCCCATATTTCTATGGGATTGAGGTTAACTCAGGATGTACTCATGTAGGACACATCTCCTGAAGCCCAGTACCCGTTCCTGACATAGAATGATGCCAACAAGCAAACACGCAAGTTTTGAATTATTTTCCTTGCTCTCAAACTGTCCTAACCATCTCATGCATCAGTGGACAGGCCAAGTGATGTTGTTCTCGCCTGAAAAATTGGACTATTTCTGCAGCATTTCATGCAGGGCGACTACACTGTCAGTAACAGGACATAGAACGCACAGTCCTTTTTATGCAAGTGTAGCCAAGTTGCTTTCTTTGACACCATGTGTTTGTTACCAGTATTTTGTCTTGTCAGTGAAACCAACAGTACCTAGACCTTTCGGTTCAGTCAGCGAACACAGTCTGAGGAGACAAGACGGACTTTTATTCCAAAAGCATGCTCCGGCTTTGGAAGATGCCCTCATAATTAGGTTAACTCATACTTCTAAAGGCCCCATTTATGTTCTACATTAAAGACGGATACGGGCGGAGCCTACCGCACATCTTCTGCATTCATTTCATACGTACTGTATCTTGGCACGTTTTCAGAAAGCTTTCGGATATGGACGAGAACCTCCTACCATCGCCATATTTGTTGTCGCTTCACTCCCCTCCTGCAGTTGTATTCGTGTCGACATAAAGGACTTACATAAGTATGAAGGCATTGACGGATAGACCGTAAACGGATGGATCAATCTTTTTACATACGTAGAGGGAGCATAAATGGGCCTCATATTAGCCATGGCTAAATTTGAGAGCACCTTTTTAAAAGGATTCTTCTTCCATTTCTTAGACTTTTTAATACAAATTTAACCTTTAAGAGACACTGAATGTTACCTGGTTTGGAAACGGGTGTAAGGTGGTGTTCAGAAGAGCAGCAATTGAGCCCATGGTGACTGCTTCATGGGGTTTGATTTGTTTAACAAAAAACTTTCCAACAACGCTGAGAGGCTAGAGTAAATTCTGATTGGTTACTAGCTTCTTGGGCTTCACACAAAGACTTTTTTTTTCTTTCTGGAAGCCACAGTATTAACAGCCATAAACAACAAACCATTTCCTTCTAACAAGTCCCCGTGGATGAGTCAGCTTCCGCTCCATCCTCGCATCAAACTCAGTTTTTCTCATTCCGCTGATGACCCTCAGCTGTTTTTGCGAACTTGTGGTGTACAATCTTAATGTGAAATGTTAGAATGAGTTTGTTTTTTTTAAGGGCTACAAAATCCTCCCAGCAGCGTTGATGTTTGATTCAAGCAGCTAGTTAAAGATCCTGGCATGACTTTGACCCTGAATTCTCTTTTATACAAGACCACATTGAGAGTAAATGTTTCCAGGGCATCATTGTTCCATCCCTGTAATAAGCTGCCAAGTTAAGAAACATATTAACATTAGGCTATGCTAAAAAATACACTCGTATAGACAATCTTTGGGCCATATCACAACATTTGTGAGAATCTGTTCTGTTGTTTCAATACTCTTTTAATCTTTTTTCATGACCTCTGTTCTTTGTGAAACATTGAGTGAAAAACCTGTGTGTTAACTGTATGAATAAATGGAACTCTAACTAACAAGCACATCCATGTTGCACTAACCTTTCTCTAACCCTCTATCTGTTCTCCTTCCATACATACCTTGTTAGAAAGCTCGGGGCAAGGGTCCGGAAGTAATACAAGGGAAACATCTGCCCATGTTGCCCTCATCTCTAATCCTCCCTTCCACAGTGGTTCCTGTTCTTCCTCCTTCTTTTAAGGAACTTTTCCACAACCTTGTACGATTCTGCTTTAGTTGAAAGATGGTGTTTCGTAGTTAGAATGCTCACAAACATTGAGCCTGTGTCAAAGAGTTTATGTAGCATCTGGGAAACAAATGCTTGCTAGAGTTAAAATGTAAAAAGGCCATGCTTATAAAAGTTTTAATAGTAAGAGTTTTAAGTGGCTTTGCACTTTTTTTTCATGATGTTTATTAAATGTCCTTCTCACAGTGATGACTTTCCTAAAACATAATTCCTCTCAGTATTCAGGAGTTTTCATTTAGTTCAAATGCCGCAGACTGGGCTCCGCCCTTTTTATTTTCAGTCGCTGCAACTCGAAATGTGGCCGTTTTCGTCCATTAACACCGTGAAATGGAAGTTTTTTGTTGTCTAGCAGTTTGGCATTGCAGCCAGTGTCATGTGGCGACCTTTTATTTAAATTGCTTTATCTCAATACAGAAATATATTCAGAAGAGTGTGCTATGCACACTGTTATAAATGTGTATTTGTTTATTGCACTTCCTTTGCAAAGTAAGAATTGGTACACAGCTGCAAATAGATTTAAAAAAAATAATTATCAGGGCTAACAAATGATTATTTCTTTCATTGCAAAAAAAAAAAAAAACTCAGACAATTATAATGTTCTGTTTTGTGGATTTAATCTAAAAAATGTCAGATAGCTGCTAAAAATGCTCTCCACATTTTAGTCCAAGATGAGTTCTACAAATTACTTGTTTAGTTTGACAACAGTCCAAACCTCATAAATATTCAATTTGCTGAGATATGAAAAAAGAGCAGTAAATAATCAGCTAATTCTAAGTTTTTGTCTATCCAATGTCTGTTGACTGCCAGTTAATCAACTCGAACATACTGACTGTGTGTCTCCTTAACAGGGTGGACGATGGGTCAGAAGAACCACTATGCTGTCGATTATTTTGTTTTCGACCTATTACCTTTTCATTCATCTTAAGTCATTCAAAGTCAGATTAAACGTATAATTTGGCTGATGCATCATGGGAGGTAGGTTCCTCTTAACATCAGCAACCGATGCTGTAAACACTCTTCACATCAGATCAAATTAATCTAGGAAACCGCTGTTAAATCGTTGACAGTATATCATCTCCATTACCAGCCCAGAGGGGGCACTGTGTCACTGTGAGGGGGATGTTGAGCCCCAGGTCATGGGGGGGAAACAGCAACATTTATCCCCTCTTGCATCACCCCTCATCCTGACAAAGTGCACTGAGCACTTCAGCGGCGTACTAATTCGCCTGATGTGTATTAGCTCCTCATATCTGCCATTCAACGCAGTCATTTGGCAGAGAGAGGAAAACAAGTGCAGAGAATCAGATTTTTAGCTCAAGATGTGGGCTTAAATTCTGTGCACAGATGCTGCACATGTGAGCACATGCAGACACGTCTGTATCGCTCTCTTCATCATCATATCTGCAGAAATGTGTCTCGCTTGGAGAATATGAGCTTAAATGAGCTCTATTGTACGGCTGTTATATTTGTGTTTCCAGGCTATTTAATGTAGTAAATTAATCATTTTATAAAATGACATGACACTAAATACACAGTGCAATCAGTCATGAGTGTTATCAGTCGGAGCTGCGGGGATTTGATCTCTTTGACACAAAAGCAATATTTGATGTACGAGAAACTTATCTTTCACTCTGAGAGTGAACGAGCCCTTATTTTGCATTTAAATTTCAAATATGTTTATTTCTAGTGCGGAGTCTAATTCTCTCACTTCATTGATATTCGCAGTTGAAAGCAAATAATTCAAGGAATAATTTGTGTCCGCAGAGAAATGCCTAACTCACTGAGTACCCTTCATTTTCAAAAAGCAGCGTCTGACTGAGAAAAACGCCCCGTCTCCGGTCACCTCATGAGCCCATATGGGGCTCAGAGCCTCCCTTCAACTCTTCGTCATGTCTGCGGTAGGCACCATTACAACCCTGATTTATTTGGCATGCCGCTGTGGGCACACGCATCTGCGAGCTGCCTGTAAAACTGATTTGTGCGAAGGATCAATTTCCTTCTGATGGTTCTATTTCTCTGTATTCCTGCACGGTAAGAGTAAGTGTTGCAAGAAATGTCAAATGAGATCTCATTTTCCGCATGGATCCATCATACGCTGCATCTGTTGGCATGATCATTATTGTACATCAGCCATCCAATTTTAGTTATGTCTCTCTACCAAAATACAAATTGAATCTTCTGCATCGCTGCATGATGTCTCGCTGCCAACCGGAGGGATATTTCCAGCATTTTTCATTTGTTTAGTGTCTCGTCGAATTAAATTGTCACTGTGTTGTATATTTATGCATGAGGGATGGAGAACAAGACAAACAAACTTTTAAAAAAAAAACAAGTCCTAGACAGGATTGTTAATTCAACTTCCATTTGCTACCATCTTGGTGTATTAGCATCCTTCAAATGCAGCCTGCATCTCTACTTTTCTCTTTTCTCTGGTGCCAATTTCAAACTGTCGAAGCCCACATCTAACGCCGACAAAAAAAGGAAAAAAAAGAAAAACCAAGATGTCTGCTTTATTTTTCACTCTCAGAACATGACAGATGAAAAACAGGGAGAGAGAAAACATTCTAGGCAACGGCGACAGCTTTGAAACCGCGGAGAGCCTGCTGCAACCAATCTCGGCTTCACAGGCCGTGCAGTGGTGCACTGTGGGAAGTCTGTGCGAGAGAGGGGGGAGAATGAGAGAAAATGGCAGCAAATGAAGTTGGCGGGGTGTGGATTATTGTTCCCTCCTGCTCCCAGTAATGAACAGGCCTTCCAAGCAGACTGGGGAAATTGGTCCCCCGGCGGTCCCCGAGCCTTCTCTTTCTCATCCATCAGACGATCGCCACAGGAGGAAACACGTGTTTAAAAGATACATACCTGTGGACACACCTCTTGGGCTGCAGATTGTCTGCATGCACTGGCTTAGACTAGGGGAGTCCTTTCATCCCCTTGTGTCTGCATATTATGGGATGTCCAGCACATCTTCACATTCGAGTGCAATGCCTTTTATATTAGAGTTGACGTTTGCTGCAGATGGAGATGGATGATGGTAAGAAAGATGGCCTTCTAGGGCCTTGATTTAAAACTTACCTTCCATGTTGTGCTCTAATCTCATTCATTTGTGCTTCTGACTCTTAAATATCTGTATTAATTGACCACATCCTGAATAATTTATCGCTCATCCATGAGGTAAATCCTTAAGAATCACCAGAATCCTCCTTCCAGATTACGTTGGATTGGGCAACAAGAGTTTCTGAATGTTCATCCACTTTATCAGTTCATTTGTGCCGGAGGAAAAAGATTTAAATATATATATCATTAAACAGCCAGTATCCTGAATGTGTTAGCTTCCCATGCTGTGCCAGGCCAATAAAAGGGTTGAATGAATGCCTGGTCCACGGACACAGCCACAGTAGCCTTGAATGGGACATAGATGGAGAGATGCAGAGTTATAGGTGAAGGGCATCTGAACCATTCTCATAAAATACTGTCTCACTCTGTCAACACAAGACTCAAATGTTAGCATGTTAATTACAATACGTAGACATTATTATTTAAGGAAAGGAAGAAGTCATTAGTTAACTGTCCAGGACTGGAACATCCATCCTGTGGGAGCCAAGATCCCAGTATATGAGAGTTTTAAGTCTCTGCCATGCTCTTTATTTGATTTGTGTTTATTCTCCCTCTTCGTACGTAAATGGATACGTCCGTCTAAAATGGTCTGTCTGTCGACATCGATACAACCGCTGGAGGGCAGAAAAGTTTCGACAACAACAAATATGGTAACAGTCAACCGAGGTTGTGATAATGTACCTCGTAAATATTTGTAGCTACACTGCCACCAACCATATCCGGTGGTACTGCTCCGTCTCGTCCGTATCCGTTAGCTCTCGGAAAACGTACTCCGTATCAGTCTTTAACGTAGAGCATAAATGGGCTTTTACCTGTTAGTCTTTTAGCATTTTATTACATATGTAGCCATCATGTATATTTGTAAGACACTAAAATCGAAGTAGCTAAACCATTAAAAACTTGGCAAGGCATAGTTTTTATTAGCTCACGCTAGCTATCGACGTTTGATTAAATCTGCTGCTGTTGTCATTTCAGCAAATGAATTCCAATCTTTAGCTAAAAATGTAAAGTGTGCAGTTGCTCACTTCTAAACGAAACCAAACAGCCACCGTTTCAAAAATTACACCGAATTTTTAAGGACATATATGTACATATATATGTTTAAGGACAAATATTTCTTCATGCTAGGTTTTCAAACCATTTTTCTAATTAAAAACGCTTTTTTCCCCCAGACAGTATCAAACTTCGATTGAGGATGACTTGAAGTCACAGATGAATGCAAAGGTCCTTTTAATACGTTATGGCTCCTGTGTTATTATTCCTGCTATTCAGTATATTTTAATCATGAGTTTTTTAATGTAATGAAAGGAAATGTCAGCCTTGAGACTGACAATAACGACAGTCGAGGGATAAAGCACCGATTTCTCTCAGCTATTTTGCCTCTAAGGCTGCAATCTCTCGGCCGGTTTCCAGCGAGAAAAGGAGCGAAAACTGTCTCTAATGCGGAGGGAGATTAACCGAAGCCGATGTCTGTAACTGTGATTCTTATGAGTGCAGTAATTAAATAGTCCAATGGAGGAGAGAGAGCTCGGCCTTCACTGGCAGCTCTGTAACATCCGCCCCCTCTTTAACATGGTGGAATAAGTCGTAGGGCCTCATTACAAACAAGGCAGGGCCCTAATGTGTAAAAATGAACTGCTCTTCATGCATGCAGTGACCTCTAAACCTCCATTATTGATGCAACGGGATGAGCAGAATCAAAATCCCACGTGTTGCCTTGTATCTGCAATATCTCTTTCTATCCCCTGACCTCCTTCCTTCCCTCTTTTTCTTCCTTTCTTTTCCTCTTTCACCCTTTCTCTCCGAATGACTTGGCTTCACACCAATCCCTGTCGTGTTTACAGTCGATGAAATATTTAGCACCAGAGGGCCTGTGTGCGCACATTGCAGATTTCATTTCACCCGTCGACAATAGATGATGTCCCTGTTGTGTGTGTTGACTGATTAAGATGCTGATAATCTTGATCTGTTCCTGTGTTATTTCTGTGATGCATCAGGACCTTACAGGTTCAGATCTTAACTTTCATCTGAGACAGCTGTCAGTCTGTAAATAACACGCCTGCAGATGTTAGTGTGCTGGTTATGGATATAGAATAACAGATGGAGCGAAACATGAAAGATCCTTTTAGCTCGTCTGTCATCATAAATACGACGACGTTTCTCTCTAAGGTAAGTGAGCCTTGTTATAATTTGACCTTTCCTGCAACACTTCATCCTTCACAGGCAACTATGAAACCGTGCATATACAGTATGTGTTCAAAACTCATAAATAAATACCATTATATATCATTTCAACTATGTTTAATGTGTTTTTATACTGTGTTTAGTCATTTTAAGCATTAAGTACTTCTACACCAGTTATGGATGCTTCATAAGGGGAAATATAGTGTCGACCAGCACTAACACTTAAAATGTCCTTGTATGTACGAATACATTGTTGTGAAATGCAGTCATGTCCCACTATATAGAGTAATAAAAGCTCGTTTTGTGCCATGCTGACATACAGTGTATTTAATACCGGATCATATAAGGTTTACAAAGTCAGAGCAATTGACATTTTAAGAGGAACAAAGGCCTCATATAAAAAATTGGAGCATATTCAAGTGGTAACGGGAACACATGGCTAGGGAGACAGCAAGCAATTTAGTAGCCAAGTTTAATTAAAGTGCTGCGGTGGATGCATTGCACTGCAATAAGTTTAAGAGGCAAACCAAAGCTGGAGCGGGGAGATAACTCAGATTCAGGAATCAGATTCAGAAGAGTAATGGCTACAAAGAGTGTGTATGTCTGCATGAGTGTGTGTGTGTGTGTGTGTGTGTGTGTGTGTGTGTGTGTGTGTGTGTGTGTGTGTGTGTGTGTGTGTGTGTGTGTGTGTGTGTGTGTGTGTGTGTGTGTGTGTGCCACAGATAAAACCTGCGACTTGTATGTTTGTGTATATTCAGTGAAAGTGTCAGCAAATGAAGATGAACAGAAAGTGACAGATGAGAGAAATGCTGACTGAAATGCAGATAGCAAATAGATGACTGTACAGAATTAAGGCTGAATATGGCAGGTTGATGATATGAGGGATAATTAAGTGCAGTTCTACTAAAACGCACGAGTCTGGCTCAGAAAAGGGAAAACAAAAAGTCAGAAATCATACGCCCAAAACAACCTTAACCATCCTCAGATTTACAATCTTTTTAGGAATGACCAATAGACTATTTGGGGGATGATGTAAAACTGCCACACCCCTCTTTCATCCCATTTGTTATTTAGTCAATAGACATAGAAGCTACTTCCTGGTATTTAATTATTTTACAGAATGTAGCGCATCTGAAATTTTCAGAAAATCTGAGGGCAACAACAGCTTGCTAGAATTTTGAAGTTCAATATAATCAAAAGAAAAACAGCTGGTCCCCCCCCACCCTCCATGATGTCATCAGCACTATCAAATTATTATCATAAGACCCCCCATGATAAGATCCCACCATCCCCCCTGATTTTTTTTTTATTTTTTATTTTTTTATTTTTTTTTTTTTTATTTTTCACAAATCAACCACTGGCTATGACATAGTATAAATTTGACATGGCATCTTTAAATTGCATTTGTTGTACTAACAAAACCTTTAACACAGCTGTGATTGGTGCTGATGGATGTATGTGCTCAGAAATATAAAATATATAAAAATATTAAAATTTTAAAATATAAAGTTTTGAATCAGTGAATATTTTTAGTCTGCATATGAATCTGCTCGCTGCTGGCTTGCATTTATACAAAGTGCCTTGTTAGCTTTCAAATGTCTTCGTTTACCTCAGGAGTCTGGAGGTGGAACCGGTCCTGGTAAAGACACACTTTTATTTACATATATATATATACTTTTGCAGTTTTGCTACAATAATTCTCCTATAAACTGTTCATTCTTCCAAACAAAAACTTCTGGATAACTTCCTCCACAGAAAATAGGGTATTCATACCTAGAGACACAAGGAGTCTATAAAAAAAAAAAAAAAAAGTAATGGAGGGGAAGAACACCTACCGGGCTGAAATTGAAAATAAACTGCAGAGGACGGTGTGATATGGAGAGATGTGGAGTGGAAGGATCACCTGGCTCTAAGCAGCCAGACAAAATGGTAGAGGGGACAGGGTGAATAAGCTAAACCATTTTAAACAGGCTTGACACAAGGGCCCCAGGCCATCTACTCACAGCACAGCTCAGTAAACTGCCCGAATGGCACCCCATCCACTGCCACTCACACACTCTAATGGCACTCTAAGTGCCCAAATCTCCTCTATGCCTGTTGTAAAGTATAGACCTATGGCAGGTGGTTGCAGACAAAAGACACAACTCATTTTGCAGGAGAATTTGGAAGAGCCTCAAGACTCTGAACAGTGTGGACCGGCTTAAGACCTTAAAAAAAAAGACAAAAAGTGGAACATCCTTTTCGAGCTCTTTGCCTTGCTTTACATCTCCAGCACTAAAACACAGTTAATTATATTCTAATTAAGTTTAGTTCAAAATGGGTCCACCTATTAAATGCAGCGTTTGTGGACTGATGGCTCTCTTGTATGCATGTAGACAAATAAACGACCCATTAAACATTAAATGTCTATGCATAAAAGAATGTGAGACATAAGCTCTTTGTATTGATCACGTAAAAGAATGCACTTTTCTTTTTTTTTTTTGCTTACGCTGCATGTTAGATGAGAGTACCACTGTGTGTTAAGCATGGGGACAGAGGGAGGAGGTAATTAGCCTTGAAGCAGGAGGAAAGCTAACGTTGTGCGCTCAAAAAAAAAAAATCTAAAATATGCCGACACCACTAAAGCTCACTCATCTGTCACACGTTACTGTACATCTCCTGTTTAATCCACACACGAAGTGATACAAGGTGTTAATCGGTGAGCCTCTGAGGCATTACAAGGCCTGTTTTTGACTTCCACAGTTTGGGGAGTGACTGATTTCATTTCCCTCTTCACTCCTCTCCGAACTCCCGATACTCACATACCTCAAGACAGCCTCCATCACTGATATTAGCAGCAGCACTAATGAGACAATGAGGCCACTGCATTGACATATTGACGCATTATTCCTCTTAATTTGTCCCACATGATTAGTTCGGATCAACTAATGATTACTTTTTAAAAAGTGGACAAAAAATGACCCCAGATTTAAGTTTGCGTGCAGGTGGTGCAGAATAAGGATGGACTCTTTTTAACCACGGAGAGGAGGGAAAAACATCTGTTTTTTGTACCGAGGGCAGTTATGAAGATTGATCAGTCAATTTGCAATGACTGAACCTTATCTCCTCTGAAAAATGACATCAAAGCATGTGGTCTTAAAACAAAAATTGCCTCTGAGCAGGGAGTCTCTGTGGCTTTGTGCGCAGGTGTTTCTTGTATAGTGTCCACACTTCTTTTGTTCTGTGTTCGTTGCGCGTGCGATGGCAGGTGTGTTCCTGTCCTTGTTACGTGAACACGCGTGCTTTGTCGCACATGGCCATTGTCTGTATATCCAGGAGCTGTCCTCGCTGTCAGATCTCAGGTATTTATAAGTCTCGACAGCGGAAGACGGATCGCCAGGCCTCAAGCTGCCACACATCCATCCTTCCAAGGGCTTCCAAAGACAGCCTTCAACACGCATTACTCATCCCCATGCTGTTACTGTTGTTCAAACCATGCTGTCAGCCGCTTCCCATTGGTTCGTCCTCGTATGCTGTGGTGTGATGTCTGCAGACTCGTGTGTATCTTCAGAGGTGCAACTTTGTTCTCTTTGAATTTGTGCTTTCCCCTCATGGCGTTTTGAATGACAAAGTGTGCAGAGCTTATATTTTCTGTGGCGCGCTGGCTGCTACCCCAACTTGGCTTTGCCTGTGGATGTTTGCATGTTTGTGTATGCCTGTCTTTGTGTGGTGACGTCTGAGAGTGTTTGGTTGTTTAGGGCATTGGGGAGAGATGGTCTTGAAGACATTCATGTCCAAACTGGATGTGCTGTGAAGCAGCAGAGACACAGAACAGGGCAGAACATGAATCCTAGCTGGTATTATTTCACTGACGAAAACTGAGGAAAAATGTTCGTTGTTGACCTTTTTGTTCCATGACTTAGATGATACACCATCGTTGTTAAACACTAACTGTGACTAAATCAACATGCAGTATTGACTAAAGACTAAAATGTGATTTTTTTTAAAAACAAAAAACTTTGTGTCGCAGTTTCATTTCCTGTCATATGCTGGCTGGGGTGGGATCTCAACCTCTCTGGGTCGGGTGCACCACTGGCCGGTTTCGCCTGCTCCTTTGGGGAGGTGCAGTATGAGCATGGTGCAATAGGATTGGAAAGTGTCGCAAGAAATCAAACTAATCAAACCATCAAGTAGCTGCTTCCCTCCAAGAGTCTCATAGTTTTATCTGGTAAAACCAATGATCAGAGGTCTTGGGGCCAATAGGATCTCAACCTATTCTCAAACTTTAAACGGGTAAGAAGCCTGGCCCGCTAGCCGGGTGTGGTTCAAAAATTAAAAAAAGCAAAATAAGAGTAAAATGACCAAAAACTTTGGTTTTGGCTCGACTAGATTGACTGAAATGTTAATAATAACCTGATGTCCTAGAAAAGACTAAAATGTAAAACTCGACTTAAATACTGTTTTCTTTGACTAAAATGAGACTAAATATGATTAAAATCTAATAAGGACATTTGACATAGGACTAAGACTGACAAAATGAGCAGTAATTCTAACTGTCAGTAATCCGATGGGTATTCCTTGGGATAAGGGGTCTCACAGATACCGAATACTGATAATAATCACCAATATGATAACATTGCATTTTGCAATTGTTTTCCTCTCAAACTGAAAAAAAAACAACCTCCACACCGGCAACATGGTTGTCTTGTAGTCTATACTGTGTGGCTCTACCCAGATCACATCAAATCATCCGTAAATGGATGAAAAATAACATGGCAGCCCACCTAAGTACTGGCCTTGTCATATTGCATTAGACTGGACCGGCTATGAGCCATTAAGGGTCAACAGAAAGTGAAGGCATTGTTAAAAATAACTTGTTTTGCCGTATTGTGTTGTGTTTGAGTGCTGAGTGCAAGCTCACTTCATGGGGCATCTTTTACCTTTCAGCCTGTCTGTCTAACTCAGTGTTACCTGCTGTCATCCGTCTGTGCTGGTCTCCTGAAACAGGACTGCACACGCTCCAAATTGGCATCACAGCTTCCTCCGTTGCTGCGGTCAGTCCGTTGCGAGGCGCGGAGGACATTTATGTAAATTTCCATTCTCTCCTCCCGTCTTTTTGTGCCTCTAAAAAGGAACACTTTACAAATATATGTTTTGCTCCAAACCAAACCTTCATGTTACTGGTGCAAAACCTCGGCGCAGACCTTGATTATGACAAACACAAGTTTGCAGGATGCTGGACGGTTGCCAGTTTGAATCCTCAGACCGGTTGGAGAGTGGCGCTCTCTAATCTCTGAGTAACAACCATAAAACACGTATGTCGAGGTGGCCTTAAGCAAGGTGCTTAATCCCTGACTGCTGCAGAAAAGCTGCTTAGTTGCAGGAGACAGGAGATGATGCCGGTTACTCTCTGAGTGTTTAAATAGTTGTATGAGGCCAGAGAGGCTGAAATAGCTCCTGAACAATAACGCTGATTGATCAATTGAAGATCACTGTTGATTATTTTCCGTTGAAGTGTCTCTATGTTACATAAAGTGTAGGCCTGTTGGAAACAAATAATTGGCCCAAGCTGCTTGTGGCTGCTTCAATATTTTTCATGTGAGATGTTGTAGTGGGTGAGCAGATGGAGTGGTGAGTAGCTTATTTTAGACTCATCCGCCACATGCTACAAATAGGAACCAGAACATAAAAATGGAGGCTAACATCCTCCTTGCCATACATTTAAAGCCTGAGCAACATTTCTGTACTGTAATACATAGGTGATGATTTCTAGAAGGTGAGTTTGTGACGTTAGTATTTTCTTTTATGATAAAAGTAGCATTACTCTGGCCTTGACTTGTTTTAATAAAGTCTTTATGCATCATGTTTGCAGCTAAAGGGTCTCTACAAAAGTACGAGAGACGCTTGTCATTAAGGGTTGAATCCTTTAGGGACTGCAGTAAAATGAGACTTTGGTGTTATATTTGGAAAACTACTAATATCTGTTGGATCGAGCTAATAAATAGCTAAACTAGCCAATAAACCTAGTTTGCTTCCAATTGATTAATTGTACTTCTGATAAAAAGTTCAAGTGTTGGGATACAATAGCTTAACTGAAATATTGAGAAGTGGTTCTTGTGAGTCTCTTGACCTGAATTGCTTTGGTTTTGCCATAATTCTACTCAACACATTTAGCTGAATGAAGATCATAGCAGGTAAAAAAAAGAAAAGCAGTATTTGTTCACATGATGCCAGTAGTGTGGATCTTACTGATTCATGAGACAGAATTTCCCTCTGATTCTCACAGGATCCAGGACTGGATTCCAGTAAATCCTCTGAGATGCATACATAGTTTTGTGCAAATGCCAAGAGTTGTATTTCATGTTGGCCGAGTCGGTGGATACGTCCTCGCACACGGGAACACCGACACGGAGCACACATACACCATCATTTTAACTGACCACAAGCGGGGTTTCTCAACCTGTATGATGGATTGTTTCTTTTATCCTCGGGCGGTTTTGGATCTTTATTTTTGGGTCTGCTCTACAAAAGGGAATAGTCACCAGAGACAACACTGCCTCCTCTAATCCACCAAGTTCTAAATCTCCAGTATGATTCCAGTCTCAAAGAACAATACACCCTGGAGCTTAGGGAGAACTGAGAGAGATGTGGAGCGACGAGGGACGAGAGGAAAGGGAGTAGAGAACTACTGACGGCGGCTGAAAAAGTGAACTAAATCCTTTGTGAATAAAGAATGCAGTGTTTTACAGAGATGGCATATTAAGGTTCAGAAGATGGACTTATCAGCTCAGAAGCAGTATTTTTCTATTGCAGTAAAAATGTTTATTACTCCTATTCATGTTGAATTGCATCAGGACCTTTTTCTTTTCAGCGTATCTGCGAGGTTCATGTCAACAAGCACCATTGTCTGCCGCTTTGCAGTGAGGAAATGTTGCACAATCCAGCTGGTAAAAGTATTTAAAAAAAGATAAATGTAATTGTGCCTCTAGAACGCCATAAATCAGACGAGGGGTAAAGAAACAAAAGAGATAGAAAGACAAGAAAGAGCCAGTAAAGGCATCCAAGAGAGAAGACATGGTGTAGAATGGTAACATCACCTTAATGTTGGTAGTAGGCTTCTGTGGAGGAAGGACAGGAATCCCTTTAAACCCACCATCCCGCCAGGATCAAGGAAGAACAGCTGAACTCCCCGTTGGTTCACAGAGCGAGAGGGAATGATAAAAATAGGCCCTCTCTCTCTCTCCTGACAAGGAAAAATGTCCAGGGTTCAAATAAACCTCCACTGAAAAGTCTTTGCTCCGGGGAAACTCGCTAGAGATGTGGTGGGAAAAATTTCAGGTTAAATACTGTGTCCTTTAGTCTGTGTCCTGATCACCCCAGTATTTATCCTGTCATAAATAAAACACCTTTACTGTTAGCCTACATTAACGCTGCACTAATCAGTATTTTGGTGTTGTGGAACGCCGGCATGTGCTGCTCAGTTCCTCTGGCAGCTCGTTCCACAGCTGAGGAGAGTAGAAATTAAAAGTTGTCTCAACTTGCTTGGTTCTGATTCTGGGAACGCTAACTCCACCGGTCCCAGAAGACAATGAAGGGTCTGTAACGCATTGTTATTCTTATTAATAATGTCAGTGCATTGTTTCAGGTCCACATTATAGATCCAGAGTCTCTCTTTATAGATGTCGGAATCAGAATCGGCTTTATTGGCCAAGTATGTGTAGAAATGCAAGAAATTTGACTCCATTTTTTTTTGCATTGCACTCAAAGGTACTGGACAATAAGTTAAACAAAGGAAAAAATATACAGGACGTATATACAGTGTGCAGAATTATATTAAAGTGACAGTGCATGATGGTTTGTACATTCTACAGGGTTACTGGTACTGAATCCCTTATTGAGCGAGTGTTCATCAGAGTGATGGCCTGTGGGAAGAAACTGTTCACGTCTGGTAGTTTTGGCGTGCAGTGCTCCGTAGCGCCTACCGGAGGGGAGAAGTTCCGGGGTGAGATGGATCTGCAGTGATGTGTCCTAGATGATTTTTTTCCTGCAGTCCTGACGGTCTGTTGCAGTCTGTTCCTGTCTTGTTTCGTGGCCGAACCCCAACCAGACGGGGATCAATGAGACTGGATGGTTGCATTGTAGAACTGTCAGCGTCTCCTTAGGCAGATTGAACTTCCTCAGCTGGAGCAGGAAGTACATCCTCTGCTGGGACCTTTGTGGGTTATTGAGTTGATGTTGGACAGCCACTTCAGGTCCTGGGAGATGGTGGATCCCAGAAACCTGAAGGTTTCCACAAGTTTCTCACCAGAGAACAACTTTTGTCTCCCATGAGCCTAATGACATCGGTGACATCCATGACTCTAGAGCTGAAAGTGTTGGCAGGATAACGGACAGGAACTGAAGGCAGAGCTGCTGTGGGTACGAAAGCCTGTGAAAAATATGTGTTTGAATATTTGATATGGTATTGAGTGGCCAAGAATCGACCCAGCTTGTTCTCAGCAACATCCCATACTCTACTATTCAAATAGTCATAGCCAACAGTCTGCTGACTGTGTCTGGGTGCAGAATCATATTAAACACACCAGATGTTTTCATCTCAAATGTAGCTACATATCAGGTTACTTAGTAATGATCCCAGCCAACTGTGGCTACCTTCAAATCCGCACCATTACTTGCACACACGCAAACTTTATTATTGCTCATTATGTCAGGGTAAATGTATGATATATGCTTTTCCATTATAACACAGTGGCCTGTAAAGTAGCAATAATTTGGCTCATTTTATGTCAGAGATTGAGCGGAACGCTGAAGAGAGAGAGAGAGAGAGAGAGAGAGACCGTGCCGAAGCGAGTATGCATCGGTTTGTGCTGTTGTAAAAGAGCTGTTTAGGCATTTGTATAAATTATTCAATCTTAATACTCGTGTTGAAATACAACAAAACTTGCACAGGCTCGGCAATAGGTCTTTAGAGCGATGCAGTTTGAGAGCCAGAATGGGCCGGCGATGCCATTACGATATTCTCACAGGAGCGTTTTCTGAATGTGCTACAACATTGAATAATGAAAATGCCTTTACCCAACAGATCCATTGAGTCCTTAAACAGCAGGAAAATGTGCAGAGGAAGTGGAATACCTGATGGTAATTTGAATTTGCCACTGAATAAAGGCAGCAGCCGGCTGTGAAACAACCTGGGCAGATCTGTTTCTGGTCCTTCCTGATTGCGTGTGTGGGAACGTTCATGTGACGGTGATTTCAATACGCCGTTTGAGTGCATTCAGGGGTTTGTGTGTGTGTTTAGGTGTGTTTTTCGAGACTTATTAAAGACCTCGGTATGAAAGTGAATAGTGGTGATTCTTTACTTAAGCATGCCCCCTTTTGGCCCCTGAAATGTGCGAGCCTATTTCCCCATAATGGCTGTATCGTGTAACCAGCTCCCATGGGAGCCGCGTAGCTCGCCTCGCTGTGCTTTACTAACCCCCCCCCCCCTCCTTAACAGAGGTGTGAACGCGAAGATGAGGAGGGAAGAAGGGGAAGAGTGTGCTACATACTGTGCTATGATGAGTGAACGCTGATGAGGGACATTGTTATTATGCAGAGCTTATTATTCTCTCTCTGCGCTGGGGGATTGTCAGTAGCGGCCTTGGCTATTCATTAAAGCTATGAAATATGACCCAGCCCTTGCTGTGTGTACATCTTGTGTTTGCCCAAGGGCCATGCCAACAGATCTACTCTGGAGCTTTTGCATTAACTACAACTCATATTCACTTTTAAGACTGTTATGGCAGGATATATTTACTTTTACTTCTTTTACTGCTTGTCAGTATTGCCTTATTTTTTTTAATAGAGTTAGACAAACGGAAATAAAGCACTCAAGAAACCGTTAAATTTACAATCTGGCTATTACGTTTTAATGGTTATAATGGCATGAATAGAAGACTTACATTCCCCAAACAGAGTATTTTTAGAAAGCATTAAATAAACTACAAGCAGATATATACCCCAGTGGTCTCTGTAATGCATTTATGTATTAAATACTCATTATCCCAATCAGGGTAATTATCACTGGACCTGACAGCATAGACACAGTCTAATAAAAGTTTTATGTTACCAACTGTTTAAATGTTTTGTCCATAACTAAAGCCATTAAACCTACAATTACAGATTTTTTTTTTTAGACCCTCCTTTTGTGTTTGTTTCTTGTTAACTAGTTTGGTGTTCCTGGTCAAAAATGGCCGCTTCATTCTAGCTGATTATAAATCCATAATAATACATATATTATCACCTAATGTTGTGTTTCATCTTTTTTATCAACCCATGTTCTTGTGAACATTATAGGTTTTAACTTCCATTTGCTATTGATGCCCTGTAGGCCTCAATGACCTGAGCTCATCATGCTGCCACAGTTGGCGGTTGTAAAACCAAAACAATGAGCTGAAAGATGGAAAGATGGAGGATGGAATCTGAAAAGGCGAGGGTTAATCAGCTCCGCCGAGGAGGTCGTGTTTTATGCCTGGTTATGTTTTTTGTCTGTTTGTCAGCAGGATTAAGTGGCAGACACACAAACTAGCTTTCGCTTTTGCAGAATTAGTAGGATTCAGTTTGGGTTGGCCCCTCCTCCCCAGCTCATTTAGACAGTGAAATGTAGAGAGGGAGCCGTGTTGGCAAGAAAAAAAAGCACATAATCAGAGAAATAATTGTTTTCTGATTCTTTCACATTAGTGACATCCTAAAGGAGAATCAAACGATCCCTCACCTTCACAAAATGCTGCAGGAAGGTGTCCTAAGTGAAAGTCAAACACACAGACCTGCAGCTCTTTGCACATCCATGACACAGACAGAGCAGAGGAGACTGAGACGGTGATGTAACCTGGTTGCTACATTTTCGTCAATAGTCTGACCTCACATCCTGCGCCCTGTTATTGCCCGGGGGGGCTACGAGCCCGCCACCAGCCGGATCTGGCAAGTGGTGAAAAATGAATATTTTTTTCCTGGAGCTGATGTGGGGGGGGGGAAAAAGTGACCTCTCTCATTATCTCCGCTGAGAGCTGCACATGCAAAACACTGATCAAGCACTCATGAGAAGATAGCGGCGGGTAAAGATGCTCATGAGAAGCATTTTGCATATCGCAGATGATTAGACGATTGGCCTTGGCAGAGGTCAATGTGCTCTCCTAGTTCCATTCTGTTCGTCTGGGGGGGGGGGTTGTCATTACACGTGACACCTTTCATATACACATATTTATATGATCCATCGTCAAGATAGCACACAGTAATAGTCAGATTTAATCATCTGCATTCACACCTACTGAGGGCGAGACAGGAAATTGATATCATCACTTTTAAGTCGACACGACGAAGTAGTTCGCAAACACCGGCCTATTAGGATAATAAATGGTTTCCACCGTCTTTCAGGAGATGATGACGATGATGATGATGATGATAATCTTTGTAAATGTTGGAATGTGATGACAATAAATTAATTGTACTTGATACAAATCAGTGCGTAGGTCACTGGGAAAATGTTTCATTAAGTAGAAAGAGGGTATTGAGAGAAACCGATGTTTTATTCTGTCCCCACCTCCGACCTGTTCCCACATCTTTTTAAAAAAAAAACCCAAATAGGTCAAGGATGCTTAAGCCCTAAGTAACCTCCAAAACCACTTTGCCATCCTATCCTCATTACCCCTCACCTCACCAGGTAATTTAGCAGCAAAAGCCCACTCTTTCCCCCTTTTTTTTCTCTTTCCTATAGCTTCCATCATTTTGACCCTTCAGCCCTCACCTTCAGCACCCCGAGTCCCCAGCCTGGACCTGCAGTCTCCTATCCGAGATGATCCTTACAGTGATTAATGCAACAGGGAGGCGGAGACCCCCGGCCGCTCGCCCATCTCTGAGACCCATCCCAAATCTCTATCCTGCTGGGGGCTCAGGCTGACAGGAAGCTCAGCTATTTTAGTCTCTCTTTATTGCTGTTGCATCTGCGTTGCTGCACAGTAATCTACACCGTGTCACAGTCTGTGCCGTGAAATATGGGAAAACATCTTTAACAGCGTCACGGCTTTGCTGCGTTTTCATTGGTGATATGTGACGATATTTTCATCACGTTTAGAAAGTCTGGTTCTTTGTTCAGAGCTCAATTTACCTAATTTTACTTTTTTTAATTGCTATTTTCCAATTGCACATCGAAGCTATTGCTCGTTGAAGTACGAATCTACCTGCAGACTATAACAAACGTAACAAATGAAATTTATCAGTGTCAATATTAACACATTTTAAAATGCATGACAATCATACTCCTCCTGCTATGTTGTCAAAATGATGCAGATAAACTCAGAGGGCTAATTAGCCAAAGTATTTGTCAAGGAGGCAACTAGCTCCCGACAAGAGAATTCAACTTATTTCACACTTTAGAGACTCTTTTATGAATACCTTCCCTGACAGCACCAACATCTGTTTGTCTTGGAAAGAGCCTTTCAAGCCCTTCAACTGATTCCCCTTTAAGTAGCTTCAAATCTGTTGTCTCCATGTAGCGGCCTGGCCCGACACTCCATTTTGCTATGAACTGTGTGTGGTGTTTGTGGATAATGAAGGAGACCAGGACAACTGCTGCCTTCCCAGCAGGGGATTTATTCTCTCAAAGGCTGTGTAACACACTATATTATCATTACAGCAACTTCACATGACCAGGTTTCTCTATGCACACCTCTCCTCAGCGAGGCCCGCAGCCAACTGGCCATATGGCTCTTGTGCCACTACATTTACCACATTCAGTCTGCCATTAAGCCAATTAAACCAAGTGCATCTCATTCTCATTAACTAGTAGCCGTAAAGGCCCATTTATGCTCTACGTTAAAGACGGAGACGGATGGAGCCTTCTGTCCGTCTCCTACGTTCATTCCGTACGTAATCAGACTTGTTGTCGGAGAGCTTATGGATACGGACAAGATTGACGAACCCAAGAAATACCAACCACTCTCGTGAGAGTGAACTTGCTCACGTTTATCTTCCTGAGTTGAAAAGTGATGTGTTCAATTCACCGTTCACCAAAAATTTTAGCGCCGTTAATTTGCATTCTTTTTAACGCATTCATGCGCAACACTGTGCATAGAAATATAAACTGTGTATGTAAACAAAAACGTAAATTATCTATACAACATGAATTTATATAACAAAGTAAGAAAGGTGAAAGACACATACCTGTGTAGAACACTAAAATGTCCATCAGGAGAGACGAATTAATGAAGTAAAGATAACTGTTGCCCTGAGCAGCAGCAAGATAAATACCACCATGGAGGCCAGACATTGGTGGTGGTGGCTGATGACGCTGCTGAGACTGATGAAATGGCGACGTTGCTGAATCTGTGAAGACTGGTGAGGTGGAGGCACATGCATAGCAGCAGCATGAATGAACTAAAGGTAGAGATAAATCGTATTTCATAATCATTTTTAACAAGACGACAGGCCAAAGATGTGGGAGTGTGGTTGTGCTGTTGGAGAGATGTGACAAGCTGATGAAAACAGTTTATATCTCAATTGACAGCCCCAATAATGACAGCTAGAAATTAAGATTGAGCGTGTGTGAGAGGTGTGAATGATGGGATGGAATGAGAAATAAACTACAGGTCTCATCATGCAAAGAAATAATCTTCCTGACTGAACTTTCGCTCGAGCTTCATTAAACCGTAATGTCAGGAACGGCCGCTAATTTCAGCTTCATGGTCTCGGCTGCTGGGGTCTAATCAGGCCTGTATTAGTCGTTGCAGCCGACAGCGGATGAATTGGCATATTTTACTCATTCATTCCACATCTTCAAGTGACCAGAGCCAGTCTTAGAGCGGACAAAGCAATGCTCACTGTGGGGTAGATTCAGTAGGGATTCAGGGGGTGGAACAGTTACCCAGCTGGAGAGGACTGACACCTCTATGGAGATGGTGCTGAGTTCCAAAGACATCAGACAGGGAGGCTAATCTGATTTTAGTTTTGGAGGGATACACAGAGGACAGATATTTTAGTTGATTGTATTTTTGCATAGAATGTGACTTTAAAATGCATTTGAACATTTCTTAAAAGTAAGTATTTCTTTGTATTTTTTTTCTATGGGATTTTTTCAGATCTGAGCAACTGTTCATCGCCAGAGTCTCTCTGTCATAATACCTTTCACAGGGCTTGTAAATGACAGGCCTTGGTGGCCATTTTTCATGTGGTTGCTAGGGTAACAGGTTGAATCGAATCGAAGAGGTGCTCACAACTGGTTACATGAGTGTATTTGTGTGTGTGTGTGTGTATATATATATATATATATATATATATATATATATATATTACACATACATACACGGATATGTGTGTGTGCACTATCCACCATTTGTCTGCATGATTGTTACTGCATGATTATTTGAGGGTTTCCCGATGGCTCAAAACCTCTTGAAAGGGTATGAGCTGTATAATTTGTTCAAACAGTAAATCAATTGAATAAGAAGGTCAATGACTGAGTGTGTTTGGATTACGAGGATAATGATCGTGCTGACAGACAACGGCTTCCTAAAAAAGCCTTTCTGCACAGAAACCAGCCTCACGTTTACCTGCAGCACCGCCAGTGCTCATCCTCACACACTGATTCGTTCAAGCGTGGTCTGATTCTGTTTGATTCCTTGAGATCATCATGATGTTATGATCACGGTTCTTATATGCTTGACACAACTTATCAATTTGTCATCAGTGAGGCTTGTCTCCCTTTCTAGTCGACTCCATGCAACCGTTTTGAGAGGGCTTTTATTGCCCACAGGCACTTTGAGAAAGATGCAAAGCTTTAATTGGTGAGCCAGTGATTTTATGTTGTTGGTCCATTGATTTTTATTTGCATAGTTATTTGTTGATGGATACAAAGCCAGTGGCAGTTTATTGATCAAGCTCACAGAGGCAGCACTGAAAGGAGACGATGAGCCACAGGGAAGATTGAGGGATGAATGTTAGATAGATTGACACTTCATGGTATCTATCTATCTATCTGTCATCTATCTATCTTAAATATAAATATTTTATTTTATAAATATTACATATGTATATGTATATATGTGTATATGTATGTACAGTATGTATATATAGCAGTTGCACATTGGAGCAGTCATGATGTCATGATTTCTATGAGGTAATGGTCACATTGTATTACATTGTATTACATTGTATTACATTGTATTACCACACTATAGTATTTATACTTACCACAGACTCTATCTTCTATCATTTTTGAACACATACATGTAGGTGAGTCTTGACATCAGGCTGCTTCAGCTGTAGATCAGGTCACACCAGTGTCTGAGGATGTGTTTGTGTTTACTTCTGAGTTTAACGTCGCCTTGGTTCGGATCAATCCGTAGCCAGATTAGTTTAGTTTAACGGGGTTTTTTCCGATGCTGACTTTGACACATCTCGCCTGCTCTGCTGAAAATGCATCGCTCTTGAGGAGAGCCGGCACAATCCCACTCAATCCCCCTTTTCACGCTAGCACCAATGACAAAGGCTCTAAAAGGATTAGTGTAGGTGATTATTGCCATTGTCACCAGTCAATAGTTTTTGTGTCCGTGTTGTGTGGTGTCGCCTTAGAGCGTACACTATGTGTGAGTGATTCCATGTTAACACCTAATGAAACAACACCCTTGTAAGTGATTTGGAGGCACATGGTGTGAAAAAAAAGGGCAAGACAGTGCAGTGACATGGTTAAGAAGGAAGGGAAGACAGCGGGGGATGCAAGGTGGGAACAATTCACACTGCAAACGACATGAGAGACCCCCCCCCCCCTCCCCTGCAGAGACAGAAGGAAATTGCCCAGAATGAAGATGGACCAGGAAAGAGGGATGGAGGGAGTGCGGGGGTAAGGTGGTGATTGTGGCTGCACAATGCTGGGAGTCTTGGCCACAGATCAGTGAGTCAGGAGGATGGATGTTGGACAGAACACGAGAGGGAGCACGGGGGGGAGAGAGAGACTGGGAGAAGAGGAGAGGCAGATGGATCGAGGTGTGAGGGAGGCGGCGGGGGGGGGATCGACAGGGGAGGAATCGTGTTGCAGGAGCTCACTGCCAGAAATATGTTTCCATCATGCAGATATGAGAAGAGGAAGAGGAAGAGGAAGGGAGAGAGGAAGAGAGAGAGGGAGGTGAGCAACATGGAGCTATATATTGCAGGGATGGTGGGAGGGTTAGGAAAGGGTGAGAGAGACAACTATAAATAGTGAGACCTCGAGGGTGATGATTTTCCACGGCTTTTACTTCACTGAGCATCGTCAGTTTTACATTATTTTTTTTAACAGGTGCTCAATTTCATTTCCCTCATTATTTTCCCACCCTAATTTAGTTATTTACCTAATTTAGGTGCACTTATTTAATTTCACGTTAATGTTCTGCTGTTATATTTCTGTCTTCTCCACCTTGGGTGAGGTTTATTGTTAGCTCTCCACACACAGAGTCTAGAGCAGAGAAGAGAAGAAGGCAGGTGAGGATAACATGGCTGTTTTGTTCTGGTTAGGATGCAGCATGAATCTGGAGCCATTCAAACACTGGATGGACTAAATCCCTTCAATTTCCTGTATAACCTATTGATGGATGTACTTTTTTCTTCTTCACTAAAATAGTCAGGTTTAGCTGAAGGTGAGGGTTTCCCGTCTTCCTCTCTATTATTATATTATAAATACACTTTTTTGTATTCTGTTTGCCTTTTGGTTGACAGCAGGGGGGGGGGGGGGGGGGGGGGGTGAGAGGGAGGGAAGGAAATCGAGCAGGATGGAGTCTGCAGAGAGAGCAAGAACCTGGTGAGTAAGTGGACAAAGG
Organism: Chaunax sp. Z400; assembly: GCA_037577475.1. Taxonomy (NCBI): domain Eukaryota; kingdom Metazoa; phylum Chordata; class Actinopteri; order Lophiiformes; family Chaunacidae; genus Chaunax; species Chaunax sp. Z400. Next base: position 18,858,953 of record CM075204.1, read on the forward strand.
GTCAAGACCACATAATCAGGGGTGCACATAACTGGTGTGCATGCGTGGTCAAAATTAACGAAGTGGAGGTTGTGACCCCCCCCCCCCCCCCCCGGAGTTCACGAGACACCAACGGTGGGGTCAGGAGATGATTTCCAGATATCAAATAAAATTTATAAATGATTAGAAATAGTCTATTTTTGCCATAATTGTTACACAAGATAAATAGTAGTTAAATTTAAAATGAAACCATGCAAATAAAAATATGTGATGTGTTATAATAAGCCTATTAGTGCATGTGTGCTTCATGTTTGTGTGCTTCAACCACCTCTGGGGACAGTGGGGGTTGAGAGTGTCTGGAATCGTTATTTTGGGGGTCAGGGGGGTGAAAAATTTGGGAACCCTTGACCTAAAACATGTCTGTTTCATGCAGACCAAAACTTTTATGTGCACCCCTGGATATAATGTCATAATCTGCTTTTTCCCCACATGATCTACTATTATCAAGTGTGGATTCCTCTTTACCCCTCTTCCATTTACATACATCATAAATAGACTGTTTGCTTTATTTATTAACCGATTATATGCCATTTAAACATGTTTGTGTGTGTCAGAGCACAGACTGAGAGCCAGGTGTGAAAGATTGTTATACGACTGCTGTACGATTGTTATACTGGCAAAGCAGGAACTGTTAAAGCGAGACACAAATAATTTATTTTCACAATAAAATGCGTGGGAGCTAACATCCCCCCCAAAAGGTCCGATCCTAAAATCGCCCCTGGTGCAGCCTTATGAGCAAAACAGTGAGGTGTGTGTGTGTGTGTGTGTGTGTGTGTGTGTGTGTGTATTCAGCTGAACATGATGGTCCAATAAGAGAAAGGTGTCTCTGGTGTTATTTGTGTGCTTCTCCACAGTAGACCATGTACTGCTGATTGTGTGCTGGGCTCAGCAGACGTGTATCTTCAAGGTTAGAGGCTGTACTTTTACCCATATCTCTCTGTCATACAGACACACACACACACACACACACACGTCTTTTTTTCATGAATCCAAACATTGTTTACTTTGCAGTTATTGCCTCCTCTTGCATCTCTCGGAGGACAGACTGCAGCGAGCATCAGGTGGCACTCCTGTGCCTCGGACTCCCTTTAGCATCGGGTTTTAAACAAGACTAACCTGTTTATCGGCTTAATTAGGAAACACCATGCCGACTGGAGAAGTTTACAGAGGACTACGAGTGAAAAGCCGAGCCTGTCGGGGAGGCCAGGCGTCGCAGCGGGGAGGCTAAAAAACAACAACAAATACACCGCTCCTCCTTTATGTGCAGGAATCTCCACAGTGGGAGAGCTGTGAGTGTTTACAATGTGTTCCTCCCACCCATGCTGACATTTAGAGACGTAGTCATATTATGTTTCAGCAAAGCAGGACTATGACAAATATGATTTAAAAGTAAGATTATTCATATTTTAGTCCACCACATTTAACATGATGCTGTTTTAATTTAACACAGTGGCAGATCTAGAATTTTTCTAAATCAGGGGCCATAGAGGGGCCACATTTTTTACAGAGGGGCCAACTATATGTTCAACATTCATGCACATTTCCTTATTCAGTAAGATGTATACACAGAATATTTCACCAGTCATTCATTGTTTGCTGTTGGCTCCATAGCTTTTAGTAAAGACACACATTATTGAATATATTATGCAAATTGTGCCCAGTGCCCCTCTGGCCCCACCCCCTGGATTTAACAGCAACTATAAGTATGGCTCATATGTAATGCAATTTAATAATATATCATAATATCCCAGTGCAATTTATATGAAACTAACAGAAAAAAAAGTGTTATTTTCTCAAGGATATGATTTGATATCTGGAAACTGAGCTTGATTTAGCAAACATGGGAAGTGAATTTGAGCCGGCACCTGCTGCACCGCAGCTCACACAGAAATAGATTAGACTTCAATCATGCTAGTGTGGAAAGATAATGGTCAAGTGGTTTTATATGATAGCAGGTGTTTGCTAGACGCCGCAGATCACATCTGCCTGAATGAATAGATGTGAAAACCCCCGAGGAGAATGAGTCATCCAGAGTTCCTTTAGTGTGATGAACATGTTTAGCATAAACCAATAACTTTGAACTAATCAGAAACGGATGATATTTACTATATTTTATATTTTATTACTATAAAGTGTGCATTGATTAGCATACAGAATATCACCTCTTAAAGCTACGGAAACATCAGGACAACATGGAACATCAATGTTATATATTTGGGTTTTTATTCACCCCATTTAGAAATTCAAGAAACATGAAGCTTTTTTGATGCACACAATGTGCTTGAACAAGGTATAATTTGCATAATATATCTGTCTTTTCCCAAAACTATAGATCCAATTACAAACAAGGAATGACTGATGAAATGCTTTACATAATACTGGTGCGAAGGACGTTTATATATATTTTATGTAGTGTATTTGCTGTTTTGTGGTTGTTTTTGTCTGCCTGCCCAGGGACTACAGATGTAAATTAGCTGAAAGCTAACTCTTGTGCAATTACTTTTAACTGTGCACTGTCCCATGGACACATACTTGGCCCCTCTATGTAAAATGTGGCCACCTTATGGCCCCTAATTTAGAAAAGTCCTAGCTCTGCCACTGTGCTCATTGGGGAAATTGTTGGGTGTCTGTAGAATAAAGGGTAAAGTCTAGACCTGGTGATTATTGAAAGTGCCTTGTGTTGTGAATTGGCACTATAATAACATTTAAACAAATAAATATAAACATAAAAGTAGAGTATCAATAATAGACATATAAATAAAAACATAATAAACAAATAAAACTGGCTTGACTTGACTTGAAAGCATTTATTGAATGGAACTGAACAGCAGCCAGGTGATAATTTCTCTGTATTCATCACTACAAGCAACCCTTTTCACACACATAGCAATTATTTATCTGTTTATTTATTTATTTGCTAATGGAAAACGTAAATGCTAATTAATGCGGCTTTAAGGAACACCGCTAACCCGAAAAAACATTATTTTCTTGGATATTTTTTTGTCTATTTTGCATTGCTGGTCACCTTGTACGGTAAAGTAAAGTTGTCTGGGGACTCATCATCAGCAGCAGCCTATAACCTAACACCATTATAGTATGTGTAGCACTGACATGTTTATGTGTACATCTAAATATCAGTCGCTCAAAAAGGTTCAAGTTATTCCATGTTTTGTATTTTGTCACAGAAAATGATCCCTTAAATCTGTTGAGTGCTTTATTGGCTGCTGTTGGACAGGAGCTCCGTCAATGCGGCTCTGATTGGCTGAGCTGTCCAAAACATTTGGAACATTTCTGGTTTCCATAAAACAGGTGCATATCTGTAAAAACATTATTTATTGTACCATTGTGTTACCATCCAAGGGTTTAAATTGCTTCCCATTCTTTGGGAATTTTGATTTATTTGTTTTTTTGATCTATTTATTGTCGTATAATCTTTTCCAAATCTCATTGTGGACCAAAAGTCTTTAAACGTGAACTCAGAACAGCTTAGAAAAGATTGGAATATGCCAGGCGAAGCCCTGCGGATGTCATTTCCAAAGGCAGTGTGTGAGTTTGAGAAACCATGTGCAATTTAGCATGAAGACAATTTCATACTTCCAGCAGCAACGTTTCCTCTCAGCCAGCCTGGAGATGCTGCCTGAAAAGCTCTTGGCACATTATATTTCTAATGTGTTCACAGGCATAACTGTTAGCGGAGAAAACAATCCTGGCAAAAAGTATGTGTCAAAATGTTTGTCACCCTCCTTTTCCCTACCTGTCCACCCCGTTGTTGCACCGTTGTGCACGTTTTCTCCGTCTTTCTTCCTCCTTCCTTGTTATTACCTTCCTCCATCCTTCCGCCACACACACTAATCACATCTGCTAGTTTCTCCAAAATGATGTGAACGCTTCGGTGGAGCTTGTTAGAGTTTGTGCAACTTCAAAAAAAAAACAGCAGGAGCTCCCTTTGAGGGCAGCGCACACAGATTACTTTTGGCCTGCTGTTACGCTTCATGGATCGAGGTATACTACCTCCGAAATATGAGAGAGAGAGAGAGAGAGAGAGAGAACACGCACTATGAATAAAACCAGTTCGTTCCAACAGCTTTTAAATATTGCTGGCATCTTTGGTAATTGCATTTCCCAGAGATCAATCAAGCATTCAAACTGTGCGGCCAGTTCCAATCTTTCTCTCAGTGTTTTGAGATATTTGAATTTTTGATTCGGTTCAGTCACAGCAGTGTCTGTCAGCGCTGATGCCAAATACCAGCTTCTTCGTTCCAATATTTATTCAAAGTAAAATGTTGTTACTTTCACTGGAGCACCAGGGAGTTAAAAAAAATAATTTTTTTTTAATCTTTAAAGATCTGCTTGTTTTCCTATGAGTCTAAATTGAAAATCCACATGCTAGCTGCCAGAGCAGGTGTAGCTTATAGTAATCATTCATTGTAAATATGCTAAAAGTTTGGTTTGTTGTCGTTGTTTTGTTTTGTTTATTCCTGTGTGAGTGCATTGAAAACAATGACAAAAATATTCTTTGTTCTCTTTGGCCAAGAAGCTGATTCTCATTCCAATTCTTTTTCTGGGGGAGAACAAACAACTCCTAACTTTACAAGATGGATCAGAGACATTCTGCATTTTCTGACACTAAATCAAAATCTAAATAATTAGATACACCCTTAAAGGCTCCATACAAAACTTAAGGAAGATATGGACCCCCTTCTTAGAGAACTATGAGAGCCTACAAGTTCCAATAAATAAGGATGACTTAAGTACTAGTGTTACCAGAGTTAAGACCCATTCATGCTATTGGACAAACACCCCAAACACCCCAGGTTACACCTGTAACCACGCCCAAAAATGATGTCACGATGTGCCTGTCACACCCTGGAGAACTTGACTGCATCACCGCAGCAAAGGGAGAAGTTACACCAGCAAAGACTGTATTTTAAACAACTGTATAATTTCCTAGTTCCCAGAAAAAATCAGATGAATTCAGAAGCTTTTATATTCAAGGTCAGACGATGGAGTATTACCCTCTTATTATATCAAAATCTAACATTACTGTGATGTCTTTTGATAAAATACGAGAAAGGCCTTTAAATTATATTCCACCGACCTCTACTTCCATTTGAGTGTGTTTGTCTCGTTTTCATATATCGCACATAAAAATGATAAATTGTTCGTGTAATTCTTTAAAACGTCATTTTTTCTGGCCGCAGCAGAACAAGGGAGACGTTACACAAAGGATCTGAGATGAAGCCTGACAACCAGTCACATAAACCCATCGGGCTGCTCTCACAGCCTGGTGAGCTCAGAGAACGCACAACTGGACTCACAAACTGTGAATGTGCGTCAGTCTAAACAAGGGGGGGAAAGATGGCAGCATAAACCAGGATTAATGCTAAAGGAATGATGCTTTTGATTTACAATCCCCCAGAATGTGTTCCTCTGTTAAAAAGCACATTATCCTTTTGTGGTATTCATAATTCTGCAAACCCAACAACGCACACCCGAGGACACACATACAGCAACTCTCCTACTCAGAGATGAGTAAACCTGAGGTTTCTGTCGCTGCTCTGCAGACTAGAGATACCTCACAGCTGATGGGATTTTCTACTCTAAAGAGAACGCATGCAAAATTAGGAATTCTTTTTTTTCTTTTTTTTTTTTATAGCTTGTCAATTTTTATGTAGAGCACAACAAGCGTAATTGTCTGAAATTGTCTTTAAGAAAATGCTTTGCAGTGATGCAACGTGACAAGTGTGTCCGCCGCGTGGAACGTCGGGCTCTGTCCTGCCTTCATCTCACAGCCTCCCCCCCCCCCAGCAGGATCTGTGGGCTGTCACAAGGATAACAACGCGAGGAAAGTCGTGCTTTATAATGTTACCTGTCAGCCAGCCAAACGCGGCATCGCAGCGGAAATTTAATTAGCTTGAAATGGCAGCAGGGAGAGAGGCGACATTAAAGGAATTGGACGATAACTAGCTTTTAATCCCGTCCTGGTGAGAGAATAAAAGAAAAGAGGGAGAGAGGAAAAAAAAATCGTTCTCTATCGAGCAGTCATGACTTTGATGGAGGTGGATTTCTTTTTAAGGTGATGCGCGGCGTAATTAGTAATGCACATGTGTTTACAAGATAAATAAACCGCCTTCACTCGCTTTGAAGTGTAATGGAAAAATCCTTGGAAATCACTGGCTGGCAGAGACCGGCCTTCGCTGAGACAGCTATTTACAACGTGTCCTTTAAGCAGCCCGGCAGGAGGAGCTTTTAGTGTTCCAGCATAGTGGGATGCAATTGTATCCGTGTTTTAGGCTCTGTATGATCAAATCAGAGTAAAAGGAGTCCTGATACGTTTGCTGCGGTTTAACATTTGCATGGAATTTCAGGTTTTTCATACATAAAATATACAGCTGGAGGAAATGCGTTTTTCTCCTGCAGCATCTGAGCAAGGTGTGTCAACATATATAGAACATCACCTAATAGCATGGTTCTGTTGTCGTTAGAGGGACAGCACTTCTACTAAAGGCTGGTATTTGAAGATTTGGTTAATGCTAATTACTTAGCTGTACCTAAATGAATGGGAATTGAATACATTTTAAACGACTCTTGATTTCTGTGATTATATTAGTTTCAAAATGAACTGTCTGCAGTTTACTGAAGTCATTTTTTTTTTGTTGCATTTTTAAACATTTTCTTCTCCGACCTGAAAATGTGATTATTAGCATATAAACATCGCGGTTCCTGGTTCGTTAATTAAACTACAAAAGGTAATGCTAATGTTTGAGTGTTACACAACCCACATTACCCACGCAGCCTCTCGCTGTCAGAGGGAAGTGAACGCATGATGTGTGTTGTCGCTCGTGTTTTTGCGTGCGTATAGCCACTCAGGCCTCCTCCTCCTTCTCGACTATTCCCTCTGAAGCACTTAGCCTAATTAGAGATCATTTATTCACAGAACTAATCAGCCCAAGCGTTTCTATATCTTCTAAAATAATAACATGAGAGAGGGCTGTTGTGCCAAGTGAAGGTTCAGCAGCCCACGCTGCTTACTGAATCTTGTGTGCATGTGTGTGCGTGCTTTGTGTGTGCATGTGTGTGCGTGCTTTGTGTGTGCATGTGTGTGCGTGCTTTGTGTGTGCATGTGTGTGCGTGCTTTGTGTGTGCATGTGTGTGCGTGCTTTGTGTGTGCATGTGTGTGCGTGCTTTGTGTGTGCATGTGCGGTTGCTGTGATGCAAAACATAGCCTAATTTGATTAGTGGCTAGAATATGATTACTTAGAAAATCGTAGGGCTTTTTTTTTCCCAATCTGGAGACAAGAAATACAGAATCTCCAGTTTTAATCAGTGTTAACTGATCTATAAGCTTCCTATTTTTGTCGTGAGTCAGGTGTAACACAACAATACTGTTATATGTTGATGATACAGACATATCTGTATTGGAAGTGTGCAGAGCCTGCATGGAAAATTGTCTAGATTGTGTCATTTTATTTCTGCCCTTATACTCTACATATGTACTTAGTTACTTCCCATCACTGTCCAGATGAATGTAAAGTTGCTTTGAAGAGTCTATAATTTAAAAAAAAAAATTTAAACATAACTGAAAAAAGCACCAACATTTGGAGACGCTCCCTAACTTCAGGGACTTCCATATAAAATATTGTGCTGACATCCTTTTTCCCTGTCATTTGCCCATTTAGGATGTTTCTCATACTTATATTTCTATTACTTCTGTGGCAGCAGGAGGAAATATAAAGTACAAATACGCACACACACACACACACACACACACACACACACACGCTATTGTCTGGTGGCAAATAGTGTGCAAATGAAATTCACATTACTGTAGGTCACTGAATTCATTTCAGAAATGGCAATTGGTATAATCTCCCAAGGGACTTGTTGTGAGTAGTGGGCCACATTTACCCAGTTACCCTTACACCCCGGTGCAGATTAAGAAATACATTTACCCACTATCAACCCATCAGCTGCAGCCCATTTGTTCCCCTCAGATGATACGGATTGAACTGTTTCTGTCTGTAGTTAATTTTAACTGGGATGCACCCGGCTGTGAAAGCTGCATCAGAGGACAGGCCAAAAAGCTTTTTTTTTTTCCTGGAGAACAAGCATCCTCTCTCTTATCTTGTCTTTTTTTGTTTCATGAAATGCTCTCCTCTGGGCTAATTAAGAGCCGTTCTGGCTTTATCCGCTGTGATCTGAAACGGAGAGCTCAGTCACACAATTCAAAGTCAACCTTGATCTGCGGGCCGGCTATGTTTAAAACACATTAGAGAAGTTCTGCCAAGAATTAAGTTCTCCGCCGCACAGTTAAAGGCTCCAATTCCACGCGGTTATTTCCAGAGCTTAAATATTTATATAGAGCAGAAGTCATTAGACCGAAACAAGACTTTAGGTCCTCTTTGAGGAAGAAGAACAAGATCTGTCTAATATCATGCATTTATTCCTGCTAGTGTAACAAGGCAGAATTCTCAGTAAGAGTCTCTCTGCAGCTGGAAATGGACTCCAGCTGTCTCCTCCTCAGAACGACCTTGCGGAGAAGACTCTCCTTTTCTAACCCGGAGCTGTGTCGCCAGCTCAGCGCTGTCCCTCTCACACCTTGTCCCCGTTGTTGCTGATCTTATCGTTCTGCCTATCGGAGCACTAATGACCCCGGCAATCGTTGCTGACCTGTCGGGGGAAGTGCAGCTGCCAAAGAGAAAGGAGGAGAGTCCATTAAAAGATTAATGTAAGGAAGTGGACACTGTCCTCCCGGACCTGTGGAGCGCCGCAGCGGGAATGGGGAATTTGATTTATCGTCCTCCCCCCCCCTCCTCACATGCTGAATAGGCAGAGAAGGATGTCCGAGGTGAAACGGGTTACTTTGTGAGGAGCGACTGACTGCAGGTGTTTGTTTTCATTTGAAATAAAAAAAAAAAAAAAGAATTATGCTCTGATGTCAATTTATGATGCAGGATAGTTTTAAATCCCCGCAGCTTTCAAAAGGTCACATTTCATGAGTAATAATGTGAATATTTCCTGTTTGTCCTGGCGTGACTTTGCAGACGTTTTGCTTCGGAGTAAAATCAACTCCAAGGGTCTGACAGGCCAATTAACCCGTGTTTTAAAGAGAACGCGTCGCCCTATTTATCATTCAACACGCAGCAATTAAGCATCCTGTTACTTTGGCAACCTTTTTTTTTATGCTTAATATATCAAAGCGTAGAGTGGCATGCATGGGCACTGCAACCTGCCTCCATTACTCAAGCATATATCATAATGCTGACATTTGCGCAAGGGGGCAAAACAGGTTTCCTATTATATGCTTTTAGTAAAGATTTGCTGTCAAGCCTGTGGAGGCTTGTTTCTTCCACTGAGGGCCTGAACTTTTCTAATGGGCACAAACAATGACTTCTGCTGCACCGCATGGCTACAGAAAGATGAGGCTTACCGCTGAGAGGCAGACACAGGGAGAAAAAACTACTCTTTCCTCTTGATGGTGCAGGTTAGTGTCTGCTTATGTTGCATTCTTCACCGTGGGCTGTATGCAACAGGATTACATAAAGTGCAGGCCTACGTGCATAATCATACACTGTAAAAAAAAAAAAAAAAAAATGGACAGAACAAAACAGTAAAAGGACTGGCAGCAGAGTTTCCAGACGGATACCATAAAGTTACAGTAAATAACCATATTTACAGTATATTATTGTTGATAAATGTTCATTAAACAGTTGAATAACCGATATATTATGTAAAAAACATGAAAAACAACTTCCCTTAAGGTTAATCTCTGTTAATTTAGGGCCTTTAGAGAAAAACAACCGTTCACTAACACTCGCTCCTAAACGCAACCTATGTCCGAAGTAGGATTAGAACATAAGATCTTGTCGTTGCTAACGTTGCTAACCATTACGCCACTGGTCTGTTATAACACAATGAGCGTGAGGAGACTCTGATGCCTTTTAGTACCTTCTCAATGTGAATAAATGGAATTTATCATCATTGGCATTACACAAAAAAACCAAAAAACTTTATTAATTTACAATGTCCATAATTAGATTTTTTTTTTATTTATTTTTTTTACAGTGTACATTCAAACACACATCTCTTATATGGGCTCAAAATGTATTTGGCATTAACAGTTGCATCAACTTGACATCCCTAATAGAAGACGGCAGCCTCTAAGGGCTGAGTGAGGCTGACCCACTTCACATTCCTCCAACCTCATTCTCAACCTCCAGTCGATCGTATCCAGGTTAAATGTTAATTGGACGAAGTCCCAGGCCTCTTTTGTCTTAATGGCTGCTCCTCTCATGCTCTCTCTCTCTCTCTCTCTCTCTCTCTCTCTCACTGCTGTAATGGTAACACGTACTGTAGAGCTTGAGGAGAGATGGATGAGAGCGATTTCACAAACACAGCTGTAAAGACTCACCGGCCGCGTTCCTCAATGGATCATGACTGGCGTTGTGACCATTTGCAATGTTTGCACCATTAGCCAGTGATGACTTTGCATCCTCACCTGACTGAGATGAGGCTGTCACTGACGATGAATGGCCCACTGGAGCCAGTACCTGCTGGAATATTACAATATCAGCAACACCAGAGTGATGCTAATCATGCAAGAAAAAAAAAGTCAATTCTCAAGCATTTTGTCAGCATTTAAAAAATGCTGTGATGCTAACTGTTTAACAACAGCATTTAAGACATAATATGTAACATTTCTGCATTAAAACGTCTAAAAATAACTCGACCTTTTTTCATACATTTTGTTGAGTTGTGTTTTTACATTATCCTGAATATTTTCAACCACGTTTAAACCCAGAGAAATCCACAATTTTAATAATAAAGATTATAAATAGCCTATGTCACATACATGAAAATGTAAATTCTAAATGCTGGACTTTTCATTCAAGTGTGAAAAAATCCAATCACTTGTGAAAATGTCAGGTTCATTGTGTGACATTATTTTCTTTTCTCGTGTAAAACTTTTCGTTCACATTCAACAGCCAATCAGATTGTGATTTTTACTTGTCACACGTGAGTTTTTTTTAATGTAAGTAACTTCTGTTTGCCATTTGATGCTCTGCAGGTATACTGTGGCCTCATCAGAACTTTTCTGTCTGAAAACTCCTGCCTTGTTCTGGAAACAATGATGCTGAGCACAGTGAGACTGAACCAAAGCAATGAAGTAGTATATAATAGCCATGAAGTCCCAGAAGGCAGAATAGTTGCCTATACTGATGTAAAGAGGGAGAATTATTTATCTAAAGTTAAAATATTGAGCAGTGACATTACAAATTAGTTAGTTTAGATAGCTCTGAATGCCGTATCATATAAGAAACAACCTTTACAAACCTGGAAATGATCATAGCGACTGCTCTTAATGTAATTTGCTGCAGTAGTCTGATCAGTTCAAACAGAGCAAGACTGACATTAATCACTTTTAATGCACATTGCTTACATTTGCTTCCTCTTGCCCTGGAGAGACATCCTTCACATAATATTCAAATGGAGTCAGAAGGGTCATCCCATTACACAGAAATGAAAATTACCAGCACAAATGTCACCTTCCTTTGTCTCCCATCTCAAACAGGCTGACGGACACAAACCGACACCTGAGGGCTGAAGTCACAGTGTCAGCAAAAAAAAAAGTACGAGAGGAAAAAAAAAAAGAAAGGGTTGTTTCCTTCATTTCATGAAATGTATGTAATATTTTCGCACAAAATTATCTTTGCACCAGCTACTCTGGGTCAGAGCAGACAGCTGCTAAAGCCTCCCTGTTCTTTTTTCTTACATATTTCCTCAGAGTTATGTTCTTAGGTATTTATAGCTCTTTTCTGACCCATCAGCCAGAATGGTGAGCAGCTGCAGGAGAGAATGTCAGACATCACAATTTGATCTCATAAAAAAAGAAAAAAAAATCCTGCCTCTAAAATAGATCTGAACAACGACATCAAAATGACAGAAATAACTCCAACGATTTAAGGTGATAAGATTCAAAAACATCACATGAAAAATACTTTCTTGTTGTGAGAATTAAAGCTTTCAGGTCTGGTCACTCCAAGAACACAACTGTGTGTTAATTAGCCTTTAAAGGCTATAATGAGTTGGCTCCAAAGTTAAGGTTAAAGAGTCACTTTAGCTAATTTACCGTTTTGTTGTTAAGAACCTGGTCGCTTGATACGAGGGCTGTGATCAATCCTCAGCCTCTTGACTCATTTCAGGAATAACGAACCACATTTTCCTCACGTAAACACAAAGAACAAAGGTCTAAACATTAAACTATTTATTGCCCTGCTTACAGAATCACAACATATTCACAATTTTTATATCAAAAAGAATCCTTAAATGTCACGTTGACAGTAAAACTCACTGAGGGGGGAAAAAAAACAACCCAGAAAGTGCTGCAGAGAGAAAAGTTGGCTGTGAGATCAGAAGGGCAGACAGAGAAAAAGAGGAGTGGGTAGAGAGCAGAGTAAAAAAAAAAAGAAGACATGGGGTCAAGGACTCGTTTTGGAGTGTGGTCAAACGCGCTAAAAGCTTTACGCTTTAACAGGATTGTTAGGAGAGAAACCTCAAAAACTCAGTGTTGCTCAGAGCATCATCATCGGTTGGCGGGGCATTTTTATATGCAGCTGGGGTAATTAAATCGGTGATAATGCTCTGGAATCAATACCAGCCCAGCGACATAAAGCATTACCGCCGAACCACTACGGGTGTGAGCGTCTCTGCGATTGTAGGTGTGAGGAAAGGGAGCATGGGAGGCGTGAAGGGAGGGTCGGAATTGGCAGCACAAATTTGCGAGAAATTTTTTTATTATGACGGACGAGATGGGTTATTGGAATCCAGGCTGGGCTCTCAGACTGGAGATACCATTACAGGACACGGCTGCTTTAAATCTGGGTCACCTATCGACTTAACCTCACATTGGGCATCAGCAGGGCCTCATTACCGCGTAATTATGCCTGGAATAAATAGGGCACTTGGCTTGTGGCACTGCACCACATAGTGGCTGGTATAATGGACAGTGTGGAATCCATTTGTTCCTTTCTGTTCTTTCCTAATCCCTCCTCTCAACCTCTATTAACTCTCTACATTTTTCATTCCTTCCTCTGAGCCCCCTTTCTACCCTCTGGTTTTCAAGCCATCATTGTTTCTCTCCTTTTTTATTTTTGTGTCCCGCTTTATCTTACTCCCGGCTATCCTTGAGCAGAAGGAAGGGGGGGGAGACAGGAGGGAAGGTCTCTGAAGAGATGCACCATTAAAAAAAAAAAAAAGGACTTGTTTGCAAAAGACTATAATGCAGAGATGAGAGATTAAATTAAAGGCAATCAGCACAATGTGACTTGAACCACAGCAGCCCAATTAGGAAGCATGAATATTCTCTCTACACCGAAAACCCGAAGCCTCCTTATCGTGGAGGTTTGTAGATATTTTGGGTGGCCATTTGTCTCCATAACGCCTGTTCAAACCAGATCTGAGTGCAGCACATTATTGCCTACAGAGGCTGTGCTTCTGGCGCTTTGGCCACACAGCAGCTCAGACAGAAACAAAACAACAACAAAAAAAGACCTAATGCGCCCTAAGCTACGAGCAGAGTGAGCTCACACTTGTGTGCGACTGTGTCCTTCTTTTGTGTGTGTCTTCCTGTGAAGTGACCGGCTCAGTAATTGGTCCTGGAGGCTTTTACCTGACGGCGTTGACTGGCCATGTCAGTGACTTCACTTCTTCTTTTTTGTCCTCTCCGCCTCCAAATGGCCTCATTGGCCATTTAGAGCTCATTACCAATACTTTTATTAACCGTTAAAACTGTCATGGAATTGGAAAAAAAAAAGGAGAGTACATTTTTTTGTCATTAATTAAAAGCCAGACTTTTGTTAGTGGAAGTGCTCGAGCTATTTTCATGCACATCACAAAGGGAACAGACGCTCGCTCTTTTTTGCCTTCATTAGAATGAATTCTGTACAACTTGGCTTTTATTAAAAACAACAGGGGTTCCAGTCGCCGCTTCTGCTTTCATTGTTGCTAATCTTTGCTAATTAATATGAAGAGTTCCTGATAAAAAATAATAGAACTGTCAGAGAAAACAGTCTCTTAAGCTTGTATGAATTCAGTGCAGCTGTTTGAACAGCATGTACAAGGGCTATTCAATAATTAAATACTTCTGTGTCAGTGTGAGAATGTCTTCTAAAGTGTAGGGAAGTTTTTAAAGTGTTCAATGTAGTTGAATCGTCTCTAGTGAATTATATATATATATATATATATATATATATATATATAGAGAGAGAGAGAGAGAGAGAGAGAGAGAGAGAGATACATTCATTGATAAGGTTCACAGGGGTCATCAGCCACCACCACCAACAATGTCTGGACTCCAAGGGGGCATATATATCTTGCTGCTCCTCACGATATCAGGATAGACACCCTTCGATCTCCCTGAAGAGTCTAAGCAACTAAGACTTTCTGACACCAAAGACTTTCTGACACCAAAGACTTTCCGACATACTAATTATCACATATCATTTGATGTAATAATCAATCTACTTTACTTCAACCACGAGTCTCTCCTGAGTGAAATAGTATTACAGAGATATAAGAGTGCATTTGCAGCATACTATTGTGTTCTAGTGAGTATTTTGTGGCACCTGGATGGTTTGTATAGGATTGATTTCAAAGAATCTACAATGCGCCTGTTCATCATAACGTAGGAACATGTCTCCTGAGTTTTTGGATAACAATGAAGGTTTATGGCACAGACAAATTCCCTCCTTTCCATCCTCTGCTCAGAGCATTAGTATGTAGGAGTATCAATTACTACACACCACACAAACAGCACAACCTGCACAAACTCTACCACTCACTTTCTTCCTCTCTTGAATCTAAGCCCGATATTGTTGCACTCACAGACTGCGACCTCTGACACCCCCGCCCGCCACATCTCCTCCCTCCCTGGGGAGCATCTTGGCTCGGCTTCTCTTCGTGGAACATGCTCCTCCACATCCCAATGACAGGCCCCATAAACCACCGTCGAACAAGATAGCCCACCGCTCTGCTCGCTGGAAGGCCTCTGGGATTGCCATCAGAGAACGAACAAGGGGACAAGTCGGGTCTTGTGTTGATCAATAATGTACTCTCTCGGCCATCATGCTATCTGTCACCTCCATTTCTGAGAAAACAACAGAATAAATAGCGGAGCCGGGATTTGTTGCTTCCAATGATGGATAATGGGTGATACCATCGCCTTGGCAACTGTTCTGCAGCGTAGACACACCATAAGGGTCTCCAGCACTGGCTATTCTTACTCTAAGCCCGACTGTCTATTCTGTTATTGGCAGACTGTCACTGCAAACATCCTCTTGTAGCTCAAGCTGACAATAGAGAGAATGAAATGCTTCATTTCTCCCACAGAACCTTTTTATATTTGTGCACAAACATGACAAAAAGCCATGTACAGAGCATTCCATGCAATGCCACCGTCAACATCAGCAAAGGGAAGAAGCTAAATTAATATCTGAGGCTTTGACTGGATGGATGGAATGAGTACTTTTCACATTCAGGAGGATTTGTGCTGCTTTTCTCTGCACGAATCATTGCGTCCCTGCATCCACCGTCTACTTAACAAGTGACACCTGCAACCACACGGATAGACGTTTCATCTGCTTTTAGAGCACAGTAGGCCTCATATATCTATATTAAAAGTCTTTAAGACCTGAATGCTGTTTTTTTTTAAGTTACACCACTCTCAAGCGGTACCTAGTGGAGATAATACATTTGATTATAGTGAAAAGCCTGGAGAAAGGCCATCCAAAAGCACACATCTAAAAATAAATTCCTAGTTGTAGCGCAATCACCTCTTCTATCCTGCCTTCTTGCCTTTAGTGGTGTTGATTGAGTGCAAACAACCGGCGCTAAATGTTACTACAAAGACAGCACAACCAAAAGACATAATGTCAAACAGCACTACATATAGAACAAATCAAAACGGGCCAAAGCAGAACATTTAGCCTCCTGTGGCTTCGCCTGCCTCCGAGAAATCAGTCACAGCCGACTACGGTAATGCTTGAGGGACTACCTGCTGTCTGCTGGAGATGAGCACTCAGACTTTCTAATATGGGTTCAGTGTGTTCTGGGTGGCTCTACCAGAAATGAGCATGCCTGTTGAACAGAAAAGAGCAGACCGGAACAGCTGTTTTAGAGCGAACAGAAAAAAACGAACCCGCTGACCAAGAGGGAAGAACGCTAATGAGTCTAATACAGAGTAATCCTTCAAAGACACAACAAGGAACAGAGTGGTGGTTGTTGTGAACATTAATCTATCATACCAGATAAGAATACTGGTTGGCAGTCTGGGACACAAGATAAAAAGTACAAAATGTTCCGTGTACATACAAAATAACGAAGATGACAATAAACAAAAGCCATCTCTCCAATGCTAAATTTCATGTGCATGTGCAGATTAATTAGGGTTATGGTACTTGGACCTTGGTACTGCAATTCTCTAGCCTCAGAGGGTTCAGAACTCAAAGTGAAGCAGATGGCTGGTGCGGTCTAAGATAGAGCTGACCTTATAGATGACCTGCTGGTCAAAGATATGCATCATGGGGCCTCTGTGGGACACCTGTCACCTTACCAGCCACCTTCACAATATAGTTCAGGTGTTTTTTGTGTCTGATTTTTTATGTTAAGGGCCATTTCTGCTCTACGTTGAAGACGGATACGGATACGGATACGGACGAAGCATTTCGTACGCATTTGGGTACGTTTTCAGAGAGTTTACGAATACGGACGAAACGAAGATACCACCGGAAATGGTTGAGGGCAGTGTAGCTACAGTGTAGCGACAATTTACGTACAATGTACGGAAGTATGTCGGCATTGGCGGGTAGATGGTTTACGGGTGAACGTATCCGTTTACGTACGTAGAGGAGCATAAATGGGCCTTTATTCTTGAAAGTAAAAAAAAAAGGCTTTAAATAAGAAAGTATTTTTAGTCAATATTCTCTCAATAAGAAAAGGGAGATGATTTTAAATTTCAGTTCAGTTCCCCACGTTTAAACCACAGATCCCCCCCCTGAAAATAAGAGCAGTGTAACACTCCCTTTCTATGGCCGGTGCAGAAATGGCCTTCCTCTGTTAGGAGAGATATATGAGATGGGAGATACAAAGCCAAGGCTGTTAATAAAAATCATCCATTTTTGTCAGAGATGGCCGGGGAAAATTTGCAGCAGTATCAATAGACAGTTTTTTTTTTCTTGGTCTCACCCTACCTCCATCTTCTCCTCTTTTCTTTTTATCTTTCTCTCCTTTCACATCAAAAGCATACATCAGCACAGAGAGAGAGAGAGAGAGAGAGAGAGAGAGGGAGGAGGGGAGAAGGAGCGAGCATCACCTCGACTGTCACTGATACCTCCTAAATCATTTCGCCTCTGAAGGCTGACCTCACCGCCGTACACTTTTGGGCTATCAAGTGGAACTGAAAGTCACAATTATCACAAGGTAAGGGATGACTACTAGACGGCCATTTATTTCTCCATTTCTCCTTGATGGAAGTGCGTAGGTGTGATTGAATTCTCCCCCTCTGCCTACACTTGGGCATTTAAGACCACTGTGGGAGAATTAAGTTCACTCTCCAAACCCCCGCACCGTGCATTCCTCAAAGCAGATTATTGTTATTTCCTCACATCCCGGATAGAGGTTCATAGTCAATATGCTGCTATATGAAGAAAAATGTTGCAGCAGCAGTCGAGCTGCCCCCACAGTTTCACATAATGCACCACTATTCTTGACAGTTTTCGAATCAGCCCCTGTAAATGTTGAGCCGTCTGTAGCCAGGATACTGGGGGGTAAATATGATAAGAGAATGCATAAACACATCAGTCATAGTGGGTTTTTTTTTTTTTTTTTTTTTTTTTGGCGGAGGTTGCTGATACACCCTTGTAGGTGGGATTGTCATGCCCGGGGATGATGGTGCGACTCCTCTCCAGGAGAGCATGACACAGGATTACCAGCATATCAGCACACATGCAAACCGCAACCTTTTATTTAAGGAGAACAACTTGTCAAAAATAATACGGCTGCTGACTTTCACCTTTTTATGTGATTTTATTTTTGCTTGACGTGACACTCGCTCTGATATGGAGAAAATAAATTAAATCACCGAAGTCGACTTCCTGCAGCAACAAGTATCAGCATTAGAGGCTTTGCTTTTCCCTGCATGCTCAAGTGACTGGCTGCTGCAATTTCCCTCCCGACGCCGGTCACCCTCCGCTTGTCAACCGGCTCCCATCATCCAGCACAGCCCTGCAGCTCTGTAGCTGTGAGCAGCTCACCCAAACACCAGGAGGAGCCTGATAACATGGCCATGAGTTAAGTGCACAGGCCACTGCACATATGCACCTTGATTCCCACATAGGAAACACAAGGCAGGAGGAGCCTTTATTGTTTTTTTTCATGATTCAAATATGGATAAACTACAAAGATGCATCCCCTCCCACCTGCTGCATCTTTTTCAAAGGACCCCGTCTCCTTTCTTCTCTTCCTCCACCCTCCTCTCCATCTCCTGCTTCCTTCATCAGTGTCACCAATTGCTTTTTTTTTCCCTGCCCGCTTTTTTAAATTAGTCCCTATCCCCGTCTTCGCCTCGTGTTATTTTCATAGAAGGCGGTCCAAATTGGAACGCATGTTAATTCGAATGTGGCATCGCTCACAGGAGAGGGTTCGACGAAAAGCAATTGGAGCCCAGGAAAAAAGGGTGGACACATCTGGCACAGAGGCTCCAAATGTGTCTCCTGACGGGGCTGAACTAGAGAAAACACATATAATGTTCCATCTCACTTAGCCAGAGCGTCACGGCACTCTGGATTAGATTATTAGATTAGATTATATATGATAACATGGCCAGTTGCGATATATACCTGCTCCTAAAGTACATGTGCGTCTGAGTTTAAGCAACAATAAACCTTTTTTTTTTTTACAATATATTTGTGCATAGTGATTATTTAAAAAGCCTGTGATTTTTTTTTATCGATTTTTTTTATATGTGCACAGGTCTTCAAATTCACAGTCTTATTTATTATGCATGGCAGACAGAAAAGCTCTGATAGAGATGTGATTAATTTGGAAAGGGCTCACATGCACACATTGGTGAGGTTGACACAAATACATGACATGTGCGCACAAGCAAGCACGGCTGTTCCTCGGTTACAACCATATTGATGAACATCTACATCCAATATGTTGCTCCATTGATTCTTCATTATTCCAATTCCCAGGACTATTTTACTGCGGCACAACATCAAGATATACACAGTTAATTTGTGCTTTCTATTTAAACCGAGTCATTAAAAGCATGCTGCACAACAATTTATAATTAAACTACGAGCACGAGTGAGAGGTGAAAGTCTCATTAGTATTGGTGCCACGTACTGTTTATTTCCACGACTAATTTGAACAGACCTTAGCCGCCAATGCGATGATTTATATACTTGCATTTATATACATATGTGTTCATGGTTGAGTGTTTTTAGAGACAGTGACAACACAGTGACAAACTGCATTTCTTTAACTGAATAATAGGTGATAACATCATGGTCAATAAAATGTGTATGAAAGCATGAAAGCTGGATATTACTCACTTTATCATATGCTAATGCGGCCCGTCTTTAGCCCTTTTAGAGGCTGTAATTCTTTGATTTATGTTCAAATTCCTTTAAAGTTGCTTATTAGGAAATGCTAGCATAGTACACTTAACTCAGTGGGTGAAAAACATTTTTTTCTAAACATCAGCATATTAGCATTTTCATTGTGAGCGTGTTAGCCTGATGATGGACATTTAGCTGAAGGAACTGTCGAGACTGGATTTATTATTAGTAATTATCTCCGACTTGATAAAACCCTGATTTTCTGTGCCATCAAAGTCACATTTGCAGATGCATGTTTTCTGTTTCAGTATCAGCCCCTCATCGATATCAGCATCGAGTGTGCACTTTAACAGGCGCAGATCTGTGCAGTGATAATGAGACACGATTGATTAGCTTTGCTTCTTAAACGAGTCCCTCACACGGAAATTGAAATAACACACAGTCAAACCATGCAGACATGATTAATGGTGTTTTCAGATTGGAATCTAGTGGTATTTACATAATCAGCAGGTGAGAATTAGCATTTCTTATTGTGTGAACAGCAGCCCTGCACTTCTGTCAGCCTGATTGTGTTGCATCGTAAAGTCTTGATTCCACACAGGCTTGGTGATGATTGGACATATAATTAATAGACTTTGGTAAAACATTATAATTAACCATAATTAATATGTATTTATGTAATCAGGCTGCGCGGTATGCAGTGGTTAGCGCTGTCGCCTGACATAAAAGAGGGTTGTAACAAGACATGGGGCCTTTCTGTGAGGAGTTTACATATTGCTTTATCAAATATTAACCATATAAGTCCTGGGAAGGCAGAGGGGATGTTTACAGGTTGTTTTAGAACACAAGTAAATATGCATCCCTCATAAATTAAAAAAACAAACAATCAGAACTATTTTAACAGCGTAACAACATGTGAACTTGCATCAATGAAACCTCACACAGAAATGTTTGAAAATGGCTCCAGCTCAGTCTGTGGTCCAGTTAACACACGAGCCACACACACACACACACACACACACACACACACACACACACACACACACACACACACATACTCACCCACAGTGAGAAGTTAGCCCTACCAAAGCTACAGCACGTCCTGTTTGTTCCAACACAAAAAGGTCACTGCATGATTTATGCACCTGTTTTGTGCGTTAGATGGGAACTTGTGCTTGGGGGCACCTGACCGATTGAAACATGAAATATGAAAATGAAATTCTCTTCAGGAATTGATTTACAAGGTTGAGTAGATATTACGCTGCCCAATCAGGAGCAGCTGGATAAAGGTATACTTTGTGTGTGTGTGTATGTGTGTGTATCATGTGTGTATCATGACCGTTTGTAGCATGTGTGTTCCATGCAATTGAACCCGCGTACAATGTCCCATCATGTTAAGGAAGATGCTAGGATCAGTGTGTAAGCCAACATTTGTGTGTGTGATTTCTGGATGTGTTTGTGGCCACTAGTGGATGGTTATGAGGGATGGAAGTAACAAAAATGAAATGATAAAACTGGAGGTGATGAAAATGCATGTGAATTGAAAAATGGAGTGATATGTTGTCATTCGATTTGATAAATTCATTGACATTTTATTTCATTTTGTTGTTTGCAACACCCAACAAAATCATTTTATCGTTTACAATGTGCAATTTTTGTTACTTCCAACCTGAAAAAAAGAGAAATTTTGTCACTTCCAGCCTCACCGCTTTTTTAAATTCCACCCCTCATAGATGGTGACATCAGTTTATTCATATTTTTACTCCGTTCCTCCATCTGATGCCAGAGTATGTCTCGACATGACAGAGCACAATGTTGGAGACATGTATTCTTTAACATGGCAGCTGACGGGGAAGAGACACAGATGGGTTTTGACTTCCTAATGCTTCTGGATTGCCTTGGTTGATGTTATTCTAGTCGACAAGCTGTTCCGTATCTGCTGTAATCACACTTCACCTGCGTGCTCTTTTTCATAAAAACTCGAATTTGCTTGTCAATGATTAATTAATTCAATTTACTGGTGGCCTACATTTAGAAAACGGGGGAAATTGGTGGGATTCCCAAATGACTTTGTGCTTCCCTGTGAAACTTCGACTGGAACAAAACAGTAGATGAGCACATTTTGAAAACTTTAATAAAATATGAGGAGTGTTTTATTTACCATATCCTCTCCTGTGATCTGTGTGGTATCTTTTAGTGTCCTGTTAGATACACCGAGCTCACTTCAGGCTCATGCAAACAGAAATCGACATCCACATGCATTACTGCTCCTGCACAGCATGTTCTACAAAAACACATAGCATGTTTTCTCATGCATTTATTTAGCAGCCGCACTTGCATGGACTAAATTAATGGATCCATTGAAAGTTAGTGATTTAAAATTAAATAAAACAAATGACTCCTGCACTCCAGAGCTTTTAATTAAGAGAACGAGGCAGTGCATTTGAGATAATACATTCACGCCAAAAGGTAAATAGATGGTACGTATTTGCACGAGCTTGTTTAGCATGAGAGCTGTGTTGGATACATTACTGCATTAAATCAAACCCAATTACTGCCAGCTCGTTGCCCCGTGCCCCAAGAGGTGTCTGACGCAAACGCAGAAGAGCACAATCCTTCAGTGGTTCTGAGATGAGAGGAAAGATCATATAATATGCAAATGATAACTGGTTGGGACAGATGTTTATTGCAGAATGCATGGACTTAAACATAATTCTCATTCAATTAAGACATCTTCAAGAGGCACAGTAACAGCTTCCCTGTCACAGCGTCTCAGTGCGTTTTGCTCTTGGGTTTGCCGTTGCGTTGCTCAGGAATTGCTCAAGTGTGGCCCAGAGTGCTGATGTTGTTTTTATGTGCTGTTGGTGCTTTTTGTCACTTTCGAGGGTGAACCAACACACACTGTGATATCCGCTCCAGCACTTAGATGCACTATGTTTCGCTGATGGAGGAGGCTTTTTGGGGACGGCACCACTGGGATTGGGTCTGAGAAGTAACCGCTGAAATGGAACGATATATGAGTATGTGTGTGCAGCAGCAGCAGCAGCAGAGTATGTTTAAAAAAGAAAGTGGGGCTGCACTGAATGACAGATGAATGGACAAGAAAAGCACACAAAGGCAGAGGCAATATTTAGAGAGCGAAAGGGCTGGAAACAAAGAAAGGGAGTGTGGGGAAAAAAGAGGTGGGTGTCAGCTAAACGACGGCTGAGCGGAGGGCCGTGTCAACACCTCTGTCTGCTGAGACAAACTGGAGATGTCTGTCGGGTCAATTAGTACTACTGTGCTTACATTTTCCACCTGCCTTCCTTTGTAAGTGTTTTTGTCTGCAGTCATGACTCTCCTGTATGTTCTGTCACACTTCAAACATTACACATATACCCTTGGCATGAACCACAAGTTCTTAAAGTGCCGTTGTCACAGCTCCCATATTGTGTGATATTAGCCATGCTAGCTCCTTAGTTCTAGCTCTAGCCTCTCAGATGGTCAGCTGATCCACCACTTATGGTCTTGGACTGATATCTTTATTCTTTTAATTTAATGGATTAGCATAAATTTTGGTACAGACATGCATGTAGCCTAGAAAATGCAACCACAATGACTTTGCCTCTAGCAACAAGCAGTTTAACCTCTAACTTTGACAAATACTTAATCAGCCTCACCCCTAATTCATGTTTAGTGCTGATTAGCAAATACTGGCATGCTAACCTGCTAGATTACGGTGGTGGCTATGGTAAGCTGTACCTGATACACAGAAAAAATAAAAGCATAAAAATTATAATACATATAAAATTCCCATCTAATTTCATTACATAAATTAAATTAAAAGGCTCACATTTAACACATCATGTTGAGTCAATGTAAAAAAATTAAGTCTGATTACAGGAGACCGAAAAACAAACAAACATAAACAAATCTGAGGGCATATAGTTTCAAGGAGTAGGATGTAACATTAGTATTAACCTTGGAAAACATACGATGAATATTTTACCAAGGGCAAAAGCATTGCTTTGAACATGAAGCCCTTTAAATGGCATCCTTAATGTGTCATATCAGGAAAATATTAAGGTATCGAACATAGGACCCTGGGGAACATCGAACCACGGGAACATACTGTAGATATGCTCCTGGGATGAAAAAAATGCAACAAATAATATGCAAATGAAGAAAGCTATAGGCTAATGCACATGACCCACACATCCAACACAATCCAGCAGCTCATGAGGTAATGGGTTTACCACAAGAATCATATATCAGTGAGTAAACTCAGCAGGAATCTATCTAATCAACAGCAGGTCTTTGCCCGTGTTCATTTATATTCTATAGTTTTATTGATCCCGTATATGTGCGAGTTGCTGAATAATACCGGATTCGAGCAAATATGACCATCCCCAAAGGTCCACTTATGTGCGATTCAGATTCTAAGGTTGTCCAGCGATGACACGTCTCGTCATGTGAGATGAGGAAGAAGCCGATATGCATTGAAGTATGTAAATGTCAATCAACGGCTCGGTTTAAGCATTTTACGCTAGAAATCTGCGTATCCATCACGAAACAAATTAATGATCCCGTTGTCAAGCCAAGATAATTGATGTGTTGACATTTGACGAATATAATTCTTTATTTATCTTTGCTTTCTTTCTTTATCTTTATTTATGGCAGGGGTCAGATCTGAAACGATGAGCAGTGAAATGACTAGAGTCATCTTTTATGCGACATCTGCCCTTTTTTTTTTAGCACTGACTGTCAAAAATTTGATATTGCTCTTGGATTCCATTGATCGCTCGACTGTTCTACTCTCCTAAAATGCAAAATTAAAATGGTTAAAGAATAATCTATAACCAAAGTAACATTTACCCCCAATGCAATGGTATATGAAGATCTGTGTCCATTTGTCTTCTGGGTCCAGTGGACTCCTTTAAGGCCTTACCAGCCTTCACTGAGCCAATAAATCACCGTCACACTCCTCAAATGGTGTGATCGCCTGTCACAGCCCTTCACATCAGTTTGCTTTATTGGATGTGGCTCACGCCTCCAGATATTTATATCTTTTTTCAGCCATGTACTGTAACAAAACAAAAAAAGAAAGGGGGGGAGCAGCGAGGGAGAAAGAGAAGGCAGGAAAAAGCTCGGCAGCCGACTAGGCAAGTAATGGTGTGGAATACAGAGGAGGGATGTGTGGAGCTTTGGCTGGGGACACCCTCTAGATCCATCTTCCCCTGCTTAAAGCCCCAGTGCCTGGGTAATAGCTGCACGGCGGGTGCTTTCAGAGGTTGCGGCACCGGAGATGAGGGATCTGGGAGTGTAGAGGCCAAACTGAGAGGTGATTTCCACAACAGAAGCCTCTTCATTTTGGGAGAGGAGGAAGTGTTGGGATTGCCGCCGCTGCTGCTGCTAGAACCTGGAGGAAGGCAAACAAATTGCTCCCCACAGGAACAGGGCACAGGCAACAAACTGGATCCGACATGATATACCTCTAGTGTTACCTGCTTTATTACATCTGTGTTCTTTTCAGCAAATGAAACATTAAATTCATCAACTGATCCATTTAACTTTCTATTATTGCATTTCCATAGATTCGTATTTATCCTTAGGATAGAGAAAGAAACAAATACACCATTAAAAGATAAATAAAAGATAAATTGTCACCAACAAAATCTTCTGCAGCTCTGCACCCACTCACTTTATTGAGGTCACTACACTGACTAGAATAAATGGAGTCCCAGGAACATGCTAAATGATACAGCCCAACCAGTTGGCAGAAATATCTTATGCATGAAAAATCACTTGTTTCTCTGCTTCAGGTTTAAAGGCAACAGATCTGAGCAGGAAAAACAACCATGACAAAATGTTTGTGATTCACTGTGACAGAAGCATGGGTTCTACATTAGTCAGAGGTGGTACACTGGAAGAAGACAAGACCCAAACAAAGCGGTCATCTTGCATTGTGAGCAGAGAAGTTAAAGCCGTGAGTGGAACAAATCCGATGCCGGGCTTTCTCTCCTTTCCCCGATTGTTGCTGCGAAGCTGTTGTGGCTTCATCCTAATAAATGGTAAATCATATCTTCAGCTTTTCAACAGCATGATATGGTCTTCCTCCCACTGTTTCCTGCCCTCTAAGCACTCGAGAGAGTTTCAGCCCATTTACCGGAATCAACTGGAGCCATCTTTAATTTGTTAAAGGCTCTTTTGCGCCCTCTCCGAGTTTGGAGGAAGGTGATTGAATTTAGCTCATTCTTCCTTTTGATTTCTCATGTTACCTAAAGGGATTTGGGGAAGAAATAAATTCTCCGAAAAAGGCCTTTTTCAATTCCTTGCAATGGCTGTGCATGAAAAGGAAAACCAAAATGAGGGGGAAGAGTGAAGCCGACAGAAAGATGCCTCTCTTTTGAATTGGCTTCTCTCTTTCTAAGCATGTTGGAGAGATTTGTAGTATGGAGCTGTTCTTGGATGTCCTGTTCCTTCTCTGTAGGCGGCGGCAGGGACAGCCTGAAGACCCTGATAAGAGGGGCAGTGACCTGGCCACTGCTGCCGGCCTGCCAACCAGAGAGCGTTGAGGATAAAGGCCGAAACACTCGGTGAAGGTTGGGCCCCTCCTGATGACCTCGTCCCGGACCAACGCATTCAGAGGATGCAACCAGCTCCGACAAGGCCGCCAATCCTGAAATTGTCTTAGGTTTTTTTTAAGATTTAGATCTGAGTTCATGTCTGCTCCCAGATTCCCCGCCTGGTTTGCTGGTTTTTAACCGTACCGACATGACTATGAGTTAGAAGTTTGAGTCAACTGCACGCTTAGTTACATTTGGTACTGTGTCTATGTTGGTTTAAGTGGTTTGTATAACAGCTAGCTTCAATGCTGATACAACAGATTGTGAGCAGTCACCCTTGTCCGGCCTGCTGCTGCTCCTCTCAGGGGTTAGTCCTCCTCCAGAGGCGCTCCTCACACAGGCTGCCTCTCTGCTGCTTTGGCTGATTAAATCACTGAACTGCACTTCTCTTCCTTCACCCTCTCTTCCTTCTCTCATGTTGTCTGCATTTGGGGGCATCCCTTGACCTTTTCTCTCTCTCTCTCTCTCTCTCTCTCTCTCTCTCTCTCTCTCTCTCTCTCTCTCTCTCTCTCTCTCTCTATATATATATACACAGTACCAGTCAATAGTTTGGACATACCTTCCCATCCAATTGAATGGGAAACTGTGTCCAAATTTTTTGACTGGTATATATATACAGTATATATGTATACTTTTTAAAAAAAAATTATTTAGGCTCATCCAGTGTGTGAGATTTGCCTCAGCTGAGGATTTCTTTTGTTATAACTTCAAACACTGTTCATGTGTATATGATACTGGAAAGTTAGATATTTTGGGATTTTTTTGTAAATTGAAGCTTACTCAGATATGCAATTAACATAGATACCTTAGCTGACTTCTTTTTAACTGTCTGTAATCCATGAAATTCACCTGTGGCGGGGGATCCTGATTACTTCATGCTTGTTTTAACATTATTTTACAGTAGGCACTGGGGTACGGTTTACACAGTATTACTTATTGCTCCCCTTGGATTGCCTACCCCCCCTATAAAAGTACATCTAAACACATTTGACCCCCCTCTGACTTAAACATGCATCTGTGCTCATTTTCAGGGTAAAACATTTAATATCTTGTAACTCATAACCCAACAGATAGAGCGCTGAACATTTAGCTGTCTTTAATTGATGTTGATGCACCAGAGGGACATTTTAAGTTAAATTAGCCCACTGAAAACTAGAATTAGAATTCCAAACTGTGAAACTCACTGTAAGAATCTGCGTGAGCCTTGGGCCTCCTTTTAAATGTGTGAAATGAATATTATATCAAGGCATAAAATAGACTTATTAGAGCAATAGGAAATTGTAGTAGTAATAAATTTAAAGATACACCAATTTCAAAGAGATTCATGTTTTCTGTGATGAGTGAAATGCACCAGAACATAGAGCAGAAGTGTTGAGAATAAAGACGACATACAGAATAAACTCTCCAAAAGAGGCCAGCTGTTCGTTTCTGATCCGCCGCAGCATTTTTCACATGCTTCTCAAGAAACTGTTGACGCGTTCTAAATTAAGCTGACCGCTCCTTCCCTTCTTGTGAAGTAATACTTCATTAGGTTTGATTGTTCATCCACGCCACGAATACAAAGGGTTATTTTTCTGAGAAGTAACAAAAGGACCTCTTTCGCCCGAGAACCGCCGAAGATGAAAAGAGTCGAGCCTTTGACAAATTAATGATTTAGTATGGATCGAATCAACAGTGCATGTGCGCTCGCCGAGTACGTGAAATTCAATTATGAGCAAAAAGATGTGCAATCATGGAGAAATGCATTATGGACTTTTTTTTTAAGGCATTTTTAAAGATTCCATCAGTTTATGTTGCAGATCAGCTGATCCACATTTCATCGTGCGGCGCTTTTTACATTAACATAACATTTTAAACATAAAATGGTGCTGAGAGGATGATTCCTGAAGAACTTTCCTTCGGCACCATTATGAGGTTTACATCTGTGGATTTTAGAGAAACATGAGGACAACAATTGGATGGATGGCCTTTTCCTGGTTAAATAAAGTTCAAATCTAATTTTCGGCTGTGGGAGGGCACTGCTGCGATGTGTCCTCTCCTGAGTCTGGCTGTGGCATTTTCAACCAACTGTAGTTTATTTAGGTTTTGTCGCTAAACATCAGTATGTCAACATCCTTGCAGAGCATTGCTGTGCCTGCGTACAGCTTCACATACTCCTGTCATAAATGTCTGTGCATGCACGCTTACTCATGCTCATGCAGTACATCCATGTTTACGTCTGCAGGCGTGTCACGTCTTCTGTCTTCGCTAGGCGCATGTGAATATTTAAAATATCTCCGGCTTCATTTTGCAGACCTGGTGCGACCAGTGGAGGGGAGGAGGGGGGAGGAGATGTTCCTCTGTTTGAAAGGGATGGAAGGCTTTCTGGAAACAGTATATCTTCCAGATTGCCACACTGCTGGGCATTTAATCAGCTTGTGTCTCGAAATGCAGAGAAACTGCAAAGGCTGCTGCTTCCCGTACATCCCATCCCATCAGCTGCTGCACTCCTATGAATATAGTCAAAGGCTTGATGTATGTGTTTGATAGGGAAGAGCAGTGTTAGTGTGAATGGAGCTGACACCTCTCTGAATGGGTCGTGGCTGTGTCGCTGTATGTCTTCTGCCAGGTGACGTTTAAGGCTTATATAAGACCTGTAAAAAGGACGTATTGATTGCAACCACTGACACTATGTGCACAGTGATTGCCTATATTTCACCTGACATTATGGTCGCCGTGTGTCGTAGCTGTTTGCAGCAGTCTGGCTTTGAGTGACACTGGCACTGTGTGCTGACACACAGGCTCCGGGCAGATGGACACAGGCAGACTGACAGAGCGACAGAGGGGAGAGGAGAGGAAGCAGCCAAGGGTAAATCAGCACCATGGACAGCGACCATCCCACATCTATCCAGGCAACATTTGTTTGCTTTTATCTCCAGGAGATTAATCAGGTGTAGCCGGAGAAGCCAGCGCTGGATGAGAGCTCTGGCTCCCAATGTGTCTGTAGCAGGAATGCTGTCACAATTTAGCCGCGCCATACTTTTTTTTTTTTTTTTTTCAAACTTTCCTCTGTTAATCAGCCTCACTGATAAAATGAGAGAATAATTCATCTGTATGGATGTTTCCTTATGCATCGTAGCAGATCTGCAGTGGAATCGTTGTTATTAACTGCAGCTTCCCAACTTACCTCTCTCTGCTCTTTTAAAGAATCTACGTTGCTATGGAAACAACACTGTCGCTCTCTGACAAAATGTTACAAAGTGTAACTTTTTGTTTACTTTCTGACATCTTGAATTGTTTTTTTTAATGTCCCAGTCAAAGGGGGCATAAAGGTTTAAACTCGTCCGTCCGTCCATGTGTGCAACTCATAATTGGTTTCTTCAATTTGCTTATTTTAACATTTGAGCTGAGGCGATTTTCATGCTAGTTTGCAGGAGGTTTCATCCCCCACAGTAGCCTGAGCTTCTGAGTTAACCCTTGTCCATCTGTCCATACATAACAGGGTAGCATCTATCAACAATGATATTTCACTGAAATTTCCTACTTGATCTGAAGGGGCCCGAAATGTGTGCATCTCATAATTGTTCACTCTGATAAAGACTAATAAAAATAACATTAAGTCTGTGAGATAATGATAATATATAAAAATAACAGGCTAATTAATTAAGCTCAAATATATGTTATAGATCCCTTATATCCCTGCTCTCCTATTAATTAATTAAAATCCCTCAGGTCGATTTAAGATTACTACAGATTATAATATTGATGTCTGAATCGCATGTCTGCTGATGATGCCCCTATTTACAATGCAAGCTGTCTAAAAGGCCATAAATCTATGGATGATTTTACAATGAATGACCATTTTAATATGACTAATTTATTCAGTTTCTGATAGTTGCAAAGTTGGATTATCAAACCAAACAAAGCAAGGTCTGTTGAAGTGCATCTCTGCCAAAGTCTAGTTTTAAAGGCAAAAAAATCAATAAGAATATGTCCTAAAATCACATTTTAGGAAATATTCTCATTGAAGTACATGAGAAGATAAATACCAATCTCGTGAGGCTAGGAGATGCAAGGTTAGCATAAAGACTGGAGGAAAGGGAAACGGCTAGCTTCACCTCTACTGTACAGCTCTCTAATCAACACCTTATATGATGTTTGAGTGAGCTAGGCTAGCTTTATCCCCCTGCATCCAGTACTTACCCAAAGCTAAGCTAATAGCCTCCTCACCCTAGTTTGATTTACAGAAATGATAGTGGTATCTCATTTAAGTCAAGCAAGCAAATTGATATATTTCCTTCAATCCTGACATTAATTTCAGTTTAATTAAACTATCACCTAAACCAGGGGCGAGGAATTATTTCAGCAGGCGTAGAAATACCGGCAGGTCTATAGGACTCTGGTAAAAAAGGATTAGTG
The DNA here is from genome assembly GCA_037577475.1 of Chaunax sp. Z400. Taxonomy (NCBI): domain Eukaryota; kingdom Metazoa; phylum Chordata; class Actinopteri; order Lophiiformes; family Chaunacidae; genus Chaunax; species Chaunax sp. Z400. The sequence continues at coordinate 18,889,614 of CM075204.1, forward strand.
AAACATGTGGATGGCTTCAATAGGGCTCACGGGTCATGTTTGCCCTCGGGCCCTGTAGTGGGTTAATCCGGCCCTCGATAGAGGTGAAGTAAGCGAGTCGATGGTCCTAATGAGGCTCCTGGTATCACGTCGGTGTCTGGTTCTCAATTTTTGTCCTTTTCCTAAAGCTAAAATTCATTGCAAGTCATTTATATTAATTGATATTAAAGTTATGCTCTACTAGTACGACTAGATATCGTGGTCTTGTGGTGCACTGATGCTCTTTGAGTGACTCCTGATCCAAAATCCTGTGCCTGCCCTGGTTTACTGCTGAATGAAAGCTACCTCTCATGGTTCTGGTGCTTGGAAACAGTTCTGTACTCTCCTTTGCTGCTTTGTACAGCATTTGATCCACAATGAAGCGCAGTTTTTAATCACAGCTTTCAAATTTGACCTTGACTTAAATCCATCAAACTGACATTCTGGGTGAAAACAGTGGGCCCAATGGTAGCCTCACAAATTCACTGATCAGCTCTCCCCGTCTGCTCACCGAGGGCATGATTCCCTGCACTTGGAGAATTGTAATTACAAGCCGGTTCCATTTGCACACCCTCGGCACCTGTGAAGTAACGTATGGAGCCGGTGGAAGCTCGCAAGAGGTAATTATCTAAGAGCATGTGGAGCAGAGCTTCATATAGACAAGATTATAGTCATCCCTCGTTCTCTCTCTCTCTCTCTCTCTCCTCCCCTGTTTGTGAATCACTTTCAACCCACAATCCAAACAGCTTTGACAGGGATTATGGAGTTTTGATGAGAGACAGAGAGAGGCTGGGAGAAAGTGAGTTTGGGGTAATGAAGCAGCAATGTCAAGGAATGATTTATGACTGGCTCTTTCTTTCACTCTCCCTTCACCGAGGAGCAGTCAGTTCAAATATCACATCTGAGAAAAATTCAATTCTGACCATGCACAAAGTGATCAGTGTACCATTTCCAGAAATTGGATAGCTTTGTTTGTTTAATATAGTATCCAAAAGCTTTCCAGTGATATGTCAGCAATATTTTCCCCACAGCAGCAGAACGCTGCACATTCAGAGAGAAATGTGTGGGGAGGATTGTGACGCTTGGCTAAGAGGCGTTTGTTGGGATTCACATTCCTTTTATGTGGCTGAATAGTTGTGCGTTATGTGTGTGATAAAAGATGAGTCACAGGCAAACCAGACTCAGGTCAGTGCCTGAGCTAATGAACAGTTTACAGGCAGCATCACCAGCCACAGACTACATCTACAGAGGCCTGTTTGGAACAAATCAGTGCTATACTAGATACTTAACTTTGCTTTTATGTAATATCATTCCCGTCACCTTTATTTATTTATTCTTATATATGTCCTCTTATTCCCTTTGTTTTTTTAGCTAGCCTTTTTAAAAAAAAAACTGTTTTATTCCTTCCATTTTATTGGTCATATTACAGGACCGTGATGTCATCTTTTATTTTTAATTGTGTCTTTATTCTCTTTTAATGGTCCTTTTATTTTTCTTGGATTTTCTTCTGTCTTATTTTATTTATTTATTTTCACGCCTTTGTTTTAGTCTTACTCTGTGATTTTACCTTAAGGACGTGATGCCGTCTTTTTATTACCTTCTCCTTCTGTCTTTTATTTTCTATTATTTATTACTTTGTTTTCATTTTGTAAACACTTGTTTTTAAATCTAATATATAAATAAAGATTATTGTTGTTGTTGTTATTATTATTATTTTATATTAGCTAAAATTAGCTCCTATAAATGTCTCTCTTTTTGGCATCATCATTAAAGTTAGCATGTAGGTTGTTATGACAACAATTGCTATCGCCTTCACTGGATTATTGTGCCATTTCCCCTCCCACTGCGTATTTACATTTTAGACAGTAAGCTGACATTTTTATTCAGTGCTTATGATGAGTAAGCATGTAGGGGTTTAGAGCCAGAATGCATGTGAACACACACATATGGGGAAAACCATTTATAGGGTTTTGCAGATTTAACAGATTTACGGGTTAATCGTGAGGATCTGGCAACAATCAGTCAAAATTCTGATATCATGTCACGTGAAAAATTTTCCGTCCTCTGTGACATTTATCCTGTTAGAGTCGTCGTGCTGACCTGTGCTAACCATAACATATTGTGGCTTCCCATTTGTCTTCATCTGCACCACCTTGCAGCGCAATCACAGCGCCCCACCTCACCCAGAGCCGTGAAGGATGGCCTTGACTTTCAGCTTCATGTTCGTCTTTCTGTACGGATGATGTGTCACATCCCTGGTAGGCATCTGAAGTTTCTTATGTCCACCAATCAAAATCTATCACCTCATTTGACTGTATGTTGTTGTGATTGAGCGACAGAGAACATGATGCCGCCGGTCCCTGACAGACTAGACTATTACCGTCTGTCTTTGTAGAGTGACTGGCCTTATTTATAAAGGCCTTGGATGAGAGAGTGTTGTGTTGTGGGTGTGACAGAGCCAGATTTTGAGTGAAGCCTCCATCATCATAAATTCATATATTTGTGGTTTGTGGCGCTGCTTTGTATGCAGGATACGACTTCACTGGTAATCAGGAAGAGCAAACTTAACCAAGCTTTTAAATGTTGTTTGTATAACGGTCTGATCCAATTAAAATTGCGCAGCGGCATCTGCACAACATAAAGCCGTATAAATAGTATAATAAGGGATTTCACAGTATATCCTCTCAAAATGGAATTGGAGTAGATTTAACAAAGCAATTGAGACGTAATCATTATAAACTCTCTGTAAACTCGAGGCAGCAGGAAGTTTCATCCACGGCCCAAATTTGTTCCCTCAAGTCAAATCCCACCAATGAGGTGCCTTCGTACGACTCGCTTAACCTGCTCCAAGGGTTCTGACTGCAGTGGGTAACAGTAAAGGCCCATTTATGCTCCCTCTACGTACGTCAATGGATACATCCGTCCATAAACGGTCTATCCATCGACCCGTACATACTTCCACACGTCCTTCACATCGCCATTGATACAACCGAAGTGAGGCAGTGAAGTTTCAAAAGTTTTGACAACAACAAATATGGCGACGGTCGCAAGGAGGTTGTGATAATGTACCTAGTAAATACAACTCGGCGGTGGTCTGTGAGGCCATTAGGTACATCGAGACATGAGGACGGAGAGTTTTTACACTTTATCGCTTCACTTTTTTCTTCTTTGTTCATCCGTATCAATTCTTATGTTTATTGTATTCTACATACTGAGTTTTAAAAATCTGCCTCAGCATTGCTCTGACCTACACATGAAAAATACATTTAACCGCTGTTTCATTTCTGGATTCTGTCTGTCACAAAGCAAGACCTTTATTCAGAATCCACTGACAGCCGAGGAAGACACTCAATGTGAGCTTCACAGAACATGAATTACAGCCAAGGCTGAAACAATTATGGTTCAGAATTCCTGCTAGGCATCTGAGTGACAGATCAACGACTAACTTTACGGCTGCTAAAGGAGACATGGACCATTACGTGAAACACGGATTCTGCTCTTATAGCCTTGAGTGGGGCACGGCGGATCGGTCTTCGCTACTCTTTGCCGCTAAGTTGTAATAGAATCTGAAGTAATTCAAATAAAAGGCTTTTGTCTCACTATAGAAATATATATATTTTAACACGTTTTCACTCACAGCTGTCTCCTTTGAAAGTGCAGTTTTATCACAATTTGACAGTGAACTGAAAACTGGATTAGGCAGTGGGTTCACGCACATTGTCTTCCCTTTGTAGATTAATCCAGTATTCTGCTTCATGTTCATTTGTCTTTTCCAGTTCCTTTGAGATGGGATGAAAAATACGTTAGAGAGTTGATTAATAGAAAAGCTGGTCTTTTATTTTAGGGGCAGATTCCATTTGGGATTATTTTAAAACCCCACAATGCCAAGTGTATCATATTTGATACATGAGTTTTTGAGACCTCTTCATCATCGGTGTGACAATTAATTTCCTGAAAAATCTAATGTATACAATAGGATACATGCAGTACCACCACCAGAGGGCAATATGCATGCAACAGAGGACCTTTAAATGAGTCATCTAAGGTGGGTGACTCAGTGACCCACAGCTGGTTTTGAAATTTTGAAAATATTAAGGTAGTAAAAGCATTCATATTGTTAGTGGTACTTCAATAGGAGCATTTTAATGAATTGAGGCAATGTATAATTACTTAATATTTCATAACCTTTTTATAGTAAAACCATGTTGAAAACATGTGTATCAAATTAGATACAGCAGGTTTATAAGATATCTGTAAATCTGTGAAATGTCATTTTATTGAATTTCATGCATTATACATACAATAAAGCAACATACACCTTTTTGATTATTTAAATTAACCAATTGAAGTTTTAAATTACATATTTAGATACATTTAGTGTAGAAATTGAGATATTTAGTGATGATCAATTGCTAATAATTGGTTTTTGCTCATTGATAATCACCAAAAAATAAATAAATAAATAAATAAATGACCAAATGAAAGAAGAAATGCATGACAATAAACTCATATAAGCAAAGTTTTCTTTAAATATATATTTTTTGTTATTGTCAGAAGGTCCAATAAAGACTCCAGGTATTATTTGATGGTTCAGGCTTTAGCCGTTGTGGTAGACATAAAGCCTGGATACGGTGTGAGATTACATGGATCATTCCCAGAAAAACACACATTCCTAGGGACCGGTTCCCAGTGTGAGACATCCTGAAGTGATGCATCACATTTAGGCCCCCCAGCGGACTCCCAAACTCGCTCTCCTGCTCGTCTACATGAAACAGAGAACAAAAAATGAATTATACACAACACCTGCTCGTTTGACATGCCAAATATACACGCCTTATGCTGCAGTACAGGAGCTTCTGCGCTGGCACACCTGTTCGTCGATGTGACAAGGCGGTGACGCCTCATTTACGTCCCCCACTGAATCATTCTGCCTGAATGTATTATTGATACATTTAATCTTTCATGTCGCTCAGTGTTTGACCTCTCACTGCAGGCTACGCAGGCGGGGTGTATCATGGAATGTACTCTTTGATTTGTCAGTGTTTAATTGCTTTTAACAGAGACAAATGTGTTTCAAGAGAGAAGGGCATTGATTAAAGGTTGAGCGAGCAGTAATTCAGTGTTATAATTACATTTAAAAGGCTGTCAGTCACATGATCTCGTAGGTGCACGCTAATGATTTAAGAACAACAGATGGAATTGACATCGAAGACGTAGCAGGGGAGACGGGCAGATTCTGAAAGTTCAAATGGAATGTACTGAATAGAAAAAACGTACTCTTTGCAAAGATTTTCTCTACCAATATTACAGCCTACAGGCTACAGGCTTTGCAGCCTACAGCCTACAGGCTTTGTTCAGACTAACATTCTATATATATATATATATAAAAACATTCACCTTGTTGCTATGGATACCTAATAATACAGCACTAATTTCAAAAGTTGGGGCATATATTTAATGTTCAAAATGATTCCTTTTTATCTGCCTGACACAGATTGTGTCTTGTTGGAATAATCTGAAAAATATGTTGCATGGATGGCAGCATGCTCCAAAACCTGTATCTACCTTTCAGCATTAATGGTTCCTTCACAAATGCGCAAGTTACCCATGCCATGGGCACCAACAGCTTTTTCCACTTTGTGTCAGTCCGACTCAGATGAGATTGGACCCAGAAAAGTCGGCGCCGTCTCTGGATGTTGTTGATAAATGGCTTGTGCTGCAAATGGTGGAGTCTTAACTTGCGTTTGTAGATGAAGCGACGAACTGTGTTTACTGACAATCGTTTTCCAAAGTGTTCCTGAGCCCATGCAGTAAAAAGCTTCATAGAATCATGTTGGATTTTGATGCAGTGTCGCCTGAGGGATAGAAGGTTTCAGGCATTCAGTGTTGATTTTCATTCTAGCCCCTTACTGCAGAGATTTCTACAGATTCTCTCAATCTTCTGATGATATTATGGACTGTAGGCGGGGAAATCATCAAATTCTTTGCACATGCGTGTTGAGTGCCCACATAGACTTGTTGATTTGGTGGTGAACCTGTCCCCATCTTTGCTTGAGAATGACTTATATAATATTATCACCTGTAACCAATGAACATCTTTATCTGTGGAATAATCCAATCTGTTCCAATTTGACAACCTTTCCAGTCTTTTGTGCCTCTGTAACTACTTTTTTGAGACGTGTTTCAGTGAAGTTGATGAGCTAAGACTATAGATATATTGTAAAAAGTGCAAGGAAAGGAATGCTTCCCGGACTCAGAATGAGCTTGTTGGAGGTGCTCTTTGGATAGGGATACATGTAGACATGAAAATTGTAAGGAAACTCCAAGGAACTCTCTTTTAAAAGAAATAAAAGGCCTTTATTTTAATGGCAAGGTGGAAGATTGTCATTGGTTAACAGCACTATGAAAGATCCTTTGTTTGCATGAGATCCATTTGACTCCCTGAAGAAGGCTTGGTGCCAAAACGCGTTGCGAACCAAACCTTGGTTCGGACCTTGGTCCGGACTTTCGGGGGTAAAAATGCCATAAGTCCCAGACATTGTGTAAAACCTTTCCTGACACCCTGTTAGTCATTGTTTGAAGAAGCCTGTAGAAAACCACATACTGACAGTTCTATTTATCGTGTACTTGTATGTGTGTTGATAAGGCATGCTGCTCCCTCCCCTGATTCACATCACTTTGTAATATCTGCCCAATGTCTGCCTCTGCACATTCATGATAACAGTTATTATCCACCTCACAAGGAGACATGGAACCCCCCCCCCAAAAGATGGAGACTGCCAAGTAGCACTCCTGAAAGGTCAGACAGTGGGGGGAGATAGAGGGAGGTCGAATGGAAGTGTAACACTGAATCACAGAGCTGCCGGCCAGAGAAGCAGACTCACTCGGGAGGCAAAGCAGGTGAGGTGAAAACAGTCTCTCCAGGTCAAAAGGCACGGCTACAGTTGCAAATGAGAAAGTAGCCAGAGCAGGGAGTGGATCCAGAGGGCCAAGGGTGGCAGATGGTCCTCAAAAACATCTGTCCTCTGTATATGCTGAGGGTGACTGTGCATTAGGAGTAACGGGCTTATAGGCGGGGAGAGTCAATCGTGAGCACTGCAGTCGGGATGTAAACAAATATTGTATGGATATGAACAAATTAAGAGGATCTGTTGGCTCAAATTGGCAAAAACACACAGGTGAAGATAGTTCAAAGGGAAGTTTAATAAGACTTCCGCACTAGATTTCCTGTACATCGCAGAATAAATGTTAGCTGATGGCCCGAATCAGCGTTATTTTAACCTCACGGTCTCGTATTTGAAGTCTGGCACCTTTTGTGGGGAGTGACGAGATGGAGTTAAGGGACTAAAATGGTCAAGGGAGTTTTATCTCTTTACTTTTCTTTATCATAAAGGCTTTGCATTAACTGAGTCTCATGCAGGCGTCCAGTATAAACCCCAAAACAAGTTTTTACATGGATACACTTTAATTTGAGATGATATTGTTTGATTTTATTTTGTGTGACGTGTTTTTTTTCTCTCTCACCGGTGGATGTTTTTTGTGTCTCGTCCCAGGAAGACTGGCAAGCACTTTGTGGAAGCTAATGGGGATCCTAATAAAGAATAAAGGTGTCGATTGGAGCTTTGCATGACATGCGTACGCTAGAGATGAATCATATCAGCTGCAGACACAGGAGTAGTTGCTACCACTTCAGATTGAATGCAGTGAGAAAATAAAAAAGTGCATATGTGACACACAACCTCTCAATATTTTTGTAACTGGATAGATAAACTGGGCCACCAGGGAAATCTGCCACAAGCTATACATTTGATATTGAACTATTAGAACAAACAGCCTCTGTTGAGAGATGATTAGATGTCGGTAGCTATAAAGATAAAATTATATGATCGTCAAATACAGTTTATGGCCATCAATCACATTGATTTCCGTTATGAAAAGGACTAAACAAGACTGGTGTGGGTGGGCGTCTGCATGCTCATACGATCTCACACCATGGCTGTTAAAGTACAGACATTAGGGAGACATAATGATTTACCTCTCGCTGTGAAATGAAGGCCCTACTTATTAAATAGAAAATGTGAAAACGCTGCTCCTAAGTGCTAAGTTGCATGGTTCAGAGAGTTTACTGTGCACTCCTTAATGGCCGCCGTGGATCATTAAAGCGTCAGCGTTTGCTGTTCCATATGATACATGTTCAACTGGCTGAAACAGAAGGAAATGTGACATTTTTACACAGACGTGCATTACAGGACCAATTAAATGAAACGGGAGAAATTGGAACGTCACAGACGCCCCAACTAGTGGGTTAACTCAATTTATGCCAATGTGGACCGACTATAACGTCTATCTTAGCAGAATAAGAGCAGAATGATGTGGAAAAATGCCTCAAATGTTAGTCGGCTAGAACGGAGCGGCCATTTTTGACCAGGAGCACCAAACTAGTTTACAAGAAACGAACACAACAGGAGGGTTGAGGAAACCAATTATGAGATGCACACTGATGGATGAACGGAAAAGGTGAGCCTTATACGACCCCCTTTAGCTGGGATACCAAAGCTACAGATCTGCTTCCACTTTGCTAAATGCAAGTAGACCCATCCTCTGTGTCTAAGTGACGCCCTGAAATCCTTTTAAGGAGTCAGCACAAATAGATCTGTGAGCTAAAAGACGAGAGAGGGATGAGGGAGGAGTAACGTATAGACAGAGGAGAGGAGGCCTCTCGGCTCCCATAGGCAGCATGAAAGACGGGCTCGACACACATTCCACCGCAGAGGAATCGGGATTGTTTACCCCCTCCAACAGAGGAGCAGGGGGAGTCAAAACAGGAGCAAGAGAGTGTTCATAAATCATACTTTACCGTTTGTTCATACTCCCAACCCCACCCCCCCACCCATCCCCTCGCCCTCAGAGAGGAGAGAAGGATGCGCAGTGATTGTGGATGAGGAAAGAACTCGACTGAGATGTGTTGTGAAGCTATTTTTCCACTAAGTTTTCTCACAAAATCAAACGTAACGTCCTGCTCCTCCGGGAGGTGAGCAGGCATCATAAAGCAGCTGAGGATTTCTACACCACCTGTTATAAAAAATGAAAACAAAATCCTGGATCCATAAGCCTCAAAATCTAATCAGCTCTTCCCAAAGGGTTTACACAGAATTTCATTGAAATCTGTTCAAATGGTGTTTTTTTTTTTTTTTTAGCTATCCTGCTCACAAACACACAAACAAACAAACACAGACTGATCACTTAACCTCCTCACATACAGCTCTCGTTGATGGAGGTAATTACACCTGACCTGTATCTAGCTCTAATGTGAAAACTCATATTGTTCAAGCCAAAAACGAACATGCTAGTAGTAAATGCAAGACATTTTGCTCTGGAGGCCGGCAAACTATTCACCAGCTGTTCACCGTCTGCTCGTAAACGGCTAACGGTCTAATTGGTCAGCATGTAAAATGTTAGCCAGCATAACAACTTTTCAGTTTTTATCATGCATTCTTGAGTTAGCTTTCAAGTCAGATCACAACAGTGACACAGCATAGGCTACGCTAACAAACACGTTTTTTGCTAGGCGGCACAGAAACGTCACATTTCCTTATGCTGTCAAGCGGCTAACCCAGATTTCCCCCTCCAACGGTATTAAACGAAGGTGAAACTCATAAAAGGAGACTTGCTGACATGAGCTGAGTCTCCCAGGCGGCGATTCCTCCCGGCCTCCCGCCGAGATTGGCAGACCCAGAAGCCCCAGCGATGGCCGTAATCCTAACCTGTGAGTAAGTGCCGCCTAAGAGGCTCAAATCCCTTTACTGAGGTAGTCCTTAAACAGGGCTCTGTTCCCACTCAAAATTTACACAGAGAACTCCTTTGGGGTGAGTCCCATTTCCACCACTGCTCCTGGAGACAAGGGCCATAAAAAAATGGAAGCACACAAAGCAGAAAAAGACGAGGGAAGAAAGGAAATGCTATATTTTAGCGGTGTTTAACTGAGACGTGCAGTTTACCTCCTGTGATTCAGACGTAAATTAAGACACAGGGCTGTTCAGATGACAGAATTATAGAATAATCAGAGGAAGTTAAGCAGTTTAATGATGCTTTGCAAGTTCCAGATGCTTCAAATAATAAATAATTTTCGTCTGTTGGCACGTAGCATGTTCCAGTTTTTAGCCCAGACCATCCATGAGCGCACACGTTAACTGTATTTCCAGATGTGCTCATTATGAACATCCAGGTTTAAAGTGATGGATTGACGGTATTTAAAAATCCCTTTCTGTCGACTAATCTGACAAATCCGTTTGCGTATTTATACTGACGTGCGTGTTCATGTCTGCAAACAAGCTCGCACACGTCTGTGCGCACACACGCTACACATGCATATCCAGATAAGTGTGCCAGTCAGAGGTTCAGCTAGCTGCCAGATGCACGGTAACGCGTCTCACATGCCTAACCTGGAGTGGTGGCCCGAGCTCGCTGCCAGCCTAATAAACTTAATGGACTCTGAGCTAACCTGGAATGAGGTGGCTTCATTTCACACTCCTCATATTTATGTAAATTGGAGGCAAGGGCCAATGCCAAGTGGTGCCAGTGAGAATCCACATCACAGAATGACTAGTTCCTTGTAGGTATTATATTTGCTTAAAAAGAAAGAAAAAAAAAGCTATTGTCGCAGGTATGCACAGTGCTCCTATCATTGGAATAGTATTTTAGACTGTGTTAGTAGTCATGGAGGAGGATGAGCATCTGGCCTTCGCTGTAAAAATTTTTTTTAAAAGGACAGTAAAAGGACTAAAAAGAAAAAAAAACATGGAAATATAAATTGTAACCCTGTGTAGTGAGTGCTACTCTTGATGCTTACCTCTTGCGTCATCCAATGTTTTCGTCTTGTTGTTCTGCTCTCGTCCAACCAGCTTCTCCCTTACGCCTCCGTTGAATACCATTGGTTCCCCTGCTTCCCTTTGCACATCATTAACCATTCTTTATGCTGTCAATTCAAATTAGAATCAACCCTCCCTTCGCATCAGATTTATAAAACATCTGTCTATCTCCGTTCCATCTTAACTTCGCTCATCCAGCAGCAGCTTCATCCCTCTGCAGGATGCATCCTCTCCTCCACCTGCTGCTGGCTTGGAAAATAAATTGCTCAACCGAAGCTCATACAGCTCACGAAAAAAAACCCCACCTCTGCAGCTTAATCAATAGCAAAGCCTCTAATTAAAGTCTCCTTCAGTTTCATGTGCTCATACACTTCAACCTGCAATTTTCTGTACTCCTCATGCCAGGCTAATCTTTGCCTGCTTTTTTTCCCCAGCAGGTCAAAAATAATTTTTAATTTCTCCCCCTGATCCACACTTTCTCAAAACTCCATACCACAGGAGGTACACCTCCAGAAATGTGAGGAGGCGCTGTAGGTTTTTGGGCTCACCAGAGCTGATCATAGGTGTGGAGCTTGTAATTATCTGCTGGAAGAAATTAATGAAATTCAACGTCTCAAGGGACTCCAAACATTACCTCCACCCATCATTTACAGAAATTAATTTCACCCAGTGCATTTCTTTTAATAGACAGATCCATATTGGCCGCGTCACATTTCATGGACCTTTCACACGAGACTGAAAGGCCTGTAAAACCGCCAACACTGAGAGGTGGGTGTTTATTCCCATATGTCATACTTGCTCATGCTTCTTACAGTGACATCACCGCAACCGGCGCCGTTTGCCGCGTCAGTCAGTCAGTCAGTCAGCGTCGTCGGATAAAATGTTGCCATAAATCTCCCGGCTGCATTTTCTCTTTGTCTTTGCGCAGACCTCATAGGTAATTGACAGCCTTTTGTGTACCTTCAAACGAAATGAATGGAAAAATTAATAAGATGAATATCGCAAAGGTCAAAACAGAGGGTGGGCTTCATGCTGACAGCTACCCCCCCCCCCCCCCCCCCCCCCCCCCACACACACACACACACACACACACACACACCGGCGCGGTGACAAAGGAGGCGCAGTCGCCACAGAGAAAATGGAGAGTGTCATGATAAATTGCGTTACTGAATAGTTTGGCATTTCTGGAAGACGTGAGGCAGGACAGCCGAGGGATGATGGAGGAGGCGATGATGGCGGAGGATCGGTAAAATTCTCCCTCAGCTGAGACACCTGATATGCTTTTTATTATTTTTTAATTTTTATTACAGTAGGAGGTACCAGAATAAAATGACTCCAAAATGATCTCTAATTCTAGCTCCTCTTTGTCTGGCTTTGTTTGAGGTTCTAAATCTTTGGCCTTTGATTAACAGATAAAACCTGCTGAATGTTGGAGTGACTCCTTCGGCTTCAGCTGATTAATAACTGTTTAATCAGGCTTTGGTCGCTAACAGCTGTGGACATCCTGCTCCTCGTTTATTTAGCACGTCTGTCACGTTGTCCTTGCTTTTCACTCTGGTTTTTACGGCCTCGTCATCTCTCTCCCCTTCTCATGCTCTATTTTCAGAACTCTCTCTTAAGGCCGAGCTAACGCTTACCCTTCATTTTATGCTACACAAGTAGCTAAATGTGCATGATGTGTTATTTCAGAGATATTCTAATAAGGATAAAGAGATGCTAGTCTCTTAGCTGGCAAGGTAGTCCAACATGAAAGGGGCTCTATGGAGCTGAAGCCCCAAAATAAAATGTTTGTTTCATCACGTTTTCATCATGTAGAATGTCTGTGGTTATTTTAGCATAGTATTAATGAAATAGTTTGACTTTTAAGGAAAGATTTATACCAGATTCATGTCTGTTAGCTTAGCATAAAGACTTAAAGCAGGGGAAACGGCGCGAGTCGACCTCTCTTTCCAGAATGCTTCTAAGGCTTAACCTGTTTAAGTCATACAGGAACAAATCTCAAATCTTAAAATTGCATTGGTAACTGATGAGGAATGGGCATAATGTCTTTCCTATTGGTTCATCAGTAGTGTGTTAACCCAGGAGACGCAATCTTTGAACAAAGCCGAGGCTACATGCAGTCATATCTGTTAGTCGGTATTTTACTCCTATCCATTAAAATGATTAGGTGGCATTAAATGTCTGACTCAAGGATGCTTCAGCAGCTCCTGAGAGAACAGGAGAGCCACTCCAACAGTTGTCTCTTTAGCTGCTACCGTGATCTGCTCTATATAAGAGCAAGAAAGTCAGGTGAAGCAGGTTTTATGTGACGGCGTCAGATGGTCAAAATTACCCAAGTAAATTTCAAGCCGATTGCATCTTCTGCATCAAAGGCAAATCACCTGGATGTGGGAATCGCCTCAAGTAAGAACGCTTCAAGAAAATTGAAATTTCTTTGCCTTTAGCATTTCAAATTGAACCAAATGATTCAAAAATAACATTAAGATGGTTCCCAATGGTCTTAAGGTTGCATCTATTTGCAGAAAAACAAAAAAAAGTTGATTAAACAGAACAAAAATGACTTTAGTAATTTAAATCAGATTGGGATCTTTTTCTTTCTTCTGGCAATCTGCACTCTGCAGGGACACAAGGAGAGCTAACTTTGAAAGGTTTTGCCGGAAGACAAATCAGGCAACCTTCCTCTGTCATTAGTGATACCTTTTTACTTTTTCCACCAGTGAACAGCGAGACAGAACAGGCATCGGGGTGATGGAGGGAAGAAAAAGCGAGAGGGATGTGGAGGGGATGAGAGCAAGGAGTCTGCGGTAATTAGCCATGAAACAAAAGCCCACTCGGCTCAGTTATGACTCCAGTTTCACACCTTCAGCCAACTCTCCATGCCTCAGAGCCTCAGAGGCTCAGAGGATCCGCGAGGGCTGCGATTGCTGCGACGTGTCCAGACGAGGCGCCGAGCAGACCTGCAGCAGCCTGGAAGTATCTTCAATCCATCACACAGCATCCACACTCCTGTCTCATTTGGACCGTCTGGCAGGGTGGTGCTTTGTCTGGCTCGTGTCCATCATGGCCATGATTATGGATCCCGCTGGAGTCATAGAAGCAGCTTCAAAGGGGAAACAACTTCAGTGATTCAACTGAACATGTTAGTTTGCTGATAAAAGAGTTCTAATGATTCATTTTCACTTCATTTCTGAGACTTAGATGAGAATATTTTTTGCCACTCTCATGTCACAGCTGACTTGGCACAATTTAGCTTAGCCAAAATTTACTAAGTTATAGCAGGTAACTTGTAGCATCTCATTCTCATTTGTGCACAAAACAAAGGATATGAAATGTATTAATTAGTGACCTTTATGCTGCGTTCACACCGAATGCGACGCGAACATTTGCATCAGAAGTGTTGGTAGTTATGGTTATGGTCGCTAAAGTAGCTTCCCAGATTGAATGGCGGCCATTGATTTGTGCTGTGCAGGATGCTCTGTGTGCGCCGGGCATTGACCAATCAGTGGTCAGCTCATTTGGAACCACAACGGAGGAGGTACTAAAAATGTGGCACCAGGTACGTAAAAACGTCGAGTCGAGTCAAGATGGTGCTATGCAGTGGAAATGGAGCTTAATTGTCACAAATAATGAGAAATTCACTACAAAAATAGAATCACCCATTTGTAATGACCATGATTCAAGCTTGGCAGCATTGCTAGCATGTTAGCGCTACCCCCAGTGGCCCACGGTTGTCTCTTAGATTAGTGTTTGCACTGCCATGTGTCCACTGGGAAAGCATCATCACAATGCAGGTGGTGAAAATGCAGCTGAACTGTTTTTGCTTTTCTTTTCAAAATCAGACTGAAGTGGGAGACTCAGCAGGCTCACACCTCCACAACGACGCTGTTTTCAGCCAAGGCTTATGTTGACAGGCCCTTCGTTCGAGTCTTTGTCTTGGAAGAGCCTACTACGTAATTAATGTCTGCATGATGGATTACATGGGTGGGTTGCAAACGGCGAGGAGGTCGGCAGGAAACAGCAGAATTGATGCAAGGCTATTGTCCCAATCGAACACGCCTACTGTGTGCCCCTTCTGCACTGGCACCGAAATTGCTGATTACAAAGTCACAATATTTACAGCAGTGGTGACTTTACTACAGGTGCACGTGAAAATGAACCCCTCGTGCCTTTACCTTCCTCCTCTTTCTTGTCTCTGCATGTGGAAAACGAAGGTGGCTCCAGCCCTGCAAATAATCATCTTTATTGCATTTCGCACAGGTGGGACTTTGGGTGGATGTGTGCCATTAATCAAAGACATTGTTAATGATGCAGAGATCGCTGTGGATATTAAAGCCCTTCCGTTCCCCTCTCCATGATGTTACGGTGTTCTGTGGTTTGAGCTGGTCTGATGGAGACTGGTTCTGTCTTTGGTGGACTGGTTATTGTTCCTCATTTACAGTGTTTCCCCTAGCATTCATTTGGAGGGGCGGCCCGCCCCCTCAACAGGAGCTCCCGCCCCCCCCAAACAGAAAGGCACAAAATATTTTATTTATGGATTTTACTTAATTTATTTGTGCACTCATTTGATTTCAGCAGAGCGTGAGCGTCTTTCATGCATTTCGCTGTCCTGATCAATGACTCGACGCTCCTCTGCGCTGGTCTGGTGTTCCTACCAAGGGCGTGGCTTAGCCATGCTTCGCACGCAGACACACAGAGCCAAGTAGAGGCGACAGGTTGAGTATGTTACATGTAATAAAAGCCTCCCCAAAACCATAGATGGACAAACGTCGACCCCAAAGTGCAAACGAGCGCAAAATATCTGCGTTTTTCAAACGCATCGCTACGCCACCCAACCTGGACCTGGTACCAGTGGCAAAAAAAATCCATCTTTGTTTTGTTTTGTTGAAGGTATGTAATGGAAGACTTGTAAAATATGACTCCTTTAACTTTCCTTTGAGTCAATTGTTTTTCAGTTCAGATGAACGAGTTCAACTTTTGACGGCCAGATAGAATGCACATCAATGTGCTAACTCTCCTCACAGCCCCCACGCTATGTTTTAATGAAACGAGCTAAATCTGAGCTAATTGCAAAACTTTGCTTTTTACATCAGAGATCAAGTGGGCTCAAGTGGAATGGCATCTAATTGAAATTTCAGAAAATGTTTCATCTCAGTGTTTTCATTTAATTCTGTCCCTGGGGAGGCCAAGCAGAATATTCTCCACCATTTCAACATTATATTTCCAAAAAAAAAAAAAAAAAAGTTTAAATTTACACTGATTTGCACTGTACGCAAATCTGCATGTCTTCAACCTTGCATATCCGGAGTTCGGCCTGATGTGCATCAGTCAGCTCCCTGAAGACTCCAGCTCAAATAAAATCATCGGTGTCTTTGCCAGTATTGGGAGTACAGTCCTAGCCTGCCAGTGGATGCAGTGACGCGCTCAATTATGCATTTACTTAGACAAGTAATAAAGCGCTGCCACTCTCTGCCAAAGCTGAGGGCTGATTATAGCGGCTGTACAAGCTGTTTGCCCAGCCTCCTGTTCCTCCCTCTCTGACTGATCAAGACACTCATTCCGAAGAGAGGCACACTTATTGGAGTAAGTGCATCTCCCAGTGCTACACTCCTGCACTGTCAAAATCCCCTCCTTGCTGTTTTTTATTTTCCCCTCTTACTTGGAGTTCTCATCTTTGGATCCAGTGTTTGAGCTCCTTTCTTTCTACATCCAGCTATGATGATACTATCAGTCCAACCCCTAAGCGTGCCTCATGTCTACAGACGTGATAAGCTTTATCAGGACTATACTCTTTGATTTTTATGCTCACCAACCCCCAAAAAATGTGGTCATAACTCTCTATAAGGGTATGTTGGGGTATTTCTTTTTAAAAATCCATCTTTGTTACTGCCACCCTCATCAAAATGGCTTCAAAAGCAATGATGCAATCAAATTTTAATTGGGGACAAAAAGCAGCATTTTCCCATTGTTTATGTCTGGTCTTGGATGAAAGCATGTATGCAGAGAGTGTGTTTGATGCAGAAATGATAGAAACCCCCGTGCGTCTGTGAAGTGCATGAAAGAGCATGTCTTACGAGTGGTAACAAAGGAAGTGGCGAACGCATGACGCACAAGCATGTCTTTACACGAGATGTCCATGACGTCGCTCTGTTTTACTTTCATGCGGCTGTTTGTTGCTCAAGTCTTTTCCGCTTCTTCCTCTTTAAAGGATGCGAGCGCCCTGGGGTGGAGCTGTCGTTACATGTTCACACTGACTGGATCTGAATCTGATCTGAAGTTCTACATCTCCATTCTGCAGTTACTAAGCCTCCTTTCGTGCCGAGCGATCTGAAACTACCAACCACCGTCAGGTAGAAGATCCCCCCCGGGAGGATACTTCTCCTGCCTTCGCTGCGAGAGACTGACAGAGAGCTCCTGATCCAATTGACAGCTCATATGACGAATGCTCGGCTGCTGCGTTTTGCAAGCAGTGACGGAGAGAGTTTCTATCCTGAAGTTAACACTCAACTAATTGGACATGCATGCATGAGAGAGAGGGCTTCATTTAAAACAAATTAGCCCACTTGATAGTCTTAAATTAGCATGTACCAGATTGAAACCGTGTTTATTCCCATCCCCTGTAATCTCCCTCTTTCTCACAATCACACGCTCACTCACTTCGACACGAGATGTGGCTCGTGTCTAATAATTTCACACATGGTCATATGCAGCATCTTAGAGGCAATAGTTCTGACACATTTCCACTCTGACTGCAGATGTCACGGCTGGAGGATAATGATGGCTCCTCCGTTTAACGTTGCAGGGCTTTTGGGTGCAAATGAACGTTCATCACTTTTGCATAATGTGTCTTTATGGAAATGGATAGCTGAAAACTCTGCACACGCTGTAGAAGTCGTCTGCATAGCTGTGCGATGTGAGGTGATCTGGTGATAGATGGGTAAAAAAAAACGGTGTCAACCAGCTTTGCATCACTGCAATAATGGTTGCATGTTCAAATGATTGCCTGCACCCAGAGCAACCCCCCAACTTGCACTACATCACCCAGCAGCTTATTGGCCCGGCGTGGCAAAGCGCATTCTTGTTGTTGCAGGTTTTGCCACAGCCTTTTTTGTCAGTTATTCCTGCTCTATATCACCATATTTCAGAAATAAATGTGTCTTCCTGCATCACAGAAATCCTAGTTTTATGATGAGACCATCTTCCCAGGGGTGAAACAGGCTACGTCTTTAACTGACAGTATTTTTGGATGCATGGATCAATTCCACCGAGAGCAAGATGATTAAATATGTGGGCAAACGGTCATATGCACTAAAACACGGTGGCTCAATACAAGTCCTTCCTGCCCTCTGGTTACCAGGGAAACCTCTCAGCTGTGTGTGTGTGTGTGTGTGTGTGTGTGTGTGTGTGTGTGTGTGTGTGTGTGTGTGTGTGTGTGTGTGTGTGTGTGTGTGTGTGTGTGTGTGTGTGTGTGTGCTTGTGTGCTTGTGCTTGTGCACTTGCAGCTGGCAGCATCTGTTTGAGAGGGTTTTCTTAAATGCATCCTCGGATATATGGTTGTGACGACTGTATCTATGCACCTGCTACCCAGTTTTATTTAAGTAGAGTGATGGTTTGGGAATGACTAAAAAAGGGATGTAGTGGAGAGAAACACAACTGAAACACAACACAATTCATAATCACAGGACTAAATATGTGTCTATTATGTGAGGATAGGACGCTTTGGCTCGTTGCACTGTAGGTAAAAGTAATAGCATGAATGATGGCTGAAATCTGTTCATCTGCTGTGTTTGCAGGCTTTACAGCTGAGAAATCTTAAGTATTATTACTTTTATAATGAGTCAAAGTGTTTGCTGTGAAAATGGTCTCTCAGAGGAAAAGGCCATTTTTACCTGTTCAAACACTGAAAAGATTTTTTTTTTCCAACACCAGTTTCTCCTCCCTGTCAGGAATCACCATGAAACACCGATGAGCTTCCTGTCATTCCACCTCCAGCGGCGTTTAGTCGTCTTTTCCCGGTAAGTCAGTGACATATTTCACTTTTCTGCTTCGCTTTTATTCAAAGGTACTATTAGATTTTGAATATTAACAACGTGGCATGCAATGACTTGTTATGTAAAGGTCATGAATAATGAGTCCTGTGCAGAGAATGAAGTCTCACAACCCTCCAATCTGAGCTTTACTATTATTTCTTTTGGCAGCCGGTCCGGCCTCGTGTGGATGTTAGTGAACGAGTCTCTCCTTGTGAATTTGTTAGCCTTCCCTGTGTTTATAGAGAGATTAGGAGAATCATATTACATGGATTTATGACAGATGGTAGATAGAAGAAATAGCTCTTTACCAACCTGGATGTGTTTCTGATGCACAGCAGGGAAAAACCAGTGTGAAAGCCAGAATATTTTCACATCTAATATTGGTGATTGGTGGGTTTATTTTGACCACATCAGAGTTGGTAATCGGAGAAATAAGAAGGGCTGTAGGAGGAACCTGTGTACATCCTTGAAAAAGGAAAATATTTTTATTTAAAGTGTCTGAATGGTGCAAGAACCTGTTTATGATCTATGGTTGTGTAAAATAATTCAACACCAGTATCATCACCAGTATCATCACCAGTATCACCAGTATCAGCAACTGTATCGTCCAGTTGCTTGATCATATCCGTGGTGTCTTGAACATAATCAGGAAGTGCGGCAGAAATGGTTTCATGTATTAGTCAATATATTTAGTCACTGGTTCAGATAGCATGAAATCACATGTGTACCTGGGGGATTAAACACACATTTATGTCTTTTTGGAAGCATGTACAAACAAGCCATGCATGGACTTTTCATTATGGGGTTCTTAGCTTAGCTTCAGAGATCGAAACCTTCTCTTTAGCCTCTGTGAGCATCTCTCCTACTTCTGTTCGGAGAGACTCGGTTGGATGATATGTCAGAGGTTGGTAAAACTCAGTATTAAGTTAACGGTAAGCCTCTCTGACATAAATGTCCGTAACCCAAACAAACAAACCCACCTTGTCTGCTTTCTTAATGACAAGTTCATCATCTTTCGATAATGCTTCCGAGGTGCTTTTTTTTCATTACGGGACAGGTTACAGTGTTGCCCCATGGGAACCACACCTGTAGGCAATTGTCAAAAACAACCAAAAACATTGTTTCAATGATATAAACAACTTTCTCACAGCTCTGGTATATAAAGCTTTTTTTTCTCACAGTTCATTCTGTTGCAGCACGATGGCAAGGCAAAGGTGTAGATTCTTGTAGAGAACAAGAACAGAACAAAAGGTCATCTTTTGGAGAAACTTGAAATGCCTCCTCAGTCAGGACTTTACCAGAGATCTTTGTTGGTGTGATATCTGGGCTGCAGTGTGTCTGGGATCATCCTCTTCCTCACTCCTTGTGGAGTTAAAGGAGATGCTCCTGGGTCTTGTTCTAGCTGATGGGCCTCCATCTGTACTCCTCTTCCTCTGTCTGTTGCATCGCTCTGGAACATCTTGATCTTTTCTTGTTTAAGACTGTGTGTTCAGTGTTCAGTATCTTATATCTCATCCATAATGCCCTTCACAGTGATACTGCTGTATCAGATTTACAGGAAATACAACAGCGGCAGCTCGGAGAAATCAGGTGTTGAAGCAATCATTTGACGCTCACAGGAAATGCACTTTACATTCATGCAGTGCGAAGCCGCAGCCGTCGGCCAGACTTCATATTCTTTATGTTCTCTGTTGACACAAGGTGATGCTGACGTGCACAGCCAATCGGATCACGAGGATCCACTGACTTTGACTGGAGGGGAAGAGCTACAGTTACTCATTTGGATGGACTGATGCCATACTGAAAGAGCTGGCTGTTGGAGGTAGGATATGAATCTCTCTGTCGGAGGAAGAGGAGAGAGGGAGGAGTCGGGTCTGAGGGGAGACATTCCTGCTTCACCCACTCCTCCCCTCGGTCACGTTTCAAATGCTGTGATGAATTCACACAGTACTCGTCTGCACTGCAGCTCACACACATGTACTTAGTATTACCATTGTAATATTATTACAACAGCAAACATTACATGACCGGCTACCAGGAAATATTTAAAGACTAATCTGCTGACAAATAAAAGCCAAAATTAGCGTTGTATTAATGCATTTCCTGTTTATTTTGCATTTTCTGTTTACATTAGAAATAACTTTATCAATATGTGGTACCTTGACAACAACAACAGCTTGCATGCATAATTTCCTGCAAATCCCCTGCGTGTAGGCAGGAAATATGAACGCAGGGAGAATGGCGGACTCTGCCAATAGCAATGACAACTGCTAAATAAATAAATAAAATTAATTAATTAATTAATTAAAATAAATTAAAACAAAATCATAAAATACATAAATAAATGAGAGTTATGTACAGAAAATGCACTGAATAGCAATTTCTGAACATGCTGACCATGAATAATCCCCAAAAACTGACATAACTAGAAATAATGTAACATGACATCAGACAGAACTGGTTTCACCGTTGATTCATTTTGTGATTCTTTTCCTGATAAATCAGCTACTTGTTTATTATATAAATAAAATATAAAATATATATCCCAGAACAGCAGAAAAATGCTCATTCAAACCTAAAGAGTCAGCTTTAATTTTTGTTGTTGTTGTTGTTTCATCCAAATATTCAATCAATACTGGTATTTAAGGACGGTGATCAATAAAACATCAGTGCAGTCTGCAGAACCCTTCTGAAGAAGGAGGGAATATGCAGAGCTCTGTAGTACTTCAGGATTGTTGTGTTGTCATTTCCCCTTCCCTTCTCCCTGTGTGGCTCCCTGTCAGGGTCGACCCAGTGACATTTCCAGGCAGCTGAACCCTGGGACCTTTCAGTGTCACCCTCTGTTGTCATTTCTGACTGGTACAGCCCAGACAATGATGCACTCACACTGTGTGGGGAAAAAAAAGATATACGGCTAACCTCAAGGTCTGCTTGGCTCAAAGTTGTTTTTCCACTGCTCCATCAAACCAGCGTTTGTTGGCACAGAACTCCAATTATTGCCGTGATGAAAGCAAAAGAAAAAAGATTTTTTTAGCGATACGAACTCTGAGAAGTCGGATAAAAGTTTTAACATTTGATATTCAAAGCTAAACTAAAGCTGATGCAAATATGAGGAATAAATGCAATAGTTTCATTCCCAACAAAACACGAATCCCAAGGAGGATAAGAATATAAAAAATAATATCATCATCGCAATTTCCTTACAACTCATCAAATTACATTTTGGATGCCCCGTCGTTGACTGTGTAATTGCCCCTGACAAAATCAAATAGGCCCCCTGGAAGTGCATAACTGCACGCATCTTATCCATAAATCAGGTATGGAGGGCTGATGCAAGGTGGCAGTGGCAGTTATATAGGAGCCTCGGCTGCATCATGTGCTCGCTGCGAGGAAATGGACCTGTCGGGAGGCCGGTGATGTAGTGCGCGGCGGCGTAATTCACAGCGCTGCTCTTTTATTTCATTATCATACTGGAACATAAATGTGTGTGTTTGTGTGCAATGCGATGTGTGGGCTACAGACGCGGCTGCAGCAGCATCCAGTTTGTGAGGTTTTAAGATTCAGACATATGCTCCAGCAGTCACATGCACCTGCTCGCCTCACTAAGAACCATCTAATTGACTATGAGGGTTCAAACTCTTTCTCAGAAGACAACCCGCGGGACTATTTAGCTTAAATGAAATAAACATCTGCTACTAAAAGAAATCCCTCCTGCTTTACCCCTCTCACCTCACATCTACATTCACCCTTCCCCGAGTCCCTCTCTGAACGCGGGGGTTCAGTAACGGCTGCTTTTAAACCATGTTCTCCTTATTGATTTGAGTCTGGCTGCAACTTCGTATCAGGGTTTTTCAAAGTTCTCTGCTGCATTAAGTCCTGGCCCTAATTGAAGCCTCCCAGAGGCTAACTGGCTCGATAGCTCCGACATGTCAAAAAGCATCAGTCAGTTAAATGGGGCTCGGAGATGGAGAGCCGTTATTGCTGCTGCTGCTGCTGCTGCCTGCAGGCTTTGACCTTGGAATGAGACCGAGCTTGAAGTGTCTTTTCTAAACTCCTTGCCTACAAAGCTGAATTCTCCAAGGGATATCCAATGAGTAATTATGTGAGTGTTTGCATGTACAGTATGTATGTTCCAATCGCATGATGCAGACCAGTGTGAACTTTCCACAGACATCTAAGGCCTGACGCTGTGGAGCAAATCAATCGGACGAGCAGCAATTCCTCTTAAAGAGTCGTCCTGATGCTGCTTGGCATGAGTGGACAGATGTGTTGCCAGATCTGCCAGGAGATATATATGTCCAGAACATGCGGCGATGAATTTGAGGGATGACTCCAGAATGTTCCCATAGTAACGCAGAGGTGATGACAAGGTGTGATAAGCAACACACAGTTTGTGTTCACTGTGAATTTCAAGCAACTATAAAGCACTGAGAGCCATGAATGCATCTAACAAATATTTATTCGATGTAATGTTTATGGTATTGAAGTCGCTGCAAAAGTTAGAGGGTTCGGTTCCATCAGTCGATGTCTTATTGAGTATGACGGGGATCCTTGTCCGTCTCACATAGCATTCAGTAGATTCAGTCTTTTGATACTGCTGTTCGCCGCTCGGTGTCAACAAAGTCAATGAACCCGTCGATGACTTCACAGAGAAGTAGCTTCAAACATCTCTCAGAACTGGTGTGAACAGGAAGGCATGGCGGGGACCATGTCTAAACCAGTCTAAAAAAACTCATGCAGCCTTTCGAATCAGCGGCAGCTGGTGTGCAGAAGAGGCGGCGCAGAGATGGGGGAGGCGAGCGAGAAAAAACAAACTGGTTTTATAAAAAAAAAGGCTGCCTGCTACAGCCTCAAGGCAGTAGCGGGGTGGAGGCTGCGAACCAAACTGAAATCTGTCCTACACAAAACCATCCACTCGCTCTCTGGTGACCTGATGTCAATGAAAGTGCTTCTTCCCACTGGCTTTTCTCCCAAGGTACAACACCAAGCGCTTTAGATTCTCTGCTATGCCAACATCAGACAGCATAAATGTTTGTGAAAAGCCCCACTCACTGCTGCCAACAATGCATTCTCATAGCTGAAGGACTGAATAGGTTGATTGTGAATGACCCAAAAATGACCCAAGACAGCAGACAGTTGGACCTCTTTTGTCAAATGTTTGACATTTTGAAATAGTTGCAATTTGGGTTCAGGCGTCAAAACAACTCTGTTAGGTTTAGGATAATAACATGGTTTGGGTTAAAATAAGTCTGTTACATATAAAAGTTACAAAACATACAGTAAGTTAAAATAACATGACCTTCGGTTTCAGACGGGATACAAAGAGCTGTCTCCCTCTCCTGAGTGAAAGTCCTGTGATGGTTTGTACCATCCATCCACCGCCACATCCTGCCTCTATGGACTTTGTTGCTTTTATACTATATCACTTGACTCCTTCCTGTGGTACAACCAATAGAGTTTGTAAACATAAACATGGGTCGTACTAAAGGCCCATTTATCCTCTACGTTAAGGATGGATATGGAGACGGACGGAGCCTTCCGTACATAATCAGGCACATTTTCGGGGAGCTAACGGAAACGGAGCAATACCAACAGAAATGTTTTGGGGGCAGTGACCTTTTGCCTCTTTGTATTTACTAGGTATCTCAACCTCCCACGACTGTCACCATATTTGTTGTGGTCGAAACTTTTGAAACTTCACTGACCCAATGCAGTTGCATCGATGTTGATGAAATATCTGTTTATCTAAGTAGAGGGAACATAAATGGGCCTTAAGCTACTTGAACAGATACAGCTATATACAGTTGTTTTTTCTGCTGAGGATGGACTCCAACCAAGGATGGAACTAACCTCTACTCACTGTATAAACGCGTATTGGATACATGTGCTCTGAAATGGTTTTATTTTGAATTGTTTGGAGAGCTCATATACGTTGAAATAATGACAGCACTCTGTTTCCTTGTGCATAATCCCTTTTATGCTCCTGCTTTTAAGTGTCTTTTTAAATGGGGCACTCTGGGAAATTACTATTGCAATTTCATAAAGTGCTCTCATTTGAAGCAGAGTTTCTTACTTTTGTCGCTAGCATAGGTCACACTCCAAAATCAATGTGTCCATTATTTAAATTCAGTTCAGTCAGTTCAGTCAGACAACCCAAAAGTTTGTAATGTTTATTATCACAGTAGCAGAACATAGTAGTTTGGGTTTGGCGTCTAGGCTACAACCTTAGTCACTCCCCGAAGATATGATTACATAGAGGCATTGGGGAGTGGTGAGCAAACTTCGTGAATGCCCTAACTGGAGCCTAACAGGTGGATGCAGTGGTGGTGCTGGGCCTGAAAGTGCAACAGCAATAGACAGCAGCAGCATTGACAGACAGAGGGAGAGATGGGAAATCGCTGCAGCTTAAATAGTCGGCCAGTTGGGAGGGTGTGTTTGATTACGTTTGAGGAGAATGAGGCGTGTCAGAATAATAATCAACAATATTTAAATTGTGATGTAAAATGAACCAAACATTGTAATTAAAGTAATTAATATGGAAATAAATATTGAACACACATTTCATTGTCCTCTAAACACCTGCTTGTTCCCCAGTGGCTGTCAGTTATTTTACATCTTTGTAACCGTTATCAGCAAACATTACCATATGTTCTGAGACAGAAGTTGGGTCATTACAGCCCCAAAACAGATCATTTAGGGACGTTCTGTTTCTGTTCTCCCCTCTCATCTTACTCTCGTGGATGTCTAATCTAATCTAGATTGTTTTAGCTGCTTGGGGATAGGATGCAGATAGGACTAGGCTTGGGAGTGAAATTTAGAAACAGGTGCATGAGTGACAGTATCTCGCAGGTTCCTCTTTGATTGATGCTGAGAGATTACGGCTTAATCGTCTGTCCCCGTCACCCGTTGCAACAAAAATGGTAGATAGCTCTGGTAGAAGGGCCTTTGCTTACACAGCGCTGTTTTCCTGGAACTGGCAATCAACACGCATCATAAATCACTCCCTAATTTTTTTTTATCCATCCAGTCCATCCAACTGCTGCTAATGTGTCCTCACTCTGCTTCCTTTGTAACTCATTTTAGCTGAGCAGCGACGTGTGACAGTGTGTTCGTAATGGGGCTTGCTAGAATCAGCTTGGCAGAGACACAGGCTCTGTTTGGATTGGCCAAACGGTGCAACTCCCGTGACCTTGCAACAATTGTGTGACATCAAGACTACATGAAAATGGCAAATGAAGACGAATCAAATGCAGCATTTAAATGTAAGGACTTCCCTCAAATGTCTTTGAAGGAGCCCTGATCCTACAGAAATCCTCTGTCTCCTGTATTAACATGGCCTCCACAATCTGTCAACTTGCATGAAGAAACTTCTCTTTCAAATGCACAATTACATTTCCATCCTATGCACGTGTGCAATTTGTCCAAGAAGTCATAAATCTCCCGAAGCTACATCTTTTGCCTTTCTTGAACATTTCATCGTTGACCCTGACTCCTAACAGTCTCCCTCCCCGGCGTAAGGACTGGGGCTGTTGTTGCCCTCTTTGCCATCATGTCCTGACCTTCGCTGCCTCAGCTTGTCACACACTTATCTGATGGCACCACAGGGCCTCAAGCAAGCAAACACTCTGCTTCGATCGGTCTGGCTGGTAAAGAAGATCCATGTGTGCATTTTTAAGCAAATGGATTTATGCTTTCAGGCATAGTTGGAGATTTCTTGAAATAAGATGACAGTCTTTCTTGCAGAGATTTGATGGGATGATTGATTTTTGTGGGGTTACTGGCTACCTTAGAATAAAAGCTACCTTCGCTATAGCTTTTTAAACGTGTGGCATTTCCCCAGTGCATGGGAGACCAGTCCCGACTAGCAGAGAGTATTTATAGATATGTTTGTCCTGCTCTTTATTGGATTTGGGGAAGATTCCAGTCCAGTAACGCCAACCAAACATACTCCAAAATCTTGTCTTTGCCAATCTTAATCAGAAATCAAGGGCCCTTGTTTAAAAAAAAAAAAAAGATGAACTTTGTTGTGTTAAATATGCTTTAAATTGTAAATTCTGTAGCATTAAATTTGTGGTTTTAGGAGGATTATGTGCCGGACTATATTCTTTGTATTCTATTCTCTGTAGGGAGCAGTTACCTCACACTTGTTGTTCTCTGTTAGTATGATAAAGTCTTTTCTTGTTAACATGTGTTTTCTTTGTTCATAAATCATTATAAGCTATAATATAAACCAAAAGCCACAGAGTTATTTCAACCTTTCAAAGCAGATACTTGCAGTAAATTGTACCCAGTGGAAAAGTGGAGTTCAGAAAATGTTAATTTCTCAAATGTTTTAAGCTCTTAAATAAAATTCTAAAAAAGATAGACCAAAGATAGGAAGTGGGGGATGCTGCTAATGCATCATCCCACACACATCATTCACTCTCTTTCACACACTAAAGTACACACATATGAAGACACAGCAAAACACAATTGATTGATTGATTGTTTGAATTTATTTGGTGAAAATTCATATATTCATTTAGGTCAACATTTTTTTTTTCCACATTTTTCGATAGGCTTTGTCAGACTAAGGGAGGGAGACTGTTCCGTTCACGGATTTTACATTTAACACAATCTCTTGTTCTTACTTTCCATGCTGATTTTAAGTGACGATAAAACCAGGAATCACACAATAATGTGGTTTTAAATGTAATTATTGTTAAAAATTGTACATATTTTGCCAATAAGTGAATATTTCATCATGGGTGTGAAGGAAAACTCACCATCACTTAGGTAATTTAGGGCTAAACAATGCTTGTTTGGGTACCTGAATGCATCATCCAAAAACAAAACTGTCTCAAAGTCCCTGAATTGATGATGTATTTAAAATGCAAGTTGGACTTTCACAATAATGGGCTTCATTTAGCAGCTGCTGAATTAAGAAATAAAATAATTATCCATCTAAGTGGCAATCCAGTTTGATCACTTTGGAAAAGGTGACGGCCCTAGAAGCACTCATTATAAACAGCGAGAGCTGGTCGGAGCGGCGAGCTGAAGAGATTTGTTTTGCAGAGGTTTTGGGCGTTGAGCCTCTCAGCTTACTGAAACAGCAATCTGCACATTTCTCTCCATTTCTATTCCGCTTTTCTGCAAATATCATCTTTGTTTCCCCCCCGTATCGACCTGCAGAGAATGGTGTCCACGTTTTGGCTTAGCAAACAAGCAAACAAGACACAAAAGCACTTAATTGATCGTGGCCCATTTGGCCTCATTTCAGCCACACCGGGTCGCTTTTTAAAACACTGGGCCGGGATGACACGACACGGAGATTCGATACGACTCCGCTTTGTGTTTTGATTCGCCAGATGGGCTCCGATTGCCACGGCCTCTTGATTGCTCCTTTTTTTTCGTACTGTGAGCTCATTTGACAGCATTGCCCGAATAACAGGCTGTGGAAGTCCACAACATTTTCCCTTCACACACACACACACACACACACTCACACACACACACACACACACACTCACACACACACACACTCACACTCACACACACACTCACACACACACACACACACACACACACACACACACACACTCACACACACACACAGGCTGTATTTATTTTGCTCTTCTCTTTCTAGAGCCACAATTTGGCAGGTGGCACAACGCCGGGTTCCATTAGGGGGAGAGGAAAAAAGGAGCGAGAGAAAAAAAAATCTATAAAGGCAAATAAACAAGAGTGGGAGCTGCTGCCAGCTTGCTTGCATTCTCCACCGGAAATGGAGGTATGATAAGGTTTGTGTACAGCCTCCCACGTAAGGAGTTCACTCTCCTGCAATCTGGCTTTGGCACCGACCGATGCTATATGATTTAGTCTATATAAATGGTGCACATGGACCGTTTGGATGAGAACCAGGTGCAGTTTGAGCCGTGCAGCTGTAGCCTAATTTGATCACCGAAGCAGTGCTTGTTGTCACGAGGTAATTACACGTGCCAAATAAGTATGTCAAGGAGGCATCAGACTAAGTTAGATTCATTATCAATTAAACACGCGTACCATTCAGAGGCAGACGCTTGGAACAATGTATTTTAGCGAAGATCTTTGCTTTAGTGAAGGATTGACCTCGGAGTAACAGAAAAAAAAGGGACAAATAAAAGACAGCATGTAGTTTCAAAAGATTCTCAAAGGCTTGTCAAAGTCTTGTAATTTGCCAATCTTCTTGTCAAGCACCAAACACAGCAGGGACACGCTGATGTTTAGGTTCTGTGGAGCAGGATTTACACGGCCGGGGTTGGTTCATCGTGGCCATTTCAGCTCATATTAAACAGCCTTATCCTTGGGACAAAGAAGGGGCCTCTTTAAAGTTTGTCTCGTCCTCTGAAGGAATATGCTGAGAGAAAATACAACACGGGCAGTGAGGACGTTCAGCTGAGAGATTCTTTATATCCCAGGAACAGCAGCATTTGGCAAATTCTATTCTATATTTCTTTTCTAACACTAATGCTAAAATTGTTCAAAAAAACAAAATGCTTAAGTTTTATATTTGACCAGCCGAAAAGTACCGGAAAACAAGGCGCGTCAAGTCGAGTAGAGCCGGTACTATGCAGTGGAAATAGGGCAACAGAGTCACAAATTCACCTATATTGCATGTTTTTGGTGGTGGGGGGGAAGACGTATAGAACCCAGACGGAACCCATGCAAACATGTAAACTCCACACAGAAAAATCCCAGATCCTCTGGTGGATTTGAACCCAGGACTTTCTTGCTGTGAGGCAGCAGTTCTACCCACTCCAACAACGTGCCGCCCCAGACAGAGCCAGGCTAGTTGTTAAGGCTACCCTTGTTTCCAGGCTTTGTGCTGCACTAAGCTAACCATCTCCTGCTTGTAAATTCTCACTGATCTGAGAGTCGGATCAATGTTCTCCTCTCTTTCTCTGGCAAGACAACAAACACCATTATTTCCCAAAATGCCAAATTATTTTTTTGTGTGCAGTGAAACTAATAAAACTGTAGCTGCAGTAGCAACAGTTTTGGAATCCATCCACGAGGTTGCGGGTGAAAACCGCTCTGATTGGCAGCTCTCATTAGCAAACATGTTCATCGCTTCAAGGACTCTGGCCTTTCAAGGTCTGACTACGAAGCACCGACTTAAATAATACAAACTCAAAGACGTGATATGATAGACAACATTTGCCTCCTGGCACATGAAGCATTCTGCAGCTCTGCTCTGCCTCCCCGGTGTGGGATGATGCATGGCTTTCTCTCTCTCTCTCTCTCTCTCTCTCTCTCTCTCTCTCTCTCTCTCTCTCTCTCTCTCTAACGCTGTGGACCTCCTCTGCTGAAAGGGGCTTTTTGTGGAGGAGACCAGCCCAGAGGTAAATTGCCTGTGACGTTCCAAGTGGTCATAAAGCATCCTTATGGACGACAGACGCAGAAGCATTCCCTTTGTGTTATTTCACTATTCTAGTTAGCCTAATTAGGACCTCTGGGGTCTGTAAATGTTTGAGTCATTGTGGGATTAGAGTCGCCTGCAGGTGAGGATGGTGGGGATGAAAGGCTACCGACAAAGAGAGGAAAGAAGCGCACAACGCAGGGTTAATGTATTGAGGCGGAAAGAAGGATGAAGAGGTAGAAAGAGACACAGACAAAGGAGATATGGTTTTTTTTTTTTTTTTTTTTAAACATGGACAGAGAGTAAGCTTTTAAGACTGTGAGAGAGCAACGATGCAGTCAAAGATATGAAGGGAGATAGCAAAGAGACTTCCTTTTGCCCTCAGCTCATTTGTTCACCGGCTGCAGAACCAGATCTAGATGCTCTAATGAGCGTGTGTGTGTGTGTGTGTGTGTGTGTGTGTGTGTGTGTGTGTGTGTGTGTGTGTGTGTGTGTGTGTGTGTGTGTGTGTGTGTGTGTGTGTGTGTGTGTGTGTGTGTGTGTGTGAATACTGCTCATGCCGCAAGCAGCGGGGATATGAACTTCTTTCATTAATCTCAAAGACGTGGCACATGTGGCACATGCATGTACTGCAGTAGCACCGCTCCTGTGATGCAGTCCTGAGAGGGACACACGCTTTCATTGACCCACTCCCGGCGTAGCCTGCCGTTCCAACATGAGACGGATGTTCCGGTGCAGAGAGAGACACGACGAAGTTAACTGGCAGCTGAAATTGACTTGAAAATCAGGCAAACGAGGTTGATAGCGAGCGCACTGTTCTTGTTTGTCGCCCCGCATCACTCCGAGCAAAATTTTGCATGGGGAGGAAGTCGCATATAAATCCCTCATTATTCTTGTTCTTTGAGGTGAGGCGTGTGCACGTGTGCGCATGCATTCACGGGCGCAACTGAGCAATGCAATTAGTGAGTGCATGAGAGTGTGTGTGTGTGTGTGTGTGTGTGTGTGTGTGTGTGTGTTTCCTGTCAGCGGCACATGTTTCCAAAGAGCCTCCACTACATACCCCCAGCTAGCAGGGCTGATGAGCATTGATTGGCTGAATTAAATGATCAGATCCTGCTGAAGGCCACCCAGTACTCTCTCAACAAAGACACAGGTGTGTCTGTTTACGTTTGGTTGAATTTTTTTTTTTTTTTTGGTCTTTTATACACCAAATCCATTCACGCGTTTGTGGGAAACGAACATACAGTAGACGCGTTTGTTCTCCGACGTAGCTGAAGGCGATGCAACGTCTGCACCTATGCTGACGACGATGCCCTTGTAGATTGCATGGAGAGCGCAATCTGTGTTTAACACACTTGCCCCCAGAGGACGGATTATGGGATAAACAGAGTGGCGGGCTCCTGTCACCACACACACACACACACACACACACACACACACAGACACACACACATTGTAGGCACTCCTGCCGGGTACTGTGGGACAGATGCAAGGTGCTGATCAGCTGAGAGGGACTCGTGGAAGTTACACACATACACTGATGTTCATTTATCAGCATTTGCACTTGTGCTGACTGCCTGATTAGTTAAGTTGCTTACAGTATCCACACCCTGCAGGCTTCTTGTGGTGAAGTGTGTGAGAGGAATCATTTTAAGTATTTGCTCTTTTATTCACTTTTAAACTTGATTGTCTTCTATACAGACATTGAACAAAACAACGGTGTGTATCGTTTAGTCCATATCCATTAGCTCTCGGAAAACGTGCCCAAATACGTACGAAATGAACGCAGAAGACGTACAGAAGGCTTCGTCCGTATCCGTATGCATCTTTAACATAGAGCATGAATGGGCCTTAACACAGCAGCGTTAGACATGTATGTCGAGATACATGGCAGCTGATATCATCCTCTATCATTCTCTAAGGGTACGATGGTCCGGGACCCTGTGCTGTCCCGCCAATCTGCAGACACTTTCCATCTATTAGCTGCTAACTGCTAATCGCTGCTTTTTAAATCTTCCGGTTATATTTATGTCCAATTTGGGGCTCTATGCCTTTATTGCATTCATCCTGAGCAGCGGGGTCCCGCCTTGAACAGGTTATATAAAAGGGGCCACGGAGAAGGTTTTATTCCCAGGGTTAATTGAATGTGTGTGAATGTGACTTTTATTTTGAAATGAAAACCGCCTGGCCACTTGTATAGATATGATCCCTTGTTTAATGATGACAGTAGAGGAGAAAAATGTGTTATCTGTGAAGTGACAAAGCCCCATTACCTAAATCACACTCGTCTTCCGTCTTTGGCCACTTTATAGCTTCTGACCTGTCGTTTTCGCTCTTGAATTAATTTGCTCCCTCACCAGCGTTCACACATACATCCACCTAATGATCCTCACATGCGCTTCAGACTCACAAACTTACATGTTTGACTTACATGTTGACTCACACTCCCCCACCCTTCCGCCGTGATTTCAAGGACACTCAGTCAACATTTACTGGAGCTCTGACGGTTTTACCGCCTACGTTATTTGCTGCCTCCCTTCCTCCTCCTCCTCCTCCTCCTCCCACTCTTTCTTCTCCTCCTCGTGTCATCAGCAGGTCTCAGTCTTTTGTATCATGATGCAATTAACCACACAACAGGGAGTAGCTCAGCGTCCAACTTTCAGCTGTGATTTGAAAAGAGCAGGTCTCCAGCTCCGAGCCAAAACCATCTGCTCCTGTTTTTAAACGTTCAGGGACAAGAACATTTTCATGCACATTTAACTACATAGAATTAGACACTTTCTGAGGTAACAAATGTTCCTTATATATACTGCATATGGTTTTGTTTTAACTGTATGCCATACTTTTTCCTTCTCAGCACATGCCCAAATGTTAATTTTTATAATATCATTGTTGAAGTGACTTGTTCAAAAAGCGTAATAATCATAATAATCATGATAATAATAATTGAAAATATATTTTGAAACAATGTCATACAGATTAATTTGTTGTACAATTTTTTTTTTGGCGGGGTGCTTTTTGTCATGCTAGCATTAGCATGCTAGCACTGCTGTGCCGAGTACAGTCCCTCAGAGGTGCTTGCGGAAGGATGCAAGTCGCCTTTTATTTAATTGATTAATTAGACAGAATTTAAGGTCAACATCACACATGCTAGGCTAATTCAGCCATTAAAGGTGCAGCGCATTCTCAACACATCTTCATTCTTCTTGTTGATTTTATCTTAGCCTATTTCAGCAGAGAAGAACTGGAGAAGATCAGGGGGAAAAATATTAAACATGCCCGTCGGAAATGTTGCACTTCTCCCTTTTGATTGTTCCGTCATAGCTTTGATGTTTGTAATGCACACAGCTGGGAAATGATGATTTGATGAGGAACAAAGTTGAGAAGAATCCTTTTATGCACAAATTAGAATTGTCCTTCTGTTGCTATGTGCAGATTTTTCTGATCGGGTGGGAAAAAAAGAACATAAAGGCAAACTATTTTTCGTTTATTCATCACAGATATTTTCTGACAGAAATGAAGGATTAGCACCGGAGCCTGGCTGTATACTCTTGTGTTTAGTGAGATGTTGCCCTGTGGCAACGATCCAGATGTGTTGGCATCCGACGCTAACTCACACACATCTGATCACATGGTCCCATCCAAACCTTTGCCCCCAGCCTCTCCACCACATGGCGCCCAGAGAGCTCCTGTGAGCCCCCCTTGTAATTGGTGGTGAAGACAGTCGAGAAGAAGGGCAGGGATTTATTTAAACCCTTCATGAATCATCTTAAACTCTCCCGGGATGATATTGAAAACAGGCTTTCCCCGAGCAAAGCGCCAACAGAGAGGCCCCTGGGAAATATTTTATTCAGGCGATGCCAAATTTTGTACGCAGACACGCTCGTACAATCGGCAGTTTTCATGAAAGAGGCATCTTTGTCCTATATTTCAGTCTTGCAGTTGTTACGCGCTTACATATTCTGTAGAATGATATAATCTAGACGACTGAGAATAAAAGCTGGAGGATAATTTAACCACTTAAGCCTTAATGTTCCCACTGACAAAGTCTTCCTCGCGTTCCCCCATCTCCCTGCTCCAGAAATTTATTGAAGCTATTCCACACTTATTTTCAGGAAAGTGTTTGTGCCAAACTGAACCTCGCACAACCATATCTCCATCACTTCCTGTTGCTCCCTCATATCTTTTGTCATTACCCAGGGACTGGTGATTATGATGCAAACAAACACACACACACTCTTCACACTTTGTCTATCCTGCCGTCTCACCTCATTAGATGCAGGCACATGTTGGAACACCTCATCCTCCTGCAACCCACCCAAACAGAGGCCCTCACCAAAGTTAATGAAGTGTAAGTCCCCCTGGTAATGTGTGCCCCTTGAATGTGTTTGTAGCGCATGCATCTCTTGTGGTCTTTTGTATGTCTTACTGTGTTTCTAATAATTAAGAGGTGTGGTATTTCACATAATCAACTACCAAGACAATATTCGTTTCACTTACTGCCAGTGTACCTTTAAAACAACACTGCCTACAACAGCAGCCGCTGCTTTATGGGTAATCAGTGATGGAATCTCTTCACTAAATGGTTTGAGATACTGTCTTGAATACAGCGAGCCCCCCCCTCGCTGTTCTGCTTTTATCAGCTGTTTTCTTTCCTTGCTTCCTTTCTGGATGTGTAATGTAGCTCATCGGCAATGATTTTGCAGGGAAATGGAGCCTGACAAATGTGTAAATGTGCATTATTTTTGTGGGCAAATGTATTTTTCTTTCAGTTCTTCATTGCAGCAACAAGTGGTGTTGTGTTGTTGCCCTTTTGGAATCTGGCTCTCTGTCGTCTTGACATTTGCTGACAAATCATTTGTCGGACCTTTTCACTCTCTTTGTTGTGTCATAGAAGCAAAGACCGATAGAAAACATTCAGATGACTCATTTTTTTACACCCGCACAGACCTTCACTCGATGAGCACAATGACAGACATCACCGGTAGATTATCTCAGCTGTAGCTAATTAGTTTTAATTATGTTACAGCTACAAACACAAAGCACTTGGAGAGTGCATACCTTCCCCAACGCAGCTCCCTATGGTGATGTCACCATGATGTTGTCACTCTACTCAGATCTGCCTCATGTCAATTTAAGTCATACCTAAGTCATACCTCCTAGCATTTGGAATCAAGTGTTTGTCATCAGTAGTTTATGAGTTATGAACAAGAATATGATTTCCCATAATGGTGGACCTGGATCTATTTTTCATCTTGATATCTTTCACAGATGCCTGCAATCTGTTTGAATGACTAAAGGTCCATTTATTCTCCCTATATGTACGTAAACAGACACGTGCATCTATATATGTTCTATCCATCAACGCCTTCATACTTCTGTACGTCCTTTAGGTCGACATCGATATAACCGCAGGAGGGCAGGGAAGTGTCAAAAGTTTTGACAACAACAAATAAGGCGACGGTCGGAGGATTCAAATTCAAATAAATTTGCTTATCTAAATAAGCAAAGTCTATTCTGGATTTAACTGATTTTATGTCTGGATGGGTAGCTAGAGCTACAGATGGGCTTCCCCAACATCCGTAGTATTCCTTTAAGTGCTGTTGTTTTCTGGGGAAGCATGAAGCAATCTGACCTGTTGATCAGCGTGAAAGCTGAGAGAAACGATTTCCTGGAAGGGGCCAACTGTCCTATCTACTAATAATTGTAAAATCACAGAGCAATCATCGGTTGAGGGATGTGCCTCGCACAAAAACATCGAGAAATCCCTCTCCAAGAGGGACAGACGAAGAGAAGGGAGAGGGAGAGGAAAAGGGAGGAAGGAGTGCGACTGGGCTAGAAAGCTGTTTTTCTTTCTGTCCAGACTTTTTTATTTTTTTATTTTTTTTACACAAAAACATCCCTCAGGTGCAGTACTTATTATTGAGCACAGAATTGCCTAATGTGCTTATTTCTCCTGCTAATGCAGCAGGCAAGCAGGAAGAGAGAGTGTAGCTCTCAAAGGGAATGTGTGCAGTACAATAAGACCTGTAAGCACAATTTAAGTAATTAGATAGTGAAGCTGGAATTAAGGCCCCACGTGTGCAAACCAAGCACACCCACATTTGGTGTTCAAATACACACTGCAAATGGATAAAATAAGTACGCGCACACACACACAATATTTGCTCATTTCTCCTAAATAATTCCAGTATCTCTCTGGCTATGATGAAAAGCTGCAATAAAAGGCGCATTCTAGTTAGTCATCCTCTCCACAATCATCTTTCTCCGTCCGTCTCACCTTTTGACCTTCCCGCTTCAAAGCCTAATTAATAGTGAATAATAATTTGTGTACAATTTTAACACCCATGCTGCACACGGCAGGTGGCTGCTCATCCTCTCGCAGTTTGAGACAAAGGATGGCGTGACGTAAATGAGGACCGAGGGAGGGAGGGAGGAGGGGAGGCGGCGGTGGCGGCGGCGGTGGAAACAAAGTGTGAGAAGGGAACTGAGAAAAACAGAGAGATGTTAAGTAGGAGAAAGAGGCAGGATGAGCAATGCCGAGGGAGTTGTGGCAACATCAAACTGGAGAGCAGAAGCAAAGGCAGAGGAGCAAAAGAGGGGGAAGGGGTGGACAGTGAGGGGGGGAAGTAGGGAATGTAGGAAAAAAAAGGATAAAGGAGGGGGGAGACAGGATGGAAAATAGTGTGGGTGTGTGATTTATGCCTGGGGAGCTCTGTTCCTCCTGGTGATTCCTTAACCTGAGAGGCAGAGGGGGGGGGCTTGTGGGGGGAGGATTATCATCCTGTATGGGCGCTATACTGGGTTTAGAGACTGGGGGGGGGGGGGGGTCATGAAATCCAGTTAAAACGTGAAAATATGACACAGAAGTGTAGTTTTGTGTCTGATTCATTGTCATGAATCAGAGAAAATACATGCATGACATTTTTTTTTTTTTTTTGCCAAAGATAATGAATCTGAGATCACTTTGATTTGATTTTTACACACAATGATTTGAGGTAGACTTGTAGAAAATTGCAGAAATTAAAAATATAATTAACAAATATTTATAATTTCCTTAATCCTCTGCACAGAGTTAGGCCAACAGCTAAGCTAAGCTAACTGGTTTGCTGGCTGAGGATGATATTGATCTTATTAACCAAACATATTCCTTAGACACAGAGCAGTCTCCTGTATTTAAAGAGGCGTATTTAAACCAGCATAACAGATACAGGTAGATAACATATTTATGTTGTTGTTTTGTGCATAATATCCCCTGTTGTGGACAGATAGAAGTCTATTCCCACTTTTATCATAAGAAACAGGCCTGGTGAGTCATTTTTAATGACGTACTTTGTTCCATGGTTGTTTTCTCTGC
Organism: Chaunax sp. Z400; assembly: GCA_037577475.1. NCBI lineage: Eukaryota > Metazoa > Chordata > Actinopteri > Lophiiformes > Chaunacidae > Chaunax > Chaunax sp. Z400. The sequence goes on from CM075204.1 coordinate 18,927,261, forward strand.
GTATTCACCGTTGCATAAATTTATGCATCAAGCTGGCTAATTCCCCACGCTTAGCTGGATAGAAATACAAACACATGGTTACACTAGGACGACACTGGTGCTACATGCAGAGAGGCAACGCACACGTTGAAATGCACATACAGTGGTAAACATACATGCTGTGCGGAATCTAATTTCACACTTCCCTGCTAATTTCTTTCAACCAACACCATATAAAAGCCTCACGCAGATAACAGTTGATAATGTTACAGTGTATGCTTCACTAGCAGAATGTATGTTAGCTAAGAGGCCACAATGAGCTGGTGAAATACGCACCTCCATTATCTCCCGAGTGTTTACAGTCATGTGAGTCATGTTTGTGTGTGTATCACTATATTTATACAGTGTTTGTGTGCTTGTTTTGTGAGAGTGTGCACCTACTTCTAGAATATTTGCACATCTGCATTTATCAGGGTGCTATAAGTCAGCGTCGTCCCTTTACTGTTTTTGTGACTGTGCTCCTCTGTCATCCTACATTACCCATAATTACCCACAAGAAAGAGACAGCACACATCCCCTGGGACTGATGCTCACACATACAGCAGACAAACAAAATGTCAGAGTGGAGTCTATGAACATTCAGACAGTGTATCCCATTAATTACCTTTATATATATATATATAATATGCCTGAAAATATTGCTACATGCATTTCAACTTTTGAGAAAAGCTGCTGCAAATTCAGACATTTTAGGCCACAACAATCCCCAAAAAAAGCCCATGAAATCCTGGAGGGACTGACTATAGGCCCTTTTACTTACATGTATATCCACCCAAATGATTGGCTAACTAAACACACGAAACACATTGAAGGAAAGTCCTTCTGACATTAAGGTAATAAATAACCCATAATCCTCCAGCCTCTGAAGGAGCCAGTGTTGAGATGATGATTTTGTAAATGCATAATAATATAGTCTTATCTGCATGGAGAGAAAAGTATTCTCTAATGGCATCTATTTTTTAAAAAGGTGCAGGTTCACTCAGAGTTCATCCTCCAGACTCAAAATGTACCTCCTCAGAATTATTTCCATGATCAAGGTGCCGCATTCATCTTTTATGCATATCTAGAACATTTCACTCTTGCCTTCAATATCAGCAGGACTGCTTTTTTTCCCACCACGTTTAAATCATGTGAAGAAAAAAAATCCAAATGTAATGGACACACTAACAGAAGCCTTCGTGTAAGAGCACTTCTGTAAATGTTTTATAGAGATTGCTGTGCAACTGACGCATGCCAAAAAGACATGGGCCTATCTCTGGCACGTTTATTTACCCTGCAGTCTTTGGGCACACAATTTTATAATGGTATCCAAGTGGATTTTATCATAGGTTTAATTTTAAGATCCAACAGTTCTTGCAGCAGCTGATAAGTGAGGCAGCTTAGCATCATGCAAATGTGGTGTCCAGTTTGTGCCAGTTGAGAAAACCTCTACTTTAAAATAGTCCACAGGAAGGGAAATTTGAATTTTGTCATTTGGTAATAGTTAAAACTTCAACAGCGATGGGTAAACAGGCTTTCCATCAACGTTTTTGAATCTCAGATGGGTGATGGTCCACATCTGATGGTTGCAGCTCATTTCAAGTGCTCAAATCGTCACGCAGTGCCCCCCGCACCCCCCCACCCACCCATTATGTCATCTTTTGATGTACGGTTCAAAGGGTCGCAGAGCTGTCAGCGGTTGTCTCCAGATGCATCACCCGCAATAAAGTGCGAGCTGAAAGCGAGGCGGACCTCTTGACGCTCTCATTCGCCGGGTTTCTCTTTTACACAAGAGCAGACATGTTGGAACGAGAGATCTCAGCGATCGCAGCCGTCTCACGGAGGCGTGAACGGTTTCGGGCTGGGAAACGCAGCACGACCAGGTCGCACACACTGTTGGAGGGAGATGGATGGTGAGGTCAGAGTGTCGAGTGGTTCGGCAAGACAAGTGAGAGACGGGCATACTTCCCGTCTACCAGTCAACGAATTAGCAGGAATCTGTTGATTTAAGGGAGAGGGTAGATTGGGAGCAAGGAAAACAGGATGCAGGGATGAAATATCGTTCATTAATGGTTTTCTGCAAAGCTAGAAAAGCTTTGATGTCTTTCTGACCAAATTTAAATTGGATATAGACACACTGAGCCCTACGACAAACACACAAAGGAAGCGCTCATTAATGCTCTATAAAGAACTATTTTCTGAAGACCCTGATTAAGGTTAAGCTTTTATTTTTCTGTATTTATTTGTTTGTTTGTTAATGACAGTATTTATTTATGTTTTGACTTTTATTTTGGTACTTGTTTGTCTCATCTCTGTCTTTGAATCTGAATATTGAACGTTTGAAGACTTTAATTTGTATGTTCTTAAAGTTAAATTGAAGAGAAAAAAAAAAGGAAAGCTAGAAAAGGTTCTTTACATCCTTCCTCATTTACGCCATCAAACCTGTCAAACTGTCAAACGCTGATCTGAGCCATATCTGCCGTGACTGTGCCGCGCCGCTCCTTTCATTATACTGATTATGTGCAATGCACAGGAAAACAAGCCACCCAATAAAACTCACTTCATCCATGACTCCTCATCTTGTCACTCAGTGATAGTCTTCTCATCACACCTGATGAAACGAGAACAGGCACCGATCTTTTAATTTTGCATATAATGAATGCGTACAAGCTGTTCGCAGGCGACTCTGCCAAACTGTGGGCTTTGAATTATTCTGCTCTCTCCTTCCAGACTCTTTGAGCTCATTGTTCAGTGAGACTATTGTGTACACACAGAACAACTCCTTAACAATCTCAACTGACTGAAACTTCTTTTTCACAGACAGCGGCACACACGTTTTCTCCGAATCCAACCTCCACTCCTGCAGAATACTGAAAAGTTATGCAGAGACAGCAGCTATTTCATGAGCATGTTTCTTAATGCGCCTGCGAGGCTCTATGCGGTGCATATTTTGCAGGCGGCGTCGTGTGCAGCGTTTCCTTTTTTCTGACTGTCAAATCATCAGAATTCCATTTCTAATATTTTCTTGTTGGTAAAGGCAGACTCGGGGGCTAACATGAGCGGCGACATCAGTTAGCGTGGTGTCATTGTGCTGGAAAGCTAACCCAGCATTTTTTTTTTTTTTTTTCCCCCTCTCTGCATCTAAGTTGTCAATGGAAGTTAAATTCCAAAGTCAGCAGAAGAGTAAAAAGAAAATGTTTAATGTACAGCTGTAACACCCAAAACAGTTCAAAACCCAGGTTCATTGTGATTCAAAAGATGCTACAGCTGCACCACAACTTTTACATGCAGTGTCAGCATTCTTGTCAACAATCAAGAGATGCATCTTCAAATTAATATGTGCAAACAAAACACGTTTTGCTCTGGCTGATATGAGGCATGTTATTATGTTACAATAACTGAGACATGGGCTACAGCAGCATCTAATTATGTTATGTAAATATAATTAACCCTCCTGTTGGGTTTGTTTCGTGTTAACTAGCTTGGTGTTCCGGGTCAAAAATGGCCGCTCCATTCTAGCTGATTATAAATCCATAATAACACATACATTATCACCTAATGTTGAGTTTAATCTTTTTATCAACTCATCTTCTTGTGGACATTACAAGTTTTGAACTTCCATTTGCTATTTATGGACCATGAGCTCGTATCACTTGGCCATCGTGCTGCAACAGAATGAACTGTGAGCAAGGCCTTAAAAAAGCTTCACATACCACTTCTCATTCACATGGTGGACCATGATAGTTTTAATCCCTGCATCCCGTCTCTTTTGTTGCAGTTCGACTCCTGTCATCACACTTAGCCTTGAGGATGATGCTTCGAAAGTGTCCTTTAAGAGGATATTGCACTGCAACATCCTGCTACCGGGAAAGTCTCCACTTGTGATCCTTGTACTGCGTTTATCTCCAATAACGTTTTCGTCTGTCTTACAGCGATGTTCATGTCAAGCCGCTCTAGTTTCTGAAATCTTTTTTACACCATGGCGAGAGGAAAACAACAATGTTCTCCTCTGACTAGAGGGTGGGCTCCTTCCTGTGTTTCCTCTCCGTGGGCCCTCAGATGGCAGCAGAGCCTCAAAGAGTGGACGCCAACACGAGATAAGAAATAATAATAGCAAAACAACAAACTGCAATGCTTTCAGCATGGCTGGTGAATCAAACTAATTAGCAGCAAAGCGCCTGGGACCTTTAGTTAGTCATCTGAGAAGCCTATTAAAGGGCCTCCTTACCTCATCTCCCACTACTCTCTCCCTTTCTTTCACCCACAGTATTTCAGAATTCTCTCATTCTAAGATATTTAAGAGTCTAATGTCTTACCTCCCTGTTTTCACACATCCTCTATTTGAGTTGTTGCCGCGTTGAATCACAGTACCGTATGTCTCATTGTTTAATGATAATGTCCTCTTTAACACCATCACTGACCGTGAAAACGAACACAATAATCACAGAACACTAAGGTAGCAGCACTGAATCAGTGTAATAGGCTTTCCTGAGTCTTCATTTGCACTGAAATGTTTCCTGCCTCTCTCACGGGGCTCTTTCATTCTCCCCTAAATTGTCATGATGGCTTGTGTATCGCATGGAGTCAGCTTTGGTGTGTGAGACTGACGGATGGGGAAATTAGTGGATGGATGGATGGATGGATGGATGGATACTTGGATGGATGGATGGATACATGATGGATGGATGGATACATGATGGATGGATGGATACATGATGGATACATGGATGGATGGATACTTCGATGGATGGTTGGATACATGGATACATGGATATTTGGATGGATACATGGATGGATGGATGGATACTTGGATGGATGGATGGATACTTGGATGTTAACATGGATGGGTGGGTGGATGGATGGATGGATGGAAAGAAACATTGATGGATAGATGGATGAATGGATATCTAGACAGACTGATAGATGAGGAAGAGAGAAGGCTGCATGTATAATGTATAGCATGTACTTTGTAAATGGAAGCAGTATTATCATAAAACAAATATCACAGTGTTCAGTAATGCACAACATATACTGTGTATATATTGTATATGTAGGTACGTTGTTTCTCTCTAAGCTGGAGGGAACATGGGAGGAAACTTTCTCCTGAGCTGCTCCTGTTGTCAAAGCCAAATTGGGTGATTTTCAGTTGAAGGAATGTTTGTATTTCAAGAAAAGTCCAAGTCACATATTTCAGAGCGGCACAATGATACAGACAAAGGCACTTACCAGCTTTGTGTCTGAGTCTGTCCTCAAGCAACCCCAGCCAAAATCAATACGATAAAGGTCAGCACTGTTCCATAGCCAGGCTTATTCTCTGTGTTTACTGTACTGTGTCCCGAGAACACAATAAACACCCCCTTTGTATCATATCAGTGAAACAGTCTTACTGTTTTGAGGGTAATGTCATGCACATATTTCTTTATTTTATTTTGATGCTTTGAAAAATAGAGCGAGAGAGAGAGTAAAAGTAAAAGTATTTTGGTTTAGTGTTTATTAGCTGGGTCTCTGTGAGATTTCAAAGGAGCTCTATCTACATCCTTCATGCGACCACAGACCAGCTGTAGTCACTGTAAGGCTGGCTTTCAGTCAAGTCCAAACTTAAACCAACTCTTCTCTCCCGTCAGTTTTTGCTCGTCATGCGTTGTCAATGATGGAGGAGGTGAGAACATCTGCTCTGTTAATCTGTGGTGCCAGGGAGGTTGTTTTTTTTCTCTCTCTCTCTCCTTTTTCCTCTGAACTTGCGATTCCATGAGGAAGCAGCGTGAATATCAAGCTTGGGCTGCGAATCTAACACCCTCCAGCGAGCCAGTGAACTCGCTAGGTGTCCACCATCTGTGAGGGTGACGTGCCAAATGTCATGTCATCGCCATCACCATCAGTCAAAGAATCTGTATGGTTCTAAGGGCATTGGCTTTTTTTGTGCTAGGTATACGTGCTTGGTTGCACTTCGGGACTTTTGGCAAGTTATTCTTTGCTAATTCCCACGAGGAAATCTGTCCTCTGGTTTTTGACCCGTCTAATTATTTGGGGGCAGTGGCAGTGCCTGGGGGACCAGGTCTTTCTTGAGGGTAGTGCCAAGGGTAAGCGCAGAGGAGTCACCTTATATCTAACTTGCTTTGGACTAAACTTTGTGTCCTCTGTCCCAGGTGTAGTTACGTTTTTGCTTCTAAAACACTTGGTTAATGTTAGGGAAGAAGGCTGATGGTGGGGAAAAAGGCCCCTCAGCACTATGCACTTCCATAAAACACATTTGCACATCGACAAAGACTGTAGTGAAGAGGAAGTGTCGGGTGTTTTTCACTCGGAGAAGAACAGAACATGCTGTGGTTGTACTACAGAACACGAGCTGTGCATCATCATCATCCATCTGATGCTGTTATGGAGCCTCCTCAGCAGATGGACCGATGAATGTTGGTTAGGTGTCACATACAGACACACACACACAAACACATGCACACACACTGGACATCCGTGTTGTAAGAAGTATCCTGATCATTTTGAATTATCATTATGAAATTTCCACTGCGTAGTACTGGCTCAACTCTTCTCGCCTTTATTGGTTTTCCACTAGGTAAAAAGTACCTGGTACCTGGTACTACTTTTTTAGTACCACCTCCGTTGTGGTTCCAAGCGAGCTGAGCAGGTACGAAAAGGTCCTGTGAAACGTCACAGACCACTGATTGGTCAATGCCTGGCACACGTAATATTCTGCACAGCACAGATCCATCTACCCAGAGGAGGTCCTACCAGCAACCGACCAACCAGCAGAAAGTACCCGATACCGAGTCGAGTTGAACAGAGCTGGTAATAAGTAGTCGAAATGTGGCTTTAAAAATGGAGATTTAATTCTCAACAGGACCTGGTTCAATAGAGGTGAATTTCAAATTAAATTATTTAATTAAATTTCAAGTACTTTTGCTATATATGTGCTGTAAATTTAAAAGGGAGCGATATTGCTTATGGTGTAGGAAATAGTTACAACATTATGTAAATCAAACCAGCTTCATCCACTAATGGCCTTTTTAAAATCAATTTTTTCTAATTGACATTTTTTATATGTTATCACTAAATTTCAAGTGAGTTACAGTAGGGCACAGCCTGCCGGGTGGCATAGGCACTACTCAAAACTCATCTTCAAACAACTCCATCACCTCAATCTATGGAGTCCCTGGTGACGAGGGACCTGGCCTTCTGGCTGTGTTATTCTATTACAGAGCAGCTCATGAAAAAAACAACTTCCTCTCTACTCATCCCCAAAATACGATTTCGATTGATTAAATGCCACTGTTGGAGGGGAGCATCATCAGATCTGACCAAAGTCTCTCAGTGTGTTGCCACAGCTCCAAATGGGTGGAGTTGCGAGGAAGTCTGCGAGCGGAAAGATAAACGTATAGGAGGAGGAGCGTGATGAATGCATAGTGGGGTGGAGGCAGATAGAAAGGAAGAGGCAGAGCTGAATGGAGGGGAAGCAGGGTGATGGATGTTGGGGAGGCGGTTGTTGCGTTGGAGGAGTGTAAAAAGAAAAAGGCAGGGATTGAGATTTCTGCTCAATCTGCAGAATAATCATCCAATGTGTCTCCGTCTGGCTGACATCATTAAGGAAACCCGGGTCGCCTGGGTTCACTGAGCCGGCGAGGCTCTGCCACACACCCTTCCCTCCTGCCAGTCAATTTGTATAATTTACTTCCTTTCCAAGCCTCCTCTGAAAAGAGCCCGTTTGACCCCTAATGTGGAGGAGTCAAAAAGTTGCATCTAAATGCAATAGATGGCTGAGAGACTCCCTGCAAGTGTGTAGCCGGTCAATCGCCTGGCAGCCAGATCCTGATGGTGATTCTAGGAGATGGCTTCACTTCGGAGGAGTTGTTTAGGTATGCAGGAGGAGCGAGAGGGGGAGACAGAGAGCGAGAGAGAGGTGGTGGTGGTGATGGGAAGAAAATGAAAAGTTTTGCCCTTCCCTGAGGTGATTTGTACGAGTGACCCCGGATTGACGGGATGCTCTGTGGCACTACTCCTCCGACTCCTTGGGAAAGCTGCATATGTTCTGCTTGTGTTTCCCACCCCATCGTGATGAGGCTGCACTCCGAAGGATGGAGGAGCAGAGGGGGCTGAGAGGAGCAGCGGAGGGGTGATTACCAAGTGTGGAGCCGAGGGACGGGAGCCGAACGGGTGTTTTATTTTGTCAATTGGAGTGTGCAAATGGAAATGTCAGAGCGGCCAGAAAACTAATGAATCTGATAAAAGAGATGCCACCTCTCTCGCCAAACGCCTGATCAATTGCAAGTGTCTTTTCTGCGCTTTATGTTTTTCGTTTGTTATTTTTTGATTGTTTTCTCCGCCCGGCTCGGCTGTTTTACGGCTAGGAGCTCGATGGTGAACTTTGAGTCAAGGAAATGAAGGAATCGATCCAAGACGAGAATCAATGCTTTCATCTGTTACTTACAAATGTGGGTCTGTAAAAAGTGATTTCGGATTAGAGTTCTTTAACTGCATCGGCAGAGCAAACAAACAAATTTTGGGTGTGCCAGCCTCTGAACAGTTCAGACGCCTCTTCCCCACATCATACCTTCGTACATAAACGCAGTCCGGTTTCGTTCCAATCAGCGACAGACGCTAATCTTGAAATTCCCTAAGGGCAATGACGGAAAACAAGTTGTCTCTCTTTTTGTGCGAAGTGACAGATGTGCCTTTATTTAATTTATTTTTTGATCCAGCATTTTAGAGCTTTGTGCTTATTCAGTCGCAATTTCTAGTCATTTGATGAGCATTGCAAAGACTGCGAGTGCTGTGCGGGATATATTCCTCTTTTCTATTTTGACATGCAGTCTAATTTCTGCTGAGGGTCATCAATATTCCTGACGCCTCACTGGTGGCATAAATATAGAATGAATGTCCCTTTGTTGCGCTCGGGGAGCCGCACATCTCCGCACATCAACAAAAATCACTTGGATCTATTTGTTAGCTTGTTCAGTCGGATGACGAAAGCGACGCCGGTCCCTCCGGAGCTTGTCTGCTTTCAATATCATGCATCATAAACAAAATCCAATTTGGACTGTTGAACTATGAAAATAAACTACACAAGCGAGGGAGGGACGTTACAAGAGAACACCCAGCTGTCTGAGTGATGAGTGAAAGCACTGGTTTGGGGTAAAACAGAACAAATCCATACTTGGATATCACTCTTTTTCCTTGAGTGAGGAGAAAAGCAACATGATCAGGGTCTAGAATCAGTGTACTGTTATTATTAAGAGGGTATCCATTCATTTGGCAGCCTACCTGAATCACACTCTAACTTGAGTTATATGTCTATTTTCTCCTGACTGCTCCGGGCTTAAGACCTCTTTGTTCTAAGAGCGCTCTCATTCCTTTGATTGAACACCCCTCATTACCTCAGTTCCCTCTTGATTCTGATCAGTCTAAATGACCTCGCTCACATTTCCCCCACCTTAGCAAGAGTCACGAAAGCCGTACAGCACTTGCTCAATCTCCACGCTCCTCAGCCAGCGGGGAGGACTCAGAAACCATAGCGTCCGGGCTCTGAAGGAAAAGCCAATTGATAGACAGAAAGAGTCATTTCTCAGAGCCGACATCCAACGAAGAGCTTTTCCCGCTAATGGCTCGCAGAACCGGCCCTCGTTATCACCCATGTTCTTTTGGACACACTTCAGAATACCTGAGATAGCTTTCTCTTTTGACAGAATGGAGAGAGGGGTTACAAATGGCGTACATTTCTACAGCAAGTCGAGCAGAAAGTGCATAAATAGAAAGCTTTTAGTTTCACTCATTTAGTTTTCAGCCTTTTTCTTGACACATTTTTCTTTTACTGATCTCGACACATTCGGCGGTAGGCCCTCGTGACAAACTATGCTGTGGCTTTTCATTCCCCGGGGGGAGAAAAATGTTTTCACACAGCCTCAAGAGAGAACAATCTGTTATTGGGACAATAATGAATGTGATGCTATTCTACAGTCTGGTGCTAATTCCAGTATTAACATAATACAATTTAATTGCTTGCCTGGTTTCTTTTATTTCATAGATGAACAGCTTTTGGTCAGTGGGAACATCATTCTGGATGCGTACATTATGGAGGAAGGCAGATTGGAGATTCTTAAATACCCAGCTCCCTTCATTTCAATTGCAAACAATCTAGGTAAATAATTAATGTAAAACGCAATTATCATCAGTATGAAATGGTCATTTAGTTTCACCGTGATCTAATTTGAACTGGTGGATTTGTCTTATCTGGAGACGAGAGGAAACACGGGAGAAGAGAAGAAGAGCACAACTATTGAGACAGAAGAAGAGAAAAAGGAATCCATCAAAAGATAATGAAGATCAAACACGCGGCTTTGCTTATTGTTATTCTAGTTTCCAGGGAAGCGTGTAATGAACTGAAGGAGTGCGGTTGTTTTGTGTAACCTTGCTCCGCGGCGTGTGGAACCACACTGAGACGCCATCCTCGCGCACGAGGGGGGTCGGGATGATTGATGGTCGACCGCAGCCGTTTGTGTGTTCATTTCAGGAGCGAGTTTAAAATACTGGTGTAAACAACCCTGACAGACAGCGGGGAGCTGCATACAGAGACATCTTTTTCCTTATTTTAGCTTGATTAGGCCTGTGCAAGCGACAAAACTGATGAGTGTCAGGTGTTTAGACATGTTGGCAGTGCAGTCGGTTAGGAATAGTTATATGAAACATAGGAGGAAGAGGAGGAAAGCACTTTATCTACACTGATGTGTCCCTCCCCTGAATGGCCCTCATGAGCCCTGACCCTCATCTAATAAAATCCATCCCTCTCTCCACCCAACGCTGCCGTCATTACATCAAAGAGTATGGGCGCCTGGTGTGATGAAAGAGACACACAAAGACATTTTATATAGGGTGTATAGGCTTCCTTCCCGCTGCATTGTATAGTGCACAAAATTGCTTGAGCTTAGAGAGTGATTGTGATGCCAAACTGCAGCTTGGATCACAATATTTAGCAGTTTCTGAGATACACCTGCAGGTGTAGCTGAGGCGGGTTGAAAAGAGGCAAATAAAATTAGTTTCCCACTGAAAGATTCTCTGCAAAACATTGTGTCCTTTTAATTAAAACAATTCCCTTGTTAAGTTTATTACTAGATTACATATTTTTTTCAGAATCTTTGGATGATGACAAAATGCACAATAATTCCCCCCCTACTTTATTTAGAATTGTGCCTGGAATTAATTGACAAAACTGAATGTGATCGCACAAACAAAACAACAACAAAAAACAGTGCTGAACAAGTAAACCGCAACCCCACACCATCCTGGTACAAAGCCCCACAGAAGACTGTTGCTGTGTCCCAAATCTCATACTTCCATACTCAAACTGGCCAGTATATAGTTACTCAACGGATGGATTTTGATTGGCTGTCAGTGTCATTCATCAGTTGGAGGAGATCATGTGATGGCTCACGTTTGTTTATTTGTTTGTCCACAATATCTCAAACAACTGTCGATGGATTGTGATGAAATTTCGTGTTGGGGCGGGTCTTGGGCCAAGGAAGTGTTACTGCCTTTTTTAACATTCAGACATTATCATGAAAATAAAATAAAAGGTAAATCAAAAAAAAAACTACCCAAGCATGAACAAGTCCTGATGGCAGCTTTATAAACAACTGGATCCTCTGTTATGCAAAATCATATTTTTGTTGATAACTTATTGTCCATTGCCATGTGAGAAAACTACTTTCCAATTGTTCAGGTTTTAGTGACAGTGGCAAGAGGTACGTGCCCTCCGAGTGCTTATTTGACCCAAACAGCCAGAATACGTTACTGCATGTTAGCAACACCAGGTGGAAGTGTGTATCTGAGTGTTTTAAGTCCCTTCAGCCAGTGCTTGAACACAACGCAACAGAGACTCTGTTTCTCACTTCTTTTCCCCAGGCAGTCAACATTACATTAACACCCAACAGTAGGTACGTCCACGCCGCGCTGCTGCAGACAGGTTGATAAGTGAGAGTGAAGATAAATCCACTTTTTAATCCCAAAAGTTTAAAGGACACTCTGAGCTCTCCTCCTCCAGATAAGAGCTGAATCCGATGTGACTGCAGGTGTTAATTCCTCCAGAAGGTCCAGCTGTGTCCAGCTGTCTGCTCCAGAGTTTCTTAGAAGCTCAGCAGCAGTCTTGTGCCTCCACTCAGCCCCGTCCCCACGGAAGACTCTGCAAAGCTACGCGATGCACACATTTTCTGCAAAGTGTGTACCTTCGGCTCATGAGAATGACACAAATGGTGTGAGTATAGGTGGCCCCTTCTTGCTAATATATGGCAGCTGAATATCTAATAATCCTGAAGCTTCCTGAAAAGAGAACGCCGTTGTTGCCCGGGGCCCCCCTCAGAGTCTAGGACCGCCACTGCCCCTGAGATCACGTTGAAGCCAGCTGACCGGCGCTATTACCTAACTCCTCTTCAAATCCTTCATCTGCCTAATGGAGGCTGCAGCCTGTTTGTTTGAATGAGCCTGCAATGAAAAGGTGGTACTTACACGGGGACTATAACCAAAGGTGGCTCCTCCACCGTTTCACAACAACACTTTAATGTTGTGATGATTAATGTGGGCTGCCACGATTATCGATGACCTCTGCAGGGCTAATTATTCTGATGGTGCATCAATGCCGTGAGGTTGACAATGCTTTAGAAAACCCACTTAGAAAAGGGTGTTCCATGTCCTTCCGTGTTTGCATGTTAGGTGCATGCCACCGCCCCCTCCTCCCCCCTGTTTCCCCCCAGTCCCAATCCATCATTAATGTGAGCACATGCATGTGAATAACTCATTAGTCCCTGCATCGATCCGACCCAGACACAGGCTGCACTTAATAGAGGAAACAGCAGTGAGACAAAGGGAGGTAGTGATCAATCAGTAGCCCAGGAAACCAATCATCTATTAGAGAATGGGTCTTCAATTAGTGGAAAAGCCCTCTGTGGTGTGGTTTTCACTGTGACCTGCACAAGACCCCGAATTTATTTATATTTTCTCTAATTTATGTGACCATCTAAATCAATGGTTTTCCTATTTTATGTGAAATTTCAGTGATGCCAAGTTGCATCTCTCATCTCTAACACTCTATTGGGACAAAATGGGATTAATTGGAAGTAGCTAATAGTGGCCGTTTTCTGGCGCTTTCCCTGTATGCTTAACGGCTCGGCCTGCATGTGGATGTGTGTTGCCTGTGCCTCACAACTGTGCACAGAAGAGTCTGCACAGCGGAGGCGCCTCAGCAGTGATAGTTATGGAAATGGAGACAGGAAGAGGCCAGGCAGAGCAGAAACGCACCCACACACACACAAATGGCTTTTGACTGGTTGCTCTTTGACGAGCCGTATCAAATCTGCTGTGACATTCTGTCTCTACTTTTCAGGAAATACACAGCGTTTCGTGTTCGGAATAGCGATGCAGCTGCTGCCGCTGATACATGTTGTGTATGAAAAATTCACCCGTCATCTCCGGTAACATCAGCGCCTGTGTAAACACATCAAAAGGTGATGAGACACGAAACAACCTGCACGGCTGCAGCGAATGTGGTTAAATTTAATTACTGTGTGTAATATTTTCTCTGAAGTGACTCCAAGAGGCAAATCCATTTTTATTCTGTCATAAAAGCAATCAGTGCTTTGTTATTGCGATCCATAGGTCATCTGGTTGATCGTCCGAGCTACAAAGGCATCTGAAAAGCAAAGTAATGGCATTAAACAGAGTGCCCACAAGCAGGATTGTAAATTCATGTTGACATTTCACTTTTCATTGGAATGTGGCTGCCGGTAGCTACACTGGCCTGACCTACATGGAAGTTTGTAACTTTAATAAGCTGATAATTCAAACATATAAAAGTGTCGGTGGCAGCTTTAGCATTGTTTGCTTGCTGCAGACCTTGTGGTGCTGTAGGACATTTTTATCTCATCTCAGATAGAGGAGAAATTAATAGCAGCTTTAAACAAGAAAAAAAAAAGTATATGGGACCAGGCTGGAGTCTGAATAGGACTATTATAGTTTTTAAGTGTTTAAATGTCACCTTCCTGCAAGCTCTAGGGCTGAGTAATATTATGAAATGTACACAGGATCACATATTTAACATTCAGTTCATACTTTTTTCCCACACTTTCTTCATCTAAGTGTTAAAGGAAAAACCCTGACTGACTTTTGTTAGGAATAAAATAAAGAAATTGACTCTTGACCATCACAAAACGATCATTACGAAATTAAAATGAATTTGTAACCATGCAGGAACCCCCCCATCTATAAACCTCCACAGAGCACCCTTAAATATCTGCCTCAGAGCAGATGGAATTTTTGAACAGAACAAGACGCTTTTAATATTTAAAATATTTGAAGATTCAGCGAGAAACATAATTTTTTCCCTCCTTGCCGTGGATTAAACGGTGACAGCTCGCTGGTTCTTTTCATGTGGGATTTAAGTTAAATCCAGATGGGTTTCTCCTAATATAGGTTGCTCAAATGTACAAAATCAGAAAGGGAAAAAGAAAAAAAAAAGAAGAAATCTCACTAACTCAAATGGCTGCCTGAGGAGCGAGAGTCTCCGCGGCGATGGGGGAAGAAAGTGAGAGACGAGAAAGAAAGAGATCATGGAAATGCGTGAGATTGGGAGAGACAGCAGGAGAGATGAGTTTCCGGATAACGTTCAGCTTATTCGCTCGAGTATGTAATCAAATCATGAGTTGTGAAAGAAATAAGGAGGACAATATGGCTAATATCCACGAGCTGCTTTTCATCTCACAGAACATGTGTGGTTGTGGTTCTTTTGTGGCTGGAGACCGAAGCTGCAGCACCTCTGGCTTCATTTTTATGTGTATGAGTGACCTTGAGTTTATGTTTGCATGCACCTATGTGCATTTCTCTTTACAAGCATATGGGTTGTGTGGGTTTTCTGCTCTGCCGGGCTTCTCGATTCCTGAGCGTTACCTGAGGAGCACACTGTGTCATATTTTAACTCCCTTTGTCTTTGACAGATAGCTCGTCTCTAAAAGCCTCTGTCCGTGGCGCTGAAGGCTGGCCTGATGTATGAGAGCGAGGCCCTGTTTGATAAATCCAACATGTCACTCTGCCTCTGACAACCATTCATCTTGCTCGGCTTTCTCATTTGAAATGTTCTGTGCGCCAGATAATTCCGTGAGACAAATAAAATGTGAGTCCTGGAGCTCAGACTTGCCGTCAACTCCCCCAGTACTGTACTTTATCTCTGTGTCGTAGGGATGCCGTGTCCCTGTCTGAGCACCAGCACCAGCAGCAGCTGTAGCTGTAGCACAGTGGCTATATTCAGACCAGCTGAAGGACGAACATGTTCTTAATGAGGCAGCTAATGAGTTCTGCTCTTTTGTTGCTGTTTTTTTTTTTCCTCCCCCTTCTGCCCGGGGTCAGGACAACCATAGAACCATTCAGCTGAAGTCTCCTGACTTCTTCCCCCATGGCCTGCCTAAAAAGACATTTTCTTTTTGTTCTGTACCACTTAAGCATGACGAATATTTAGTTTTACATGCTTTGAGTTGAAACATCGCAGATAAAATGAGAAAGGCAGCATTAGCATTGCTACCACTGCATTCTTGTTTCGTATAATCCAGTGTTACCCCTACCGTTCATTTGGGAGGGTGCCCCCCCCCCCCCAAAACAAAAGAGTGGCACAAAATACTTTATTTATATGTGCACTCATTTCATTTTAGCAGAGCATGAGCATTTTTTTATGGGTTTCCCTGTCCTGACTCGACTCTCCTCTGCCCTGGTCTGGTGTTCCTACCAAGGGCGTGGCTTATCCATGCTTCACACACAGACACGCCGAGCAAAGTAGAGGAAACAGTTTGAGTGACAGTAACCCGAGTTAAGGACAAAGTCGCTGGGTTAGATGCAACAAAAACGTCACCAAAACCAAAGACGGACAAACGTTGACCCCAAAGTGCAAACTGTCAGAGAGGAAATACTCCTCCTGGCTCTACAGGACACAGAAAGGTAAGGTTTGGTGTAAAAGTATATAAAAATGCACAATTAATTACACCATACATCTTGAAGCACCCAGACCACAATTAAAGTCAAGACAACGGCTACATCATGTGGCCAGGTACAATAGCCTACCTATTCACTGAAAATATTTATTGGCATAAACACAATGATATTTCAGAATTTTTTTATATATATGTGTGTATATATATATATATGTTCCCCCTCTCCCCGGCAAACAGTTTGCCCACCCTCCACCAATAGGGGAAACACTGATCCAGGCATTTTATGACAAATATAGGAAGTAATTGAAGGAAAAAGTAGGCGATTGTTTGTAAAAGAAACAATGACATTTATTTTTTTTCTTAGCACTTTTCTTAGTTAGCCTGTTGTGCCCATTGATCACATATAGTACAGTTAATATAAAAATGGCTTTTTCAACTTTACACCCAAAGCAACAACGAAATGTTTTCTTAAAATATGTATGCTAAAAATACTGAGAAAGTATTTCCACTTAAAGTACTGGAGAATAGCTGTGATTCTGCGATGATGACGTCCACGTGTTTCCTTTCATTTCTTCTGTTCACCTCATGTACATAGTTCTTATTGTAGGCACTTACCAAGGGAATAACACACCGCTTCGTGAGGACTTAACAACATCAATCACCTCAGTTTTAATCAGCCTATTATATTCGTTTTAGTCCAATGCGTTTGCTTCCCAGTCACCGTTGCAATGAGAACTACACAGCATAAACAGCCATTTGGCAAATGGCCTCTCTAGATGCTCATTTTATAGCTGAATTTCATTAAGCTTAATGTGACGTTGTAATCAAAAGTTGTATGCTCCTTGACTGAATTCAAAACCCATTTAAACCGTTCAGATACAGAGGATTTGTCATTACATCAACATAATAGAATATATAACAATATCTCGATGAAAAATCAAGAATCCATTTTTAAATAGAAAAAGGGGGGTATATTTCATCAAAAGGCTTACACCATAGTCACTGTTATTTGTCTACTCTACTAAATCTCCCTTCCCAATATAGACAGGTGTTATTACTGTATCTCTATCTCGTCTATGGAGGTTTTACAAAGCACAGACGGTATTGCTTGGGACCACACGGACAGTTCCACAACTCTGAACACATTTAACAGTCAATTACAATAGAGTTGACCATCATCATCATCATTACTTTCTTTTCTCTGCCTGTATTTCTGTATGAATGTTACTGAAATAGATCTTTTTGCAGTAAATGCCCTTCCTGTTGATGTGAGCTTGATTTGATGAAACAGTTACAAAGCCACCACTTCAGCAAGGGTTGAAACTGGGAGTGAATGTAGTCTCTTATAAACTGTTTCATCCCAGTCCAATAATAGTTTTGCCGGTGTCTCTGAGCAGGGGGGGACCAGTGGTATGCCTTTGGAACAGTACTACAGATGCGCCCACCCTTGCCCAATGGGCTTGTCCATTTAGTATAGTTGGCATCTGGTACTCTACAAAAACTGCGCTTCTTAAAAGGCATTTTCAGATACATTTATGACTGTGGCTTTCACCTCCACACCACTCGGCAGTCCCTTACCCGAAACCCACAGCTTTGTAAAGAAAGGAGATTGCATACCGGTAGCTTCCACTGGAGTCAGCAAAGCTTTGGAGTCGCATTTCCTTATATCCCCGTAAAGGTGGTGGTTCCTCAGAGACACGTAAATAAGCAGACATGCCACTGAAATCAGAGCCAAGAGCACACCAAAGACAGTGATCACTGCTGTGTCCCATTTTTCTGTGTCCTTGGCCGCCAGCTCTAATCCCTTTGTGGTGACATTGATGCATTTGGTGTCGTGGTTGTAGTTGACGCTGCGCACATCCACACATACTTTGTAGTGAGTGGCTGGGCTGAGATGGGTGATGTTGTAGACCTGTACATCAGAGGGAACCCTGGTGCTAAACGCCGTGGTGGGATGATTAACACCTGACACTGTGTACCATTTAATATTGGGAGCCAGGGTGCCGGGGTCAGCTTTCCACGAAACCAGGATGGAGTTTGTCTCCACTGATTTGACTCTGACATTCAGAGACCCATTTGCAGGTTGTGGGAAATATCCATTCACCTCCACTGCGACAGATTTAAGATCAGCTCCAACCAGATTGTGAGCAACACAAGTGTAAAGACCGGCTTCGTTTTCTGTGACGTCGTAGATGTCAAAAGTTCCCTCTGGGTGCATGTAGAACTTGTCAGACACAGTATTAGGCAGGACCCTGGTACCGGACGGGGTGATCCAGTAGATGTCCGGCTCTGGTTCAGCAAAGGCCCGACAATGGAGTGACACTGAGCTGCCATTCTGTGCTTTAATATGCCCAGGCATGCTTTCGGGAGAGATGAGTGGCAGACAAATCTCCATCATCTCCCTGAAGTGCACCTGTCGGACATGCTGGCCTTCGTACTCGGGAGGCTCCACACAGTACAGCGAATCAGGCTCCATAAAGCGAAGGTTGGTCTTGTTCATGTTCATCCAGCGAACTACGCAGTCACAGCGGATGGGGTTACTATGCATGCTGACCTCTCTGAGATTTGGGAGGGACTCGACAGTAATCCTGTGGAGAGCACTGAGCGCATTGCCATTTAGCATTAGGGTTTCCAGACGTGGCAGTTTGTAGAAAGCATTAGGATGAATGTATGAGAGTTTAGGATTGTTAGTGGCTTCTATTTTCGTCAGCTCAGGGAGGTTATTGAGGGCAAAGCTGTCGATGGAAACCAGCTCTGGCATGCTATTAATCCCCAATTCTTTAAGATGGAGCATATCCACAAAGTCCCCTCTCTGTATCCTCGTGATTGGGTTTTTATTTAGATCCAAAAACTTCAGATTTTTTGCATTTTTCAGGGCAGAATGAGGCACCTCAGGGAAAATATTATCATAGAAAGAGATGCTCTCTAAATTATCAAGTCCGGCCAGTGCATCGTCGGGAAGCTGAGACAGGTTCATTCTGGTGAGAACAAGACTGCGGAGGTTATGGAGAGGCTTGAAGCTCATATCATCGATGGAAACAACAGGGTTCTCACCAATCATCAGGATCTCCAGGTTCGGCATGGGTTCGAACCACTCTCTTTTAATGACCTTCAGCTTGTTAGAGTTGAGGTGTAGCCGCACAAGGTTGCTGAGTCCCTGGAAAGCGATTGGGGAAATGGAGGAGATGAGGTTGTGATTCATGTAGAGCTCCTGAAGGTTAGCCACCTCGGCAAGACAACGTTCAGGCAAGTCTCGTATCCAGTTTTCCTCCATGTGAAGGGATAGCAGCTGAGGAAGATTCCCCAGGTGGATGTCGCTGATGGAGGATAAGTTGTTTTGCGATAAATCGATTTCTGTGATGTTGGCCAGGTAATCCAAGGGTTGGTCAATCTTTGCAACATTGTTTGTTTGCAGTAATAGCACTTGTGTGCCCACCGGTAGTTTTTCTGGCAGGCTAAAAAGTCCCAAGTCATTACAGTCAACCGTCTGCGCCTCCATGTATACAGAACTAGGAGAAAACCAGGGTCTGATCTCACATACGCAGAGCTTTGGGCAATCAGGCCTCTCCTCTGTAGCCACAACAAAAGAGGCCATGGCCAAGCCAACAAAGAGATCCACGAATGACACGTCCTTCATATTGGACTGATTCCCTCCAGTAAGAAATTGGTCCTTGTAGATTAAGTGGTCTGAGCCGTTAACTTCACAAGTAATGAATCATTTGCTACAGCTGCTGAGGCGATTGACTCACCGCCCTTACCACCACCACCAGCTGCAGCAGGGCTCCCTAGGGTTTTTTTTTGTTTTTTTTGTCTTGCTGCGTAGACGCCCTTGGATGTAATGACCAATCACTCAATGCTGTCTGCTGGTGTCAGGGTCCGGGGTCGAGGCTGCAGTCAGGCAGACCCGAGAAGGTGGGAGAGGGGGAAAAGAAAAAAGGACGGGGCTGATTTTATACCTCTGATGACTTATGTTGAACACAGATATCCATGAAAAACCTGCTCTTCAAAAATGGATGTCCTCATGGATGGTTGTTACGAGCTTCCAGAGTCCACAGCCCAGTCCATTCCTACCTGTGTGAAACAGAGAGAAGTGGTATGAGCATTACATGATAATCGAGATGGTCAGGGAGTGTCATAAGAGAAGGATTTGGTAATATTGACATTTGTTTAAGGCACACTGATGCATGTTGACATTTATACATGCTTCCTTCAAGACATACAACCACGGATTTACATCTGCTTGATCTTTTAGACTTCGTTCGGGGGACTTACCAATGTGCCCCAACAATATGGATTTTACCCCTGATGCCAGCAAAGCTGGTCTATTATTGGTTAAAGAGAAATCTTTATCAAAATTCTTAAATAGCAGACATCCTAGGCTTAAGCATTAGCCTTTAGGGCAGGCTGCATAAAGACATTGCAATATGTCAGTCACTATAGCAACAAGTAAACGTGCAGCCAGCAACACTCACCACAGTGAGACGGTATGAAAACCACCTATTTGACTAGAACCTGTTTGTTCTCATGTGTAGGCATCGCAGCCACAAAAATGAAAGCATATTAATGTGTTGACATAATTAATCATTGTGCAATCAGCAAATACGTACACTAATAGGATGTAACATTTTTGGAAAACAGCTATGATGAGGTGTACACACACACACATACATTCTTGTATATACTGCTTTGTGAGGACCGATTTAACACGCATACCCACATAAACAGAGAGAGAGGCCTGAAGGGAAGGAAAAACATAATTGGGATTTTTTTGGTCTCAGACGCACATGTTTACAAGCAACAATAATGAAAACTATGAAACACCAAACCACCTCCATTATGTATTAAACGTAAAAACAATAGTGCGACTTACAGTCAGCTCATCTGGTCCTTCGCTAAAATTGTTGGATTTTGGCTCTCAGTCCAGAGCGAGATTAAAAAAAGTTTTGGAACCGATGTTCCTCTAAATCCCTTTGATTTCATATTCTGGGATTGGGTTCTAATTATAAACTCAGGTATAAATATATTCTCAGAATCTTTGTTTATGTTGCACGTCTAACAATTCTCCAAAGGTGGATTGGATTTCAGGGATTCTAACATATATTAAGAGGTTCCCTAAAATATATTTGAATCAGGAATGGTCTAAAGTTATGAAAAAAATGAAATAAATATATATATATAAAGGATATTAGAAGTTTCCAGGTGTGTTTGAATGACAGTCAATGAAGATTTTTGATTGAAGGCACATTTCATAGCTCAGTTCCTTTATGACATGGGGCACATTTAAGCTGCCATTCATAGTGTATGAGGTGACACGGTTGTGTAAGTCCCTACAGTAACACATATTGATTGAATTGTCTATAAATAGCTTCATGCAAGCATGAAAATAATCAAGTGGAACTATGATGCACCCTATTCCATATGAGTCTTTTAATATGGCGTCTCTTTTGCCCTCATATTACTTGTGTCCCCATCGTCTGCTATCACGGCTGAAGCCCCACAGCTGAAGCGTACCATGTAATTTGTCTTAACTGCCTCTTACTGAACAGATGGGTTCGATGGCGCTTGTGATATTTTGGGCCTATAAGAACGTGAACCACATCATGGGAAAAAGTCAAGAGAGACGGGATGAAATGGAAAGAATCGAGAGGAGTAGTGTGACGGCAGCTGGAGAGTGAGAACAAGGGAAAAGAGAAATGGTTTCATTTCATCGCCCTCGCTGTTTCCACCTCAGTGGCCACGGGGGAGATGTGGGGGGGGGAAATGAAATAATATAAATAAATAAATTAAAACTTCTGAAGGCAGCAGAAACGCTGCAGTTTGCCCTGCTGGCGAAGCCGAGCCAAGAGTTCATTCCTCAAGTTCTCCTCCAGCCACTGGCTGGAGTCTGATCGGAGGGGTGAGGGAGGAGGGATGGGAGACGATTGGGGGAGGCGGGGGGGGGGATGTGTGTGAGTGTTGAGGGGGATGTTTTTCAAAAGCACCTGGGACTTTAATAAGCTGCAACATCCAGAGCGTTCTGATAAACAGGGTTTAGCTTCTCTCCCTCAGCACTGGCTCGTCTTTGTTAGCCATGCAGTTGATCCATGCCCTGCAAGCAGAGGCCGGAGTCGGTGATTCAGCCTGCAGCGCTCGGGTCTCACCTCTGTTTGCTCTGCCTTTTCTCTTTAGTAATCACAATTACCAGCAGTGTAATGTGGTTAGGATACTGTTACAGCTGCTACTGCACAGCTTAATTGTATTATTTGGATGTTAATAGTGTCAGTGGGGACATTTCTTGCTTTATTGCTTCTATTTTGTGACATTTTGCTATCAGAAATAAGGTCTATGGATGGAAAGTGTTGCTGCCCGGTTTTCCTAACACATTATATTAGGGATTACTTTATCAGAGAGGAGATTACTGTGAGTAAGGAAGGTTTAGACGCAAGCAGATTGAGAAAGAGGATTCATTATTGTCTTCAGTTTAATGTTAATGTCTGTTTTCCCACATTGGCGGAAATCTAAGTTGGGATTAGAAAGGCTTTACTGGACAATTTGCAAAACGGGCCAAACAAACCCAACATATTTACCTGGTGATTAAATAGGATAAATTATGTTAATGAGAATACAACACATTTTAGGCTCCTATTGTGTATTATTTTTGACCACATCGCTGTATCAGCAAAATTACAATCGCTGCCTGTATTTTCTCAATTATTGATTATTCATTTGTCTACAAGGTCAGGATCACCAACATTTTCCATATTCAGACATATTCATTTTTTTTTTTGTCTACACACCCAAAAGGAATATTTTTACTGATATAAAAGACATTTGAGAAGCTGGAGCAAATTAATTTCTCAAAAAATTACATGAATGATAAAGAGATGATCAAAAATGTTGGAGGTTAATTTTCTGATTATCAGCTTCAGCTCTAGCTAGAAATTAATTATTATTCTAATCATTCATATTTTTAAACTACTGTCTGTGTGAAAACCTTAGCATAAAGCTTTCTCCAGAGAGAACTGTGTGAAATCAGGAAAATTGCCTCTTGTGATTTAGTCAATGTCGGCTTGTACAAGAGAGAAGTGACCTCTGTAGCCCACTCCTCATCTCTGTTGTGAGCCTAAAGACTCAACGATGCATGACCCGCTACCAGCAGAACACACCTGTATCGATTTGCAGTGTGTGTAATATTTCTGGTTCTGCTGCATCCATTTTGATCCCATTGCAAGTCTGGAAATGTTTTGAGCTCACTGTTAAATCTACGGAGAGCTCTGGGGGCGGTCGTCTGCTCATCGGAAGGTCAGTGGTTCGATCCCCAGCCCCAGCAGTCTACATGAGTGAGGTACTGAACACCACATTGATCTAACGGGGCCACCCACTGATCCTCAGCCATGACTCAAATGCAGAGAGTGAATTTCCCCCATGGAGGGAAATAAAATAAAATAAAATAATATAAAATATAACATAAAAATGAATAAAATAAAAAATTGAATAAAATTTTTAAAATTAAATACAATAAAATAATCCCACCCAGAGTCAGATGGGATAAGCTCCAAGCTCCTTGTGTCGATGCTCGGGGCCTTGCACCATGTCTGCAACTCTTGTTCTAACCTATTAATAAGCGGTCCGGTCGAGGCACCCAGCTGCAGCCCCCCCCCACACACACACCCGCTGATTCGTTGTCGAGCTAATTTCCCACAATCCGCTGCTGGGTTGCCGGTAATTGAGGTTGAGTGAGAGGGGAGAGATTTGGAGGACAAAATGACTTGCCAGGGGAGGAACTTGTCATCGCATCAATTGCGGTGTATTAACCTCTGGTGACCCCGAGGATGCTGTCATAGCAGGAAACGTTAACCATAGCAGGACCATGAAACAGAGGAATTAGAAGTCAGACTGGTTTACTTGGCGACTGGACTGTTGGACAAAGAGAAATGTGCTTAATGTGTTTGTGGCAAATAGGATCCGAAGACGGATGCTTCTAATCTGCGCCTGGAAAAGCCTCTGAAAGTCTCGATGAGTGAGATACATAATCGGGTAATTTAACTGGGCTTCAGATGGGATCTCCTGTAACCACATGTCTGACTGCGCTAACGCATCGAAACCACACTTTGACATTTGCGCAGGCAGCCTATGGAAGCCTTTTATAGGTCAGGATAAGGTGTTCATTCATGGAGCTAACACGAGTTCCCAGATGTCAGGTGAAGGAGGTGGGGGGGGCGATCATTCAAGCCGTGGTCTCCTAAGTACCTCCATTACAGTAGCAGCTGACAGTTGAGCCCATGGGCTTTTCACTTACACCAGTGTTAATCCTGGACTGTGAACATTACAGCAAATGGGCTCCTGGTATCTGGTTTGTTTCAGGATCGCCCCAACTGTGAGATACAGCTAAGTTTGTTTAGCACCACTGGTAACCACAAAAAAATAATAAAACCTCCAGTAATTGGTTTTTTCCCCTCTTGTTGGCGTCTCCAGAAAAAGACAGTAAGAAAAACACTGAACTCTTTTTGGCCTCAAAGTTCAATAATCACTTTCTTTCAGCTTTGGTTTGGCCTCCATGAACTCCTGAGGACAATATCTGGCTCCTTAGCTTCTAAATGCTTCACCAGCTAGTCGCTAACTTCATCTGTCTGCAGTATGGTTCTACTAAAATTCCAAAGGAGCTCAGGAGAGATATTAAATGTAATTTAAAATAGAAATATTTTTAACCCTCCTGTTGTGATCATTTCTTGTTAACTATAGTCTGGTGTTCCCGGGTTCCTGGATCAATGTCATGGAGATCTTCATGTTGGTATTCAACCCCGTGTATTTTTCACCAGTTATAGAGAGGTGTTGCCTCAACACTGTATAAAAGTTGGAGCTACTTTATTTGTGTATTTATTGACATTGTGAGTGAGACGCTGTTGAGAGACAACAGCCACTGCATCACCAGTGAAAACCGATACGTCTCCAGTCCTTGTTAGTCACACTTCATTCCTCATTAGTGCGACATTTGACATGACTGAAAATCTTGAGTTTTCTCCTCATTAAGATGCTGCACATTTAAGTTGTCTCGCTGTTGTCGTCAGGTAAAAAACCTTTCTTTGTAAATACTCATTTCACACAGAGGCTTCCAGTTGTTTTCCGTAAGCGTCTGCTGCTGGCTCTCCTTCCAGTGGTCTTATTGTTTAAAGTCACATCAGATCTTGGTCATTATTAACTACATGAAGGCTTCTGGAGATCAGATCTCTGGACCTTAATGTCTTCGATATAGAATTTTGGGGCATGAATTTTTAAATTTGACAAAAGAAAAGTACGTATGGAGATCATTTTAGCATTTTTATTTGTATTTTTTTCGATCGATCTGGCAAAACGGCCCCATCCCCAATCAATTAACCATTGTAACTGGTTGGTGTGATGTCATTTGGTACAACGTTGGTGTTAAAAACAAGCCTCCAAGGTCCTACATAGATCTTACACCTCGTCCATTCATCACGTCCATCATGACTGGAGTCCCTCCTTATAATGTTGAATTTACCAAAGAGAGCCTTAGATCTTCCTGATTTATGTCCCCAAAATGTACTATTTTAGATATCATTTCCTCTCATGTGGATGACTGATCACGACACGCTTAAACTGCGATACTCTACATTTTAAGCGCTTCATCTACTGTCAAGGTGAAAAGCATTCCCATTCACATCTTGGCAACACCCTCATTGGTTACTTTCCCAGCGGGCCACCTCCGTTGTGCTAACTGTGGCCGGTCTGTACAGTAATGGCACAAATGCAGTTTGATTAGAGACCAGTGAGATATGACAACTTTAAATTAATGAGTGTGCACAGTAGGGACAGAAAGCATCGGTCCTCCGTGGCTCCGCGGCGCTAATTCAGGCAACTCTGACTCAAGTCGGCCGGGCAGAACTGTTTGTTTTCAGCTGATTACTGAAATGAGTTCTAAATCCTCTCCATCACTTCGCAGGCCGTGGGCGGGGGTTTCAGGAGCGGCGATGTAAAGACGATTGCTTCGTCGCTGGTTGAGCGCTTGCAGATACCCTATGCGGCGACAATGCGTGTCGCACAATGTCACACATTCTCATAGAGGTTTATGACAGGCGGATCGGAGCTGTGGAAGAGGTCTAGATGCAGGTTTCGTGGGGATCATACTGGCCCTTGGAGAGATGATTATGAGGCCTGCATGGTTTAAGTAGTAACAAGGCCGTATTGCATGTGCTGAGAGGTAGACATTACACTTACTATAGTAAAACTGGGTGGAAGACATAAAGGTCAAACGTAAGTGGAAAGTAGGGCGCAGTCGAATTGCCTCCTCTTTCAGGAGAATAGCCTGTGTGTTGTAGAAATGCTTCACTGGGAATTCTGGTCCACTGGTAATAAGCCTCTCTCTCTCTCTCTGGTTCTTTCTTCTCTCTCTGGTTCTTTCTTCTCTCTCTCTTTCGTCTCTCATTGCAAATCCCACATTTTTTTTAAAAAACATCGCCCTTTATTTCATTTTCGTCGCCCCTCTCCGACAACATTTCTCCTTTTGCATCCCGATCCGGCCAGTCAGCAGATGAGAGGAGAAGCAGGCATTTATTTTAGTCTCCCTGCATGCTCAGGTTCCAGTCCCTCTTTCTGGGCATCCTACTTCCTCATTGCTCATTGCTGTCAGCCTAATTGCCTTCTCAATACTTGTCACCCCCGCCGTGCCAAATCTAGTCTATCTGCATACCATCTGACTGTCTCTCTCAGGAAATGCTACTTCCTAATTACTAATGTCCATTCCTGCGTGGGCTTCTTTAGGCCTGTGTAGATTCGCTTTTTTTGGTGGACTCCATAAGGATGTGGATTGAGGTTGCACTGCTGATGACAAAGACAAACACAGTCAATCCAGTGCATCAATATCCAACAGACTCGACTTAAGTGCTGTTCTTCTCTGCTTCCTGGTATACTTTTTACTTAACTAGTTTGTGTCTCTGGCATCACTTCAGAACATAAATGCTATAAATCCATTGTGAATTACAGTTATTATCCATGTATTTTATGTGTTAAGATAACGAGTGTTGGTTCCCTTATGACTGCACATAACGGCAACATGTAACTTTTATCAGTCTTTTATTAAAGGTCTTCAACCTTTCCTTTTATCTGCTGGTTTATTGGCTGGTCTGTGAAGGACAAGAAAAGCCTTAATAGCATTGTGGAAGTTGGCTCCAAGATTATCAGAGTCCAGCAGAGGGACTGGTGCTCCCTCTGGGAGAAACAAGGAGCTGAGAAAGCTTTAAAAAAAAAAAAAAAGATCAGCCAACCAGATCATGTTCTGTCTGAAGAACTCTCTGTCACCCTCAGGCCGACGTTATCATGTGTCCAAAAGGAGAACAAATCGATATTCTAAGTCCTTCATCCCTTTTGCTATGAATCTGTTCAACGCAGACAATACTCATTTTTAAATGAGACATTAGCTATTTATTTTCCTTTATTTGCAAGATTTGTAAGTGTTGCTTTTGATCTAATGCTTTTATTTATTTATAACGTTGTCCCTCATACTGTCCCATCCCTTTATCTGTCATCTCTGACATCCAGCTTTGTCTTCTGTTGAGATTGAATGTACTGACTGGGTAAGCTGCAAATGAATTGCCCTTCAGGGTTAAATAAAGTTGTCTGACTCTGAATCGGAAAAAACACAATTACGATACAACACATTTTTTATATACAGCCAGAAATCGCTTTGCATTAATGCCGAATTAAATGTGATCAATCGTTGACGTCAAAAACGACATTTCTCCAATTTTGTTGAGGTTGCCTTTTAAATAAAACCATTAAAAACCTCTAAAATACATTTTTTTATCTGAAAAATCTCAAAAAACATTTTGGATATACATCGTTTTTATAGGAGGGTGGTCCTTATAAAATGAAAACATGATGTTTTTTGTGGAGGGAGTTTCTTTTTCTGGGATTTCTTAAGAAGTGGAGGACAGGAAAAGAACGTAAAAGAAGATGCTTTTAGGGGCCTTCTTTCTTAAACCCTTCTGGTGGACATCCATCGCAGCCATGATGCAAACCAGTCAACGTCTGATAGACACTCTGGGTAAGCCCCTTGGTGGGTGGTTGCCTCTGGAAGGCTTTAGTGTCCCTCCCTCTGCCCTTCACCTCATTGATTTACTATTATACTTCCTCTAAGGTAACGAAGAGTCCATTAAAGGAGGCCTTCTAGGCGGTGTTTATGCATAATGAGGCTTCCTGTTGGTGAGTGAGAGGACGAAAAACATGGCTGGCCATGAATTTGCAGAAACTCAACTGTTAATGTAAAATCAATGTTCCAAATTAACCACAGGACCCGGTCTCTGGTTTTCCAGCCCTTTTCTAGGCAAAACATGCCCTTGGGCCGATTAAGGGATAACACACATGCTGCACTATTGAACACTATTGCACGCCCACCTGCACTCATGCACACAGACGCACAGCAGACAAGAAATGCAAACAAAAAAAACGCATGCAATTGCAGACACAAGCAAGCACACGCAACCTAGCCGACGCCGAACATATAAATCAAACATACCCGCACTCATTCGCATAATGCATGCATAATTCTCGGCGTAGTGAAAGAGCACAGCTTGGTCCCCTTGTCTAATTCACATCGTGCTGCATCCATTAAAATTAAGCCGAGGTATCCAGCTTAAGGCTGCCGCTGATAAGGTCAAAGGCGTAGCGAACATTCCAACACTCATTTCTCCCCCAACATAATCGCACTCACTCTTGACAAAAATCTGCATAATGGTCCATGTATAGCTGTTAGCCACAATGAAAGAGGGAGGTGTGAGGAGGGACGGGATGGAACCAGTGGCGTATCCCTCAAAGTCAGAGCCAAATTGAATCTGCAGGTGCAAATGTGGCATGTGTGCTCCCTCTAAGATGTGCAGCTATCTATATTTATATGAATAATATATGGCTGGTCAAGGGGCCACGAGCCTGCAGGGAATCCGTTCCATGCGGCAGATGGAATCAATCATTATATGCCACTGAAATGCATTTATCGCCAGCTTGGACCTCTTTATTATGATTTCATGGGGTTTGATATGAGCTTTCTGTTCCTGCTTTTATTCCCCGCTACTCTTCCTCAGCCGAAACGGATGAAAGATGCGGCTCTTTCAAAATGCACAAAGGTTTCCGTGTCTATTCGAAGGTTTAGCAGCGCGAGGACTGGCTGACGCGGAGACAGTAATTGCTTTGTGTTCGTGCATTTCCGCGCATATTTCTGCACACGTGTGTGCATGCAGGAATCCATATGTTTGCATGTCTCCGTGGATTAGCAGCATCATTCATCCATGAGTACTCGGTTCGCTCTCATGATACAGCATCCACTAAGCTTTTCATTAGTGCACTGAGGGCCTATATGCATCAATGTGAGTGCAGAACAGATGGACAGCACAGCAGTAGACCTTAGATGTCTTCCTTCTTCTCCACTCATGTTTGAAACTGCAATATGGCCATATGTCCCCATAATGTCCAGCTCTGATACGAATCAGTCGAATGGCTGCGTAATTAGTGTTTGATTGTTTTTGTGCGTGTGGGTGTAAACATCAGCCTACCTGACGTCTACCTATCATACGTGATCATTTGTAGCACCCTCTTTGTTAAAGCTGCGTGGGTCCAGTGCTCCTCAAACACTCTTGAAACATGTGGCGGCTAAATAACCAAAATGCTAATGTAAAAGTAAATGTCAATGGATACAAATGAAGTGTGGCATCCCGTGCTGACCTTTTGATACGGACTGAAGACGCCAAAATGTCATTGAATGCTGCCATCAGAACATGTTTTGATCCTTTTGTTTTCATCTCCTCGAATGATCTGCTGCAGTCCTTCCACCAGATCCAAGACAAACATGCACATCATTCTCTCTCTCCCCCCCCATACTTGCTTCCCTTTGCCTTCCGTCTGTGCTTATTCCATTTTAATGGGTGCCTGTGTTTGTTTGGGAGCACAATGCTATCAGAGAGCCTGCGCTTGGCTGCACCGGCTGAGCCCCTGCAGCCGTCTTGTGAATATGTTTACATGCATTTCACTCAGGAGCCCCCCCCCCCCCCCCCCCCCCTTAGATCCCTAGGCATCTTGTTACCACCATTATTGGGAAAAAAAAAAAAATCTTGAGATGAATGTGATTTTCATGGCGCTAACAGTATGCTCTGAACCAGGAGCAGCGTTTGGCACCCACACATCCTCTCACCTTGCGGGAACCCGCTGCCAACCTATGGAGGAATTAATATGGAACACCCACGCTGTGCTGCCTGTCATGCTCTCCAAGCCTCCACAAGGCCACTGCAGGCTCAATACCTTCTCCATCCCCGAGCCAACCCCCCCACCCCACCCCACACACACACACACACACACACACACACACACACACACCGTACGGCTGCTCACTCTTTCACACGCAGATCAATAGGCAATTCGCAAAGCCACTCACTTTAAGCGTGTGACTTAGTGTGGAAATGTTGTATTGATTTGTTTTGAACAAATGTGCCCAAATTAATAAAGCAACCCATTTACTGCTTTGCTTTACCGTTCTGATCAGCATGAGGGAGGCGGCGCGAGGTGGCCACAAAGTTCTGACACCTGAGGTCGAAGCTCACAAACACTTAATAAATGTGTGGATTTTACAATTTGAGCAGGTGGGGAAGCAATGCAGAAGAACGTGGGCTGAGGTTTTCTCGCCGTGGCCTGGTATTTGATGGGAGGGCATGGTGTCGCTCATGTGACATTTGATTTTCCAGAGAGACTGGTGCGTCATTCATACCGTGGAGGCCAACGTCTATTGCATCTATTTGCAGGGAACAAGCACACACATGCAGACACACAACACACAACACACAAACACACGTCTGCACCGAAGATTACAGCAATCACACTCTGCAGCCCCCTTGGTGAAAATCACATTTATTATTATCGGCCATTATCGGTTTATCTGCCTTTGAAATATCCATGAGTAATACATCTGATGAATGGCACACACTTTGGACACATCAGAGGGTGTGTGTGTGTAAAAGAGAGAGAGAGAGAGAGACGCCCAATGCAGTTAAAGGATTAGTGAATACCTTCTCTCTCTCTCTCTCTCTCTCTCTCTCTCTCTCTCTCTCTCTTGTGAACCAGACTCCTGGATGTGTGTGTTTGGCTACAAAGCAGGTGAATTGTTGATGGCGAATGCGCTACAAGACGACTCTCTGTGGCTGTTTCCGTTCCGCAAAGCCCTCCACGCAGAGATGGCGGTGAAAGCAAAGAATCCTCTCTGCTTCCACGGCTGGAGAGTGTGTGCGCGTGTGTGTGTGTGTGTGTGTGTGTGTGTGCGTGTGTGTGTGTGTGTGTGTTTGTGTGTGTGTGTGTGTGTGTGTTTCTTTTTCGTGTTAAAATAAGGCCTGGGTGCGATGTTACACACTTTCATGTCATGCGTCGGGGAAGCGACTTCTCTGCTTGCAACAGGGTGATTTTTAAGGAGAGAGCGGAGGAGGAGGAGGAGGAGGAGGAGGGTGGCCACCATTCTGTGGATTTCTTCGAGACGTGTCTGGTGTGCGCGCACTAAGCAGGACCCGGGGAAATGAAACTGCCAAAGCACACACTCTAACACACACATATAGACACGCGCGCACACAAAAGTCTGCCTAGAATTCACTTCAATATTGAGCTTTTTTAGCCTCGGCTTGGTTCGACATGAATCCGCTCAGGTTGAGTCACATCCTGCATAGTTGCGCAAAAGCGCGTCTCCACGTCAAGTGAGAATTCGGGGCCAGTCACCAGCATAATTATTCTGCAACATTTGCATTGATTTCTGCAATTAATCATGAGTGATTGGCAGCTGAGAGGTGAGATGATTTCAGTCGCGAGGCTACACGTCCGTTAAAAGAGCCCCGAACCACTGATTTCAGGCGTTTTTCATTAACTTGCGTTGAACAGACGCAGCCGTGCGATTGGAATGAAATGACAGAAATATATATCAGGAGAAAACAGAGTAAACTTACCCGATTTGATCATTATAGCCCTCGAAGCAGTGTCTGTTGTCTATATTCCCATCATGCGCGCCGCTCCAGTGACGAGAGAACCCAGCGCGCAACAACACGCCAGTGAACAATGTGTGGTCTTCTTATTCTTACGCAGTTGATTAGGAATCAGTTCGAGCCTTTTTTTTTTCTTCCACACGGCTTCAAAAAACAGGCAGGAAAGCAAAAACGAAGCGAAGTCCAAAAGCAGGATGGAGTAGGAGATTCGTTTGTTCCCTGTGCCCTTCCCTTCTCGTCCTCACAGCGGCTGCTGAGGGCGCATCTCTCCCCTCGATCAAGTGTCAGCCGGACCACATAGATGCGCCGCCGTCTCCTCAGCAGTCATTAATATCAGAACAAACCCCGACTCTCCTGAGGACAGCCAATAGCGTCAGAGAAGCAGGCGAGGTGCTCGCAGCATCCCTGCTCTGGTTGGCTGAGAGGGGCCGTCAGTCATATCCCAGAAGCCTGTTCTCATCCGCGTCTTCTTCGGTAGGAGGTGAAGCGCGCTGCAACAAATATCCACATTAACAAGTCATGAGGTGTAAAAAAAAAAGTGTCGAATAAGGAACACAAATATGAGAATATGTTAATATCCTAATGATGATGGAAGAGATTTAAAGTAACAGAAAGGGTGAAACCTCTGTGTCATTTATTTAAAGTACATTTTATATTGATCTAATTGAAAATGATGATTTCACATCATGTGCTTTATGTATTTATATATTTATTTTTTAAGAACATAATAAAAGATGATGTATTTTATTTGGTCTGAAGAGAATATTCCTGTATTTATTTATAGTAAAATAATATTAACTGTAATTAAATGTTTTTAGTTTTTTTTTCCTTCGTTCATATTATTGCAAATCAAGTTTTTGTTTATATTAATGTACATTAGGTAAAGTTTTATTTAGTGGCTAAATGGAAAACGGATGCTTGTGTGCTGGTTAGCACTGTAGCGTCATAGTAAGAAGGTTGTGGGTTTGAATCCTTTCTCTGTGAATGTGATGTATCAGCCTTGTAATGAACTGGTGTCCAGTGTCACCAGGGACAGGCTCCATATGTTGTAACAAAGTAAAAACGGTCCTTATAATAAATATTATTTTTAACCTACCTTTGCGAAACAAATATTTAGCTAATATACTGTAAATCAAAATTTAAGATTTTGACCAAATAATGAATATAATTTGACAAAAAATAATAAATTTAGCTGCAGCAATTTTCTTTAAGTTGGTCCAAAATAACTTTTTTTTCCCCCCAGTCTGCTCTGTGAAGACGTGTCACTTCAAAAGGCCAGGTGCCAATTGGACAGCGCTTGGCATCATTGGCCAATGTTACATTTTGATTTTCCTGGCAGCAAACAAAAAAAGCTCAAGCATGGCTGATATTGATTATTGCGCTCTTAGGTCGGTTATGTGGGAAGCAACCAGCATGACTCGCTGCAACAAAACATTCGAAATGACCTTCTTTCAATAGGCCAAGAACCAGTGGTGCAAAAAAAGTCTCTCTGAAAGCAGCGATACAGCACACTGGAAAAACATTTGCATACATGTAAAATGCAACAGCAACATTTTAGTAAAGAAGGAAAAGTTGAAGAAGTCACTGCAGAAAAAAATGCCTTGTGTTCTTACACATAAAGTTTAAAGTTTATATGTATAAATGCCACATTGCCATTTAGGTTTGATTTGGACAATTTGGAGCGGAAAATTTAAGCAAAAAGTTTTAATTGTGGTGGACATTAATGATAATCTTGTGAATTCTACACTGAAATCTTATTATTCTCATGATAGATATTTTCTTTCTGATACTACGTAAAGGTATTTCAGCCATTTGCTGTTACATTGTTCCGTTCGACTTACATGCTCTGTTTTAATAAGAAATGTCACACAATAAAATTGAAAATCCTATTTTGATTCCACATCTTGGCACATTTACTTATAGCATCAGCGTAATTGCACTGCTGCTGGGTTTCTGCCTACAGCTGTCAGAGTTAAATTCATGGCAAACTGATGCAGCCTGGCCAGCAGCTGCCACTTTCTGTGAGCGCGTCCGTTTGAGATGGACATTTTTTGCAGTGCAGGGAATGAGGAGGAAGGAGGCGCAGGCAGGGAAGAAAATGGATATCTGTACCTATTAGCTCCAGAGCTCCCGACTCACATCCCAAGAGGCTTTCTAACACATTGTTCTACAAACTGATGTTCTTGGAGGTCAGGCGGGGTTATCCACAGCCTTGAAGAAGGAGACGTACCTCATCTGTCAGCCAAAAGAGGTCTGATCCAGAGACTGTCCGACTGGAGGCTGTTTTAACTCCACCTGTGTCGGATTTCACCGCGTCTGCGTCTTAATGAAACTTTACCTCATCCTCATTAGTTTCCCTCCACTAGAAAATATTCACACTTCATGTAAATAGCATGAAATGGTTTGTTTTGAACGTTACCTCATAAAGGTCATCCATTTATGAAAGCTTGAGTCTATTTAGACTGTTTCCTTTAATTGGATGTGGAGGTGTTTACCATGCCCCGGGTGCTGCTCACTCAAACTAACTTTTTTTAAAATACTTTCCATCTTTTCTCCTTCGTTTGCTTATTCTGCATTTTCCATATTACTGCTTAAGATTTGTTTGGCTGTGAGTTAAAACCAGATCTTAAACCAGGTCTTAAATCAGACCTTAAATCAGATCTTAAACCAGGTCTTAAATCAGGTCTTAAATCAGATCTTAAACCAGGTCTTAAATCAGGTCTTAAACCAGGTCTTAAATCAGACCTTAAATCAGATCTTAAACCAGGTCTTAAATCAGACCTTAAATCAGATCTTAAACCAGGTCTTAAATCAGATCTTAAACCAGGTCTTAAACCAGGTCTTAAACCAGACCTTAAACCAGACTTTAAACTAGACCTTAAACCAGATCTTAAACCAGATCTTAAACCAGGTCTTAAACCAGGTCTTAAACCAGACTTTAAACCAGACTTTAAACAAGATCTTAAACCAGACTTTAAACCAGACTTTAAACCGGGTCTTAAACCAGACTTTAAACCAGACTTTAAACCAGATCTTAAACTAGGTCTTAAACCAGACTTTAAACCCGATCTTAAACCAGTTCTTAAACCAGACTTTAAACCAGACTTTAAACCAGATCTTACAGGCCCTCTGCCTGTGATAATGGGAGCCTTTCCATCAGGCTGTTTCTATTCAGCACAGGTAGACTAACGATGGCGAGCCAGGAGAGAAGCTACAGCTTGTATGTTCTCATTTTCATCACATTACGTTTGTGTGTTCACTGATGTGCTCACATTTAAGGAGTGAAGCTCGTCTCGTCGACATCTAATGAAACACAAGTCAGTAATTTCAGACAGAATTGTCTATTATGTCACCCTTTTATTGTGTTGCCTGTCTGCCGGCTTCACTAAAAGGATGCAACCTGACAGGGTGATGGATTTATTGTTTTCATCAGCTTGTATGTTATAAATAGACACAACACATGCACGCAAACAGACTGCACATTTCATTACAGCTGTCAATGTTATTGTAAATCCAATTTTACAAAGAATATGAACCTTCATTCAACTATATTGGTTTTTAAAAAGGCTCAGTGTGGTTCATAACATTCCTGTTGCAGATTTTAAACACGTCTCTCCACCCTATTTCTCAAGTGTTTGTAATTACTGTGTAATTACTACTTTAATCATGGATGTTTTTTTCTTATGCATGTGTCAACACCTAGTATTGGTTGTGTATAGCATGATTTTTCATCTTGCCTTTGTGTGTTGTTGTTCCGCTATAAATACTTTTATACTGTAGTCTGAAAAATTAAGTCACTCTGATATAAGAGATGACTAAGGAGTGACACACAAGGAGGTCTTGTTTGGTTTAATATTTTTTTTAATTATTTATAACATACATTAACACGTACTTCTATATGTCTTTGGTTTTATTTTCCATAGTAATTGAACATTTTGCCAGGCGCACAATAACAACATCAGCCAATCTCATGAGGTAAAGAGGATGTGGAGAAGCCTTTACCAAGCGATGCAGCACTGAGCAAACAGACTGAAGCCTCTCGTCTTTCTTTTTTAACTTTAACTGTGTTGCTTCTGTTCATTCCTTCATTCATTATTGAGTGAAAAGACAACAGAAAATCCATTAACAACAGTTTTAGAGCCAAAGATGCCAGAATACAATTGTATGCAACTCACTTGTGTCTCATTTTTCAATTTTATTCTTGCACGATGTGCAAAGCACATAAATTATTATTACTCCATATGCTTTTTCGTGCTCGCAGTCCCATAACTTTGCCAATGCATGTGCAAAAAAAAACAACATAAAAACATGCAGATTCAGTCATTTTCTCGAAATCTCAGTTTACTTTTCAGTCAGTTTCAGATTTTATTGTGGGTGTGTATTGCATGTGGAGACTTCAGGGCCCTACGTTAAAGACGGATACGGACACAGACGGAACCTTCCGTACGTCTTCATTCCGTAAGTAATCGGACACGTTTCCGATGTGAAAAATGGACTCTGAATATTTAAAATAACCTACTTGTTGTATGTTATGATAACATGTTTGAAAATGATGATTACTGGATTATTTATTAGCTACTGATGCAAAAAAAAAATCTACTTTTCATACTTGCAAATAACAAAACCTTAAGAGCATCTTGGGATTACTGGTACTGTGATGACACCATACCCAGAGGAGATTGTGGCCTTTTACCTCCTGGACCCCCACACTATTAAACCTTTACTGTATTAGTTGACCTCTGTGACTTCGTGCCTCATGAAGCCAGTCAAGGGTGCAGTCAATGCACCGTAAAGCCCCTCCAACACGGCTCGGCAGCGTTGAGGATCTCTCATAGACGAAAGAAGAAGGATATCACCCTGCCGAGAAAAATATGCATCAAATTTAAATGCAGTGAAAGATTGTTTTAGGGAGGGGATGTGAAAAAGCCCGAGGTGCTTCCACTGTGAGTTATTTTTTCTCGCTCGCGCTTGTTTATTTCAGAGTTGAGGGGATATTTTGAAGGCGTTTCGTTGTGACATTTTGCGTGTTCTGCAGGGGGAGAAAAGGCCGCAGAGGGCACTAGGATTTATTGACTGAATTTCACAGTTATAAATGGGTCTTTACAAGTGACACAAAGAAAATGATTTGTTCTGTGCCGA
This sequence comes from Chaunax sp. Z400, assembly GCA_037577475.1. Lineage (NCBI taxonomy): Eukaryota > Metazoa > Chordata > Actinopteri > Lophiiformes > Chaunacidae > Chaunax > Chaunax sp. Z400. The sequence goes on from CM075204.1 coordinate 18,964,384, forward strand.
GGCGGTGGAGATCTGTAAATTTGTTCTGTGCACCACCAGCAGTCATGGCGCTTGTATTGAATAAAGTTTCACTCACTTTGCCTCAGATAAATACTGGGCATAAAATCAAAAATGAAGGCAAAGTATTTAAAACACTTGAACGGTTGCTTCAATTTCGCCTGTATAAAAAAGAGCAGTTTGTCTTCAAGAAATATGTTTATTCTCCTTTTATGAACACTTCTGCATGGAGTTTGAGCTTCGTTCACTATCATCGCTTTGTCTAATTTGTTAAAACTTACTTTCATTCAGCTCTTAAAGTCGATGTGGAGATCTCCAGTCAAAGGAACACAACAGGAGGGCTCAATTCCTGAAAGGTCAGGATCTATATCTGTGATCTGCTAACTCCTTATGAGGCTGATGGCTGCCACAGTCTTTGCCGTTCAGGCCCCAAAGCTGTGGAACTCCCTCAGGCAGACAAACTCAGTATCGTCTTTGAAATCTATTCTTAAGAATACATATTTACATTTTGGTCATTGAAAAGGGCCCAATTAAATATCTTTGTATTTATTCATTTGTGTATTTTTGTAGTCATTTCTACGTTTATTTATTTATTCATCCAACCTTTTCGTCCTCCATACATGAACTAATCGATCCCTATCAAATTAACCAATAAATAAATAAAGATTAAATTGCACCATAGACAAAGTACATTCCTAAATATAACAGGATACATTAGTGGATAAACCTAAACATAAACCTGCTTATTAACCATAATAAAGTCTCACAAAACACTATTGACCAAATTCAGGTAACATTTGTGGATGAATGTAACATTTAGAGGAATAAAGTTCATGCTAATAATGACAATTAGAACCAAAGACGGATATAATATGAAGATACATCTGACATCAATGCACACACATTCCTTCAATGCACACATATTCCATCAATGCACACATATTCCTTCAATGCACACATATTCCTTCAATGCACACATATTCCATCAATGCACATACTACAGAAACGCTGCAAATGATTACACTCCTGCAAGATAGAGAGCGTGCATGAATAATGTTTTTACAAGTTTTGATCCAGACAGGCTGGCATGGCATTGTGAAAGTGACATTAGCCTTCAACTCAAAGCACTGCTGTGCCTTTGAGTACAGCCTCATAGGCAGCTTTTAGTCGTGTTCGTATAAAAGCTTAAAGGAAAGTACATGCAGCCGTCAGATCAGTTCAACAGAATAAAATATGGGATGTTTCTCTGGAATATGGTGGAGCTGAGGTAAAAAGTGGAATTAACTCGCCGCCACTGCAAGAGGCAACAAAGAAGAGTGCTGATAAACAGTTTGCAGGGTTGTGTTAAAAGTGAATATGCCTGTAAAACTATAAATATATATATGTATATTTAAATTTTGCTGCTACAGGCAGTTATAGTTTTCTCATATTCGCACTGAACCTGACACAGATCACCTGCGTGGGTAGCACCGTGTCAGCTTGTATTTTCTGTTAATGAGATTTGACTTTTTGTCCTTGACACTATTTCCTGGGGTTTGTGTAATCATTATGACTCTTTCTGCTAAAGCTCTCTGCCTATTTGAAGCATTTCGTTTGCACATTTCTTAAGAAGAAAACCTGTTGAACTGCTTGGGAAGAAAAGTATTTCATAGCAGAGGGTAAAAAGAAAAAAAAAGAAATCTGACTGGAATCTAAATGAAAATATTGTACCTCTCAATTCATTAATATTCGCCGATGCCCGGAGGCTCAGATCGCTGATCACGTCCCCTGAAGATGTCATCCTCAGCTCTGATTCCAAGACTATTTCTAGCTAATCACACCCACAACAATGGCGGTGACGTCAAACGTTAGCCCTCATGGGTGCTTCTTTAAATAATAGCTTAGACAGGTTTGGGTACGCAGCTTCTATCTAAGACAGAACAGGCAGCATCTATCGAACACAGAACAGGCAGCCTGTGCTTCGGTTGAAGCCCTGAAGAAATGACAAACCTGGATTTCAGCAAACTCCAAAGCTCGGGTCTCAAATTCTAATGATGCTTTTTATTCTCTTGATATTTGCTTCAAGAGTAAAAGAAAAAAAATGCATCTTTGGTTTGTTTTTTTCTTTTTTTCTCCTTTTTCTGCAATATGCTATGTCTCGCTGAATTAAACCCAGTGCCCTTTCTAAACAACTGAGGGGACGTTGTATTTTCTTACTTATAATTACCCTTATGATGTTTAATTGTATAAGAATATCTCCATGAATAGCAACCCTTCATAAATGCAAAAAACAGCATGCTGTATGGTATTTTCCATAATCTGTTTCAAGTTTATGATGACAAAAATATCCTACCCTTTGTAAATGAACAGGCTGGAAAACAGGCTTGTTCACTTTACCTCCTGCAGCGATGAAAGAGAGAAACGCCATCTTTATCGATCTGCATCTCGTTGGTAGTATGCAAATAGACATCTCTAATGATATAATGGACAAATGCTCTCAGGATGCTGAGTGAGCATTATGCCACAGTATGCGATGACCTACTTCACATTAAAGGACTATCTGGCTGTTGTGCGGCAGGCCAATTTTCTTCATAACGATGACAGAAGACGAGGGAGTGACAGGGGAGCGAGAGAACGAGGGAGAGAGTGAGAGAAGTGTCATGTTAGCTCTGTAGACCTTGTTCTTCTAAAGCAGTCAAAATGCCTCCGTCGCACCCACTCATCTCTCTAAACCTCCTACACACATACAGACACACACAGACACACACTCCTCATAGCCTGAAGTATGATCCAAGCGTGGTTTAAAAAAAGCCTACTTCAAGTGTGCAGTATATTTTATAATTGAAGTAAAACAGCACCTTCAGATATTAATTTCCCAGTATGTGGTCAATTTTTTGGCTAATTGCCTATTTGCTAAGCCCCACCGTATAGTTAGTTGTTGCTCTACCTGTTAATTACACAGGAATGGTTCTGCTGTTATTCTCAAACTGGACATCTTAGTTTTTTAGTTTTTTTTTCCACGGCTGCCAATTATCACATTCTTAGCCATCTCTCACGCTTTCCTCTTGGCTTTCTTCAGCCCCATTCAGACAGCATATTCATTCAGGGCCTGTTGCGCCTTTATTCCCCCCGACGTTCAGTTTGAACGCAATGAAGGCGTAATGGGGTGTCAGTTTGTGCCACCTCTGTGACACCTTGGGAGGTAGTAACAGCACAGGAACAGGCATCTGTATGAATGAAGAGCCCTGGCGTTGCGGAACGGGTGTGATGTTGTGGTAATATGTTCAGGTGTGCGATCTACCCCGGGAGATTTAATGATGCGGTAGAAACAGGAAGTCTGTTATTTGAAGAACAAGCACAGAAAATGACCACTAAACTGCAGACATAGTGAAATATATCAGATTTTATGCTCACCGCCTCTTAACGTTGCAGAGAGCGCACACCGAGGTGGCGTTGTGACGCCTTGGGCTGGTCCAGTTTGAACACACCGAAGGGGTCACAGAGACAGGAATTTGTTTCGGCGATATTGTACAATGCCTGTGTGAAAGTGTCTTAGAGTTATACTCTTTTCAAGTTCTGATAATCTGAGTTGCAAAGCATGAGAAGTCACTGTTTCACGGATTGTACATGAATGCACCGGTCATCCGCTGGAGAAGCCTAGACTGGATTGAAATGTTAACAATAACCTGATGTCTTAGAAAAAGACTAGAATGTGAACACTTTACATTGACTAAAACTAGACTAAAATACTTACTGGTATCTTTGACCAAAATAAGACTAAAGTGTCTGGGCGTAGTGGGTTCATATCCCTCTGAGGACCTTTCTGTGTGGAGTTTGCATGTTCTACCCGTGTCTGCGTGGGTTCTCTCCGGGTTCTCCGGCTGCCTCCCACCACCAAAAACATACATTGGAGGTGAACTGGTGACTCTAAGTGGCCTGTAGGTGTGAATGTGAGTGTGAATGGGAGTGTGAATGGTTGTTGTTGTCCAGGGTGAACCCCTGCCTCTCGCCCAGTGTCAGCTGGCACATGTAGGTTTCTTGAGTGAAAATATTAAATATGTAAGTAAAACAAAACTCAGAGTAAGAGTGAAAAATGTGTCCATTACGGCTCCTCTCCCCTATTAAATGATGGAGTCGGTGTCAGGAGGTCTTCTCGCCACAGGTCCATCCTCTCAACCTCTCAGCCAGCGATGGTTGCTGCTTTGCCCTTGTCCGAAAGATCACTCGCCTCATAAGTAACAGCTTAATGCTTTACCATATTCCCTGTTTTGTGGTCAAAGGAGAGTTAACATTTGTATTCCTCATCATCCTCACCCCTCTGTGCTCGCTCCTAATCCCTGTCTGCCATGCAGCAAAGTTTACAGCAATAAAGCGAAGTTTTTGTCTCTTCACCCTGAGAGAGCTGAGGCTGACGAATCATGCCTGAGGATGTTTCATATCCCCACAGCTCTGCCTGCACACTCTCTGCTCCCTTCTTTTATACCTCTTTCTCAATCAGTCATCTTTTTCTCTCGATCTTACCATATCTCTCCCTTTTTTCTCCCACCTTGTCTCTCTGAGACTCTTTTTTCTCGCTCCACCATTTCCTTCCCTCCCCTCCCTGCTCTCTGTCTCCATGCATACATTTCCATCTCCTTCCCTATTCCTATCTGTGTTTCCGTGTCTTTCCCTCCTTTTCCTATCTTGACTCGAATGCAAGCAGGTCTCCCTGTGCTCCCTGGGCCTCCCCTCTTCCCCTGTCAGCCCAGCAGCAACCAGGGGAAGAGGCAGCGCTGTCACTACGAACCGGCTCCAGGGAAGACGAGGCAGAGCGAGAGGAAGTCACAGATAAGAGGGGAGGGCGGGGGAGGAGGAGAGGATGACATGAAGGAGGTGTACAGATGACAAGTCCCTTCATTGGGGAGTTTTGTCAAGTGAGGAGGCTGCAGAGAGAGAGGAAGGGAGGGGGACACCAGGATGTTTTTTTTAGGAGAACCAGCTCGGGGACGGCAGTCGTACTCTTCTCCCACAGGTCGGTCGTTCTGCAGACGCTCCTCGAATAAGCAAGCCGACTGCACGGCGCAGTGGGCAGATGTTGCTTGCATCCAGCTCGACGGCTGAATGCATAATTCGCTTGTTGTTTACATAAACCAAATCTTTGCTTGGTTGAAGGGCACGCAGCTTTATGCAACATGAATGTATCGAGCCGGAGAGACGAAGGCGTCTCGTCGAGAGAACGTTACGTACGTTAACCTAGTTTGTTCATGGGTGGGTTTGTGTGCGGTATGGCCATGTAAGGCTACTGTTTTCATACATGAAACTCAGAAAGCAAGCATGATTATCTCTCAATGAATTATTGATTCACAGTTGTTATTTAGGCATTAATGTTTAAGCCAGCGCAGCATGGAGCCTTAGTCAGTCATTAGCTGGATCGGATGAAAGAAGATGATCTTTCTTAACCCATGTCGGACTCGTTTTCCCTTCCCCGTCCCAGCGACCGATAAATAAGGCTCCAATGACTTCAAACGGTGGATAAGGTTTGTTGATCACTGCTCATGCCATTCTCTTTCATGTGCGCTCAAACGTTTTCTAGTAAAGTAAAGCTCCACAGAGGATTTGCGTTTGTCCCCAAGACACGGCTCAAAACGATCAATGACGTTCTTTTCCTGTTGAGACTCCGAAAAAACTTTTACCACCACTCTTTTGATGAGACACGTTGACCTAGAGATTTGAAGAGTGCGTCTATACTTCTCTTGAGTGCCGCTGGGGCAGTAAAACAGGTCAGTTTTAGAAAAACAAAGGGAACTCAGGAATGGGAATCTGATCCCAAGCAGGTAGCGTAAGTTAGCCACAATATCGGCTCAAAAACTACAAGTCAAAGTTCTTATTTTTTTGCCTGTGTCATAGAAGAAGAAAGGTTGGTTGTGTAAGCCTCACAACATCCCAACAAAAAGACAGAATCTTTAGCCTTCTTTCTCCTAGTTTGACAACTACTGTGACGGGTTCCTTGACTTCGACCCAGAGGAGCAAGAACGGCTCTTCCATGACAGTTTTAGACACGATGAAGTGAAAGAGGAATAATGCGGTTCGTAAGCCAACAATCTGCATGTATGTGATTGTGATACATGTTGGGACCCCCTCGAAAAGGAGACGATTCATCTCAAGGGGTTTATCCTAATAAAATACATTTCAAATAAAAAAAAACACATTTGTGGAAAATCATCTTCTGATGCTCAAATCTCTCCCCAAAACAGGAACTAGCTTATATATAGCATTTTATATTGAAATTGTTCATTTCATGATGATGAGCTGCGATAACAAACCCTTAGAAACCACTTAGTCCTGTCAGTCAAATCAGAGTAATATATATGTAGACATCATCTCATTCGGAGTTCATGCTAATTTACGTTGTGCATTAAAATCAAGTTCACCTGCTGCTTTGGTTTCATAACTAAAGTTTGGAGATATGACTGCAGATTTAAAAGTGGCTGTACCTGACAGCGCCTGCTGCCTCCACCTACTGTGATTGTTGCAACAGCATGTTTGTTAAGCTTAAGAGGATTGTTTTCCACTTCCCACTCTCTGGATCACCTCTCCACCAACTCTACAGAAATACAGCAACCTAAGTAGGCTGCACTGTGTTATGCAACATGAATACCTGGGGACACATTGGCCGAAGCGTTTTCATGATTTCTTTTCCCCTAAACAGATCATCACTACATCTCTCTTTCTGTTTGCTGGTGTTCTGCACAATATCAGGCGACAATGGCTGCCCTCTCAGTGCAAGTCTTCAATGGCTCCCCGAAATGCCTCTTGTTTCTCTGTTGCCTCATTAGAATCCTTTGTGTGTCCTCTGTGAATGGCTGATGATGATTATGCAAATGTTCCATCGGAGAGCAGCATGGGTAATTATCACTCAGCAGAGACTGAGGCTTTCTGAAATTCTCTGACTGCTGAAGAGAAAACCATGGGTCCTCAGTGTGTGTGAGAGTGTATATTTATCAGGTCGGACAAGTCGGGGGCTCTGGCCATGGTGATAATACCCATGCGAGTGTTTTTGAAGGTTTTTACGTTGTGGGTTTTTGTAAAATTACTGTATCTGCACAGGAACCTGAATCGTGATTTTGGCTTATTTTAACCCTTCTGTTGTGTTTCGGTCAAATCTCACCGATTTAAAAGTTTTCTCTATATATATATATATATATATATATATAAAATTTAATTGATTTCATCTGTTTGTCATGAGGTTCCATGACTTTGTTCACACATGGCATCTGATCACACAGAATAAATTTTGAGAATTTTCATTACATTTTGGGTGTTTTATTGAACTTGTGTACACCCTTGGTGTTCCTGGTCAAAAATGGCCGGTCATTAGAAACGCCCCTTTTTGGATACCATGGGAACCCACATGGGAACCTATCCCCAATTTTAGAAAATTTTAAATAGTAAATGGAAGATCAAAACTTGAGTTGATAAAGAGATGAAACACAACATTAGCTGATAATATATGTATTATTATGGATTTATAATCAGCTAGAATGGAGCGGTCATTTTTGACCAGGAACAACAAACTAGTGAACAGGAAACAAACACAACAGGAGGGTTAAGTGTTTCACTACTGTGTTGCAAAGTTGTCTATTTTATCCTCCAACCTTGTATCATGTTGCAGGGTCTGCCTATCACTTATCTGTAGGCTGAGTGAGATTTTTAGAATGTGCATGTGATTGTAATTGACACCCGATGTACTCTGGATATGATCAACATGGAGCAAGACACATGCAGAGCATCAGTATTCAGTCAGCCACTAATGAGGGCAACTAGGAGGTGCAGGGTCCCATGGTGAACAGGTGGGGTCCTGGCAGCAGACCTCAGCACATCTCTCAGAGGTGAGAAATGACTCATTATGGGTGGAGAGGCGTACAAAGCGAAACACGGATAGACTAAGACAGACCAAGTTAGAGGAACCCAGTCACCGGAATAGATGTTGGCGCTGCAAACCGGGGATTATGATTATGTTGAAGCTTTTCTTTATATTTCAGCAATGTCATACAAAATATTTTTGGTTCCATAAAGACTGCTGCAAAATGTCCCAATGGTCAATGGCTACAATGATCCAGTCTATTGGTTGAAGTGGTCTCGAGTCCAGGTGTCCCATACCTCCCTACAAGAAAATCAGCTCATAATCTAAACTTGATGTCTCAAATTGTATGAATGCTGCTATGATATGCATGAAACATACACATTTGCATGGTTTGCATAAAGATACAGTTTATTCCAGTGACTGGGCTGGTTAGAGGGGGAAGAGAGAAAAGGAAGACAACCCAGTTAAAAGCCTGTATTTCAGGAGGAAATGGGAGAGACTCCTACAGAGAGCCCATCGTTGAGAGTTCAGTACCCAGCCTCCGTGGCCTCCTGACTGAAGGGAGGAAGACCGCCCGAGGTCCATTAACCTCTAGAGCAGCCCAAGCTGGGTTTGAAGGAACACTGGCTTTTATAGATACTGACGAGGCATAATTTGTCTCCTCGAACAACGAGGGTGCTTGCATAAAACAGGTCATGGGGAAATGATCCATAGAAGGCATACCAACTAAAAAAAGAGTCTTTGGCCTGGCATGTCACTTCTTCTCAGGAAACTTCTCTGGCAGCATAAAAGCTGATTTACTACCAGAAAAAAAAGCATTTTTAATTGATCCATTTTGAGAAGAAAGGCTTGTCATCGCCGAGAGATACAAACAATAGGTTAAATGGAAAATCCAGGTGACTCTGGTCGGAGAGCTTGCTTCAGTCATTGAGGACAGAAACACAACATAAATCATCACCCCAAAAAGTTGGAAGAAATGAGTCCATTTGTCAGTGAAGTCAGCAAACTTCCCACACTTCTGGTAACTGCCTGGAACGCGTCCAAGGAAACCAACCGAGCAGAAAGACCGCAGCTATGTATCTGCAAGAATATGACATACTCAATCTCTCCTTTCACATTCCTAATGTGATTAAGCCAGACTAGTTAATGTAATAATCTTGCAACAGTGCACAATAATGCTACAATCAATGCCAATAAAACTGCACCCCTTCCTCCCATTGGCCGAGCCAAAAAAAACACAAGTCATCAAGTCTGTGTTTGCTCCTCCTCGGCACCGTCTGTTTCATCTCGAAGCGTTCCACCGCAGCGCATAAACAACAAGGACACGAGAAGGAAGAAAGAGAAGTGACACCTCAATTCATATGAGATATAAATAAGAGCCTTTCTCTGCTGTGGCTGCTTTCATGCAAAGACAGGCAGCGTCTTTCTTTCCGTGTCCACGTCTTTCTTCCTCTCCTCCCATCAGGTCGGAGGAAACCGTCACAAAGACGGTGAGCGTGCATCAGAGGGAAGTGGCAGCAGAGCATGCAGAGGCCTGCGTGAATCCCAGAAGGTATAAAAGCCATTAAAACTCATCACCGTACTGTATGACTGTCCCAGCAGCGGTTCTTATTGGAGAAAGTGGAGAGCTGGGAGGAGGAACAGGAGTTAATTAGAAGGAGATGAAGAGTCAGGCGTTTGGTGTTCACCTTGCTATGCTTGGGCTTCTCACTGCAGGGAACTTTCACACTGGCAATGAAATGAGATTTTTCTTTGCCTCATTTTTCTCTCTAGTCACTCTGTCCATTTTAGTGCAAAAACAAATCAATGCTAACCAATAATTAGGAGCATTTCCTGGTGAGTTTTTCTTAGAGTTAGTGTTTGAGATCAGTTCTTAGTTTCTGATCATTTTTTTTATCAGTTTAGTAAAAAATAGTTTGTCTGTCTTTTATTAAGACTAGAAAATAGTCCAAATTTAACACAACCAGTCTTCTGCCATAGGTCATTCCACCACCGTCATATGCTCTGGACAGCTGTTACTCTCCTTGAAGGTTAATTTATTGGATTAACAATAATGTTTTTGAACATTTTCGATCTGGTTTCATCTGCCTCTCATTCCACAAAATCTGTATTTACCAAAGTGCTATATGATATTTTGCTTGGCCAAATTGGCATCGCTATCCTGGCTCTCCATAGATCTAAGTCCCACTTACCTGAAAGAACATTATGTTTTCAATACTAGAAAAAAATACTACTACTACTACTAATAATAACATTAATAATACATTTTATTTATGGGTGCCTTTCAAGACACTCGAGGACACCTTTACAAATACATACAATAAAATCAAACATTCAGTACAAATAAATAAATTAATATCAACAATGTCTCAAAGAAAATTAATAAATCAAGATAAGAAATTAGTAAATTAATAATCCTACTTAATACTACTACTAATAATAACATTAATAATACATTTTATTTATGGGTGCCTTTCAAGACACTCGAGGACACCTTTACAAATACATACAATAAAATCAAACATTCAGTACAAATAAATAAATTAATATCAACAATGTCTCAAAGAAAATTAATAAATCAAGATAAGAAATTAGTAAATAATTGTTATTGTTATATGTAATTAATAATCCTACTTAATACTACTGCTAATAATAATCATAATAATGCATCCATACATAACCAAAGTGACACTGGAGTACCTCAGGGCTCTGTTGTTGACCCATAGCTGTTGTTCTCTATATATTTCATCTTTTGGCCAAATCATACCCAGTTACTGAATGAATGAATGAATGAATGAATGGATTGCCTTGAAAACTGTGGGTCTCATAGTTATTGCGCCTAAATCCTAATAAAACTGAGATCCTGGTCACTGATGTTGCTAAACACCTGTTTGATCAAGTAAGTCTTGAAAACTGTGATTTCTCAAATGTCTATTTTGATGCATCCTACTTCTCTTCTTTGACCAGCAAGAACGAAATCACCGAGAGTGAGGTCCATCCATCTCACTTCATGCCTTTGTTTCATCCAGACGTGATTATTGTAATGTAAATTCTTGTTAAGTCTTCAAATAGTTTGGAATGCTGCGGGAAGAATCTTAATTAAAACCCGAGTTTATTTTTTTTAGGCTTTATGGTGTTATTAGATAGTGACAGCTGAAGGCACATAGGAGAGGGGGAAGAAGAGAGGGGATGGCATACATTTTGATGACTTCATAAAAAGAAGTCAGCTGTCTGCAGGGCCTTTTTCCTATCGTGTCCCTTTCCTCTTGATTAACTACCCTGCTGGCATGAGACTTTGTTGAGGCCTGTAAATCGAATCGTAAAACTCATTTCTCCACCTTAACTTTAAATTAGTTCCTTTTCTTCGATTAGGTCAGGCCTCGCATCGTCCTTCTAGTGAATCTCATGGAATTCATCTAGGAGAAGAAAATTATCAACTTTCTAATAACCACTGAATTTGTTCCTTTTTCCATACCTGAATCAATGATCTGTGGATAGAGGTTGTTGTAAAATGTACAGATTGTAAAGCCATCTGAGACAACTTTGGATTATGGACAATATGGACTGAAATTCACTGCACTTCCTGCTTTATTTTGTATTTTCTTTCCTTCATGCATTTCAGTCTGTTTTACTTCCTGCCATTGTCTAGTTTCCCACCAGTTTTTCTCCTTACCTGTTTTCTGTTATCCAATCAGACCTCTTAGTATTTATACTCCTTGTTGTTCACTTCCTGTTCCCCAGATTGTCTTAGTTTTCTTCGCAGACAAGCTTCCCAACCAAAACGGATTTTCCAGAGGTTCCTTGCGTAATTTCTCAGTTGCTTTTTGACTTTATCCTGCGAGCATTTAGTGCACAGATTTACAAAGACGTTCAGCTTCATAGGGTAAAGCCTGTGTGGAACATAAATGAATTCAAAGTTATTTGTGGATGATGTCATTTCTCAATTAAACAGATTGTTTGCAGGCAGCTCATAGACTGAGGTCTGTTCCATTTGCCGCACCGCTAGAGGAATCAATGGCACATATAATTAATGAGGAATAACTGGAACTAATGGCTGTCTGCTTCAGTGAACACTCATGGATGAGTGTAACATCCCATTTACGCTTATTATCTTGCATTAAGCTACCCATGTTATCAATTAGCAACTTTGTACATTCATTTTATTTACAGTATATTTTGTTAGATTTGATTACGATGCTTGCCAAAAGTAGCGTGATTATAATTTTTTATATAATATTTTCTTGTATTAAAAGCTGAATTGTTGATCCTTAGATATGAAACTTTAAATCAATAGATTGATGCAGAAAACAAAATTAAAAATATAATTTGAGCATCATTCCCCGTTATTTTTTAACAATTCTTTGTTCCATTCGCCAAATGCATCAAGCCTCACAAAAACACTGCTTTCATCCACTTCATGATGTGTAATTAGTTTTTTTCCTCCATGGATTATGAAGAAAAAAAACTCAAATATTTGTCAATCATCCATTGAATAAAAGAGGAAAATAGGAAAATAAACCATATAAAATAAAATGCCAGCGGTCCAGATGGCGTCTCTGCTAATTATTGGGGCAAAAACACTTTTTCACAACTTTTCTTTCACTTTAATAAGCTTTTATTTTGCTCAGGCCAACAATGGGAGATGGTGGCTGAAACAGTGGCTAGCTAAATATGGGCCTTTCATCCAGCTTAACTCTACAAATGGACCTCATTGTCTTGAGGAATTCGATTTTCTGCCATTCTGCGCACATGCCGTGTCCCTCTCTGGGGCCCGATTGCAGCCAGCGAGGCCCTTATCAACAGCACTCAGGGTGTGGAATTGAGGAATTGAGTTCTGCCTCACATAAAACCATGGGAAAGAGTGATAGAGAGCGAATGGGAGTAAGACGAAGAAGAGGAGAGAGGTGCAGAGAGGAAGGAGGGCTTCAGGATAAAATCTCTAAATGCATCCACATCGTTGTCATGCATCCTCCTATTTAGACACAAGCCACAAACATACACTTGCACGTCATTTGTGCGCCTGTTCCTGCAAACACAAAGCACATGCACACAGTATATTCAGACATGAGTACGCACACACTGTGCAAACTTTGCTATTAAACTCATTGATTGCGCTCCCAGTAGGGAAGCATTTATCTCCTAGATTTCAGAGTGAATACCCAAATACAGATGTTTTTATCCACTAGATATAGGCTATGCTACTTCCTTTGCATCTGTGACGGTCACAGCCTTGGGTGTGTGGTGCTTTGTCAAGAGAGCTTTATTTTCCTTTCAAGCATGTACAGATACACCATGTGACTGAAGCGGCTGGATCGAGGTGGCTTAATAATAGCCACGTTGTATTTGCGTTGCTGCACTGAGTGGTTGACATGCAAATTGACCTTGAAACACCAGTTCAGTCAACTCCCGTTCCAGAGAGCAACCTCATTTTCTCCTGAGACCTACCTCACCAAAGCTCTCCATGCAGTGACGAGACGAGAATGGAGTGTTGGCGTCTTATTTTTTGTAAACTCTTCCTCAGGTGGCTCCATCTCATTGACCAATTAACCAGAGACAGAGAGAGTCTGGATGCATGCATACATTCATACAGAAAGACGCTTTACTATCAGTCTGATGTGAAGCAATGCCATTTACAGCGGGGCAAGCACCGAGTCACCTTGCTGCTGAGTGTCATTCACCAGGACACAGTAACCAAGCTCAGCGGTGTTCTTACACCACCGCAGGGCATCAAGCCAGTGTGAGAGGTGTCAATGCTCAGTTCCACATTGAGGTGTGACATTACTGCCCATTGTGGAGACAATAAACCAGGGTTGCCGGCTGCTCTACGGGAGCTTTCACCCGCTGAGCTCAACTCATGTGAAATATCTCTTCCGGGCTGCAGCCCTTAACTGCCGCTGCTCGCTGTGGCCAAGCTCTGCATCTGGCGTCACAGCGGCCAAGAGGCAGAGTCGTAATTCAAAAGGTAATAAAAAATAAGGGCGGAGAATTATTCAGTTTGAGCGGTGAGTCAATATTTAGCAACTTTGCAGTCAAAATGATGAATTTTTCAATATGTTTCTTGTTTAGCGTGGAACTTGTTTAATCCAATAATGTGTAGGTGAGTTATTGCTCTGTAGCTCAAGGAAGTAATGTGTTTAAGAGAGCAGTATTATACAGCAGTGGGTCATGAAGAAACAAAGACTGATGTACATACATTTTTTTATATGAAATGCAAAAATAAGTGAATTTTCTTATGAATTTTTAACGTAGAATTTCCCCGAGTGAATGTCTGGTCATGACATTATGCAAAAAAAAAATACTAATAATTAGCTCTGTTGATTTGCATACAACACAATGCTGCATGGTATTGGTTTTCTTTAATGTGAGCAAACAACAGCTACTCGTCTGATAAGAGCTCGGGGCAAACATGGTCCCTTGTACCTCCCACTGGGCAACAACACGCACACATAGACTCGCAATGATTTCCAGCTATGGGGAGCCGAGCTTCATATGCACAGTCGGCCGTCATACCAGAACAAAATGCTGCTGCTTGTTAAGTGAGCACAATAGGAATCACCATGTGCTCTGCGGAGATGGAATTATTATGGTAACATGTGCGTCGTCGCCTCAGGGCGGTGTGAACGTACCATATGTATGCATGCGTGTCATGTGATCCTGCCGATATTGACAAACGAGGGAAACGGCAAGACGTTCGTGTCTGTGAGGCGGAGAAGTTGCCCCAGGTGACCTTGACCAGTTTTTCACCCCGTTTATTGCTCCTTTTTATATCTGTGAGCATGAATGAATACAGTATGAAGTATATGCTCGTACTCTTGTGACCCCAAATGAATGTAGCGCATGAAAGATGGAATCTTTACAGTTGTAGCATACAGATTTACTGGCCCCGACATAATTAGCACTTATATTTGAATTATTCAGGCAAGTTCATGAATGTGCATTCAAGTTATTTCGTGTTGCATAATGATAATGATCAGAGACATAAACCAGAGGCCGAGATTTTGAGTAATCGTGCTAACAGACACACAAACAAACAAACCAATGGCAGAAAAATCCTTGACTCCAACCAGCTAACGTAACCAGACAAAAAGCTGCTCTGATATCACTTAATGCAGTAATATATAGTAATATTCACTTTCTGCATGAAGTGCATCTAAAGAAGCATGCATTAGTGGAGTGTAGTCATGTGTGTGAGTATAAAGGCCTATGCAAATATGTATCTGCAGATGCAGTACAAGCTCGAGCAAAGCCACTGCTGGAGGGGGTGTCCATTTAATTGAGGTCAGACCACTTGCTTCTCAGCCTTGCTCTCCAGTCGAGTCTCACCAGTTTTTCTCTGGTCATTCCTCCAGCAGAATGTCCGTCATTAAAAACGTCGACAACGCCGGCCGTAATCCTGCCCCATTAAGAGCTCGATTCCATTGTCCTCTGAGGACAAGATGTAATAGCTCAAAAACATCTATTTAGGCAGATGGGATTGGATTTATTAAAGGGCTGCATTTCATGAATATAATCTCATCTTATCATCAGCCAGAGCACTTTTGATTACAGGCCTTAATAAGTGAGTGTCTTTCAGAAGGGTAAGAGCCCTGCAGCTCACCTGGACCCACCGATACACTTGAAGAGTATTGGAATGTCTTCATTTCATCTACCATTAGCTGAACTTAATTAATTTTTTCTTTCTTTTTAAAAAGATTTTTTTTAGGAAAAGGTCACAAACCTGCAGCTCCACACCCACATGAACACCCAGGGAGGGACGGGGGGGGGGGGGGGGGGGACCTCTGAGGACAAGAAAGGTAATGAAAGCACAAATTTCTGCTTCACTGTAAAAAGAAAATCCCAATTTTTACCGCAATTTTCTGTTCAGTCAATTGAACACAAAACTGTAAAATTACAGACATTGTCTGTAAATTAATAAGTGTAACAAATAATAATGATGAATTACATTTATTTTCCATTTTTGTACCAGAAAAAATAGAAATAAATGTAAAATTGCATGAATTAAATATAATTAAATATATGAATACAAATATATAAATAGCAACTTTGCTCACAATGACAAGATCGTGGGTTCAAATCCTACTGAATGTTAGTCTGAGTGGTAGTTGGTCTCTAAAAGCAGGATATTAACAGAGATTAACCTTAAAGGTCATTGTTTTCATGTTTTTTTCGAGATAATATATCTGTTATTCCACTGTTTAATGAACATTTATAAAAAAAATGATATTTTAATATTTCATTGATTTAGATTGTAAAATATGTTCTGTATTTTTACAGTATATTATATGTAATTTGACGATATCTGAATGGAAAATCAGCTTTCAGTCCTTTTACCTTTTTTTTTTTTTACAGTTTTTTTTTTTTCAAATATTTTTTTTACAGTGATCAATGCAGCCTGTATGTTAGCTGCTTAAAATGCTCGTGGGAGGGATATAGTGTGTGTGTGTGTGTGCGTGCAGTATCCTTCTGCGCTTTATGAATGCGCGACAGACCTAAATGCATTTTGATTTATTTGTGGAGGAGAACAATATATCTCCTGTGCTTTAAATGCTGGCTCTGAGGCTAACCTTTACCACTGAGTGAAAGCCTGTTTTGGTGGATGGGAGAATTATTTCAGGGTCGGACGCTGTGCACCTAAAAGCTCTGGCAACGCTCAGGGTTCTTGTTTACTGCACTGGGGAGAAGCAGTTAAGTTTCCTTGGGAGTCTGAAGCCTTAGGGGTCTTCAGATCGAGAAGAAAAGACCTCTGCACAAAACATAAGGACATGGAAGGAATGCCTGATGATTTTGAAATAACACTGATATTATTGTGACATTGCAATAAAATAATGTCCTGAAAAACAGTGCATTGGAGTTTCCCACCAAATCTGCGAGCCACCCCTGTCATTCGGTCACAAAAGGTTCATGTCTTGACGGCAGAGCTTTAATTCATTTGTCGTGTACAGGGAAACTCCTTGACCTTGCGGACTGAGATTAATGAAGAGCTTTAGTAGCGATGCATGCTATCAGGCATCATGCTCCCCTTGTCTAATAGAGCAAGGGTTTTACATAGCCAATTATATCGTTTGCATTACGCTTGTCAGCTCTGTCAGGAGGGGCCCAGTCGGCTGTGGTATATTTGCGTTAGTATAATAGGAGGATCATCGGGACAGAGCAGGACAGAGCGCTTAATTATTTCACTGTTGCTTTAGTTTAACTTTCATTTCTAATTTTTTTATGTGATGATTGAAGTTATTTAATCTAAAAATAGGATTAGGAAGACGAAACGCTTGTAAAAAAATAAAAAAAAGACCAAAAAAATCCATTTTGCTACCTTTCTGCAACAAAAACTCTTGTTTGTGCCGTTTTGAAGTTGAACACAAACACTTCCACAGCCTTTTTGTACAAAGTGTTCAAGTGGAATTGTGAGCCATTACCACTCTTTGCTGCAATTATTGTCAGCCAGGCTCTCTGGGTACTACTACCTGCTCTGCTGGTCTGGTTGCTCTCCAAAAACAGGACTTTTGATCAGCGGGGCAGTTCAGCCTCACTATCTTGTCATCTGGAGAAGGATTAAGAAGGTATTTGTGGTCTTAGAGGCGAGAGCGTGATGGAGAAATCTACTGTAATCAGTAGCTGTGTAATTGGAAGCTATCACTTAAATGCTTTGGTGTCCCTGTTGGTAGCAGCAGCTCTATCGTTTTCTACACAAGAAGAAACAAGGTTAAGGCAAAAAGCAGGTCAAAATGTGTTCAGCTTGTTACGCGAAGTCTCTTATTCTCTCTTTAACCATTTGTTAATTGGGCATCATCAGAGCAGATGCCTCTCTGATCATGTTTCTCTGTACAGCTCAGTATTCTTGTATGTAAAAGTTGTTTTGTCACTAAATATTAGAGCGTGGCATCATTGCGCCTCTGGGGTTCTGAGCTCTGCACACTTAATGGATCCAAAAGTGTTTTTGGGTTGCACACAAGAAAGCCAAGAAAGCACAACACTATTCCGATTGTGGGGAATTAAGTTTCATTGGCAAAGAACCATAACCATTAGCTATTCCGTCACATTTTGAAATTAGCTCTATTGCAATTAGTCTAATGGAAAATGTCTTCAGATTAGGAAGCAGGGAGATGTGTTCCATTAAGCTCTCGATAATGCATTTATATAAGTCAGTTGTGGCATGCTGGCTCTCTCACACGTTTAAATCAGTCCACGTTAATGGAGTACTGGCGGCTATTGACACTGCTCATATGGTGAGGCACTGTTTTATTCTATTGCGTGTACTTAAAGGAACTAAAACGTCTAATATCTTATTGTGAAGGTCCAGGGAAAGTGAAGTGGTCTCATGTGAAACAATAAACAAAACTGTATGTTGATAAGTGACTCATTGGCTTTCTTACCAAGACTGAGATAAGAGGATTGGTGGCAAACACATGGTTGTGAGTTTAGTATTGAGCCGAAGCCAGGCAGCAATTAGCGTAGCTTAGCATAAAGAGGAAGCAGGGGAAAACAGCTGGCCCGAGTTCAAAAGCACACCTTCAGTGTACCGTTAGATCATTAATTAGCATGTTGCATATTTTTTGTCTCATTGATGACTGTTAACGTAAAAATTAAAAGTTAAAGTAAATATATATTGACAAACAACACTGTTGCTGGCCACTATTTTGTTGAACACATAGCTCCTTGTAGTTGTGTTGAACAATGTTCTGCAGAGATTTTTTTAAAACTTTGAATAGACAGGCTAGCTGTTTGTCCCTGCTTTCAGTCTTTATTCTAAGCTAGGCTAATCACCTCCAGCCTCTATCTTCATATTTAATTGGTACTTTTCACCTCATGGAAACGCAAAAAAGGCGAGTAGCGTCGAGTCGAGCCGGTACTACGCAGTGGAAATGGGGCTTAAGTCTTCCGCTTTGGGCCGCTGTCAAAATGTCACAGCCCTGTCCTGTCTTTCTACCTCGCATTCACACAAATGTACGTTTCGGTGCTGTTACACAGACATAGCGGTATAAAAGTGCACAAGCTGCGCCTTCAAAACACTGTATGAATGGAGCTGGAGTAAGGCCTAGTGAATTCAGATGGTGACTGATGTCATTGGAGACCCGGTCATTTCCTGCCAGCAGCCTCACGGCAGCGCCGGCTGCCTGACCCGGCGCCTATGGATCAGCCGATGCCCCGGAGCAGGCTTTTAAGTGGGATCTGTAATGTTGCCATCAACCTCTCTGCACTGACAACACTCAGAGCCCAGGCCCTCCCCGAGCATCTGTCCTGTCCTCTCACTTCCTCGCTGGATTCTGCCTGTCATACCTGATCCATCTAAAAGCATCTGTCTTTCTACATGTGTAGCTGCTCCTGTCTTTTATGCTCTCTGTAGGTATCTCTCTACTTCCAAACTCTACATCTGGGGATTCTGGTTATGTCACCGCTTAGCTTCCTCTAGTGCTCACACAAACTTAAAGGTTGTTGGTTTAAACGCTTTGTCCTTCTTCTGCACTCTCAGTGCCGCTCTTTGTCATCAACTGTCCTGCTGATGATTCCTTTCAAAACCACTTTTAAATCTTTGTCCGTCTTAGCCTTTCATGCATATAATCAAAATTTGTGTCAATTTTACAATATGTGACTGTTGTAAAAGGCTTATCCCCAAATCCTTCACCTGATGACGCAAGCACGGGATGAGTCGGAGCAAGAAAGAGTTTCATCCCATAGCTTTAATTATCCCTTCTCACCAGACAGAACAGAGCAACAAAAAAAAAAAAAATCTGAGAAACTGTAGATTTTCTTGCTCAGCCTCAGACTGTACCAATTTAAGGAGTGCTGAACAGAACCTGGCTAAGCTATACAAAGAGTATCGATATGTGTAATGGTGGATATAAACAAGACCATAAGATAAGATTGGAAATCAGTAAAGCAGTCATTCTAGAAAATAGCCCAAATCTACCTAAATGTAGATTTACAGCAAGTAATAAATCACTGGATTTGTCATTAATGCCAAATAAGCCCAGGCAGATCCTGTAATGAGGTTGAGGGTCTTGATCACAATAAAAACGGTCCAATTTTGCAATAATTACTGGCTTCTTGTTCATTATCCGCCTTATTACACGGATACTTGCCAAGATATGTCAACAAGAAAAAGGACAAAGAAAAAGGAATGTTGCACATGTCTGATTGGATATGATGAACTACAGGGAGGCAGAAACTATTTCAAATAGGAGGGACAATTAAAGTGAATATATTTGAATATGAATTGAATCCAGTGGAATTGCCTTCTAAATTTAGGCTGTAACCAATTAAGGAAATTATAGACTAAACAATGGTGAGTTCTGTTAAGGACGCTGCAGTGGTAAATGATTCTTTACCATTGCGGGATGGGGCCTTAAATGGGCCTTAAATGGTCATTTTTGCAGTTATTATAATATAATATATTGCATTACTAGTTTCCAGTTCTTATAATTTATCATCTAATAAATAATGGCCTCAATGCATCTTCACAGGAGCCAAAGCCAAACTCTTTAACTCTGCGATAGCAGCAGGAGGCAAACTGCTGGGTCAAACAGCGACACATAAGCCAACAAGAAAGGGGGCGGGGTGGTGCTAGCAGCCCAGGGGCTGGGTTACGTAGCCGCCCAATAATGAGGTAGGAGCGAATTCAGTTGGGATTTCTAATTCTGCCAGACTGTGATTAATCCCATCAGTAAACAAAGCAGAGGTCATCGTGTTTTGGAGAACTCCAATTAGAGAGTAATCAGCGTTAATCAGACAAGCTGCTCACCGGCATCTTGGTGATTTCGGCAGCAAAGGGCTCTCTGGTGAATAGTCTGCCCTCCACACTGAGAACGACCGACCCACACTCTGTGATCCTGTGTTAAGGGAGTGGGAGGCAGAAGAAAGAGGGGAGGCTAATTAGCTGTGCCATTCATTAGTGACTGCGTGTGATGCATGTCTGGGTGGGCTGGTGAAATGTGAGCGTTGTTCTGATGTGGCGAGTGTGAGCACATGTAGGTCTCTGAGTGCGTTAGGTCAGGTACAGTTACATCAGCGTAGAGCCTCTCAGTTGACTCGTGAAGCCGTTAGAGTGGAGAATTAGGGACGGCAATTTGCCTAGATATCCCCAGAGGATACACTCCTACAGATGTAAATGAACAGTGACTCATTGTTTTCTGCCAGTGCCCAGTCTTGAATCATAAAACCTGCCTTTGCACTTGATGCCAGCATTCAAGGTTAAAGGCCTGACGAGATGAGATCATTGGCCAATTGATGGGACAGTTTTCATTTGCATCTACTTTTGTTTAACCAATACAAAAACTGAAGCATAACAGTAGCAATGTGTGGTTTTACAGGGTGTGTTGTGTGACAAACTCTTTCTTGAACAGGTGTAGCGACTTCCCCAAGTCTTGTTGTCTTCCTAGTTGTGAGGTTGAAGGTGGAAACAGCTGGACTATCTCGGTCCAAAGATAACAAAATCTTCCTACAACATCCCAAAAGCCAAATAAAGAAATGGAATACATGTTTTGTGCACCTTCACAAGCACGCCCTTCAGAAATTATTAAAAGGGTTCTTATGTGAGAAAACTATTTCCCATTGTTTAGGTAGTCGTGACAATGCCATTGGCTGAGGTATGCAATCTCTGATTTTGCTATCATGCAGATTTTGCCACCTTTGGATGGAGTCAGACTTTCTATCCTTAGGCTTTATGCTAAGCTCAGCTAATAATAACCTGAGGCTAACATCATATTAAATGCACAGAAGTGAGGGTAGTATCAATCAGCTCATCTAGCCCTCAGCAAGAAAAATGCACTTGTTGCAACAAATTTGATTCGTCATTGGTTCCCTTTCTCTCTCTGTGTAGCAACCTGATTGGTCCACAGGGAGCCCCTTTCAAATAACTCCCAGGCCGTTGCAGCTGCTATTTCAGCAGAATCCACACAGATGCGGGTTGGGATCCCCTCTGGCCTATTAGACCAAACAGTTGATGTCAGGCTCTACTCATCACTATTACCTTTCTCGGCTTTAGAGACATTTATAGGCCGAGGAGTGTGGTGTGATAATGAGTTTGTGTTTATTGCTAACGTGCTGCCACTAGAAATGGCAGCTCCTCAGTGATTTGCAAGTTTAATTCCTCCACCTGGCCCTCAGATGGCCTATTGTCCCCCAACAGCCCCCCCACCCCAATGCCACAATATACATAAATGACATGTTAATGACTCGTATACTGATAAAGGCTTCTGTGGGCGGTTATATGTTGGCTCCATTCATACCTCAAGGTTATCTGTGAATCACACTTCTGACTGTGAGCTGTGATAGCTCAACAGAAATCAATAAATACTTTAGAGTTGTTTTAGGTTCTCCTCCTGTCAGAAAAAATAAGATTTTGTTTTGACTGGAGGCTTTGGGAGGGTCATTGATCATCCTGAGAGAAGCATTGTTAGGTGACCCAACATGCTGCGGTGTTAACGGCCTCTCATGGTTCATCACATCTTCCTAACGTTTCATTTACGTTGCATAGCAAATTTGATTTTCATGGTTGTTTGTCAGATACATGTTCTTTATTCTGAGAGTGTTCGCTTCTTGTTCTGTGGAAAAACCCGATGCCTGAAGATGATTGCTGTTTTGGTGCAGTCGACTTGGCTCCTTTTTAAAAGAAAAAGCACCACCGTAGAGCTTTTGCGTAAAAGATTGATTAAAAAAGAATGTAGCCTCGCTTTGGCTAGCAGAGCCTCCAATTAGCATCTAGTTAAGCTATTTGGAGTAACGTTTCTGTAGAATTTGAAGGCAGTCCGTTGGGAAAGTCTTTCTCGCTGAGGGAAGGAAGGAATCCTTATATCCTCCTTAATTAAAACATGATTCACGCTTAGTCCCAACTATGAACTTTCCTTTGATGGTTCTTTTGTCAATTAAAAGAAAGTCGTATAGCAGTTTACATAGCGCTCATTACAAGCAGGTTATTCTCAAGGACGGGGTCAGTGCAAGGACAAATAAAGGGGATCTCACAAAAAGGATTTCATACATCTGTGTTATACGACTATTCCATCGAGGCCTCTTCGCTCCAGAGTCTCTCACCTCCTCATTTTCCCTGCTGTCCCTCGTCATCTCCCTTTCCCCTGTCTCTTATGCTACAGAAGCAGACATCTCATTGCTGTCGTCAGAGGCGCGTCTCAGCGTTCTTCCTTCATGTAACGGACACGGCTGTTAACAGACGAATCCCGGGCTGCGCATCTGCCAAAGTCCTCACGCTCCATTTACACCCCACCGTCAAAACACCAATACAGCATTTATGCTCTTCAAAAGAAATCTTAGCCTGCCTGAAAGAGAAGGGCAGCATGAATATTTAACAAGGAAACTGCTTTAAGATACTCACAGGCAAAAAAAAAAAAAGAAGGGGGGGCACGGCTGGTTTAAATGTTTTTAACTGATGACACAAGCAAGCAGCTGCCCTCCACTCACCTCAGAGCTGCATTCAGGATATTCATGGAATAAATAGTATGCAGGGGCATTGAATGCAGCGCTGGAGGTATTCTTCCCCTTGAAATTAAGCAACAGACCTCCACAAAACAGTGTTATGTCACCAAACACCAATTCTGGCTTTAATCCCCATCCCGAAAACGCCATCAGACAAGAGAAACCGAACAAGCTATTCTGTATTCCCCTGCAGATTCAATATTGCTAATTCCCCTTCTGGCCCAGAGAAAACAACGCGGCATGATTTAGGCTGACAGCCCAACAGCAGAGCGTATATTTGAATGAGACAGTAAGAAATAAGACGCCCTTCTCCTGACATTAGTCACCTTCGTTGCTTCCTGTTATTTCCCGGTCACAACTGCCCCCACCCGCTCCCATCTGCGGCTCGTAGGTGTAGATTTAAATGGAAATCGACAAGATCAAATGGGATAAATTTTCAGATCCGCCGTTTGACAGAGGATGGAGTTAGAGGTGGGCGAGCAGAGGACGAGAGGGGGGAAGCGAGAGAGAGAGAGAGAGAGGGGCCTTCCCGGCGTTGGAATAATATCTTTCATGACTGGGGGAAGAAAAAAAAATGGAAGATTTGTGCAGTCGGCTGGGTAAGAAAAACAAGCCAGGCGGTGGCATGATTGACAGTTTATTTAAGAGGCCATTAACTTTACATACGTTGCTTTGGAAAGACTTATACTTGTGTTGCAGTTTAAGGCCCCAAGGCTCTGAGTTTCTGTGCATCCACTGCAAAAACATAGCAGATTAAAGCAAACGGCGCTCTAATGAAAACATTTATTGGCATCTCCAGAACAGGAGCTCCGTGGTACTTATGTCTCACGTTGCTCCGCTGATGGAAACAGGAGGAACGCAGAGCACATGACAGCTTGACCTTTTTAATTTCATGTTGGTCTTATGGGGGCACTTCTAAGTATGAATCACCAGGAAATGTGCATTAATCACATTCTGTGTATTGTTTTGTGTCATGAAATTTCATATTTGAAGGCTTAAACAAATTTCTCATTAGTGGACAACCTGCTGTACCTCCGGAGCTGCAGGCCCAGTCCAGTGTGTTAATGCATAAATGCCCTCTGTTTGCCTACATGTGTCTTTTGTGTGTGTTGAGACAATTAGAAGGAAGGAAAAATCTGGAATGACAGAGATAATAATTTCTCTCTTGCACTTTTAACCTCCGGATTTGTCCACATCAATGTCATTTAAAGAAACAATTGAATTAAATGTAGCTGTAATAAGAGCCAACATCCTCTTAGAAGCAGGAAATTTTTTTTTTTTCTGTAGGAAATTGGGGCCTTCATTGGATTGGTTTGATCTAAAAAGATGTGTGTGTGTAGTGTCTTCATCCATGTCTCGGCTCCAGCTCTGGTCATAACTCTTCAAAACTCAGAATCAGAAAGTCTTGACTGTCATTTTAAGCTCTGCATACAATGAAATTGGGAGGGTTACTCTTCTTGGTGAATAAAAATACAATATCAAACACGGAACACAAGACAAATAACAAACAGTCCATAAAATAGATATATAAATATACTGCTAAATGTGGGTGTCAGCATAAAATGTTGTATTGGAAAGAAGTCTGTAAAGTCCGTTAAGTTCTAGATATTGCACGAGTCCATAAAGTGCGAGATGTGTCCCAGAACAAGCTGTTGTTTGTCCCAAATGTAAAGTTTTATTTTGAAAAGGCAGACTAGTTTCCTGAAAAAGCAGGGCAGTTGTTAGAAAAATTACTAAAACAGAATTGCATTTGTTAGGGACTATTTTCATTCACATTTGATGCTTGAGTATTTATGGCAGCAGTTTATGGTGACTTAGAATAAACCATTATACCCATGTTTTGCTGTAATGAAGAAACATATTTGGACACTGGAGCTCTGAGGCTCTGAGAAAAAAGTCAGGCTTTAAATGGACAAGTAATACTTTGTAAGTAACTTTAATTTATTATCATTAATGTGCTCCAAACTAGGAATACTGGACGCATTAAACACCATATTTCATCTGGAGCATAAAGTATGTTATGTTCCATACCTTATTGTTCCTTATATTCCTTATAGGCAGCAATGAGAACACCTAAGTTACAGCATCCTCTCCCCTGATGAAGAGTCTCTCATCCCTATCAGTTCCACACGTCTTAGATTTGCTCCTGACCTCTTTGTCAGTCAGAGGTGAGTGCAGACTTCCTCCACGACCTGAGTCGTATCACAAACTAACCAATCTACTTTCTGTTCGTGTTGGAAACACTTTGGGATTATGTCAAGGGTTGTCCACCCTTTTTGTTTTGTTGCATCCAGCTGGGATGGATGGGAGGACAGGGCTGTGAGTCAGCACAGCGAGGCGGCCTCAGCGAGGAGCCGATTTAAACCATCACCGAACCGGGGGCTCAGCTTTCATTAGCCATTGTCATTATTCCTCAGCCGCTGTCTGACAGATGGCATTGTGGGATATCGGATTTTATGGCAGGTCATCTTTTATACCCAATTTCTTTTCCCATTTGATCAGAAGTTCTCGCTCCAGTCAAATTTATTTTACAGTTTGAATATTGATCGGACTCTGCACTCCTTCTCTCGCCCTCTCTCTCTCTATCTATCTCGCTCTCTTTCTTTCTCTACCGCAAGTCTCCCGAGACTTAATGGACTCGCTCTTCCTGCTCGGTCTTGTCTCCTTCCTTGCAGGTGCACCGAACCGACATGAACAAATATGAATAAACAGGAGGAGAATCTGGAGGTCAGTTGATAAGCTCGCATTTGTCATTTCTCAATTTTCAAGGTTGCATTAATACAATCGCTCCCTGTAATTACTGTAGGGCCTAATTACCAGAGTACATTTAAACAAGATTGAATCCGTAATGCAGTACAAACAAGTTTAATGGCATATAGGAGCGCAGTGGGGTTATAATGCTACTCTGCCTAATCTGTTATATCAGCAAATCCTTTGAGTGCTGTTGAAATTAGCTTTGGCCTCACCCTGAAATAAATTGATGGCTTTTGAAAGTTACCATCTGTCTCGCAGCCACTCCACAAGGACATGAGGGGTCAAGATCTGCCTCTGTTGTGGCAGCTTTTATTCCCTGTCATTTTTTTTTTTTTTTTCATTTGGCAGACGGGATATAGACGGAGATCAGTGGAGATATTTTGTCTGTGCAGACGGTGACCTGACAGAACTCCATTCCACCTGTTTGCGCTGACAGAACCACTGTTGGAAAATGGCAGACCATAATGACCCATTAAAAATTCAGTATTTGGCGTAATGAGATTATCTTGCCCTGCAAATAGTGTCTTGGATCTGAGGATCGGTGTATAGAGGAGGCGGCACAATATTACATTTTTACCTGATAAAAGACTTGAAAAGTCGATCTGGTAGATGACGAAGTCTTTATCATGTAAATATGACGCTTCAGTGAGGCTAGGAAATATGGGGCCTTTGGTCAGGATGAGCTTTGTGTCCTATAAGTGTAAGTAATGACACACAGTTTGCTAAAACGGCCACGTTTGGCACGGAATGAAACAATCCAACTTAAAACTCGCAAAGCATGAACAAACAGATTTATCTCGCAGAAATATTGCAATCTGAGAGCTGGTCTAGCATGAAATAATGGAAATCTCAATCCGGACCTGTTCATTTCCAAAAATCCCTTTTTGCTTTTTTTTTGCGGCTACGAGGCTAAAACTGCCACCATGGTGACGCACAAATGTGCAGAAGGCAGCAACTCTTCAGGGCTTGTTTGTTTTTCTGCTCCATCAACTCCACAAACGTACGTCAAACACAAAGAGAGCCGGCAATTATCTCAACCACCTCTTTTTTCTTCAAACCTCACTGAAATGCAATCACATTAAATCTACACTGAGACCGATAAGCCAGCTTTCGTCGGTGATGATGCATCAGTAAGCCTGGACAATGTTTTCCATCATGTTCCCATGGGAGGCTGTGGGATCTCTATGGACCATGGGGGTCATCCACACATGGACTCTGGGCAGGACTGGCAGGAGTCAGACATAAAGAGCTGCAAGCCAACTTAACAGTGCATGAAACACAGACGCCGGTTTGCTCCACTGGTCCTCCCTATAGGGTTAAAGCGAATGGTGAGCATTGCCAATTGTGTGTGCATCTGTATGTGCGCACCGAGGGAGGAGAACAGCACGTCCCTCGCACAGCTTCTGTCCCGTTGCCAGGGAGACCCTCATCCCCTGCCTGGGCTGTGGAGCCAGACATCACAAAGTATGGAACAATGTGGTACCGAGCTACGACTGGCTGGCAAATGACCACCGGCGTTTTGTCACCGGCGTGACAGCAGAGCTGGATGCCAAATTCTGTCATCTCAGGAACGAGTTTCAGGAGAGTCTTGGCGGAGGAAGATGAACAAAAGAGGCATGTGGGGGTTTTTTTTGTTTTTTTTACTGTGTTTCTGTCTGCATGCAAATTTGGGTTCTTACCATCATATTTGTTCGAGTCAATCAGTAACGATGTCATTGTTCACATCAGCATTTATTGATCATCAACTGATGGCCACATCCGGCCTGCTGATTATTAATGAAATCAGACATTGTGCACTCTTACCTGTGGAAGAGGCCAAATCCGTCCTGAGAGTCATCCTAAATTAGCTCGCCAACCTGTGGTGGGACAGTAGTGGAAACTCCAGTAAATACACTTTTTTTATGAGCACTACTGACCTGTTTGTGTCTCATTATATCAGTCGTACACACAGCATTGTCCATATTGTTGCTACGGTGTTTGTATGGGCTTCTAGTTGTTTATATTCCGAACGGACAAACACAACCAGCGTTTTCTTGGAGGCGTCCGTCTTGTTTGTCGGGTGTGACGTCATTCCCAGCTACGATTTCCAAGGTAAATGGAACGCACCATTATTTGCAGGGTTTTTTTTCTGGTTTTCAATATTTAAGAATATCAGAGGTGCAGAAAAGCTGCAACCTCCAAAGTAAAGTTAAACAATAAGCTTAAGATTTTGGATTTTGTGTATGATTAAATTTGCACAAGGATTTTATTGGTTGCCTTCTGATATTACTAAACTTTTAGACTTTTATTAAACGTTTTCTTACCCTTTAGCTCACCCCTCTCTCCGTCTTTCTGGTTAGTGGCTTGATTGTAAGTGGAGTCGAGCATATAAGATGCATATTTTATAACTGCTGAAATGGCTGAGTGTTTGGTTTTAGCTTTGGAAATCTAACGCGGGAATGAAATGACAGAATCAAGCAAGAAATAAATGAGCATTCGAACGTGAAGCTCAAAAATATGGGTGAGCATCAGCACAGCTTCTTTTTTTTTATGGCAGATTGTCTGTGCATGCCATCTGCTTCTTTGATGCTCATATAGTAGCCTTGTGAATGCCAGTTTCTCCAGCCTCAGGCTAGATGCTGTCTCAAGGTAGACAGCTCATGGAGGGTTGAACCTACCCCTCTAGGGGTGCTACGCTGCACTCCCTGCATTAAAAAGAAATGTTAAATATTGTTATCAAGTCATCAGTTCAACTAAAAGTATTTTCTGACGGGAAACAAGTCAACGAGGACGACTCACAACCGTCTTTGATCAAATGGTCAGGAAACACCTAGGAGTTGACATTTCATAGTAAACGGTTTAAAAAGGATTCTGAAGGAAGGACTTGAACCCATAATAAGCATGCATGCATTATTAATAGGAACTTCTTTTTTTTTAAAGCACAGAAGGAGGTGGTGGAGGAGCTGCAGCAGTAAAAGGAGAGGGCATCATTACAGAACAATAATGGAAATTGTTGAGTGATAATTGTCATGCTTTTCATGTGTCGGACTGGACATGACTAATCAGCTTGTAGCCACACGGCTCTGAATGAACCATTGATTGTGAAGCGTGAATGAAACAGATGTAAGAGCATCTCCAAAGCTCCAACTAACCCAAAGCTCCAGTCTTCATCAGCAGATATAGTTTGCTCAGCAATTACTGGAATGGTAGATGTGCTACTTTGTTCATTTTAATAGTTTTTATAAGTCTTTGTGGTTAGATCGGCTTGATTGGCCAAATCAAACTTTCTGTTTGAAGCTGAGAGAAGGAGGAAGTCAGTTGGTGCTCTTTTAGCCGATGACGACAATTGTATGATTTTTTTTTTCTTCTTTATATCAGTCAGTTCAAAACGTTTAATTTACTCGGCGTCTCAAAGGTAAGTAAATGCTGCAGCCCTGTTTTGCTCTAAAGCTCCAAAAATGTTTCGTGAACTAAGAAACTTCACCCGACTTTCCATCGGCATGAGATTGAGCAGCAGTGACTGAATTATTTAAGTTGTTGGGCTAATTGTTCCTTTAATTGTTAATGTGAAAACCAACACTTTGAATTAGTCACTTAACAACCAGACGTTTCTCTGGTTTTCGTCATCAGAATTATTTCTGATGTTTTGGAGCACCATTTTAATTATTTATCACTCCTGTGTCAGAAACAACAAAAGCAAAAAAAAAAAGGCTTTAAGAGTGGAAAAACATCGTTGTCCCCTCTACAGGTAATGTGGTGCACGCTATCAAAGAAATATTTAGCTTCAAAACATCAAATTTAAGATGAGATTGAACTTTTCAGCAACACACCCTTCAATTATTGTCTGTGTTCCCACCACATTCGTCTACTTCTACACTGAAAAGGATTCAGAAGTTGTTCTTGAACTGCTGTTGGATTCGGCTGTCAATAAAGACACTTCATTTGAGCTCTAAGCCAGCCAGTGAATCGCAGAAAGGCCAGACCATTAAATGTGTGGGAGGTATCATGTGGCAGTTGGATAGAGGAATATTAATAGAGGCCATGGCTAACTTCACAGGAATTTTGAAATTGGCTTGTAGACTGAGGTGCTTTTTGAAAATGGCTGCCAAGCCTCAAATAATTAGGCGGTGGTAAATAATTCATGATGGAGTGATTTTAACAGTCCTAAAATCTTTGTCAGCTTTGCTAATGCCAAAATAATGAGGGGGATTGCTTTGTGGGCACAAAAGAAAAAGTAGCACTGGAAGTGTTGTTGTTAAAAGTACGTCAGACTGAGACAGGAAGCATTTTGGTATCGAGGAGAATATCTTAGCATAATATAAATGGAATTTTGTGGGCATGCCAACTGATGTCTGACTCCAGCAGTGTCTCTCACATGAAGATGTGCAACAAATGGAACATTTCAATGCATGTAAATGAGGTAGAACTGTTGCCTTAAGGCCCATTTATGTTCCCTCTATGTACTCAAACGATTACGTCTGTATCCGGTCTATCCGTCAACGTCTTCATACCTCCATACGTCCTCTACGTCGACATCGATTCAACCGCAGGAAGCCAGTGAAGTCTCAAAGGTTTCGACAACAACAAATATGGCGACAGTAGGAGGAGGTTGTGATGATGTACCTCGTAAATACGAAGCAGCAAAAGCGGCGGTGACGATGTCCTCTGTGGTCTGTGAGGCCATTAAATACATCGAGACTTGAGGACGGAGAGTTTTCTCACTTTTTCACTTCACTTTTTTCGTCTTTGTTGAGAGGAGCTTCTGGGCCAATAAGTGAAGATGATTTTTAGAGCATGATTCACTTCCTGTGCAATTTTCAAACTTAATGTGAGCTGATGGATTGAGTTCCCCCCCCATATTCCAACTTTTGATTATGGTCGCCAGAGTTGACGATGGAGAAAAAGTGGGGAGAGCAAGAGTTCTTCTCCCTGCCTTGCCTCTGCTAATCCTCCTGCAGAGACAGGTGTTCCTAATAAGACGGATCTTTTAGAGCATTTCTTTGAAACCTCAGCCTGTAGCGATATGTTAAGTCAGACGTATGACCGCATCACGCAGCATCCCTGTATCATCTGTTTAGATATTCCCGACATGGTGTAAATGTAGGGATGCCTTGTGTGCAGCACCCATCCAATTACTGCCTGGGATGCTGAAGGCTGCCACATGATGGACAGCTTAGCAATCTGGCAGCAGAGAATCTGAAGCTTGGAGCGGGATCTACAGTGGGGAGTGAGGGGGAAATTGATTTCAGTGCTGAGGCAGAACAAGTCAGGTGTAGTGGAAGCGTGTTGAATTATCTTCAAACAGGAATAGTCACTGGTGATGAACAAATCAGCAGCACACACTCATGCCTCTCGGTGCACTCACCACGTGTGGTATATGAGTCACAGAGGAGGTTTGATATTTTGGGCCTGGGAAATAACATAGATGAGTATTCCCTCTTTGCTCCTGTTCTTCTGTAGGAAGAAAATGATGCCACTAGGCGACTTCTTTTCCAGGACATTTTCAAAGAGGAAACAGTTGGTGGCTGCTGGCACTGTGACGCAGTGTTGCCCCCCCCCCCCCCCCCCCCGTCCAAAATATGATGGAAATATTCGCTCAGAGCCTGATGCAAATTTCCAACAAAACCCACTCAAGATCAAACGGTTTTCTTGGACCAGGATCATAGAAATCCAAGTAATCGCAGTGGATAATTTTAGATGCTGAAAAAATACAAATGAGGTGCTTTCAGTCAGACTTGGCCACACGGACTGAATGTGTCTCCGTTGATCGGATCATGAATCTAACTGCAGTTCCTCCTGGCTTTTCCCAAGCTGCTTGCAAATCACGGTCAGAACCTCCTCCGGTCCAGAGGGTGGTGGTAATGCACATAACTCTCATATCCACAGTTTAACTCACAGTTATAGTTGCATAGTCAGACCTGTGTCTGTACGTGTCTTGCAGAGACAGATTATCTTCTCAACATCTACAGACCAGTTAACAACATCTTAAATGAAGAAATCAGCCCCTGTATGAAAACTACTGATGCTGATGTCTGTGAATGGTCCCAGTAACTGGGCATTGTTTCTGGTAATTGCTGTCTTTTTTTTTTTCCTTCTCTATATTTTTTCTCTTCAATTACTTTGAGAGCCTGCAAAATCAGCAGCTCATTTGCGTTTCCTCTCACTTTTTCTCTTCACCCTTTGTTACTGGAAGCATTTTCTGTGCTACTTAGAAGAGGACCTAATTTACAGTAAACTGCATTTAACAGTCTTGTTTAGGCAGGAAGTGCAATAAAAACTAGAAAATCCATTTGAAAGCAAGATTTAAACAATCCAAAAAACGTTCTTTAAGTAAATACTGACAAATGTTATCATAGAAGCTGCTGTGTTTTTGTGAAATTAACTTTAAATACCACCTTTGTGTGCCATCGCACATATTTTCATGAAAACCAAAGGAGTGAGCGCATTAAGATGCAGGAGATGTTGCCCCTCCTGGGATTAACTGCTTATTAATATTGCACTTTCACTTATGCATCATTTACCACAGCAATTCTGCCAAATGCAGCCTCTACTGGTGTTGTAAATACATAAACACATCACAGAAATAGTCTTCCTTTGTCCCGTTGTGTCACGGTAATCACACATTTCCTCCTGCTATTGTTTTTAATAATTCAGACTCTTTATATCTCCCTTCGTTAGGATGCAAAATATACATGTGTGACATATTTATTTGTTGCAGACAAATTTCTCCTCTCGTATTCAAAATCTGTCAGTATGCATGTATTTTTAGATCAAACTAAATAAAGAGTGTCATCTTATTGCAGCGCTCGTTGCTGCTATGCATGATGCTGCTATAAATGATGCTATGCTGCTATGCATGATTTGAATGTAAAATGACACTAAAGTGCAAGCTGGGAAGCATCCATTACTGTGTGTCCACCTTACCCCTTCACTCCCCCTCTGCCCTGGGAGACACGTTTGTCCTGGTAATCTCTCTGTGAGTAGATGGAGAGCGTCCATGTGGAGGCATTTTGGTGTTCCCCTGCAGGGATTCCCGAGGCCAAGACATGCACAGATTCATGCAAACTGCATGGTCGCACCTTGTTCCACGCCTTGTT
Source organism: Chaunax sp. Z400 (assembly GCA_037577475.1). NCBI lineage: Eukaryota > Metazoa > Chordata > Actinopteri > Lophiiformes > Chaunacidae > Chaunax > Chaunax sp. Z400. The sequence goes on from CM075204.1 coordinate 18,997,456, forward strand.
TATTTCACTACAGTGAATAATGCTTTTATTTTAAACAGGAGTGCACTTTCCTGCCCCCTCCGCGCTCCGCTTTTCTATAAACGTACAATTCAGGCTGACCAGAAAATGCAGCGTTTTGTTCCCTGAGCCACGTTTGAACCTGCATTTAGGACCACGGCCAGTTTGTTTCCAGTGCTCCGATTTATTCAGGCCAGGTAAATTATAAATAAGCATTTTTAAAACTGTAATTAAGAACATCTTAATAAAAGCACTTTAAAAAAAATTGTAATGTTCAAACAATTGAAGTTCAGCTCATGTGGAAGCGTGCATTTTATTTTCCAGCTTGTTGGGTAAAGACAGCTTTTACCCTGAACATTAATGTAATAGAACAGACCCAGTTGATGTGTCTGCTTTTTTTTAATTTTTTTTTATTTCAAGGTGTATTGCATGCAACACTTCCCTGACACGCCTCTGGGCTGTATATGAAATTAAACGCCACGGGTGACGAGTTGGATGCTGCATCTCAACATGAGTTTGAAGGGTTGCACCACAGACTCATTCATTTAAGAATCCGGCCCCGTTATGTGCATGAATCATCATCATGGTGAAGGTTCAATCACATTTTCTTCTGAAGCTGAAATAAGAATTACGTTCTTCATTATTTTTTTTCTCTCCTCTCCCTCGTGTTGAAAACGCCTGAAGTTATCAAAAGTGAGAACACAGTAAAGTCAGGAAACGAGGTCGTAATATGGATATTTATCTGTCTCATACATTTCCAAACGCTGGGAACCATGAAACAAAATGTTCAATATAACGTGACGCTATATTTAGGTTGCTTTTCTTTTCACCATAGCAACACAGGTTTTGTCTCAATATGTTTCTTAACCCCTTCAGATCCTACGTCCATTTCAATGAATATAACTTTTCAAGGATGTCTAGATCTGTAATTACTCTCATCTGATTTCACCTAAATGCATAAACGTATTTGACTGGATGTCAATAAGCCAATCACAGAGTTCTACATCATCTAAAGTGGACTGCAGTAAAGCCACACCCCGTTTTTCAGCAAGCAGGGGGCAGGGAGGAAGCATAAGGCACATTTTAATCTGTTAATCTTATTGTTAAAGTGCATAATTTGTGTTTAAACTGTGTGAGGAAATAATAAACAGTAGTGTGATTGGTGAGTACAGCTCATAGGGGCATGATAGGATCATTACATACACACAGTATTATTCTGCTGGTTATTATAGGGGAAAATAATGTTATGAAAATATAGCTGTGCATAAATGTGTAATTACAAAAGAGGAGAAAGTCAATGATGCCAATGAATTAAACGAACCTCTGTTTTGGGGTTTTTTTTAATACATTTTGATAAAACAATACAAAATACTGTGTTTTTAAAATAGCACTTTATTGGTTGTTATGAGTTACCATTCATAAAAAATAAATAAATCCTGTCGTTTTTTGCATTGAGATAATTCTTCCATTGGAATGGACATACCTAAAAACACATAATAAAATATTTTGATCAATACATTTTTGATTGATTATCGTTTATGGGTGCATTTAGGGCAGAAATCAACCCTGACAATATTTTTTTTTTGTCACATAACTGGGTTCTGAATGGGTTAATCTGGAATCTAGAATGAACAATTTGTTCTCCACAGAAAATATGAGGCAATGCATCCAGAGTTCAATGGTGCTGGTCTGGCACTTAAACACTTTATTGTGCAGTACATGAAAGGTCAGGGTCATTGAGTGGACGCTTGGCAGAAATTAGGGAGAGTCTCTGCAGCAGCGGGGAAAACATCGAATTCACATTTCGTTCTTTCCCTGGACATATAATGTGTTTGCACACACACTCCTGTGAATCTGTCCCAGTGGGTGGACAGAAACCAGGCTACCTTGCATAATGCCTCTCTGCACTGTGCAGGGTACATGCAGTGTACCAACAGTCACAATCTTTAGAGCTAGCTCACAGCTTGCTCTCCAGATAGCCCAATCATGCTTTCAGCATGTGTGTTGCCTTGTATGGCTCCAACAAGCAGCAGCAGGCGAGGATCCTTGCAGCTACCAGAAATGATTTACTTTCAAAAATATCTGCCGGCTAAATGCGCCTCACATGTCATTCGATATGGTGCTTCGTTCATACTTTCATTTATTAGTTCTCTGCCGTAACCGTCGCTTCCTCGGCCATAATTTTCACAAGCTTGATAAGTCTTGTAAGCCCCTCCCCTTTCCCACTATGTACAGCAGCAAAGATGGCAGCCTAGGGCAATGATTGCCTTGAAACCACATGAGCATTTACCCAACCCATCCCTGTTATGTGTGTAGATGTATATGACTGGTTGTCTTTTATATTTTTACCTCTTTGATTTTGTTTTTTTCTGCTTCATACCATCCTTAGAGGTAAATGTTTGTAATGTATGTCATAATGACCCTGATGAAGGCCACAAGCCGGAACACGTCGGTCTAACAATGACGTTTTTCTGGATCCTGTAAGTGACGCATGGAGTTTTTACCTCTTTTAACATCCAATCATCTGACACTGTGAAGAACAAACCTAACAGTCAGCAGAGAAACACATGATACAGTCCCTTTATTGTATTCAGGGATTTAAACAATTAGAAACTGCTGTACTGTGACATAAAGGCAAAACTAGAAATGAAGATAGGTGCTTAAAAATGTCTTGCCAAAGCAAAGAGGGTCATTACCTAAATGGGAGGCAACCAGTGTGTCATCAGTATGCACAATGGGATGCTCTAAACCTTTTCCCTGGCAGACATTTTGATTTATCATAGCAACAAAAGCACAGGTGAAACAGATTTTGTTAATGACGGCTCGTCGCCATCAATCGTCACAAAACTCCATGCAAATGAGGCAGCATGCAGAATATCAGCACGGCTCAGCTGAACGACAGAGTCGTTCTGAATCAATTACACCTGAGCTCTTGCTGCTGTTTGAGCCATTTTGGGGATTTGCCGTATAAATACAGAATTATGTTGAGACACGCGGCATTTTCTGTCGTGAATTATGCCGATTGTGTATCGGAAAGGTGTTGTTTAGTTTGGTATGTGTGAGATAATTGTGATCTGACCTAAATACCTTCTTTTTTTTTTATTCTCTTTTTTATTCACTAAACCGCACAAATGAATTCGACAGAAAGAATCCATTTGTTCAGTTACTATTACTCCTTCAATAAATGGACAAATTATGTCACGGAGGATGCAAACTGATTTACTGAACGCTCCTGCTGTGTGTTATACAGTAAAGTAGGCGATGTTATGCTCTCAGGTGCAGCAAAGCACATAGAAACAAAACATTTCCTCAGAAGTGGTGATTGTATGAGGCCTAATGTCTCCATCACTCAACTCACTTCTCTACCGTGGGAACTTTAAAGAAGCCAGGCTGCACAATGAGCAGATTTATGCATGGCCTGTTAGTGAAGGTATCCTTTATTTCTATTCAAAAAGGCAGTGAAAGACAAATCGACAGTAAAGAAATGATGACACCAGCCTATGATTAAGCCTTTTAATGAGCCTGATTTAGAAAAGCCTGGCGACAAAGAGAGTGAGATACGGATTATTCAGCTCAGTGCTGATATTTTATGTTTGATGCACTATGTAGTTTGTAAAGCGAGCTCCATCTTCAAAAGAAGTCCTCTAGCCGACAGGCATCGTAAAAAAGATTCACAATAATGGCCTCCTATCAAGATGGCAGTGAATTCTTGTTGTCATATCCACAACTATCCATTAAACACCTGCTCACAGCCATGTTCTTAACCCCTGCACGCTCACACAGGCCAGGATCTCCTGCAAACGTCCAACTCGGCGGTTCTGCTCTGTCACCGGTGATAGATGCACGGCTAAAAACGGCAATATTGGCATCCAAACAATAAGCACAGAGCTACGGTTAAATATTTCTCCAGAGAAGCCTAAAACGATGTTCTCTCAAGAACATTGCAAACAGAGCATAAAAACAGGGAAGGGAAAGAAAAAAAAATGCAAAGGGAAGGAGGAAATTGCAGAAACCCCTGTTTTGCTCCCCAGCTGTTTACACACAGCTGCAGAGGCTGTAAATTCTAAAGAGCGGAAGCCTATTGGGCATCATCTCCGGGACCCGTCATTCCGGAAAATTGCCTCTCTTTTACCCCTCTCTCCGGAGAAGTATGCAGATCATTGCCATTCCTGCACATCCCTTTGCACTGTCACTTTTGGCGGTGACACTCAGGGCATCTCAAGGATAGGGCGCCTGCCTCCTCAGAGATATTAAAGTGTAATAATATTTTCCTAACCTGGACCCTTTCCTCGCTTTTCACAGCCGGGGATGTTGGGCTTTGAGTGACAACATGAAAGCTGGACGCCTTCTCAAACACCCGATTTAAAAACATTGAATCTCTGTGTGTGTGTGTGAGACCATTTTGCTCTGTGTTAACATATCTGCAGCTAGCAGATAGCTTTGACCTGTTTTGGTGTTGCAGTATGCAGGACGTTGGAGTGCAAAAAGAGATCAATCTGCCAAACCATGTGCAACTGTATTGTATTAAGGATATAAAAAAAAATGACTGACAAAAGCAGTGTAATTCCATTTTTAACTGCATAATTATGATTTTATTTAGAGGGCAGGTTTTGAAGTAGCTCATCATCGAACGCATTCATTTCCAGCCTTCGTGGCTTGTGACCTTGTCTGCTTGCTTTGACCGGTTCAACTAAAGAATGATTTTTATTCTCTTGTTTCATTCTTCATTCTATTTGACAAATTTGCAAATACTAAAGAAGGAATAAAGAGGAAAAGATTAGCTGGAAGTCAGCTTAAATAGGATAATTATGTGTAGCAGAATTTTCTTTTCTCTTTTCGTCTCCTGTTGGAAATATCTAATGTCAATCACAGGCAGGATGGTCAGTTAGCCTATCAGCGATTATTGCTATATTGATATTATATATATATATATATATATATATATATATATATATATATATATATATATATATTTTCCCCCATGTTGAATCAGTTGATGACCCCTGGAAACGAGTGCATTCTTTTTTGTTGACCCACAGTCAAATCAGGAGAGACAAGTGAGTGAAGTAAATATAATTGTTTATTACAGCAGATGATATGTGATAATGAAGTCTGTCAGACAGTCTTTGGCACTTAGACTCTTCAGGGAGATTGTGATCAAAGGGCATCTGAGCAGAGCAGCAGCAAGATAAATCCATCCATGGAGTCCAGACATGGTGGGGTGGTGGTGGTGGTGGCTGATGACTCTGCTGAGACTGATGGGGACATGGAGGAGACATGAATGAACTAGAGGTACAGACAGAATCACAGTCAGGATGATAGGCTAACAATAAAGGTGTTGCTGTGCTATTGGATGGATGTGACCAGCTGATGAGAACAGCTGATATCTCAATTGTTTTTAAATTTAAGCAACATGATGTAACTTTTGAGGAAAATCAAAAGCAAAAAAAAAAACTGAGCGGGTCCCATTCTACTTACACTCAGTCATGTTGTCCAATGAAATGTCGACTGACTCAAGAGTCTCTCGGAACAAAATCAATGTGCCAAACAGATTTTCTACATATTCAATATACAAATGCAGAATCATTGACTGGCATCCATCAATCAAATACAACTATTTAACAGGAAACCGTAAGTGTCTGACCAATGACTGCTAATTCCTACGTCTCTCTCCCTCTGTTAGTTTATCTTTTGAATGTTAATCCGTCACAAGGTCACGTCGGAGATCTGTGGCATCTTTACACAGGCTAATTATCCCGGCCCCATCTTTTATTGAATCTGAAACTATGAAGGGCTTTCTGTCGACCCATCCCTCATTTTTAATAGTATTGATTTTTCACTGATCATATCGGGCCTTGAATTTTCAAAAAGACGCTGCCAGCTTTATGCTCTCTCGCTCTCTCTCTCTCTCTCTCTCTCTCTCTCTCTCTCTCTTTCTCTCTCTCTCTCTTTCTCTCTCTCTCTCTCGCAGCCTCTCGCTTTTATTCCCATCCAAAGTGTTTCATAGCTGGCAGAATTGTAACTGCAAACACGCTTCTTGTGCTCAGCAATTATCAAAGGGGGCAGAGTGGGAGAGGAATTGATCTGCTGGCTCACAGTACAGTAAACAAAGCCTCCCTGTCCCATGTGTGCTGAGCAATTATGAAGTGCAAGAAGTATCAGGTTTTGCATGAGCTATAAAAAGACAGAAAACAGCAGGTGCCAAAAAAAAGGTGCAGGACAGAAAACACTTACAATTAGCTTTAGTAATGTGTCATATTTCCATCTAATGAGCATATTCGTCTTTGTTTTTTTCCACTTTTTAAATACATGATATTTGCATACTGTTGCACAGGTGGATCTGCTCTGTCTTAGTCCGGGGTGATGTTCTCTCCAGGTGCAGCACAAATAGCTTTCCAAAGGAAACAAACAATCTCCCCACATTTCCCCACATCACATTATGACAGCTATTCAATTCATTCCATTGTTTTAGGTTTTTGTCATCCCTCTTTCTCATGTTGCTTGCATTGTCTTTCGCCCCTCCGTAGAATCCATTCATGCAACATTAGATTTAGACTCTGATACACCATGTCCCTCGGCGCTCGGCAGGGATGGATATGCGAATAGCATTTAGGAAAATAAATTGATCTTTGATGCTTGTCCTTCGGGGGGAAATTACGTGACATTGGTTACTGTCAACAGTCTGTTCTATTTCTATTTTAGCTGGAGCAGCACGGGTGAAAATACACTCACGAGGTCCATTGGAATCAAAACGAAATGGGCTATTACCCTTCAATGTGATATTTCTGAGGCAATGGAAATGAAAAGAGGTCTCTCGTTTGTGCTGCAGCGTTCTGGTTATAGGTCTGATGCACATAGTCCGAGGGAATCTGAGAGGTGCACATTTATCACTTGATAAGTATGTTTGGAATATCAAGTGCTTTACCAAATGGGGTATATGAAATACAAGGATAAACAACGTCTAAGGGCTGTCAAGTTCTGGTGTTCAACTCATGCACCGATGCTTCCTGTATGTATTGAATCTCGAGACACGTCTATATTATAAAATCAGCCGTATCTGACCCATCCCCATCTGCTCTTGAAATGCAGGAGCAATACAGACCACCTGCCTAAAAATTCACAGTCAGCAGAAAGCCGATGTAAGGCCTACGAAGATTTCAATTATCAATATACCGTTTAATACATCACCGCCGGGCCGAGCAGCCTGGCTTCCCCAACAGGGCAAGATGGAGAATGTTATTTCTCGAACACATCAGCAGATAGCTGCAATTTGGCATCGCGGTGCAAGCGGGGTTCAAACCAGCCTCCATCCATCAAACTGTACTCGGAACATAGAGAAGCAAGGAGCCCCTTTATTTACGCATGGGCAATCTTGTTAGAGCACACAGGGTGATTAAAAACGCACAGCGGCCCTCTGAGAGCTTCGGTTGTTGTGATCAAGGGATGGGAAACAGTGTTATAGATGGATCCAGGATCCTTTCATTCTTATAAAGGGATATAATTCTTCTTATCTTCCAGTTTCATTTTATCCACACTTAGGTCATATATGGTAACACAGCCATGAGAAAAAAGTGGAAAGAGAAGAGATGATTTTTAGCACCGATCACTATTTTGGTTAAAGACAATATCAGAAGTTTAATTTCACTCTTGCTCTTGTTTCCTATTTTGACATTTCGAAATCAGAACAAGCATCAACACTACGGCGAAAGTGCATTGTTCCTTTACATTAATTAGCCATGCTAACTAGCCATGTCGCTATATGGAGTCCAAGCTTTTTCCCGATTTCGACTAATTCCAGATCTTTTTAACCAGGTGAATGTACTGTTACCATGCAGCCGATTCTGTAATAAAAACATGTCTTTTCTTGCCAAATTGCATGAAAATAATGAACATACATGTAACGATAAACAAACACTGAGTGCATCGAGACAGCAAACGCGCCGTTCAGCTAGCATGTTGTCGAAATCCGGTTGCAGCTGTGGAGCAGGTACGGTGACAAGTGAAGCATAAAGTAGTTACACTCAATAATGCATGATTCCTGAGGCTAAAATGTGTCCGACTGTAAAAGATTTGTGCAAACGGAATGGTGGCACGGCGTGAAAGTGCTGCATCAGGAGATCTCTGAAAGCTGCTCTCTCGTAACGTCTTCATTAGCTGCCGGTGAAGAGGCTGAATGTCTGAAAGGAGGCACCACATGAGAGGCTTTTGTCTGCAAGTCTGAGTGAGTCTTCATGCTGACAGAGAGATGGACAAGTGCCTGGATGTACATGTCTGTACCTGCCTATCAACACCCCGGCTGTATATCCTTTGTGTAACTTAAGCTCATAATGATTGTCCTGAAAATCCCCCCCAGCCTCCACATCTTTGTCTTTTTATTCTCCTCTCTCCTACGTGTCCTTGAAAGAGATCTGATTGAGATTGTCAACAGAGCCATCATGGTTATGCAAATAGCCGCATTAACAAACTGATAACGCTGATTAATATTCTGTACTCTCAGCAGTCTGTGTAAATATTTAGAAGATGTCTACAATCCATCTACACTCGCAGCTCCGTGAGGCTGTGCTAGACAGAGCAGAGCTTTGAGTAAATGCTAACATGGCGACAATGCTAACATGATGATGTTCAGCAGGTAGAGTATTTACCATGTTCAACATCTCAGCAGCTAATGACCGTGAGATCAAGATCGTGGATACAAGCAGGGCTGAAAGGAGCTTCCTCTGCAGGGTGTCTGGGCTCACCCTTAGAGAGAGGGTGAGGAGCTCAGTCATTCGGGAGGAGCTCAGAGTGGAGCATCCAGAGGAGTCATTTGAGGTGGTTTGGTTAGGATTCCCCCCGGACACCTCCCTGAGGAAGTATTCCAGGCATGTCCAACTTGGAAGAGACCCCGGGGTAGACCCAGGACGCGTTGAAGGGAATTATGTCTCTCGGCTGGCTTGGGAACGCCTCGGTGTTGCCCCAGAAGAGCTGGAGTGGGTGGATGGGGAGAGGGAGGTTTGGGCTTCTCTGCTCAGACTGCTGCCCCCTTGACCCGGACCTGGATAAGCGCTCACTTCCACCACTTGTGTCTGATGTAAAAAAAATAAAAATAGAAATAAAAAAACGTTGTCCTTGTTATCTGTTTATTCCATTTTTGATTTGAGCACAAAATTGGAAATTGGAAAACAAGTTATTGCCAGTTTTTTCATTTTGGTCTTGGAAACAAATATTGAAAAAACAAGTGGGGGTTTTTTTCTTTTTCTTTTTTTTTGTTATTTTGAAAAACAAATGAATGAATGATACACAAATTCAGAACAGTTCTGATATTTAATGTATTGGAGATGTTAAGTCTGTACCAAATTTTGTAATTTTCATAATTTGTAATTTACCAGTAACTATTCCCAACAAAAGGAAAAATGCATAATACAATTCCGAATTTAAAAAAAAAATCCTCTCAAAGTCTTGAGGTTTAATAAATGCATCACAGTCTGCTGGAGTTTTGCTCCCCTCAGGATGCGTCTCCTGATCCTCTGCCTTTTGTTGCACCGCAGAACACAAACGACTCTCTTGTGAACAAAAGTAACGAAGCTGCAAAGTCTGTCATGTTTTTTTTTTCTCTGGCAGAGAAAAATATTCCTCAGTGTTATTCATGTTTCAAAGTACAAGACAGACAAGAATCTGACTTTCTCAACTGTCTCGTGCCATAAATGTGAGGGTTGCCACCTCCGCTGCAGCATCCTCCTAAAAGGCCCGGAGCATCCTCTGTTCATTGTATTCGCAGACTGCCAAACCTGCACATTTGCATCTTTCACATTTAAAGTGTGGGTGGACAATACATAAGCAAGTCTCCAACACTCTCTTATATGGTGCCCATCTTTTTTACAAGTCGCACCGCCGCAGACACCGGTGACCAATATAAAACCTCAACAAACCGGATGACTCCTATATCCAAAGCTGCTGTAATCCATCCCATTTTTGCCAACATCTGCTATAAAGACTCAAGGTTAAATTTGCCTCCGGGGTAATTAGAATTGTTGCAAGCATATGTTGTTTATGAGCTTTGCTGGAGCTTTAAAAAGAAGGCCAGAAAAAAAAACAAAAAAAAAACATGATTCACATGTGGTACAAAATGGTTCATCATTATTACTTTTCGCCTTTTTGTGTTCATGATTTGCTTTTCTGTTTGACAAACTCGCCTTGGGAAAACGAATGAATGACCAGAGTTTAATTGTCAAAATTATGATTTCAAATCTCTCGCCTGCTCCGTTCGAATGTTTCGTGCCTTAATGGGTGGCATGTGATTCATTCGCTCTGCACTGTGAGCTGTGCAAGCATCTGTTTTGAGTGCCAAGATTACATTTAGTCTCTCCTGAGGCAGAAATCAGATCCTATCAGAGGGCTCTTAGGCAGGCTCTGACTTCCGACTAGTGACAGATAACTAAAAACAGTCTCTCCTCTGGGACAAGCTACTGTCATTCTAATGAATGCCAATTTGACTTTTTCATTCCTCTGCCAAGGACAGGATACCACCTGCTGAGAGATCTGATTTTATGTGCATGTTTATAGACATCTCGGCTCCAGAGACCCTGTTTGAGCGATAGCTCACGGCTCCACAAGGAGAAACCTGCCCTGCCCACTGCCACACCTCTATAGCTATTAATCAGGATGACATGGAGAGGGGAGAACGTCTCTTTATCACATCCTCGCTTCTTACGTGGAGGGGATGTGATGTCAGGAGACCACTGACTGGTGAGACGAATTCAAGACAGCATAGGGAGGCTGAGGGAGAAATGAAGATAAGCTGAGCTGATGTTTGAAAAGTACTTTGGGTACAAATCACCCTAAAAAGTACTCCCTATTATGCAGTAACAGCGTTAGCAACGACTGAGGTATTTTTTGATGTCATCACTTCGGCATTTTAAACAAATGCTTACAAATCGTCGTTGAAATTAATTTTTTAATGAAAATTTTAAGGCAATTCTAATGTTAAAATTAGTTCACGTTTAGGGAAAATGAATGATGTGGGTTATTATAAGTAATTTGCTATGTTAAGGGAAGCTTTATGGATTATTGGAATAGGCGACCTTCATCGTCATGGTTACTATAATGCTACCAAAGCTGTTGGAAATGGAAACAAACTGCAGTCTCCTGTGTCAGCTTGATGTTTTCTTGACAATCCGTCCATCATGACTTCCTTCTGAGTACATTTGGTCACCTTTTATCCCATATCCCATTTATTTCCATAGCAACAACTCATACCTATTCTTAAGAAAATAATAAGGCTTGATTTTGAAGTACTGTACATTTAGTAAACTGTGTATTCTGTCTTTGACTAAGTGTGTCTGTGTACCAGGAATGATTAGAAATGTGTCTTTTGTGTTTTTCTTTGCATTTGTTGGTATTTTCGGCAGGGAACAAATTGAAGTTCAGAATCTTGCTCAAGGATACATGTAGCAGGGGCTGGGGATCGAACCAGCGACACCGATATAGAACAAACTAAATTTAGTTGGCACCAGCTGTACATAATATAGTGTATAAACCTGGCGATGGATATGATGCCTGTGCCTCATATGAACTTGAGTTTCAGTAGCAACAACAAAAGTACATCTTAAGATTTATGCAGAATACCTTCGTGACTCTTTGACCTTCTCATGTCTACTTAACGTACTCCATCTGTCTGACACATCGACCCTGTAGTCGACCACGTCTGCACTCTCTGTGATGATATTACCGAGGTGTGCCGACTCTGGACCATTTATACACTTTCAATGGCTTCCCTTCTCCTCAATAGTCCCCTGATCATTTGAAATTCAATTATGCTAATCATGGCTGAGGTCGGGGACATTCAGGCACTCTGCCTTTCTTTTTTTTTGTTGCTCCGCTTCATCTGTGCCTCTGAGAATAATTATTCTTAAAAGCCTATCATTTAGACTCCGTTATGATGAAGGAGTCATTTGTGTCCTCTTGATGGTGTTGGATCCTGATGCACTTTGTTGACCGGTTCAGAGGTCCTGGACCTCCACAGGCTTTATTTTCATCAATGCTTTGGTTCGCATCGCACAAAATGAGTACAAGATGTGGATATAGTTACAGTGCCTGTTATAGAACAACAAAATATAGCAGGTCCAAAGGAATAACTGCTGTGTACAACGTGACACGATTATCTGACCGTTTGGTGACGAATATCAAGATAACCAGTCATTGCAGATTACAGATCCTACATGAATCACTCACAGGAAGTAACCAAGTCATTGTTTCTGCAGAGACATTGCTGTTGCAGACATTGCTTTGTATTTATAGGTACATTATCGCAACGTCCTCAGACCGTCGCCGTATTTGTTGTCGTCAAAACTTTTGAAACTTCACTTCCCCACTGCGGTTGTATCGATGTTGACGTAGAGGACGTCCTGAAGTACGTACGGGTCGACGAATAGACCGTTTATGGACGGACAAAGAGGGAGCATAAATGGGCCTTAAGTGGTTGAGTAGCACAGCCTAGCTATCAAAAGATGACCCTAAACAGAACTCGCATTAACCAGCAATGAATCAAGCTATTCTACTCTGGTTCTCTGCCTTCTCCATGCATGGACTCTGTAGTCCCCTGTTGAGCGTAATGAGCTTCAGGTCAAACAGTCCATCATGTGGGCAGACAGAAGACTGTTGTACTCCTTCCTATTGACAGGACTGATCCACTTCACTCCCTTTCAGACCTGTACAGTTTTTCATGGATGGCCTAAAGCTGGAGGTATTCACAGACATTTTTCTTAGTAAAACATGCATGACCAGATTACCAGGGCAACGATGCCTTTGGGTGAGAGACAACTTAAATAGGTGTAGCTCTGCTTCATGGACTCTTTCCTGCTATTTGTTCTTTCATTCCAAGCATGTAAAAACGTGGAGTCGAGGAGAATGCAAGGAAAAAACGGTACAAATCTGTCCAGCGTTGACTCCGTAGGGGTGAGTCCATTTTATTTCTACATATAGGACACTTCTGTATTATATGAGACAGGTGCAAACTCTCCTAATCGGGACTCTTAAGTGCTCTGTCAGTTTGAAATACCAATGTTTAGTGACTCACAGTACCATGATTACTTCTATTGGATTTGTTCTGTAGTATCATTATAATGACTGCCACAAAATCTCAGCATCATAATTAAAATCCTGTATCTGCACCGCTGCCCTTAGCCGCTGTGGAGCTAACTGCCTCCAGCCATTTGGCACTACTTTTTCATTTCCCAGTCGTACACATGGAATTTCTTTTAGATTTTTGTATTACAGTCAGAGTTTATGGGTTAAATCTGCCACTTTAAAATGCATTTAACATGTACAGCACTGCAGTATAATACAGCAAGCGTCTTAAAGTGCAGAAGCAAACTAAAAAATACCATCTGGCCGTTTCCACACAGATGTCGTTGAATCACTTAAAACAGTGAACTGAATATGTTGTTTCATGAGGTCAGACATATTCTGAGCTGCAGCAACTGTTGCTGGAAATGTATTAGCAGACTTTTTTTGCTCTTATATAACCTCAGAGTACACGGTATGTCATTTTAATATGAAGTATAACAGAGATTGCAGGGAGGTCTGGATGTCTTAATCATTGAGTTATGCCTAATACTAACATGAATCAGCTGGAGGGCACATAATCCCGAATGTAGACATTAAACCTACAGCTTGGTGAAACCATTTGCACTTCTTTTTTTTCCCTGAGGACTGAGAAAATATCAGTTACAGCTCAGTTTCTTTTCTAAACACTGTGGTCACTTAACCTGATTTGCATTGTTGTGCATGCGTTTGCTCTCTCGCTCCAGTTGGCCGCTGTGACTGATATTGTTTTGGGATATTTATATAGCAGGGAGGGAAGCTGCGTTGTCTAATGTACTGTAGAGAACAAAATGTTTTTTAAATGTATTATTTAGCGTGATGAGACTGCCTCGGATGGTTGCGTACTTCCATTGTTTGGCCAAACGGCCGCTATCTTTCATCACATTAAGTCCGTTATCACCGCAGCAATGCTCGGCTAATGATAAGCACTTATTTTAAAGAGGGGAAAAAAGAACAACGGTAAATTTTGATGATTTGTTACCATCAAATTTCTTTAACTGATACCACTTCTTATTGAGATTAATGTGTAAATCTTACATAATCATTGTGAGAAAAAATGCATATATCTTACTTAACAATCTGACGTTTAATATCACCAATTCTAAAGTGACTCCGGTCAGCGGGAGTGAAAAAAGAAGGGAGGGACGGGGGGAGAAAATATAAGGTGCCATTGCAGAGCAGGAACAGTGGGGCTGAGATATGATAGCCATTACAGAGATGGCAGCCTTGGTCAGGTCGAGGACATGGAGGTCATTCACAGTGGGACTTGGCCGCACATACACTTTCACCTGCCAAGCAGGAAGAGCAGCTTCAGTAGCCGGGGCAACAAATGGCTGCAAAAGGCATGAGGAGGGCCGTCCTTGGCTGCTGTGCTTTCAACAATGTCATCTTCACAATAGGCAGATACACTCTGGTCATAGCTGTGAAAGGACATTCACACTGGCAAACCCTTAAATAAAACAGCTTCTCCTCTGTAGAACAGGCTTGTAATGTAAGATCAAGTAGGCGAGTTTCACATAGTCCTGTTAAACTAATCCAGCTGACTCATTCAACTAGCTCTCTACTCGATGGCTCACCAATTAATACCTTGGGTAAAATACTTTAAATTTAACCCACTCAATTACTCAATGAAAAACGTAATGAGGTACTCGGTGGCAAGTAGTTAGTTACATCTTTTGTGATGATCAACAGCTAGCTTAACTTTAGCCTTTGTGATGGCAGACCTGCCAACCATAAGCAAATATTTTTAGTAGCGCACAATAGTGAAATAGTCATTCTGAGCTTTCACACCACTTCGCTTAATTTACGGTCATTTACCATCTCATCATTAAGATATAAATCGTCTAAAAAGAAAACTATACAATCATATATTGCTTAGAATAACTGTGTTAGATTAGATTCAACTTTATTGTCATTGCTCAGTACAGGAACTCAACAGCGAAATGCAGTTTTAATGAAAAGACACATTAATTTGGGCTGTTTGCGGGCATGTGTGAACAATCTGACGTCAGGTCAGTACATCTGCTTAAAATTAATATTTTGATATATAGCTATACTTATAAAAAATGATAATCCTCAGTGAACTGCATTCATCTATTTGATAGAAATTGAAATACTTTATTTTGTATATTGTAACGTACATTTGTAAATATCAGTACCCAACTGTTGTTGTCCAGGGTTTACCCTGTTAGCTGGGATAGGCTCCAGACCCCCCCCCCCCCCCCCCCCCCCCCCCTCCGTGACCCTATGCAGGATAAGCATGAATGAATGAAAACTTCTTTAACAATTAAACGTTGAATACAAACCAACACTGTTGATATCAGATCATTTGCAAACGCAAATGAGCTTCTAGATAGAATTTTTATTATTTCATGAATGTCAACTGCCTACAATACTCAGGGAGATGCAGCGTTATTGTGGGAAAACAACGATCTTCTCCTTCCACTCTCTCTTGTCACTTTGAATTGTTACAATGCTTCAGATGAGAATGTGACTTCCCTTATTGACTGGCGCCGGAGTCATTTTAAATGAAGCAATTTTGAAATCATCCCTGTCCCAGTGGAGAAGTAAACATGTAGTCAGCAATTAGGCCTTGATAACAAATGCAGCATCAAAACTCTGGGGCATATACTGTCAGTCCCTGATAAATAAAATGTTTCGATTGACTGTAGGGGATTTTCAGTCACTGTGCGTTCAATGAAAGCGTAAGAAAGGCAATTTCAACGAGACAAATGCCAACGGCTGTGAGTGACAGTCCCATGTGTTAATATGATTCTAATGCACCACAGGGGGATGGGAAAATAATAACTAGAAAGAATAAATGCATTTCAGGAAATGCTGAAAGAAATCAACATCCCAAATGTCAAACAAGATTTTGAAAGAAGATTGCGTGTCAAAGGCAAGCCTGACTTCTTCGACTACATCAAGGCACCTTGAGTGTGGCGGCCATTAATGTAGTCAAACACCAAGACGCCTTGTAGTGCCCAGCTGTCCTTAGCTGCAGCCCGACCGCCAATCATCTTGCAGAGACAGACTCGTTCCAAATTGAGCCCAAGCCTGAGTTGAAGCAGAGTACAAACATGAAGGAGAACCCACATGGGAAAAGAGGTGAAGGGAAAAATAAATTGTGGAGTCCGGGAAGTGAAAGTTAGCCCCTGGTGGAGTTAAAGCTGTGTAAGAATACCTCTGGCTTTCAGACAAGTCTTTGATTTGATTTATTTGATGACCTTTAAAACACCATAATAACAAATGAAAACTTGAGGGATGCCTGAAGAATACAGAGGCGTGCTTCGTCTCACAGCTGCGGCATGATAAAAATTAATAAATACAGAAATTGCAACCTGGCAAGCAATAAAATTCTGTCACATCAAAATTGTGTTTATAGTGTGACTACAATATTAAAGAAATGCTCTGACCTCCAATCCCAGTGGCTGCCATTGTCCTATTATGACTTTCCATTCTAGCACTTCCACTGTTTACACTGATAACAGTGGCAGATTTGCCAATCAAATTCCATCCATCCATCCATTTTCTCCTGTTTAAACAGGGTCAAGTCACAGTGGCAGCAGACTAGGCAGGTTATTCCAGACGTCACTCTCCCCAGCAACATTTTCCTGCTCCTCCAGGGGGATCTTGAGGTGTTCCCAGGCTAGATGAGTTATGTAATCCCTTCAGCAAGTTCTGGGTCTACCCCGTGGTCTCTTCCCAGTTGGACGTACCACAAAAGGGAGTCCAGGAGGCCTTCCCTTCATCCAGAGCCAGGACCAGAGCAAGTCCTCTACCTTGTGCTGCTAATCTTATATTCCATATCATAGCAACTAAAGCACGGAGGAAGCTCTTTTCGGCCACTTGTATCCACAATGTCATTACCCAGACTTCATGACCGTAGGTGATGGCTGGAGCGTAGAGCGGCTGGTAAATCGAGAGCTTTGCCTTCCAGCTCTGCTCCCTCCCCAACATGACGGTCCGATACGCCTGTCCATGTCCAAGTTTGGACATCAAACACTTCAGACGCCAAACATGTGTTGCTACAGCCCGATGCACACCGTTCTTCCATACGGAGAAATCCATACCTTGACAGACCTGCCAGCCCTCGTTCCAGTTGCTGAGCTATATTTGAGGGATGGGATCGGAGAACGGTTAAAGCATAATTAACAGCAATAAATGTACACCATATAGTGGAGGTTCAGTTAACAGAACAGCTGGCGGGGATCGTTCCTGCTATTGCCTTTTAGAAGCAATATTCATAGCAAAAATGGAGAGGTGTTGGTATATTTTGTACAGATTGCTCTCTAGAGTTCCTGCATTTGTCTTTTGCACTTTGGTTGCAGCGATACTGACCCCACGGTTCCATTCTCAGTGCAGCAACAGTGGAGTAGAGAGAGCAGCGAGGTGGGGAAATTGTCCTTGAAACAAGTAACAATGGCTTCTAGTGGAATGTGACACATGTCTCCAGGGTCTGACAATATTAATCTATCTGCCAATCACCACAGGCAGCCAGTCCACTCCAGCAGCACCGGAGTGTGTAATAATTAAGACGCTGTCAAACGAAACAAAGAGGTGTTTGGTGCATAACAAGACAGTATCTCTAAAGTCATTATCCTGGGCACTACATGGGTACCAGAAAGCTTTTATGTTTTTACTCAGGTGACATTTTTTTTTTTACAGTGCTTTTTATGCAGGGTAGTTTTATGAAATAATGCCCTGTGAATGCACCTGTCAACACTCGTCTTTTTGTGGAATGTAATTAAAAGGTGGAATCTTTTGTAGCTAATTCATCACTTAAACGGTCTTTGTCAACAGTGTCAAAATCCGGTGCTTTTTTTTTTTTTGCTTTTTCAAACTCAAATCCAACATTTCTGTCAAATCAAGCCTCTAATCTAAAGGGGGTTTGGCAGTGAAGGACATTGTGTGCGGTGAATGACCGTGTTTCCACAGCTCAGCTATATAAAGAACGTGGTAATGTGACTCAATGACAGGCACTTGGCAAAAAAAAAAAAATGAGGCTATGGTCCTCAAGGGTCCCTGTCCGTTTCAAACGATAATTGAAAATAATGTAAAAATAGTTGTGTGCTGCGGACATGGGTTAGCTCTCTGAGGACAAGGTCGAACCCTCTCCCTTTACTTTAATTTCCACATGATTAATTACACTTTGAAGTTGGTTGGGAAGTGTGTTCTACAAGTTTTGTATGATGTTTTGCACTGATTTCTAAAGGTAATATTATTAAACCACTTCACCGGCTCTGAGGGCAGAGGAATGAGATGCAATGCAAGACAAATGCAAACACAGATCTGCTTCATTTATTCACATAATGCCTCCGTTGCTTTTTCTTTTTCTTCTCTCTGCTCCCTCAAACAAATGGACGTGATAGATTCAAATCTGATCATCTCAAAGCTGGCCGTCCTCCCGTGCAGAGAGGAATAATAGGCAGAGTGTGATATCAAAATGTTCACACCGATCAAACGTCAGATACGAAGTACATCACTTGCAGGATTTTCGTTGCTATGGACACTGCTGGTATGAGGAGCACCGGTGGCATAAGTCAACTCTCAAGACAGACGCACGATTTGATCTCACATAATTGCTCTGACTTATGGCTCCCAGATATTTTTTTCCACAGCCAGTAAAATAATTTCATCTTTATCAACAGTCAATCAGGAAGCAACAATATTCTTAGATTATAATGAGTGTTTCGGCCCTTAATCGTTTTACAAATCCGTGATACGGTTGGAGTAATCCCACTTTGATTTTCTGGCTGATCAGAGAAACATGATTCTAATCGAGGGTCCAATAGGATTACTTATATAATGAGCATGGTTGCAAAACAACACATGGCTAAACTTGTGCTATTAAATCAATCTCTGCATGTAGAACTTGACATATTTGCCCCCCGGTAATGGCTCTAAATTGACCCTCAAAACACCTCTAATGCATTTTACCACTGAAATATAGCTAGTATGCTAACGTAAAATAGCTTAATTAACACCAGAGCTGCATGAAAGCATTAATCTCATAATCCAGCACAAGCAACACATGCAAAAAAATGTAATACCTAAATATTATGGTGGGTTAGTGATTATCCTCTTATTTAAAAAGAATACATTTTATCTAACAATGCAACAGCAAGGGTTTTTTTCCACATTCAACACGAAATGCTACTTTTACTCACTTCTGCAAATCAAATGTTGTTAAAACACTGAGCCAAACTTCATAGACTTACTTAAGCAGCAGAGTTTATTTTCTGTTAAGGCCTAGATTTACATAAAGGCTCCATGTCGGAACTCTAACAGGAAGTCCTAGAAGCTTGGCCGGCACTGGACGTTCCAACAGGACAATGACCCCAAGCAGACCTCGAAGTCCGCCAAGGCTTGGTTTCAGAAGAAGTCCTGGATCATTCTACAGTGGCGTACCTTGAATCTCATAGAAAATCTTTGGTGGGATTTGAAGAAGGCAGTTGCAGCAGGTAAACCCAGGAATATTCCACAACTAGAGGCCTTTATCCATGAGGAATGGGCTAAGATTCCTCAGGAACGCTGCCAGAAGCTGGTGTCTGGATATGCATCATGTTTGCAGGAGGTCATAGCAGCTAAAGGGTCTACAAAGTACTAGAGACACTTGTTATTAAGAGTTGAATCATTTAGAGACTGCAGTCGTCACTAAGAGAAGCATTTTGTGTTATATTTGGGGAAAAACGCTTGTAATATCTGTTGCATTGAGCTATTTAAACTGTTCTTGCTGATGAACAGTATTATTTGCCAATAAACCTAATATACTATGGGGGTGGAATAATTTTCTTCCAACTGTAAGTCTATGATTGACATGAGGTGTCATTAATGTCCTTTCTAGGTCTGGAAAGCATTTACTGAGCCACACTTCAAAAGCTTCCACAACACACTGAGTGGGTGCATGATTAATGTAATTTACTGCTAAACACCCTACCAAACCAACGCACTATAATGCACTCTAACCGGCAACTCTCTCGGGCTTTAAAAGGCTTTCAAGTTGCTGCGTTTCATTTCAATGGAATTTTTTTATGTGTCTGCTTTCCAGTGGCAACTTTGCAAATGCCTTAACCCTTGTTGCCTCGCATTAACGCTCACTCTAAAGCTGCTGCGAGCCTTACGGAGCAGTCCATCTTGCTGCAATTTCTTCAAGGCTTAGTTCAGCCTTGCCAGAGAAAATCCGATGATTGTAGCTCGTGGTTTGGTGTGGAGTCATGTGTCAAACTCCGGTGCTGTCATGGAGGACGCTTTATATACACAGTGTGAGTGTGGATGCAGGTAAAGAGAGAATGGGAAGGGATTTAAGTAATAATGAAAATGGCTTAGCCCCTCACTGCAAGCCAGATCAGTCAAACTTTGAAGCCGGAAAAAGAAACAATCCAAAATCAACAGCGTCTGTAATCTACAAACACAACGGAGATGGAGCGTTGCTGGAACCGGCGCTGAAGGGAGATCCAAGGCAACTTAAGATTTGTCAGCTCGCGCACAGAAAAAAACAGGAACACACTCACATCCTCTCAACTCTGAGGAGAAACACACTCACTAACAGGCGGAGACTCACACAAACAACCAACCACCAGAGACGAACTCACTTTCAGACACAAAATGTGCATCTTCACGCTCACAGACAGGCAAACTACAGAGGACAGACTGGTGGGATTTGTTGTCAAGATATCATAAAGACAAAGGAGCTACCTCCTCTTGGGATGAGTGACTTCGATCAAAGCAAAGCTTTGATCGAAGTCAGGATCACTTTTCAGCTTCTTAAGCTAATGAGCAGTTTATATCGGCTAATGAAGTCATCAGCGGCTAATTACGTTGACAGTGTTTTTGTGTTGTTCCCAGAACATTCGAAGAATGACATTGTTACAGTATCAAAAAAAAAAATAGCTGAATGATTTTCCCACCGAAAGAAGAAGCACGGCGAGGAAAATCGATGCTCAGGCATTTTTTACATCATTTCATTCCCACATTTCTCCTTCACCGATGAGAGAAGTCACATGTCGAAGTGTCTCTGTACTGTATCTTTGTCTCGAAGCTGCCAACCTGCCGCCCCCAGCAGAACACTCGGCCATATTGTTGATGTGCAATAAAATACAACTTTAAGTATCCATTAATCTAAGGCTGATCAGTATTCATTACAGCGCATGCAGGGCAGCCATTGAAACACTGCCTGGCTCATATTGCATAATTTTACACAGTAGCATGATTGCTCGGTTTACAAGTAGCGTACATTTATAATGTTGGTGTAACTATTGTGTAGAGAGAGGCAATGAGCTTCCAGCCAATACATAAAAATTAACTTCAAGATATGGAGAAATTATACAATGAGTGATTAAACTGTTACATAGTGCAATAATGGTATGACATTACATTTAGGATTTAGCTGTTCCTTTGTGTGGTTTTGATTAGTTGTGCTCTAAATGAATAGCCTATAATGTTGTCTTAATTGTTTCGGGTATTTATTGATTTTGTTCTACACATTAAAGCTGATTTCAGCATGTCTGCATACCCATAATAACATCTTTAGGATGCATCCTCTAGGGACCATGAACATCTTTGTCTGTACGAAATGTCCTGGCAGTCCTTTCAAAAGTTGAGATATTTCAGTCGATGCAAAAGTGTAGCTTCTCTCACCCAGCTGGGTTCTGCAGATTAGATTTCCACTGAGCTTAAAACTTATTAATGAAGAGCATGATTTAGATCTTAGATATAAAGAATAATGTTACCTTATCTGATGATGCACATCTGTTGTTTTGTTTGCTTCCTGGAAATGTTGTTTACCAGCTTTCTCCTCCAACCCTTCTGTGATACTGCGAACCCTTCATTGTGTTCGCCACATATGGTCATTTTGTAAAGATAATAAATAAAATATATTGCACACACCTACTTGAAATGCATAATAAATAAAAAAAAATCCTTTATGCTGCACTGTCCTTTTGATAAAGCTTGGTTATACTGTAAATAAGATCCTGCACCACCTGCCAATCTCTGCATCGTAATAAAAGTGTGCTTGCTCAAACAAAAGCCGTTACGTGCCTTCCACTACATTGGCATAGCAAACAGAGGGAAGTCACAAATCACTTATGGCCGAGAGACAGTTTTACTGCAGCAGTAACTCTCCCTCTTCACAGAAACACACACAAAACTGCAGCCCGACCACAGCAGCATAGTTGCTAGGAAACACCTTGGTGCCAGATCCATTAGTATCTGACCTGATTAGTTAATTGTAAAAAGTGAGAAAGAGGCAAAACTGCTCTGGCATCGCATGCTCAGGTTGCAGGTTACCCTCTGGCATTGAGCACATCATGGATGTTTAAAACCACGTCCTTAGTTGGCATGCTTTAACTCATTAATACACAGAATAAGGAAGTATGTGCTGTAGCTCAGGAGATCCTCCTGCCTGAAAAGGAAATATGTTTATTCTTTTTTTTTCTCTTTTTTTTTTTTTTTTTTGCTTAGTCAGATCAGGAGATTAAAGCAACTCTCATCTGCCTGTTCAAATATTAGGCAAGAGCCTGAAGTCGATTAGCTTACTGTAGCTTAGCAAAAGACTGGAAACACAAAGAAGAAGAAAAATAGCAGTTTTAGCTCACAAAAACTTCAGACAGAGGCAGACTAGTCTTTCGTTTTAAGTCGTCATGTCAAGATAAGTGTTATTGCTGACTCCACCTTTATTATCTCCGCCAACAGGAGTTCTTTGTTTGTTTGTCTGCAAGATATCTCCAAATGCTCTCCATGGATGTGATGAAATTTGGTGTAGGGGTAGATCTTCAGCCAAGGAAGCATTGATGACAGGAATGCTTCATCAGAGCCATTTTTGTTTTGTTTTGTGACAATGGTGTTAGATGTGTGCGCTTCTGAGTGCCTTCTAGTTTTTATTGTACAGATACGGCAGTGGTATCCGTCCTATGTCTAAGCATATGATATAATCAACAGTGAAACATTGTCAGACAGAAATGTTGAATCTTCACTGATGTCTGACATCAGAACCAAACTGAAACGCTCGTTATCTTGAATAAATGTCACATGACTCGACTCTGATTTATCCGTTATCTGACATGCTTCCTGGATTTTAGTTGATTTTAATACATCGAAACAATTTTACGCTAGTTATCTCCAAGGAACCAGATATTCTCATGATATGTTCTTTATCTGCACGACATTTGCACATCATGATATTGTTCCCTACTTGTGAATAAAGTTCGGCTTGTTTTGTCTTGTGTTAGTGTGTGACTGCAGTGTTTTAAAGGGTCAGTTTGGATTCACATAAGTCTCACAGTAACACAAAAAACTCAAGTGACCAATGGAGGCAGCCGTGGAGCAGCAATGTCCATCTTCTACGAGGAAAGATTATTGTTGTCATGTTTCCAACCCAGTTATAAAGCATTTGGTCATAAGACAACACATAATCATGTCTATAACATGACAATAACTCATTTCTGGTGTGCGATCTTCCTCATGGCCTTTGTAATTCCACTTACCAAAGAGTTTGTAAATGACTTGTAAATATCACTGTGATTTTGCCATTCACTCGAGACGTCGTTCATCAGTCCGCCACTGAAGAGGAGGAGAGAAGACTTTGACTTGTGCCAGAAAATGACCTTTGCCTCAGAAAGGAGTCATTGGTAACCCAATTAAAAGGAAATGTCACGCTGGTAATTGCGTCTCACAATGTGAATCATCTTTGCAGGGTGGCTCGCACTGAATCCAGGGAAGGGGTGATATGTGGCATTAAAGCCTCTGTCTGTCCTCTGTCCTTCCAGTTATTGGTTGTGTAAAAGTTATTGCAATGTCCAAATACCTACCTACCTATCTATTGATGGCAAACATTTTGTATTTCAGGTGTACACGGTACAGGCTTACAGCTGATCAATGGCAAGATAATCTGCAGTGAAACCAGGGAACACCCCATTATGATTCCCCATTACGTCATTGCACCTGAAAGCAATAGCCCCATGATAGTTTCAGCTTCGTATTATGACTCCTTTACCTTGAAAACCTCCCCCGAGAATTTAGAATTACATCGGTATCATTATTCGTTTAGTTAGTTGTTGTTAGTTACTCAAGTCTAAATGATGATGATCCGGATCACGACCAAAATCCAATGGATTGTTCCTTGGGTCACACCCTACCTCTCCCAAAATATTTTACCCAAAGCCATTCATAAATTTAGGTAATCCCGCTAACAGTCAGACAGACAGACAAATCAATGCCGGCAAAAACATAAGCTCCTTGGCGGAGGTAATAATTCAAAGATGCTCAAGGTTACATCCATCCTGTCTAATTTATCTATTTGCTCCAATTCTTTTTTTGTCCTTGCGATATATGAAACCCAAGACAGAATGTGAGAGTGATGTCTGGCAGGTGTTTAAATATGAGACATTTGTCAAATACCCAAGGTCCAGTGGAGGAGCCAGAAAAGATGTGATTTGATTTTCAAATGAGAGTCCTGACATTTGATTCCCAGGAAATGATTGTTTCAATATCTAAAGCAGAAATGGTTCTCGCACTTGAAAGGTCCAGATTTGCTAATAATGCTACTATATGAAATAAATGGGGCCTGGACCATGATCATGACCGAGATCATGAAATATCCTGCGCTATATGTAATGTGAACTGATGTCTGGGAGAGTTATTGGAGCAAGTTAGGCACTGAAAATGAAAAATTAAATGACCTCCTCCCACACAGGGGGTGCAGTGTATGTGGCCAATGAGCATCCATCGCACAAGAAGATGTAGGATATATCTGTGATAGCAGATTGTATAATATTGGGCAGATTATCTAGATTGCCTATTTTTCCAGAGTTAAATGTAAATGTGAAAACAGATTCAGGCACAGATGGCTGTTCTGCCTCTGTCCTCCAGCACAGCAGATGGGAGGTCTCAGCCTCGGAGCCTCACATTCATTCTGCTCTCCATTCCAGTTGTAAATCAAAGGTGGAGGATTTTTTGTTTTTGTTTCTGTCTTCATATCTTATTTTCTCTCGCTCTCATTTTTTAAACGTTGCCTCTCTTATCGTCACTTCGTGCGGCCTCATACATTATGCGAAAAACACACAAAAACTCACATTTAGCTCGTATTGTATTGTTTCACTATTAGAGTTAGTTTAACCCTTCGGTTGTGTTCCGCTCTGAGAAATGTAGTTATAAGGTTCCATGCCTTTGTTCACACATGGCATCAGAACACACAAAATACATTTTGAGAATTTTTATTAAATTTTTGGTGTTTTATTGAACTTGTGTACACCCTTTGGTGTTCCCAGTCAAAAATGACCCATCATTAGAAACGCCCCTTTTTGGCTTCCATGGCAACCCCCATCGGAACCAGACCTGTTGGCAGTAGTCAAATACAATGATATAAACAACTTATGATAATATATGTATTATTATGGATTTATAATCAGCTAGAATGGAGCGGCCATTTTGGACTGGGAAGACCAAACTAGTGAACAGGAAGCAAACACAACAGGAGGGTTGAAGGTTTGGGCTGAGCATCGCTCTGAGACTCCCACGTTGTGTTTGGTTGGTCCAAAAAAATAAACCTGAAGTGACTTTTCAGACCCCCAAAAACTTCCAAAAGCAACTGCATTGGCTCAACATTAAAAAAAATGCGTTGATATAATGGAAATGCACAGCTGGTACTTGTCTCTTGGGGATGCGACAGAGAAAAGGCCTTTTGCTTGTTGCCAGTCTGAGGGCTTGACCTCAGAAATGTTAGTGCATTTCCCTTTTGATGGGACTGGCTCCTCCATTATTGAGAAAAACAGGGAGTTTTGCAATGTGATGATGACTCTTTCATGTATTGTTCCAATCTATAATTGCTTCTTTTCATGAATATTGTGGGGAAAGGTTAGGCTGGTAAATCTTATGGTCGCTCAGCTCGACAATAGATTATCAGCTGAAACGAAGAGAAAAAAAAAAGCAATGGATTTACTGTAGAAGTGGACTTTTTAAAAAAAAAAAGGTATTTATGGGGATTGTTGAAGGATTCTGTGCTCTACTATTGTTCTTCTTCTTTGATTCATATTTTATGATTGAACTTTTAGAACAACATAACTTTGCAAAACAACATTCTGCACCATTATGTGTTTTATTGAGAACACTTAGCAATAAGAAACTTTCTTTTTGGCTGATTACACCACATCTTTATTATAGAGAATGATTCTAGAGGGCTTGACTGGTTTTGGGAGGATATTTGAAAGTACTTTACTCACACAGCTAAATTTAATAACATGTTCTCATATGCAATGCTGGCAGATGATCGTTAAAATGGATTAGAGTGCAGGATATCTGCAGCCTCTCTCTGTTTTAATTAACCGATACCTCTGATAAATATTTAAAACCTTGGCAATGACATTGCCACAGAGGGAGGCACCTGAGGGTAGATTAATCTGAGCTTTAAGAAGTGCTTATTTATACTTTAAACTACCAAACTTCGCAGTAAAATATTGGAGGTTATACTTGGAGAGATGTTTTGGTTAATTGAGCTGTAATGTTTTAATGTTGAGAGCTTGGAGTGATGAGTAATTTTAAGGAATGTGCAATAAGCAACCAGCAAATGTTAAACAGACAGTAATATAGGAAAAAAAATTGTTTTAAAAAGGTAATGAGATACTGCTTATTATCAAAGAACATCATCTGGAATAAACGCTATAAAGCAGGTCATCATAACATCCATCCACATAGATATGCTAACATCTTTTTTTTATGTAATTCACATATTAGCCTGGCTTAAAGTGAGGAATAAGACAAGATACGGCACATCTGTAGAACATTTAAGTACCTCACAGAACCTTTACTGCAGGACCGTTTTCTGATCTGCCACACATGAATATCTTAAGATACGTTTAGGCTACTAAAAGTTTGTCGCTAAAGCAGCCCTAGTTAGAATTTTAGCCATATTATGTCCTCATAACGTTGATGTGGCTAAACTGTTAGCAAATATGTGCTTATTTCTGGCCACCTTGGCGTGATGTGAGTCCATTATTCATGCTGCTTCTTAGCTCAATTATGGTATGTGACAATTTACGGTTAATAAACACAGATAATGACTATAATGATGTATTTTTAATCAGTGTTGTACAGCTGGACCACGTTAACCATATCAGTCAAACCAGAACAATGCACTGACAGGCACTAAAGCTCCTGAGAGCTCAGAGGAAATGTAGAGTCAGGTTACATGTATGAACATGGTGAGTTACACAGGTGAGACTTTATACCTGTAATTATCTTTTTAACCAAGTGTCTGTCTTCAGTAAACTGTCATTGACCCCATTATTTAGTGCCACACAGTTTTCTTCCACAGGTCACTCCTCATTAACCCAGGAGACATGAAGCAGCAAAAACGCACACTCTTAATTTATCCAAGAAGTTAAACTCTGTTTATTTTGGCTTGGACTCTAACTGAATAATTCTCCTCCACCTCTCATTAGCATCTGCAATTTCCTCTGCGCTGATGAGAAAGGAAAAGCTGATTGAAAATCCAGATTGACAATTAAAGGACCATAAGCGCTAAACAAATGAACGGCTGGCGTTGCCTCCATTGAGAAGTTGTGAAGTTGGAGGAAAACTATAGCATTCGAATGTCGAGGGAAACAAACCTCCACACTGTGAAGCGTCACAGTGCAGGGGAAGGGCGGGAGCTTTAGGTTTTATTTGCCTGTCACTCTTATCAAGATTTACTGTTGCTTCACCTCCTTATATTAAAGCAATGATAATCTTCCTGACAACTCCTGCATTAGTCAGAGCATCTGGCAAGAAAACACTCTGCAAAAATGCACTGTAGAGCAGCGATCTTCAGAATGGTTATGAACAGTGTAAATCCATCAAGCAGACCAATTCCATTCTCTCATCTAATCCCTTATCATGCTGATGAATGAGAGGCCCGCGTATCAGTTTTGGGAAATGCGAGACATTTATCAGTTTGAGTGTGGACTATTCTGATTGCTTCCTTTGAATGAAGCAGGGTTTGACATTATCAAGGAGCAGCATGGTCATTTTTACCATTTAGTGATCTGGAGGGATCACTTACTCATATGTGTTTAACCTACGCTGCAATATTTTGTCCTCTGCAGCTGCTACGATATCAAGTAGGTCGGAGAGAAAAACTGTCTCAAAACATATGATCATATATCCTCACGGCTGCAATTAGATTTAGAATTGCTTGTGAGACTTAACTGATGAGTTTTTGAAGCGTGATGCGTTCTGGCCCGATGCTAGATTATAAAAAAAATGTAACCTCCTTTGTGGCAGCCTCTGCTCTGCAGCCAGAGCTCTTTTGGATTCTCCAAATCTGGGTTGAAAACTTGAACCATCAGGGGACCTAAAGCAGCTTTGAAATAACCTGCATTATTGGCATTCAGGCCTGCAGGCGTATCATTATTCTACAACAACTGTGCATGTGCACGCTTCTGGGCTATACTTATATAGTGCTATGGTATGTCAAATAGTTAAAAGGAGAAATATGTGTGTTTTTGCACAATGCCGATTGCGTCAAGTGCAGAAAAAGGTCAAAGACTGTATGTCGAATGCTAACTTTCAGTTTGCCTCTGCAGCACAGCTTGATGAATAAATCGAAGATGTAGTTTGAGTGTTTTAGCCTTGCCAGCTTTCTCGTGAATCCAATCAGAATACGTTCTAAAGATAACATTCAAATCCAGGCACCTCTGGTGGATCAGTTACAGGAGAGGAGGAATTTAGACGGGGATGTTTTAGTTCTAAATTCAAAGTGGCAGCACCCCGTACTCCGCTGCACACCTACCAAAGGAAATTGCATAATAGAGATCCATTGTCGAATTAGATCAGAGGCTGATATTGAGGTAAGACTGTTCATATCTCTTATGGGATTCCATCAGGCAGCGAGGATATTTTCAATAGGCATTAATGCATTTTGCAGCCTCATACCGCTCCGATAAGATAGCAGGCTGGGGGCATCCGTTGCTCGAACTAGCAGACTGTCTCTTCCTCTATCTTAATATTTCTTCCCCTTTGGCCATGTACAATTTGTTATTCCCTCTGTCTGAAACAGCCCTCCTTCACATAGTCCACATGCCACCAATCCCTGCCCATCAGGAAGGAAGTCCTCTGATTTATTTACTGTTGGTTAGAGACAGGTCACCGTTTTTTTTTTTGTCTTCTGTTAGAGAATTAATAGTTTGAAACTGTGAGAACTGCTTTCAGTGAGACGGTGTCATTCATACCAAGCATCACAACATCCTATGTGCCACACATGTAACCCATGTGCGTCATATTTCATAGTCTTTCAAAAGCTAGATGCTACCTTTAGAAGGCCGGTTACGTAATGACATAATGGCTGTCATTTGGCAAATGGATGTTACTAAGCAACATGCAGGACAATGAGTGCATTTATCACCAGCAGGCAATCAAGATACATTATTGAATCTATTTGTTGTTGTGGTCTGAACAAAATAGATGCCACATCAAACCTCTTAGCCTTTTCACGGCTCATCCACTGATCAACAGCAGAGGATGCTTGAATGAGTGAATTAAACTTTTCTTATCCGCGGTAAGGATACGAGCGGCTGAAATGAGTTTCCTTCGTAGGGTGGCTGGGCTCAGCCTCAGAGATGGGGTGAGGGGTTCGGACATCCGGAGGGAGATCGGAGAAGAGCCCCTTGCTGCTTGGCGTCGAAACGAGCCAGTTGTGGTGGTTCGGGCATCTGATTCTGGAGACCCTGGGGTACACCCAGAACACGCTCATCTGGCCTGGGAATGCCTCAAGATTCCCCAAGGAGGAACTGGAAAGAGTAGCTGGTGTGAGGAACGTTTGGAATAGCCTTCTTTTTTTCTTCTTCACCGCCCTCCTGCGGTTGTATCCATGTCGATGTAAAGGAGGGATGGGAGCATGAAGGCGTTGACGGACGGACGGACGGACGTATCCATTTACGTACGTAGAGGGAGCATAAATGGGTCTTTAGGGCATGTTTGGTGCAGTTTACTCACTGCTGCATTTACTCTTTTGGCTTGATTCATTTGGACAAGTCTGAATAAGACACCAAATAACCACATATGAGATACCTGAAAGTGTTTGTCTCTGTTCCATCGCTGGTTTCAGTGGGTCTGGAATCACGTAAATCTCACCACTAACGCCAAAGCCACTAAAATCGTCCCAACTTGTAGGAAATGATCTTTAATACATTAAATTACATGTGACTATAGGTGACCTTTGTTTGTAATTAGATTGTTTAAACCTAACACAGCAAATTATGACAGAGTCAACCTTTCCGCCAAGATACAGTAGGCAGCAAAATGTCAAGGTGTGCGTTGCATTTGGGTGCGTTATGGATTTGCTGTACAAGCAACTTGTGTTAAATTGTTTCATTTAGCTTAAATGGCTTTAATTAGCTTTCATTTAATTGGCAGAGGGAGCTGATGCCCAGGGCAAGGCTCTTGCTTCCCTGAGTTGAGCAACTTTCTATCATTTAACAAATTCAGCTGTTTTACATATGTAGACAGCCACCATATTAGAAGGTTTGGTTTCAGGACACAGTAAATGTTAGTTGTTTATATTCAACTCACTATTCTTTAATGAAAAATATATTCAACAGTGATGTTTTGTCTTTCTAGCTATTGCCTCTAATGGATAGGCATGTTCCTTTCATAACCTATTGCAAGCAAACTGCGCTGAATGGTTTCATTCAGCTGAAATGGCTTTAATTAGCTTTCATTTAATGGTAGAGGGTGTAAATGCCCCGGGCAAGGCTCTCACATCCTAGAGTTGAGCATCTTTCTACCAGGACTTTTTACAGTCTTGCACATCAGGAGCTGACTGAAACGGGCCTACGGTGGCAGAGAGAAACGAGTGCGTGCCGTTTCATTTTTTAGAACAAAATGGAAATGCTACGCACGGAGACACTGGAGAGAATGCGGAGGGAGTAGACGGTAAGATTCTCGCACATTTTCCTCAAGACCAGCCATTTGTGAGGCTTTTATCAGCAGCTGTCACATCTGACACATGGTACAGTTTATCTGCATGCAGTCACATATCACAAAGAGAGAGCGCCTAGTGTGACAAGGAGGAGGGGGGGGTTCTCTCAAAGGCCAAAGCAGGACCTCTGTGTCTGAGAGGAGGCGCACAGCCCTGCATGTAAAATAGTAAAGTGTTTACCCATAAGCTTTCATGTGCACACAAACACACACAGCGAGTCTGTTTAATCTCAGCCTTGATTTCTGCAAACACTACGTGAGATGAGATAAAACAGTTCATATTTGATGGATCTTCATGACGTCTCCCAGTATGGTTTCACTCAGTCTCTGTCACCAACTAGCTCCCCGTCACACCTGCTGTTTACTCCTTTTAACGACATTTCTTATGTATTTAACTGTTATGCATATGCAAACTAGAACATTTGTGTCCGAGGACACTATCGCAACGGAAGAATAGCAGAAAGGCATAAGAATGGCCTCGGTTCAAATGTGCCCTAAGAATGTCAAAATAAGCAAAATGAAGAAACCAATTATGAGATGCACACCTTTAGGACCCCTTCAAAGCAAGTAGGAAATTTCATTGAATTCCACATCACCTATGTAGGGACAAGGACGGACAAGGTTAACCCTGTATGCCCCCTTTTGCAGGGGCATAAAAAGAGCATTAATGATATTATAAGATATCTGCAAACGACTTAATAGTTTAAGTATATGAAGTATTGATAACCAGATGAAGTATGGTAAGTATTGAGTAGCTCACGGTCTCTTTAACGACAGATTGGATAGATTTAACAGGATAGATGATGTCAGTGCCGTTCTAAATAACTGTCTAGACATATCAGCAAATTGAAGGGCACTCAGACGGCACACTGTAAACACATACACTGTAGAAGTTTATGTGTAATTTTCTGTTCATTTATTTAAATACAAAACTGAGTAAAATTACAGACGTCTGTAAATTAATTAACCAACTGTTTTGAAGTGTAATGCCAGTAATCACAAAATAGTTTTCTTTTCTTTTTTTACAGAAAAATTACTTTATTATTTATAGTAATTACATTATTATTATTATTTTACTTATTTACTTTACTTTTTTTTTACTTTATTATTCGTCGTATTTTTTCTACTTTCTTAAGTTACACACAAATATATAAAATTACATTAAGTAACTAATTAAATATGTAGCTTGTTATATAAGGATTTATGTTAATACAGTTTATTACATGTAATTTGGTGGTATGGTTATTTACTGTAATTTGATGGTATCCATCTGGAAACTTTTTTTTCTTCTTTTTTTTTACAGTGTACCTCTACCAGCATCACTCTTTTATGACATGCAAATCTGCAAGTGCATCCACTACATGTCTACATGGACTAGTGTCACACGTTTATCCAAATTAGCATGATGGCATAATCCTCCACCCGCCCATATGGACATTTCACTGCACAAAAAAACCAAACCAAATCAAAATGACATGATAAATAGAGCAAACCGTGTGAACCAAGAAAGCTCGCAGGTGAAGGTCACCCTCACCAGCTGAGCCACCGTCACTGTTTACCCACAATTCCTCTCAGTCTGACCTCTCTGGTGCCACTGGTCCTCTGTGCACACATTACCGAGCAGACTAAGTAAATTGAACTAATCATCTTTGATTAAGTACAGACTCCAGGCTTGTGATACAGCAAAGACAAAGGTCATTCTTAATAATGCGATCTGACATTGCGGCTTGAATTGTTGAGGCAGTGTTCCGTGGCGGCGCTTGTGCGTGCACATATCACAGAGCTGGAAGGGGAGCGCGGACAGTAATTGCACATCATTCATTCAGACGTATCTGAATATGGCCTGACGGTGTAATTTGGATGCTTACTGGAAAGTTAGCATCGCATTGTTAGTGTAAATCAGCCGAAACTTCCTGAGACCACAGCTGCATAGTCTGGCCTTGACTGAGCCGTTACCTGGCTCAGTAGGATCATTCTGTGAGCAGAATTTGGGAAGATGTAGCATGTAATAAGCAGTCAAGGATGAAAAGAGTGTGATCTGAAACACCGTGGGCGGCGTAGAAAATCAGCATCGGAGGAAATTCTTATCTAATTGATGCATAAATCTTCATATTTACTCTGGAAGCTAAAATAAATACCCAACAGATTGTTGTGATTCCTCTGCAGTATCAGATCCAGTGATTTTGTCAGAGAGAGAGGATGAACTCCGCTTCATTAAAACAATTCAGTGTGCTGAGGTGATGTGCTATTTTATTTTCATCACCAGCCATTGTTGGCTAAGCCCAGAATCTCCCACCCCTTAAGTGCTTCTGACTCGAGGAAACACTGCTGTGAGATGTAGACACTTTGCTGACAGCAGAAGTGTCTGGATCCCCACTCTGAGAGCCAGCGTTTTTGTAATAGCAACCGTGTTTGAAACAAGGTGTCAGGGCTTTGCAATTTTACCGTCAGACGCAGTTTTCACATAAATATGCGAAGCGTTGGCGCTGCCAAGTTGCCACAAGCTGAAGTAAAGCAGACCTGGACTATGGCTGAGATCTTATGCCGTTGAACGTGCATGCATGTGATTTATTTTTATAGCAAACAGAGTTCTCAGTAGCCTGCAACTGATGCTATCAAAGAAACCTGCTGTTTGCTGCATTTGCTCCAATACCACTGCTTTTTTTTTTTTAAGTAATGACAAACCCATTTGCTAATAGGGCTCAGTGTGGGCCTGAGAAATGTCACTTTGAAAAATGTTATTTTGTTTTAAAAGAAAACTAACATTACCACATTTATCTCTTATGTAATGATCAGGTCATATCTGTGTACAGAATTCATTCTGTGTTGCAGCAGGGAGAAGATTTTTCTTTTTTAATAACTGAAGCTCCCTCCGGTTTAATGAGCTGTTCTCTCTGTACTGGCTGTTTATTGTATTTTCACACAATGAACTTGGGCTGCAAGAACTAAAACAAGGCAAACAGCAAAACGAGTAAATGCCCCATTCAAATAAACACAAAATACATGACATAAATGCCTCATTGGTTGCATAACCAAAGGGAGTAAAACAAACTTTCTTGTAGCATTATTTTTCTTGAAACCTTAAGCTCTGAGCTTAACACGACTTCCGTGACTGCAACATTAAGTGTCCCACTAATTATCTTATCACATGCAACACATAACACATCTTAGGAAAGGTGAAATAAATGGGGGAAAATAACCTCATGAAGTAAATGAGTTAAAAACAACTATAATATGTAAATATGCAGGTCTGAACACAAAAAAAGTGTCTGACAGCTACAACAACGATGACACAATTGACTTCAGTTAATATCAATTTACAAAAACAATTACCACATTTGTTTTCCACATTATTGTCACATGAGTCCTAATCCGTTTAAGACTTTGGGCGTTCATTTCACAAACAAGAAGTAGCTCATTGAGGCTTCGGTTTGTGTGCTCCTAGAACCAAACGTTCGCAAAGCTACTTACCGTCACATCTCTGCGGGGAATGCAAATCTCGCCTTGTTAATAAGAGGAGGAGAAATATCATTTCAATAAGCTTTTAATCTGTGGAGAGATGATCCAAAGGATTCAGCAACCGTCGCTTCCCATTCCAGGACACATTCTCCTTACGATGAGGGGACTCTGTTTTCTCCCTGTGGAACACAAGCTAGCAGACAAAATGATGTAAGATCATCTAACAAGGAGATGTAGACTGTTAGGGAAAGTACTGCCCAGGTGGCGTAGTCTTCAACGCGACACACGCCTCACATGATCCTCTCATCAGCTGTTTAAGACGGGAACGTCTGCAGCTCCTCAATATAGCAGCTGCAATAAAAAAATTTTAAAAAAGTTGCAGTCACTAAAGTAGCTTGGCTGTTTGCTTGTGGCAGCCATTGCTGTGCAGGACACTCCATGCGTGCCGGGCATTGACCAACCAGCAGCCTGTAAAGCTTCACATGACCTTTTAGACCCGGCTCGGCTCGCTTGGAACCGCAACAGAGGAGGTGCCAAAAAAAGTAGGACCAGGTACCTGGTACAGTCGAGCCGAGTCGAGCTGGAACTACGCTGTGGAAATGGGGCTATAGAGGACTTAATTTATTTATTTTTTAAAACCTCATCAAGCATAAATAAATGGAACTGAAGGAAGCTTCCAAAAGGACAGTTTGTGCTGATTTGACAAGGGGTGCATCATTGTGAGTTTTTGAAGGGAGAATGCTTGAGATGCCATTTTCATTTTCCTTCATTAGCTTCCATTGTTGTGACAGCCTGTGGATAAATTGGCTGAAATACTAAAGTCATGTAGATGTGGTGTTTGAGGACAGACTGCACTTGGCTAATTACCGCTCTAAAAGACAGCAAAACAACTCTTGGCGCTTGACAAATTTAGACAATAGACCATTAAGTGCACTTGAAATCACTGAGTTATCATCAAGGCTTTTCATCTGGCTGTAATTATCTTCTATTGCAAATGTTGGTGGTGGGAGAAGCGCCGCTCATTGGCAGCCGGTGTACAGCTGAGATTTCGGAGGGCAGAATTAAACTTGCAAATTCGTATCGTCTGTGATTGTCATCACATAGTCACCACCAAAAGAAGTAGCCATACTTCTCAATCAGGATCAGACAACTTTATTGATCCCAGCATTGGATCTGTCAGAGGCAACCGAACAACAAATGTTGGTCAATATAAGAAAAAAACCAACATCAGTACATCAATTATACTATTTGCAGAGGGAAGGAAAGAAAGGAGGCTGAAACTGAGGCTTTTCAAACACACATGCACAACACAGGAGTTTCAAGATAGGACTTTATTGTACGTCTGATCGGCAGCGTCATGCTTCGATGTAACTCTCACATTAAGCTCCAATGGCGACGGTGAGAGATGCAGCGAATGAGAATGTGTCCTAAATTCGTCTCTCCATGGGGATTAGAAAGCTGCTTCTGCTACAATCTGGAGAGAGAAAGAAGGAAGGAAGGTTCCTGGTGGAGGAAAAGAAGAAAAAAAACTAATTCTGCAAAATGATATTCAGCCTGGAGAAAGCTTG
This sequence comes from Chaunax sp. Z400, assembly GCA_037577475.1. Taxonomy (NCBI): domain Eukaryota; kingdom Metazoa; phylum Chordata; class Actinopteri; order Lophiiformes; family Chaunacidae; genus Chaunax; species Chaunax sp. Z400. Next base: position 19,033,512 of record CM075204.1, read on the forward strand.
TTTGTTTTTTTTAAAGCGTTGCAGGATCTAGTAGAGAATCTGCAGGAGCGCGGATGTCAGTGGAGTTTAGTCACCGGAATAGGTCGGGATTATTGACCACGGTGATTTACTTCAACCCGTTTGGTTTTCTGCCAACGCTCAAATCCTCTTCATTTGCAAAATTTCACAGAGAAGTAGTTAATGCTGAGAGACATCCGGCCTCTCTCTCTCTCTCTCTCTCTCTCTCTCTCTCCCCCTCTGCTGCTGCTTCACAGCATCCATTCAGCTAAGAAGCTGAGTGGAAGTGTAATTATTGTTCAGGCGATATTTCCGATCTTCGTGAAAAAAAAAATCCCAACAGATAAGCCCGGCCACGGATAATAATACGTAATCCTGCCTCTTCTTTACATTAGATTTACAGTGTAAATAGGGCACAGTGTGTCAAGACACTCAAACTGTAATATGGTTGCTGAATATGTGATATTCTGATCTGTTTACTCAAGCAGTATAATGTGCTCAGTAATGAATGCAATAGCTTGTAGTAATGATACTGCTCCTTGCTCAACGAAAGCACTCCCATTACTTGCCAATTTCCTGTATATGAGCAGGCCTATTTACACTGTTGCTTTAAGAGCAATGACTAAAGCTAATAAACTCCCCAAATCACCTCAGCTTGTGTGTTAAATGATTAGTTTTGTATAGGGTAATTACCTTTACAGTATGTCACATGTCTACGAGATGAATCACGGCGCGTCTCGGCTTCGTGTTTGCATTGAAAACGGTAGCCCCTCCTCCAAGTTATAGGCCGCTTCTTCTCCGTGAAAGAGGCCTGGCGGCGATCACCTTTCGTTTCATGCCTTCCTCGTTGAAAACACACCACCTTGCTCTCAGGGAGGTTTTCACATATCCAAACAAGGCTTTTAAACCCTGAAAATGAAGTGTTTGAGATGCAACGTGTGCCTGACAGGCCTGTGTGATTTTGCCCTTGCAGGCGTGTCATGTTCGGATAATGACCTTAAAAGTTGTAACGCAGCAGACTGCACGTAATAAATACTGAAATAAAACCAACATCATCTGTAATAGTCTTCCCAGACTTTATTTTAAGGTGTATCAGGACCCTGGATAATAAAACCAGGTTTAATAGGCTGCTCTGTCAGAGCAGAGCCGAGGGATGAAAAGGGCTTCCTGACACCAGCTAAGCCTCTTGAGAACCTGTGGCAGCAAAGGATTGTGGGCCGGGGAGAGGAGGCCGGTGCGTCGTCTCCATGATTATCCTGTTCCCAGCGAGCTGCATGGCATGAGGGCCGCAGAGTTTCTACCTCTCAATTAACATCATTACCGTCAAACTCACCAGTGCACATGTGTGTGTGGATAACAGTGGACAGCAGTTGTCACACAGTACACCCCCCACCCCACCCCCCCACCCCCATAAAGTTATCATGCTGCGCCACATCGCTTAAGCCAATTAAAAATCAATTAATCAGTGCAAAGTCTGTGTGCCTGCTAATGGACTATGTGTGCTGTGAATGATAAGACTTGTGTGTGTGTGTGTATATATATATATATATATATATATATATATATATATATATATATATATATATACACATATGTACTATACAAATATATGTATATATCGCCTCCAGTTCATCGTCCTCTGTCTGGAAGAGCTTCCGTCTTATCATGTCCTATAAAATGATCTTCCCTGATTCATTACATCCTTTCCTTTGCCCGATTTCTACCCATCAGTTTCCTCCATCTCCTCCGTTTATGTTCTGGTTCTTAGCCTCCAGCAAAAGCCACCCTTCCGGAGGTTAGGACTGTGATGGACACGCAAGCCGATGCTGACAGTGATCCACAATGCTTCCGGGCAGCCAGCGGTCCTCCAGCCCGGATCGCCTCCCGTCATCTCCCCCGTGACAGTACACAGGATCTTATCAGGGTGGGAGAAAGCGGAAGAGAACCTTCGTTTTTTTTAAAGGGGTCGCGCCACAGATGATGCAGACTCTGTGTGGCTGACAACACAGAACAGCTTTTATCGCCACCCCATTGTCACCTAGACACTGTCATCCACGCCAACAAGTTGATGAAACGCGTCACTGCCACTCAGATGTACAGAGGCGAGGAAACGCACACCTTGCAGGTCTGAGTGACAGCAGCATCCGCGGAACCAACACAGCAGACAAGTGAGTGACAGAGATGTCACTTTTCACAACAATGCAATTAAAGGCTACAATAATTGCCTCCAAGCAGTGAGTGAGGCTATTATGCTGCCAGAGGGCTGAAGGATTTAAGAGGGCTGATTGTAAAGGCTCCTTCGTGATGATGTAAAAATCACATTCTTCACCTCCACAGTGTTTGCTTAAACGCCCTCAGCTTCCTTTCCCCTCTCCTTTATGTATACTGGAGAATGGATTAATTGTGCTGTGCACTCTGGCACCCTCCGTTTTCATTATCATCTTTAACAACTGTCTGTGGCATGTTTACAAGGCCCCTCATTTGAAATCGTGGCGTCAGGTTTCCTCCTCTCCCCCCCACCCTGCACTGCCACTCAGAGCAGAGGACCTCTACCCCCTAGTGGCCGGGATGAGTAATGCAACTTTGATGTGACTGAAAGTGGGAGAAACAGCTTAGCTGAGCACCACTGAGTGCTTTGACACAGGGCGATTATAGGATCAGACCTTTTGGGAGGCTCAGCTCCCATGCATGTAAAATTCTTCTCTATCGTCTCAGTTTAACAGCTCCTGTTTTTTTTTTCCACTATAAGACAATCCTGACTTCACCATATGTCCTCTTTATTTCCATCTTCCTCTCTTCTTCCCCTCCTTGCAGCGACGATAGAAAGTGTCATATAATATGGTAATAAATAAAGCAAAGAGGTTGGGGAGAATCCACGTATAATAAAAGAATGAAAGAATAAAGACAATTTTGGCATTTTTGCAGATACTGCGCTGTCAATTGAAAGTATTTAGAATATAATTAGAGGTAGGAGGATGTAATATCAATTTATAGCACTATGTTACTGGAAGCAATGCAGTCAGGTTATATCAAAACCTTACCCTCACCTGAACCTGGTTGTTTTGCTGAAAAATAACAATCATTTATAGAAAAACGACATTTCATTAGGATCATATATTAGCCAAGAACAACTTTATTATCTCCAAATTCATACTGGATCTTATAAAGAACAAAACAGAAAGAAGTCATGAGTTATCTTCACCTGTCTCCTCTCTGCTCTGTGTGTGTGTCTGTTGTAGGCAAGCCCTAAGCCCCGCCCACGGTGGAAAAGAGAGAAATAAGAGAAATATAGCTTGACCGTAAATGAGAGCAGAACACAGTACAAACATACATGAGCAGGTAAATAACATAAAATGTACAGATTTTCTCAAGGGGGCAAAAATATCTACGATATAATAAGATAATAATATTATGATTATATATTTTTTAAGGGTGCTGAGGTGAATTTTAGTGTTTGAGCCACAAAAAGAGTCCAAACCTGCCAATGCTTTGACTCATTTTTATATGAATGACATGGTTTCCAGACTTCCCTTCTCAGCCTCATACACATGCTGAGTAATACCAATCCAAGATAGCAAAACATCAACAACAACAAAAAAAAAGCACCTTAATTTCAAAGAGCATGTGAAATTGGGCTTGAGGGCTTAAGTCACTGGTGTGTGGTGAATCCATGCATGTGTTGGCAAGATTACTTATTGTGCAGCCCTATCATACATATGCAAATGCTCTCTCATGATCCAGAGCAGCAAACGAATTACAGCTAGCATCCGTCACACTCTGAAAGACTCTATACTGGCCCATATAATCACTCAGTTGAATTGAGGGCAAGTGGCAAGAAAGGAAGTGTTTTTTGTTTCTTTTTCTCTACGTCGCCATTCAAACGCCAGAAAGATATGGATGCACAGATGCATCCTTTCTTACCAAACACACCCTCTTCCCCCCCCCTCCATGCAGCAATCGGGTGCAGCTTTTTGGTAAATATTTGATAGCGTGGCCTTGTGTCTTTGAGACATGGAGAACGTCCACAAGGAGTTGTTTTTAGGTCAGTTCCGAGATTGCTCCTCTCCCTCCTCTGAGCTCACTCGCGGTATAAACTGCGAAGGACAGGATGTGATAGGCGGAGGAGATTTGTTTGAAATTTGCCCCACTTCAGAGAAAAAGGCATCAAGCGTGTGTGTGTGTGTGTGTGTGTGTGTGTGTGTGTGTGTGTGTAAGTGTGTGTAAGTGTGTCAAGAGATAACAGAGCAAGCCCCCCTGCCTCCTGCTTTCCTCCCACAGGGTATGCAACCGATTCATGGCTTTCATTGGCGTCACACAATGTGCCACCTTCTGTGATGGAGCAGGGAAGTGGAGATAACCCGGCGATGACTCAAGTAATGCTTTTTGCTGATTTGGATTTGAAGAAGCCGCATGAAAATGCTGCTCAGAGTCGTATTGAACCGCCATGATGTGAGTGCGTTTTGCATCATGCATTAATAACTGTGCTGCACGCTGATATTTTCATGCATTTAGCTGTTAATTTGCATAAGTATTACTTGCAAATACCAAATGTTATACAGGTTTAGCACCATGACGTTTAATTCCTGCGGGAAATGTTGAAATATTTTCTTTCTATGCATCAGAACATGTGCAAAAGCAAATTTCACCATATAAATTGAGCCTTTTAACAGGCAGCATTTTTCTTTGAGTTTAACCCTCCTGTTGTGTTCAGGTTGTTTTTTTTTGTTGTGGTTAAATTCCTCTGTTTGTCATGAGGTTCCATGACTTTGTTCACACATGGCATTGTTTCAATGATATAAACAACTTCCTCACAGCTCTGGTCTATGAAGCAAAGAACACAGGAGGGTTAAATTCTATTCATGCGCACAAAGTTTTCTGACAACTGTCATCTCCAGCTGATAACATAACACTAGATGAGAACGTTTTTACACACTTATATTATCAGACATGTGCGGTGTGTTAATGGCACACTCCTGGCGTCGCTAAGTAGTCACACCTCCCACAGACTTTGGAGTAATGGCGGCAGAAATGGTGTGTGTGTGTGTGTGTGTGTGTGTGTGTGTGTGTGTGTGTGTGTGTGTGTGTGTCGGTGGCTTTGGGGAACCGGTTGGCGCCATCGTTTAGGGGTCACCGGGTGCTCGGTTAATAGGGAATCATTATGTAAATCCAGTCTAATGAAAATTAGAACCACAATAAAGTCCAAGGTATGGATGGGGAGAAGGGACATTAAATCATATTATTACTGTGCTTCGTTTGCATAACTCAATTCACCGCCATGCAGCGTTTCTCTTCTCACTCATGTGGTTGCATCTCTGAAGAAATCGAAACAAATATCCGTCTTATTGGCTTGGATACAGCAGAGAGTTATTACAGGGAGACCGATCTCCACTCGGAGTTTAGAGTTACCAAAGTCACTTTAAACTTCATCCACAATCCAGTGTGTCCCCTGAGATGCGTCACCGCCGCCGCACCTAGCAACGCATCAGATCTCCCCCTCGAACTTTCCTCGTCGTCAAGATTAACCCAACAGCTCGTATGCATTGAAGCCAGGCTGCAGGCCTTTGGTTTTAACGCCATGATTACTGAGTCAGTCATCTGATTAAGGAGGCTTAGCTCCTTCATACATGGCAACGCTGAGCCTGTGTGGGTGTAATGTGAGTGTAAGACTTTTTAATTTAATCTATTTTAGTGTCAAGCATCACCAGCCCACGTGTGATTACCTGAGGTATGCATAGAATGTCTTACAATATAAATATATTTCTAACTAGGATAAATCCTCGGCTCTATTTAAACACTGGTTTAGCATTGGGGCCTTTAACCGAGAGACAAACAGCGAATGGTTGCCATTAGAAACTTATCTTTAAATTGTTTTGTTTTTTCTTTAAGCTGCTCACAATTATGGGTTTCGACAGTGGATTTTTTTCATCCACGTTGTAGATGAGACACAGGTTTCCTGCCGATTGCCCTTCCTGGTTACCCAGACTTGGGACCGGCACCAAAGGTACTCTGAATTGTGCACCCCCAGTGGCTGGGATCAGCAAATTGGGGTTCATTTGGGATTTATTATTCAACATGTAGCCTGCAGGGGCTGGGAATCGAGCCACCGACCTTCCCATAAAGGCCCATTTATGCTCTACGTTAAAGACGGATACGTAGACGGACGGAACCTTCCGTTGAGGACGTACAGAAGTCTGTATAGACCGTTTACAGACCATTTCCATTTACGTACGAAGAGGGAGCATAAATGGGACTTAAGTCAACAACCACTCCACCACCTGAGCCACAGCCGCCTCTACTTATCTTTAAAAATATGCATTGAATTCAGCTGAAATAATATTCTATGTTGTGTCTTTAGTCGGATGGGGTGTGTGTCTGCATGCATGTTGGTGTGGTGTGAGTTTTGCCCGTGCGTTTGTGTGTCTATATAAATGCTCATGCGTGCATTCTTTTCATTTTTGAGACCGCTTTAGTGTGTGTGTGTGTGTGTGTGTGTGTGTGTGTGTGTGTGTGTGTGTGTGTGTTTGGAGACTGTCCACAGGGGCCTGTTCAGCCCCTGCAGAACAACACCGTGGGACAGTATCGGGTTACCTTGCATCACTGCACGCCGACAGCTGTGGAAGAGCTATTTTTGATCATGGAACAAAGCGTTGCGCGGCAAATCTTTTGCATCTACACAAACGATTTGTATCTATTTGTGAGTCTGTGTGTCCGTAAACGTGCACATGGCTCGAGCTCGTCTGCAGTTATATTTTGTATGTGCAGGGGAACAGTGTGTCCTCCTCTGATGTGTGTTTGTGCTCAGACAGGAAGGTCGGCCTGACTCAGACAGACTGGGGGGGGGGGAGAAAACTCAGGCTGCACCTTTTTCTGGCACTCAAGGCGACACACATCTGAGGCAGCTGCTTATAACCCAGAGTAACTAACATCCACCTGTGATTAACCTCACATTAGCAAACCCAACGCGTTATCATCTGAAATTCAGAGCCTTTAGGCAGCAGTGACTCACAGCACAGCCTCATAAAACGCACCATTAAACAATTACGAGGCTTTATGACCGCGACACCTGACCATAAGCGTATCCACAGCCAGAGTTGTGTTAGGAGGTGGGTTTCATCAGGGATGTGTCGGAGGATGATTACTCCACCGAAATGATGGAGTAAAGCCTCCCTCTCCCCAGCTACCTCCTCCAGCTCCTCAGAGGGTACACCAAGGCGTTCAAAGAGAGAGAGAGAGAGAGACATATAATCCCTCCAGTGTGTCCTGAGTCTACCACAGGGTCTCCTCCCAGTGGGACATACCTGGAATACCTCCCCAGGGAGGCGTCCAGGCTGCATCCTAACCAAATGCCCGAACCACCTCAGCTGACTCCTCTTGATGTGGAGGAGCAGCGGCTCCACTTTGAGCCCCTCCTGAATGACTGAGCTCCTCACCCTCTCCCTAAGGGTGAGTCCAGACACCCTGCGGATTGGACGTTGCCACCACCATCAGCTTCCTCCACCTCCGGGTGAGATTACCCAATTGCCACCGCGATGAGACAGCAGGTGAATGAAGACAAGAATGATGAGTCTTAAACAGTCACATAATTATAAACCCCTTGAATATTAAAAAAAAAATCAGCCATTTGCAATTTGCTATTTGAAGTACAGGTCATCATCTGTGCGTTATTAATCACCAGGCGTGTAATCTTCCTGTTCTCTTTAGTCCATTTCACAGTTCGACACCTCTGAAAAGTAAGTCATGAGATAATATTGTAATAATAAAGAGACACAATTATTCTTAAAGAGCCGTTTTCATGTTTCAAGAGGTTTCGTAATAATCGAAGATGAAAATTATTTGGCTGTTGGTGTTCAGAGTTAATTGTCTAGTGGGCATCACTTATAAAGAAGTGATGATGAATTCATGCTGATTGCTTTTGTGTGTGTGTGTGTGTGTGTGTGTGTGTGTGTGGTGTGTGTGTGTCTGTGTGTGTGTGTGTGTGTGTGGTGTGTGTGTGTCTGTGTGTGTGTGTGTGTGTGTGGTGTGTGTGTGTCTGTGTGTGTGTGTGTGTCTGTGTGTGTGTGTGTGTGTGTGGTGTGTGTGTGTCTGTGTGTGTGTCTGCGTGTGTGTGTGTGTGTGTGTGTGTGTGTGTGTGTGTGTGTGTGTGTGTGTGTGTGTGTGTGTGTGTGTGCTTGCAGCTGGTGTTAGTAGCACCTTTCACAGTCTTCCTGGAGGTCACAGCTCATATCCTCCCTCATATTTTAGGCGAGAAATTCTCCCAATAAAGCTGCATTTTATTGGTGTAAAATAGTTTGCCGGTAAAATGGTGCATTGGCTGCATTCCCCATTCTGTCTCTCTCTCTCTCTCTCTCTCTCTTTCTCTCTCTCTCTCTGTGTGTGTGTGTTTATTTTTAGGAAAAGTCCCCAAAAAATTAGCTCCTGTCAAGTGGCTCTGCATTACGTTGTGTAACTTCCTAACAAGATGGCCACATCCTGCTCCATGACATCGTGCCACAAAGTGCACAGCTCGTGTGTGTGTGTGTGTGTGTGTGTGTGTGTGTGTGTGTGTGTGTGTGTGTGTGTGTGTGTGTGTGTGTGTGTGTGTGTGTGTGTGTGTGTGTCTCAGCTCAGGGGAGCTAATAAGGCCACTAGAACCTGCAGAACGATGTGTCACAATGAAGGTCACAAGTTCAAGCCTGCATGTAATGTCACACTGGTGACATTAAAAGGCTGACGGCCTCTTTACTCAGCTGCCTTCTCGCCGGTCTTTGCTACTGTAGCCGAGACAATATTCTATTCCTTGAGCCTCAATTACAGCATGAAATCGTATTTCGCACAAGTTAATGTCCTCCTTCAGCGGATCTGAAGGGCAATCAGCCACACAAGTGGGAAAGAAGGAGGAGAAATCACAGAAGAGGGAAAATCTTTTTTAAAACTTCTTCGCCTTTACTTTTTTTTTTTTCGGTATAAATCAAACGCGTGATTTTTTTTTTATCCAGGGACCCTATTAACCCTCAGGATGAACTTTGGTCCCCCCCTCTCAGGTGCTCTCATCTCTGCGCGTGATGAGGGAGACGGGGGGTCAGCTGCTTTTTATCCCGAGCCGAGACGTCGAGGACCTTGTCGATCCCGTCCCCAGAGAGGTGGCTGTAATAGCATTTTCTGTACGAGTCATAGGACGAGATAGAGCCGGGGGGGGGTCGGAGAGAGGAACGTAGGATGGTCATAGGAGTCTGAGGCAATTACACCCCTCAGTCAATGTGATGGATGTTAAATTAGAGCTGCTTGTAACCATTTGGGTGGAATATGGAGTGTGATAGCTGCCTTCTCTGAGCATGTACAAAGATCATTTTATATAATGGAAACAAGGACCATTACATCGCATTGTGTTAACATAGCTGACTTCATTTTACATCATAATATCAAGTAACGCCAACATGTAGCCTATTAGAGCCTTTGTTTTCCCATAACTTTACCATTAATCAAAATGCAAATATCTTACAACACACAATGTAATTAGACATAATTAAGTCCCATGATCTTATAATACCTGCCATATGGTATAACATGCCACAGCTGTGAATGTAGGCCAACCAGTCTCTCTCATCAGGAAATCTGAGCGAGGGCAACACGTCTGAGGGGCTGATCGTCTGGCTGTGACACCGTGGTGCATCTCAATCAGTCATCTCCTTAATAACGTCCCGGTTATTGATCCGAGTTCGGAAATGATTCTCCTGCCCCCGCCGTGTTTTGTCTGTTGTCCTCGGTATTGACACGCGGCACGTAGAGAACAATTACTGGTCTCGCTTTGTTATTTTAGCTCCTGGTGATGCTTCTTTTGTCAGCCAAGGGTTTTTGTCCTCATTTTTATTTTAATTGGCTTTTCGTGCAGATAGTCCAATTAGAAAAAATAGCATGAGGTCATTTGTCAGTTTAAAGAAAATGTAATGAAACTTCAGCAGAAGCAGCAAAAAGTAAATTTAATCAGAAAATTCCGACTAAGAGCTTAGAATGACTTCCCAACTGGGATCATTTGGGCAGCACATTAATGCACAGTAATCAAAAGTACTGGGTCATTTAAAGTTTTCACCTGATGAAGATGGTTCTGTGTTAGAATTTAAGGGATCACCAAAGTCATTCTGAGGGGTTGAAGGTATTTAATTTGCACAGTCCCATATTTTTCATAATCATAATCTGGAATGGGTAACACGGCCTATATGAACTGGGAGACATCCTTAAATCTGAAATGATCATTTGTTCCTGTCGGTGGATGATTTATTTAAACATGCTTATTCGGATGCTTATCATATACAGTCGTATCTGACCCCCTAGTTTTAATATTTATGTAGGAACAAAATTAAATTACAGCTAAGAGGAGATTCTGCTGAGAGTGAAGTGACGACACCCTGAGAAGTGGAGCGATGACATTAACCTCCCGCCTGTTGTCTGACCTGAGGTGTAAAAAGATCCTCACAGTAACTTCAGTCCGGAGGGATTTCTGCTCTGCCATGCTGTGACAGATCCATGCTGTGAGGAGAATAAAAATATATCACCGCTCTAAGTCAGATGCCTTATTTGTTCATATCCAAATAAATGTGCCGGGTTACATCTCTACAGGCTATAAATGCAGGGTAATTCACTCTGCAGCCTCTGGGTAATTAGTCTAATGGAGGCTGGAGCGTTGGAATTAAAGTGCCTGACACTGTTTCCTGCGTGAATAGCGTTTACAGTCTCCACTACGCACTATAAAGTTAATACATGGTTAATCGGCATGGCAAGTCGCTAAAAAGGACCGAGGCCTCATGGGAAGTGGTGATTGCCAAGGTGGTGATAAAGGAGACATTAGGTTCATCAGACTTCCTGCTCAGGGACTTCAGGTAGGGAACAACTGCACCGTAAGGACCAGGAACAAATCCACACTTTGATATCCAGTATTTGAATTGATTATAAAGTGAAATTTAACTTTTTAAAAGCGCTTTTTATTTGCTTGTTTTTTTTTTAATTCATTCAGTATAACAGTAAATGATTTTAGAAAAAAATTCTCAACTAATGTCGATTAGAACATAATTATTTCATCACAATGCCAATTTTTATTTTTCTATATATATTCTATGATATAGCACATTTAGGCATTAAGCGTTTTAGCAGCTGATATGTACATAATCACATAATGGTTGGGTTTGCAGCAGCATTAAAGGTAACTATATTTGTATATACGTAGGGACGTATAGTCTATCTTGCGTCATTGTTGGCCTATTGTGCTTCATATATTGTTCTCCATAAACTAAAGCAATTGTGTTTGTGATTTGTTCAACTTATCAAACATTTGAATAGACTCATCTCAGGCCTCTGGGTGTTTTGCGCCCCTCATTTCTTTATGCTCAACAGTCCAGAATGATAGGCTCATATATGCATCAGTTATTATGGAGCAGACGCTTCTTTACTCAACTTTTCCCGCATGTTTGTCAGATTCTCCGGGTCTCTGACTCCGCTGTGTACTTCCCTTTCAAAACATCCCCTTTAAAAGACATCCTGCCACCTGTCCCGCTGATGGCTGAGTGACATTTGAAAGGCTTTTACATGCCTTTTGATGATAAATCATCTTCCTTTTTATTTCATTTTTGTCCCCCTTCTCCTGCAGCTCTCCGTAGTGGCTTTAAAAAGAAAAAAGAAAAAAGCCAGAGCCTGTTCTCTTCACAGGAGATCTGTCAGGACTTGCGCTGAGAGATTGACACAGTGGATGATGAGCATTACGATACCGAGGTGGAGGTGGCCGAGAATGAGAAAGAGGTACTTGTCTTTGTAATGGAAATGAACAAGTTTAACTGTGTCAGAATTTTTATGGGCGCTAACCGCTCTTGTATTTTACCTGAGATAACCTCCAGCTCTTTGAAGATCAAACGCTACACTCTCAACCTAATCCTCCTCCTAAGATTATATCTATTTACGTTTCTAAGCACACCAAAGTGAAATAATAATCTTGTATGCGCTGCCTGAACTCACGGGGAATTGCAGAGAGTGGTATGAAGAGCCATGCGTCGTGTCAGATTGTATTCTGCAGACTTTGTGAGCCGCTCTAATCTACAAAGAATACAGAATGAAAGACGCTCTGTATTCACGCCGTATTTGACTGCATTTCCACACCAGAGATGAAGTTTGCAGAGAGACACAGCAAAAGAAAAAAAAAAGAGAAAAATACACAAATAAACCAGGCTGATTTTGTGCTGCTGAGCCTCAGATCCAGTTCGTCACTTAAGAGGGGAGAGAGAGAGAGAGAGAGAGAGAGAGAGTTCACGAGAGGCCAAAGCTGCAGCAAAGCGAAGCAGTCTGGTGACCAGATCGAAACAGCATGACAATGGAGGAAGCAGAGCCAAGAAACAGCGGCTTACCCTAAAATAAGCATATTATTTTAGAGTTAAGAGGAAGGCTCACTGCTTGGCATTTTGCAGATGCAGTTAAGAACATTATTTTCAAGCATTTTTTTCTCTCTCTAGAAACAGTTTGATGGAAGAATAACTAAAAACCGGTTGGTCCATGTTGCATCATATCTGAGGAAACCACATGTCAGCACGGTGGGATCTACATATTAACACATCTCTGAGCAGAAACACACCCATACAAGTGTATGGTAAAGTGTAGGTATAGGTGAAGGGGTAATTCAGAAGAAGACTTTTATGTTAAATATACAGTAAATAGTCCATGTAACTCAAAGCAGGGCTTCTAAAACCTCCCCCGACCTTTAAAATTGCATTTTAAAATATGCGCATTAGAGGTGCCTCAATGCCACTGAATGATAATGTGAAATGAGGAATGACAGTAAATTGTATGTGGATTCATATAGCAGTGCTCCTCCTCCTCTTCCTCCTCCTCTTCCTCCTCCTCCTCCTCTGGCCACCGTACAAGATTTTATAAAATGTTCCCAATCTGGAAACGTATGAGATTATTCGCTATTCGGTCGGCAGATAAGTTTGGAATACTGCAGGCAGGACAAGAGGAAAGCGTTCCAGCCACAGTGAGCTGCAGCAGGCTGCAGGCAGCAGGCTGCAGGTGACAGGCTGACGCTGTGGCTTGTGACACATCAGTGAGGTAAACAGCTTCACCTCACAGTGCTGTGCAGTAAAAAACAAACAACCTATGCACCTTTATTTTTTTTCACTTTATGCCATCACATATATTGATCATTTTTTGCATCTGAGCAGCATCATCGTCTTCTTCTTTCTTTCTTTTTTAACCCGCACACATTATTTCAGTTCCTAGCACAGCCAAAAACCTCTTAGTAAAGAGGCGGAGAGTTGAAATAGAAAGTGGTCAGATACTCCAGTCACGTTAAAGACGGCAGGAAGTTCGGCTACCAGCTCACGAGACGTGTGCACTGAGGAGAAGGTACAGTGGGCATGATGCACATAAGTGCTTTGGGAGTGCTTTGGGCTGCAAAGAAAAGAGGAGCTAAAATACAAGAAATAAACACTGGATTTGAGGAGAAGATGGTGTAATACGAGTGAAATTATCTGGTCATGCAGCAAGAAATCGTCAAATAAGTTGGTTCAGTCTAAAAATAAGTAGACTAGATAGTAAATCGGCAGGTTGTTTGCTTGTTTTTGTTGTTATACCTGTTGAAAATACAATTTAATGACTGTTTTCTGTGAAATAATAACCATCAGATTAAGATTACTGTACATCCTGAACTGTTGGTGGCAGCATAGGTCAGGATGCTGACACCATAACAAGTTAGGGCTCTGACTCATACTTAACAACGTTCACTTTGTCATAATCTCCACCAGGGGCTGTCCAAGCATCACCCTCCATTCATCCGTTCATTCTTTGCCGATGCATGAAAAAAAAATGGGTCGGTGGCAGGAAGAACAATGAAAGTTAACAGGCCTAAAGACGCTTTGCAGTTTATGTGTATGGTAAGGAAAGCAACTGTGGAAGGATCAGGATTACTTTCCATTCTTATTCAGAGTAACTCGTAATGACATGAACAGGCCGGGTTTCAGTGGATTATTGGAAAACATGTTGTGATTGCAGATGACAGAACGACATGTCCACATATAGTCTATATCTAAAAGACACATATGAAGAAAATACACGTTCTGATCTTCTGTACTCTTCCTCATGTCATTTTGCTTCTTTTTAATGCTGAACAGATGGCCTTGTTGTGATTGGACACAGATGGGGTTTCCTTGGCAATATCAAACATCCCACACAATGTTATATTTGCCCCAGATTTGACTCAAAAGCAGAAAATTATTTCAAAGCTTTATTGTCTGTCTATATGCGTGTGTCAGTGCGGCTTAGACTTGAGATAGGCGAGAAAGAAGCCATGCGACGTCTGCCTTAAAGTGCTATTATTGCACATTTAAATGTCTCAAGATGAAGTCTCTTCGATAAGGGGCTTGAAACTCCCATATCAACCGAAGTCTTCAGCGGTGAGATCCATCCAGATAGGGATATTTATCTTTTTCTGTTTGTTGTCCTGTGATTGGAGTCTCGCAGAGATGTCATGGGACGGATTCAGTCAAACATCTGATGGGAGGTGCCCACGTAGCATAATCCTCTCTCTCTTACTCACCCCTCTGTCTTCTCCTCAACAAGTACAGGGATGATGAAGGGCATCGACTATTATCGATTTATATATATATATATATATATATAAAGAGAACTAGTTTGATATATATGTATAAGATAAAGATAATTGGATTACGAATAGATATACAGCATATTTCTATAAGACAATTAGTAATTAGTAATGTACATATGTGGGTATAAAAACCTTATTATTAGGTATATATGTATAAATGTATATGTGTGTGTATATATAGATGCATTTATAGACATTAGATGGGTTTTAGTGGTGGATTTTGGTCATAAGAGCACCTGGCAGTGGATGAGAGTTACCAGATGACTTGAAGAAAAAAGTGCTTCCTTTGTGTTCTTGGTGTGTTTGAAAAGCTCCTGCACCTGACACTGGATTCTGGTAATGGATCTTTTTTTAAAAAGCAGGGAGACGGAAGTCTAGAAATGTCTTTTCCATTAATGTATCTTTAGAAATAAAAGAGGTGAAGTGTTTATTTTCTAGAGTAATGACAGACAAATGTAAAAACCTTCCTGCTCTTGGAGTTTAATGTGTGCAGCTTTATGCTTTATACATTACCTCATGGGAATAAGTTCACAGCTGCTTTGATGTCATGAAGCACGGCATGAGAGTTTTTAACCATTAAACCACATTCTTCACATAGATGTATAAAGCCATTTTCTTTTCTTTCTTTTTTTGACCACATTCGACATTTCTCAAAAGTCAACAAACGAAGGTTTCTGTGTTTGCTTTGGTTAGACTTATAGCTGGTGTGACGGAGTCCCCCAGGGACCTGTCCTGGGGCCCCTGAGCATGTGAAAGGGTTAGAACTTGAGCCAGGTGGGCAAGGCTTTTTAATCTGTCCCTGAGCCTCCTGCATGCTACATGTAATTGATCATTATAGATCATTTTCTGTAATGGAAATTAGCCGTGGAAAGGGGTCAGAGGTCGTAGTGCAGGGAAAGGATTCAGAACCGTGTCCAGTACAGGCTCATATTTAATTAGTAACAGTTACTCCTTGGTTCCATCCACTATGGTTTAATGGTTTACTTATATTAAAATGATATACATTACAGTTATTCGAGGTTTTTACCCAAGCTAGCAGCATGGCTCAGTCCACCACTTTGGTCCAGAGAGAAATATCTCAATAGGTATCAGATTGTCATGGTGTGTAGAGGATGAATCCGTATGACTTTGGTGATTCAAAGTTATTCCATTTTTTAAGGCTATGTTGACATCGTCATTGTGAGAGAAAAAGTAGCTGCATAGTTTAAGTTGATGCTTTTGTCCTTAAACAGAGGGATCCTGGATGTATTTAAACCTGCAGCATCCTTTATGTCCCACTTTCTCGAGTTTAAGCTTTTGCAAAATAACATATGGGAGTTTCATCATTAATGATAACACTTTTAAACAACTTTGAAGGCAAAGCCCATCATTAACTTTTCAGTCAGTTTCACACAATATGGCAACGCAGGTCTTTCATCTCATTTAAAGCGATATGATGAAATGGGCAAATGTCAAAAGTTGGTGAAAAGAAATGTGGTTTTCAAATTTCTCTAACTGGTTCTGAGGTGTTTCATCTGATGTAACATTTTCAAGGTATATATATCAGCCAGATTTGACAGTACGGATCTCTCTGGCCCGGGGCTCCAAAGGCATGTGCATCACTGACAGCTCGCAGAGAGCAGAACAGCCAGAAGCTATAAAGCTATAATGTTTTCTCCTTGGTTTGTGGCCCAATAAACATGTACAATTACCTGTTTGTTCAGTGCTCCCTCTGCTGGGATTAATGTTCTTAAGACTTATGTGTTGATATCTCCACTTTTTTGCAGTAAGGCTTTCCAATAAGAACAATCACACAAGGCCGTATAGCCCTGAGGAGGCTGAGGTAAACACCAGAGTTCATGATATAATAGCAAGTGAGCATCGCCACTGTGTATCAGGTCATTATGTCCCAGCCAGAGCATCAATTCTGGGCAATCAAATTATGCCATGAAGTGAATTAAATCTGAATAAACCTCCAAGGCAGGAATGACAAGTTTATCTTCAGATGGATCATTTTCTAAGATAAATGCATCCATCTCCATCTTTGTCCTCTCTCTCTCCTTGTGCATGTTGTCTCTGCCTCTGTTACCCATGCAGCAGACACACACACACACACACACACACACACACACAAACACACATTTGCACACTAACATGAACACAATCAACCAACCACATTTATTTTTGCTTTATCTTTAAAAAAAAAACACACACACGCAAACAAGAGCAGCGGCGCATATGGTGCTGGTTTCTGCACCAGTAGCCTAATGCTCTTAAGTTCATTCTTTGTTCGGCTCATCATTGTTTTAAAGAGGAAGACAAAGTGGGGCAGTGTCTCCATGCTGCTGTTTAGAAATTAGAACACTGCTGCCATTGTGTTTGTCACCTCCAGACTTTCCTGCATCCATACTGAAAATGCTGGAAGACAAAAGGTCACAAAATAAAATCGTTGCGTAGGAGAGGATTAAACATGAGACCACACTTTTACCCTTATGTGAAAGGACTGATGCTCAGTTTACAGGATAATCTTTGGGTAGATTGAAACTAGATGATGTTGGTTTAACACCAAAAGCAAAAAGACTGGGAAGGTGCATCCTCACCAAGACCTGCTATGAAAACATCTCACCAATAGCACGATAGCATTGTTAGCCTATCGTTTTCTACTGTCTTTATAAATGTGATTCTCTCTCTACCTTTTCTTCATTCATGCTGCTGTTTTTTTTGCAGCCTCCACCTCCCCATCACTGCCCAGTCTTGATAGATTCACCATTTGGTCTCAGCAGAGTCATCAGCCGCCGCCGCCACCACCGGTGTCTGGATTCCACTTGAGTTTACTTGCGTCATTCGCTCGATTAACATGCAGCCTCTCCATCTAGTGGTATCTTTCCATGCAGATTTGATTTTTTTTTTTTTTTTTTTTTGTTCAGGTCTTTTAGGTTTCTAGGGGAATGAAATTTTCCTTGTGATGCTCAGAGCATTATAGGAAGCTATTAAAATTAAATCAAAGTTTAAAAAAACAAACAGAATCAGTGCCTCATATACAGCTGAGATGAAGGATAGAAACAGGCCGTATAAATCTGTCCACATTGAAGTCTGTTAAAATATGCATCTCCACTGTTTTAAGTGATGCTGGTATTTGCCATACGATTATCACTTCTAACCTCTGAAGTCACCACCGCGCTAACATTGAAGCTTTCAGGCCTACTGGCTCGCCTGGGGGCAAACAGCCCTCCTTTTTGTGCAAGATGAACAGTTCTTTTGATCGCTCCTGACAGATGATTTTCTTTCAGAGGCCCTGCGAAGGATAACCAAAAAAAAAAAGAGGCACTCTCCCCACAGTCACTTTCACTGTAAGGAGTTTTGCACAAGTTGCAGAGTTGACATTTTTCATTTGGACTGAGGCGGGCTTTGGGAGTGCTTTGCGGGTGCAAGTCTGAGCCATAGTTCAGCGTTTTAGGAGCAGACTGGAGCGGAGGACTGTGGCGAGAGTGGATGTGAGATTTTGCCTTAAAGGGAGGGGCTTGAACGGGCTTGTTTTTTTTAATCATTGAGTGTAGTGGAGGACCGACTGCAGACTGGCTCCCTCTCCTCTCCTCACACTCGACTCCGCAGCTCTACTTTGTCCCGTTAAGATCCACAGGTAAGCGCAAACAAACTTGATCACACCGAGCGAAATCAAAGACGTCATTGGGGAGAACGTCCGTGACGCGCTGATGAAAAACGCGTGTTTTTTGTTTTAACGATGGGAGATGATCGCGTTATGGCTCTCTGCCTGCGCGCAGGAGACTTTTCAGGATATCTTCGGCTCCTTCTTTGTGCGCGTTTCGTGCCAACAGCGCACCAATAATGACAACATGAAGTCTTAACTAATAAACGTGTCCGTGCGTCTCGGAGTGACGCTGCCTGGATTTATTTTAGTGAACTGCGAGACAACACAAAGAAAAGCGATTGTTCAGTCCTGTAATGCGCGTTCTAGTCCTGTAGGGTGAAGTTTCTGCCCAACCACAGCCTGAAAAAAAAAAAAAAAACTTCTACTGCGAGGGGGAATTATACAAATAATAAGTTTAAACTCTCCAAGCCCGAAAACCGACTCCCAGGAAGTCAAACCTCCTCCCTTGCTTGAGTTCGAACTGTTAGATATCTACAAATAGTCTTTTTGGCAAACTGAAGAAATCAGTTTACTTCACATATTTATTGAACAAAGTATAAAATGTTAAAAGTTTTGCAGCAACATGTTTATGTTTTTGGCACGACTACACTTCTTTTGTAAAGATTCAAAATGATTGATAAACTCAAACAGGCATAAATATTCTTCTATACCACACAAACATATGTGTTTAAATTGGCTTTGTAAATAAATTCCTTTAAGTTCATGAAAGGAGAACTAAATAAAATGCTCTTTTAGGCTTAACTGTCACTTAAAGATGGAAGCACAAACTTCTTATCTTACAAAGGAATCAAATGTCAGAATTCACACTCCTATGGGGAAAAATGGGCTTTGTCCTGCTAGCATTTTTAAACCTTTTGAGCTGGCATGTAAGATGTTCATCACTTATTCTTTAAAGATGTTCAGTTTAGATTGTGTTACCTGTTGAGAATGCTGATTCATAATTGAACGTTGAGTCAAAAGAAAGAGGCTCTGAATGAAAAGAAGGATCTGCTCCCCAAGGCTGAAGTTGTCAAATTGATCGCAGAAGTTCCCAATCAGCTTCAACATGAGAGGAAACGTCTCTCAGCCTGAATTTGATTCATTGCTGGAAAATGTTTACAGTCCTCTTGGTGATCCATTTTTAAAATGTCCAACTTCCTCTGGAATGACTGGACAGCTGCCACCAAATCTCACACAGTGGTTTTTACCTTGTAATTTTAACTTGGGGTTATTTAGGTGTGATGTCATGTTTAATTTTTTTGCTCTCAGGTCTCTTTCTTTTCCATCTAGACGTAGCATCCATACACTCCTTTATTATTTCCCCATCTGTGAAGGGCTTTTTACGTCTTCTTAAAATCTGCTGTATTCTCAGTGAACACTGGGTTTGAGGTCATTTGTTCTCCGTGTCCTTACATTTGGAATAATGTGGTTAAGTTTCTTCAAAGTGTCCGTGTCTAGCTTCATAATGACGTTTAATATTTCCACTTTTGACGACCGTAACAGACTCCGTGCAAGTTAGGCCCACCGGCCCCATGGAACTCATAGCCAGAAGACTTCCCGGAAGACTTTTCTATTTTTGATAATGTCATCTTTCGTGCATGTCCTGTGTTTGCTAACGTAGCGTACGTAGCAGCCGATGTGTGGCAGCCATTGATTTGAACTGTGCATGCCAGGCATTGACCAGTCAGTGGTCTGTAACGTTTCACGTGACCTTTTAGTACCTCGGCTCGCTTGGAACCGCAACGGAGGTGGTACTAAAAGAGTAGTACCAGGTACCAGGTACTTTTTACCTAATGGAAAATGTAAAAAAGGCGAGTAGAGTAGAGTTTAGCCGGTACTATGTAGTGCAAATTGGCCTTTGCGGTTCGGATTTGGCCCGCCGGCTACCAGTTGGTGACCGCTGCCTGAAAGGAAGACTGAGTTCCTGAGCTATAACTACACAACATGTTGATAAACCTGATGGTTTGTCGTAGGTGCTGGGCCCAATATGGCTACCGGCACACCACCTGCCCCTCAAAGGTTAAATTTGACCGTAATGCTGACATCCAGAGGGCAATTGTTCTCCGGTGTATGAAGTTTACAGAGTCATAGACCAGTTATGCAAAAGGCCGGCCTACTCAGTCGCAGATGAATCCACTTCTCATCATATCAAGGTATCACATTCTTTGCAATCCCTCCACCCCTGAGGCGAAAGGCTCTCCTCACCTCTCATTGTACTCGAGTTGGCCAGCAAGTCTTTTGATCTCGGCTTTATTGCATCGCAATAATCTGTGAAATGGAAGCATGAAAAATGGGTTTGGAGCGTAGATCTGTTGGTTATTTCTTTAATGCTCTTGGGCTGGAAGCAGCACAGTAACTGCCCATGAAGCTGTACCCAATAAGTCATGCAGTGTTTGGAAAACATGGAGAAAGCCCTTCATTACTTATGAGGCGCAGGTCTAACCTGGTGGCAGGTGATTGGAGCAGTCTATAGAGCGGTCACAGCACAGTGGTCCCAAAGTGTTTCGTCTTACCCCCACAACCATGTCATAGAACACCTGGGTGTTATTTAACAGAAGGGTGATATTAGAAAAGCTCTAACATTGTCATATTTTTCTCCTGTATCTATTGCAATATGATAAAATCCAGGAATTTGTGAAGAATCAATCCAAATCTTGTATCAAGGTCGTCACGATTAAACGAAGAATGATAGCAGTCAGAGTCCCGTCTGACAAATAATCAGAATAAATTAAGCAATTAATGGCTCTGTCGATCCAGAGTTATTTAAATTGAAGTAAACTATTTCATATCAGATAGACTTTTCTTGTTGATTCATCATGGATGAATCATTTTTGCTTTTGCATCAAGAAGCAAAAAGTCATATTGTGACATTTTTGAGTTAATTTGTCATCGGATTAGTCGATTATCGGATGTCCTGGGATGTGAGTGTTGAGCATTCGCACATCCTGATGTCGATGCTGAAACAATATGTTGTGCAGCCCTATTTAACACTGTTATTAAAGTGGATATTGTTACAATTTCTTCATATAGTTAAAGATTTAAAGTTTAGGTTGGTTTGAACTGTTTTTCCAGGACTTAAAGCCATTTTAAGAGTTTGTCATGATGCTTTTTCACCATGTTTTGGAATAGATTTATAGCTATATGTTTCAGCCATTTATCCATTACCTTTATTTAGCTATTTCAACCATTTTCCACCATTGTGTCCAATGCTTTCAGCCAACTTTTAGCCTCTAGCTAAGTGTTTATACTGCTCACTTGCTAACTACTTTTCACACCCTCTGAATAGGGTTCTGTGTCGTTGCAGTTGATTTTATATGAGGATTTAAATTATATTTAATGCAATTAATTGAGCTAGTCTGTCTCTTCAAGTATCCCAAGTCTGTTTTTTGTTTTTTTCCCAGTTTTTGCTTGCAAGTTCACAGACGCATACTTATATACACTCCCATGCAGCTATTCTTGGGCTTGAACACACACACACACAGAAAACTGCAGGCTTTAACCTAAAATGCATGAAGTGCTTTGCTCAGAAGGGGATTTTATAGCTGGCACAATACGGTATGGGTGCAGAGGAATCTGGAGGTAATTGCACAGAGTGATAACAGGGGTTTGGCAGTGTGGGGCGAGAGCCTGGGTTAGGGCTGGGCGGGCAGGATGTAGGGAACACTGCCATGCATTTCCGGAGTCTGGCTGTGGACTGCACAGTGCGGTGAGGGCCTCTAGTTACTGTACGCTGAATCCCTCCCGTTCTCTCCCTTCCCTCTCTCTCATACATTTGATCAAAGTTAAACGTTGGACCGAGTTATTATGGTGCCTCACTCTCATCGTGCTCTACATGTGCTAAAGTATGGGGCGTGCATGTATCTGTCTGTGCTGTCTGTGTGCAGTTAGGAGTTAACATACATGCAGTAAATGTGGCTGCTTTGTTATAGTGTGATCCTAGATACTCATAATCCGCTGCAGTATCAAGTTGCAAAGCAAGAATCCAGAGTTTCCTTGCAAGGCAATAGTTTCTTACCACCACTGGGCTACGGCAGCCAACCAAGTGGCAAACTGAATTTGAATAGAATGGAAAACTGGCCGAGGCAATATTCTTTCTAACACAGACTGCTCTGCTCTTTCCTAATAGATGCTTACCTATACTGTTTTCAGCGTTCAGGGTTTTCCAAATGCGGTTTAGTTTCCAGTGATCACATGCTGACACGTCTGTCCAAACTGACATTGTTTCTGCACAGCAGGTGCCACAGCTATTTTCTGGTTTCTTGTCATAACGGAACAGCGAAACTATGTCGAGCATGTTTCCTGTGTTCCTGTATTTTCGCCCCATGGCCTAGTTTTATGCAGATTTGCTTATTTTAAGAATACCCCTGCCCCACCGGCCACTAGCCAAATGGCCGTGCTCCGTTTTATCAATGGCGTTCTTGTCAACAGTGTCCATTGTTCGCCTTGAATAAAACTAGTTTAGGTTTTGAGGTTCGTGTCTTCTGGACAGCTGCAGCAGTGGGACAGGGTTCAGCTCATTTCAAGTTATTTTGATTGGCGTGTAGCTAGTGCTCATGGGACTTCGGCCTGGGACTGGAGCCCCACAGTGTATTCATTCTGTCCCCCCCCCCTCTCTCGCCTTTGAATTCAATAGCATATAATTTGAATGTGCTGCATCCAGAACCGCACACTAAGTTGTATAATATGGTGAGCTTGCAGGGACGGGCAGAATTTGAGCTGGGGGAAAAAAAAAAAAAAAATCTTAACTCTTTCACCAGGTAATGACGGTTAAGTGGCAGGTAAAAACCGGTCTGCTTAATTGCTCGTGAAATCGCACGAAGGCATGAAATCTAAGCTGATGTTTGGGGGTTAGGTATTGGAAAATGTGCACTAAGAGTTTTGCAGGTGTTTGTGATTTTTAACTCCCTTTAATTCAGAATGCCATTTTAAAAAGGGAAAAACACAGTTGTTGTTCCTCTGTGAGGCCAAGCCGACATGGAAAAGTTCTGCAGGGGAATATTCACGGTTCTGTTGGGTGTTCTGGCATTTGTTCACTGTACAGTCAGACTCCGGGCGACTCTTGGGTGATGGAGAATGATTCCAGCTACCCACCTAATCTCCCCCAACCTATATTAGATTCACCACCAAATTCAACCTTTATAATTAAATCATGTTTATCTGGCTATTAATGACGTTCACAACGATCCTCCCTCCCCGGATCTGGATCTTTACTTCATTTCTTTCCAAACTCTTTCCCAAACTTTGATTCTCCTGACTGAGGCAGTCACGTGGGGCATGAAAGACCTGCGTTTGAATTCCTCCGGGCTTTAGTCACACTCTGATGAAGAGGGATTGTTAGATCAGCCTCTCGCTCGTGTCGTTCTCAGACTTAAAAGTGCTATCACTCAAGGCCAGATTGCCTAATAGGCAGCGCGGTATGTTGGTGTTAGTAACTGACATATTGGCCCGCCATCTGCTCGTTGCCAGATGCCAAGCTCCGCCAGAAGTTCCATAGCTATAAAAAAAAACTATTATATTCTTTTCCCTCTAACTAAATCTTTTGGGTTTTTTTCCACCGGGTGATGATTTAATTCATGAGGCAGCCTTGCTTCGTATCTTAAAAGGTAAAACCTCCTCTCTTTCTCACGTGATCTACATTTCATGGTTTTTTTTTTTTTCTTTTCTGGATGATTGATGGTGCGAGAGTGAGGTCAGTGCTCCTAAGCAGCGCTTCTGATGTCATCCTACAAAGATGCATGTTCTCCCCTTCGTTCCCCAAAGCGGCCTATTCGTAGGAGCGTTGTTAAGAGGGACATTTAGCCTTTGGGCTTCTTCTCATCTGATAAAACAAGCACAGGAAATGTCTCCGTTAGCTGATTGGCCTCGTGTTTTCCTTTGGCATCCTCCCACGGGGACCTCAGATATGCACAGTGTCCCTGTGGCAGAGAAACCACCCTACTTGTCTCCCCCAACAGCTACATTAGCTTTCTCTTTTGCGGCTGTTTCCTTTAACTCCAGTCTATCCTATCGCTTTTCTCCCTAAGAAGAAATGATTATTCTCACATCACTCATTTCTCACTATTCTTTACTCCCTGTCCTCTCTTCACCTCCCCCCTGCCTCCCTTCTCCTCTCAGCCTCTCTTCTAGCCAAAGCTAAACAAACACGGCTAATCAAGAGCCTGTCAAATCACCCTTTAAAAGTGCTGTATTTTGGTGGTAATGGGGAATTAAGGGAACATGAAGGTAATAAAGTGATGTCAATCCCAGCAGCATGTGTGAAAAATACCATTGAGGGTAAACACATGACCAGTGAGGTCATGTGTTTACACAGTCAGCGAGGTTAACCGCTCTATGAGTTGCACAGGGGGGAGACAGACAGGGCAGTGTGCCGGTCACTTATAGGCATGCTGGATTTAATGCTCGTGGCTATAGAGGGGCTGTTTGTGCTGAAGTGTGTGCGTCCGATGTGAAGGACAGCTTAGAGGGTCCACGTTGGACGCCTGCCATCATGGGAGTGAGAACTGGCAAAGAGTCGGATCAGGCTTGTATGTGGTAATGATGGAAGTGAGGACTTACCTCATACACATAAAACAATCACTGTGCCCTTACATGGGCATTCGCATGAGTCAAACCTCTATTGTAATTGTCTGGAAGAGTTTGGGTAGTATTTAAGAGTATGTTTTCTAACCACGCTCTCAGTATTCAAATATTTACTGGAAGTCTTGGCGTGAATACAATTCTGTCGGGAATGCGTCTGTTGATTTTTTTTGCCAATTTCTTTTTCTTTTCTTTTTTTGACCGATTACGTAATTTTTCAAAAGTCAAAAGCTGTGTGTTCATCGCTCATATATGCTTTGTTTCACCAGCTGTCTAAACCCCATGGAAATCCAAATTACGGTACTGAAGAACAGCTTTAAATGGGTCAAACTAGTAGCTGTTCAGCATTTTTTTGCTTTGCACAACAACGTTTTTGGTGAAAATGTTGAAGTTTTTTCTTTGCATCGTCTGAAACGATCCCCGTAAACACGGATGCACAAAAACGATTGAAAAGCATGCAAAGCGGTATGGATGACACCACACTAACAAATAGAGCTTATACCTAAAACGAATGCCATAAGTTGTCCGTATTTTGGACACATATTGGTTTGTATGCAGATGACACCAAACAAAAAGAAAGAATATCCCAGCTTTAATAGTTAAGCATGTTTAGAGTACAGACCTTGTCAATAGTTCACTGCACAAAGTGATCGAGGTTAAAGTTTTAAATAATCTTGATATTGAAGTCAAATCACCAGGATTCCTGTTACCTGATGAATGAGTCACACTCAGGTCAGCTCTGTCATGTTATCCACCAACTTCAGGAAGTGTCTGGCTATTTAGCAGGTATATACTACGACATCAGTGATGACAGCAGTGAGTGTGAATTAAAACAATTAAGTTGCGGCCCTTAAATCCAAAACAACGAGCTGAAAGATGCTAAAATGCTCCATAGAACTGCAGTGTCAGGTTACAATAATCTGTGGTTTCCTTTCTCAGATAAAAATGTAATCATTTAATCAACTCTTTTCATGACCAAATAATATTTCAGTCGCTCATTATGTTTCTCAAATCTGTCATCATCCAGTATCCAGCCTTAACACACGTCTCATAGCAAAGCATATTGTTTAAAATTGTCCACATCCATCCCTCCCATCACCAGTAAGCCAGTCTGGCAGCAGCACAGTCTGAGGTCTATGTCAGGACTGCAGTCGGGAGCAGTGGTAATTGTTTAAGAGTGCATTTATAGAGTGTACTCTTTGTGCCTCCTAATCAGAAGCATACTCATGCATTTACATACAGGCCTCCGAGGATTGCTCAGGAATGCACTACAAGCAAGGCAAGAGGACAGGAGGGGTAGGAAAGCCAGCTCCAGCGGGCAACTCCGCTGTTGCCATTTCTTTCCACTTCACATGTCCCTGAGGACGCTAAGTGAGGAGAGTGAAAGTGATTAAGGTTGAAGATCAGATGTGCAGAATGGCTGATGAACAGCCATATTCGTCCCTCAACGGCAGGAACAAATGTAGGCTACGTGTTTGCAATTGTGTCTTTTTGCGACACGGATACCGAAAACGTCTCCAAAAAGTCGAAATCCAACACTCTCATCTCTCCAGCTATCGGAGACGTTTATAGATTATATCTGTTTTGCGGATCCATTTCAGTCCGTATTAGGTAATTTGTCAATTTTCCTCTCTGTACTTTTTACTCGGGTCTGGCAAGGGAACAAGGAGAACAAAAATATGGCTTCAGAAAACAATTTTAATCAGACGCGGTCCGGAGGGACGGAGGCTGGCATAGGAGAGCTCTTTACCTCATCAGAGCCCTGCCAGTGGTGATTGGGAGAAACACTCATTCAGGGTTTTATTGAATAACCCCAGCTCTGCACCGGAGGGGCCTTACTGTAATAGAGCAGCAGTACGGCTGCCGAGGTGACAGCCAAATGGTACTTATTAAACTTAGGGATGATTCATACTATATGCTCCACTGCAGTTTAACCTTGTTGGAGGCTTACAGTTTGGCTTTAATATTGAAGTCCAGTCATATTTCTTTAATGACAGATACATATGCATATAATTATCATCTGATCAGACAGTACATTTCACAAAAAGATCCATACGAGTACAATTATTTGATATAAATAGTCATTTCGGTTCTCTTTCAATGTAAGTGGTAATATCCACTTGAACTATGTGTGGTGCAGATCTGATCTCTCTTGCAGATGAACGTTAGCACCTTAACAGGAATGAGAGCAACTGGTCCCGTCATCTCAGCTTATTTACCCAGTACACAGCTCTGCACAAATCGAGCGTGGCGACTAATGGAGTGTGAGCGTGGATTAATTACCCCTGTATTCAGACTAATGGCTCCTTCTCTTCTGATTAATGATGACACATATCACGCAGAGGAATGCACAGCTAAAGCATAGCTGTTAAAATGAGATATCTGGCGTTTCTGCACAGCAATTTATTTTTATTTTCTAGTCAGACTCACCAGATGTAGACTGTTGCTGTAAGGCCTCTTTTCTCCTTCCTTCTACAATCTGTGTGTTAACGTTTTCAAAGTTGCCACAACATCCTTGCTAGCAAACCACATCCTGAAAATGGCAAGTAAAGGCCCATTTACGCTTTACGTTAAAGACGGAGATGGACGGAGCCTTCCGTACGTCTTCTGCGTTCATTCCGTACGTAATCGGACACCTTTTCGAAGAGCTTACAGATACGGATGAGACGGATGAAACGGAGCAAGACCACCAGACATGGTTGAGGGCAGTGTAGCTAGAATGCAAGCAAGGTACGACAAATATCCACGAAAACAACGAAGAAGAAAAAAGTGAAGCAATAAAGTGTAAAAACTCTTCAAGTCTTGATGTTGCGCCGAGTACATCATTACCTCCACTTTTACCACTTGGTATTTACGAGGTACATTATCCCAACCTCCTACGGCTCACACCATATTTGTTGTTGTCGATACTTTTAATGCCAGGGCTCACCTCCCCATATGAAAACAAGTCCCTACAACATTATTTTATGGGGGCACCGTTGCTTTATCCTGGGTTTAGCACCAGCCAAGACGGTTGGGATTGGTTTGAAGAAATGGGCATGCCCACTGCGGAGATCGGCCTGTATAGACCGTAACCAGTATATCTTCTATACGCTAATATTGCCCTGGTCAAATTTACCCGTCAAGCTCTTATTATGAGACTAATTTGGCTTTTAATGAGGGGTATACACTAATCAACACCTCATACGTAATGAGGTGTTTTGGATGCTGGTGATTTTGTAAGGATACAGTTTGAGCAAATGGTTTTAGGATCACATGTTAAAATAGGTACAAATGCACAAGACTGCGTAGGACGGATGAGGTACCCATTCTGGCTGGCCTCATTAAACCTGCCTTAATGAGGAACAAAACACCCAGACGCTCTCCGTAGAACAATGGGTTCTTGTTGTCAAAGAGTCTGCATCCCATGTATGATGGAGTCTGGCTCGCGTCCCGGCAAATTTTTCATGAAGCTCAGTGTGCCTAAGTTGAGCCCCTGAGCGCCGCGGTGCCACTCACGTCTGTGACAGCCATCTGGGAGACCACCTAGGAAAATGGGCCCCTATTAGTTCAGGTTAGACTTAATGACCAGTAATGGTACACCGGCCAAGCCAAACTGTGTAAAAGGGCTCCGGGCAGGCCGAAATGAAATACCAGTCACTCAAGCTCTGAACATAAACACAAGGTGGGTGGTGGTTGTGGTGGTGGTGGGGGGGGTGAATAGGTATGTCTGTAGGTGCCTATCTGTGTGTACGAGAGTGTTCAGACATGTATCTATGTGTTTGCGAGCAGAGCTGACCCAGATTAAGGAGAACAAGGATATAGATGAACCCCCATGGACAGATTAGTGCCGGCAGGTGGTGAGGGGGGGGGGAGGCTGTGGTTTTGGATTTATTCCCATTAAACTGTGCTGCTTTGTGAACCCAATCTCATTTCCAGTTTTGCCATCAGCTAAAAAAAAAAAAAAAAGATGGCTGTAACTTGTACAGAGCAACCAGAGGAGCCCCCAAAGATCACCGCTCAATTATTTACGATTTCACGGCCGTCTGAGATATGTGTTATTCTAATAAATTTAGGAATTAGGAGGCTTAAGTGCCACACATATATTAACCTATACAGCTGAATTTCATCCCCAATTTAGTGGTAAATTCCACATCATACTAATGCCACTCAATGACGATTGTATATTCCATGGTCTAAATAGGCTGCAGTCTAGAATTAATGCAAGATTTAAAAGTAAGGAACTCCACCGCTTTAAAATGCTGTGATATGAGTAAATCACCCACTGAATGACATTACTTTTAACTCCCAGGCGTGAGTGAGCTGCAGAGCTCCCAGGTCTGCAAGAGTCGGACAGAGAAGCATCGTTTAATCTTCAATGAAATAGACAAAGACGGAGGAAGAGAACAAGCTTTGTTATGTCTCATGAAGCTTAAGGCTTTCCTGGAATTCCTGGCAATGGGTTCTAAAGTCACATAAGGGAGACGAAATAGAGTCAGACAGGGGGCAGCTCTCCTGAAGGGCACAGTTCAAGACGTTCTACTCTCGATAGCTGCCCTGCCACTGCAGATATGAATCTCCGGCATTTAAACTTAAGGTCGGTTTGCCTCTAGACTCACATTAATGCATTACTAATACACCCACAGGGAGCGCAGAGTTAAGGGTGATATACAGATGCTGGCATGCATTACCTACCGTATACCTGCAGGTGAAAGACCTTGGCTCGGGACAGTAGACATGTGCCCATCCAAGCTGGTAGGTTGCCACACTAATATTAACAGCTGGTACAGCCATGCATGTAGAGCCCTGAAAGGATTTGAGGTATGAGAAGAGTGGAATGTATTCTTTGGAAGGAGAGATGAGCTCTCTGTCACTTGGAGAATGTGAATCGGCTGATACTAAAGCAATGCTAATGCTTTAATATCTTTAAATTTGATACAGCAAACCACCGACACAGAGAAAAAATATGTTTTCCACAGGGGTGATATTTGTTGGGATTTTATCTTGGAATGAAAGAGCTCCCCGTTTCCAGTTCTTGGCGTCAGATCTGTCAACTGGTGTAGGTGGACTGAGATTAGGACTCCTTTACTCTTCTGAATTTTGTGCTGACTTCTGCACTCCTTTGTCAAGAGCTATACAATAGTTCTTTCTCTAACTACAGTATGTTCCTCCCTATGACGGCTGCACACTCAATATGTTCCAGAGTACTCTTATAGAGAGGTATTGCTGTTAAATTCATGAAGTGTTAAATTTAATCACTTAGAAAGACCTGCAAGTGGTATTGATCATTTTTGTTATTAAGGCAATGCAGAACCGATTCCTGCTGATTGTAGAGGTTGGTAGATTAATGTAAGGCAAATGTGTGGTGAAGGTGAGGCATAAAACACAAAAAAGACAGACGGGCGAAACACGATGCAACGATTTCATGCCATTCGACAGATCAGTTGGTTGATAATGTGCAAGAAAAGTAGGAATCATCATAAGGAATAAGAAGACATTTTTTAGGTTTTAACAAGTTTTAGCACATCGCACCGGACCCCTATGGTTCCTCCTGCGGGTGGTGGGCCCCCTTGATGACGGACCCATGTGGCTCTTTCGGGCTTTGCCTGGCTGGGCCCCATGGGTGAAGGCCCGACCACCAGGCCCGGCTCCAGGGTGTGGCGCCGGTATCGTCAAAAACTGGATCCTGCTTTTGTTCCTCATGAAGGGATTACGAACTGCCTTTTGTCTGGCCTGTCACCTTGGACCAATTTGGCTTGCCCCCGACAACATAGCTCCTAAGATCATTCGGGCACTCAAACTCCTCCACCATGATAAGGTGGTGATTCATTGAGAGGAGTCAGCGGAGGTGGTTCAGGCATTTGGTTAGGATGCCCCCCGGATGGCTCCCTGGGGAGGTATTCCAGGCATGTCCCACTGGGATGAGACAGGACACGTTGCAGGGATTATATCTCTCGGCTGGTTTGGGAACGCCTTGGTGTACCTCCTGAAGGTGGCGTTAACTTGAATCTGTTGAATGCCTCCTACCTTAAAAAAATACCAATTATCCTCTAACGGTTATTGTCATGGCAACTGAAGCCCATTCGTCTGCTGACCTGACACGTCTTTTAGTTTCCACACCTGGCTGGAGAGTCCCAGCACTTCCACCATTAAATAGCTTGGCCCTGCATCAACTCACTAAGAGCATGTCATGGCTGCATGAACACCCAGAGAGAGCGAGAGTCATAGGATTGGAACCAACCATCCCTGGCTGCATGTGCTTCTTTATTATCATTCCTTTTTGACTTGTGCATATGCAGTCAGTGTCCTTTTGTATGTGTTCCCTGATAAAACCCTCAGATTTTCCCTCAGTGAGGCTGAACTGAAAGCACCGTCAGGAGATCACTCCACCTCTCTTTGCACTGTGAGTAATAGATCCTCTCGGTCAGGTCATCTTGCTCGCCCGCCACCCCGCCCACCGCCTACCCGCTCCTTAATCTCCTCCTATCTCTCTCCAGGAATGCAGCCCCTTATTTTGAAAAATACCTTGTCATGTAATACCCTTGAAAAGCCAAGCAGCACACTTCAAAAAAAATTGGCATTCCGCTCCGTGATTTACCGACTCGTGTGTTAAAATAAGCCAGGAAAGATAAAGATTTATGATATTTTGGAATGATTTGAATAAATATGTCCTCTGCTAAAGGTATTTTCTTTGTGCTTTTCCCGGTCCGGCTGTGATGCGTGTGCAAAAAAAGGCAAACTCGTGTCAAGTGTTTGCACTCAGATGTCATGCTTTCAACAGGCTTTCAGTGTGTGGGGGCATTGCATCATGCTTTTTAACCTCATGTATGTGTCCATGTAAGGTATGATGGGAAGATGTTCTCTCTTAGTGCAGTTTTAGGCAGCCACATAAATCACTCCGCTGTTTATATTCTTTTTTTTTAAATCTATTTGCTCTGCTTTTTTCACTTAAGCGTAATTTCTCGCCGTCTGTGCAGAGCCAAACGTTCACCGCGACTGAAGCGTGGCTTTTTTAGGAAGCATGTTGATCCATTTTCTTTCCTTTTTTTTTTATTTTTATTTATTTTTTTTTTTTTTTTTTTGCCTGAGAGAGACACATCAGGAACCTCTCAAGCTTTATGAGAAATACATTTTTATGTTCCACTTAATGTTTCCAACATGTCATGTTATTGCCTGTCTACCAGAGGCTGCTGTGGATCATGCTAATCATGTACACTTTCACATTTTAGTCCCCGAGCTTTGGTGCACATCCCGAGCGACTTGCACTTATTAAAACAGTACAAGTTTGAGGATCTTGCCTGAGGACCTCTCAGCCCAAACACTTTCTGTGTCTTTTTTGTCAGTGATAATGTGATCTTTCAGTATCTGGTTATACGTGAACTTCTCCCTCATTGATCTGAAAGAAAGTTTAAGCGTCCTAGAGGTCGTTTCTGTTCTTGTTCCCTCCTGTTTTTATCGCCTTCCGTCCGATTCTGCGTTCTAGCCGTCAGCTGGATAAACTGTTCTGTAGCTGTGCGGTGCAGTAGCAGTGCTTAGACTAAAACCCACCATATATCAGCGCTCTGGTTCTCCCTGGTCAGCTCACTAGTAGCAGATTAATGTCCTGTTGAGGAGACGCAGATTCCTGCCCGAGCCTCATTTACTCTGACAGAAGGCAGGTGTCAAGATGGCTGTCCTGAAGGAATGTGAGGAGGCTGCCTTTCCCTTGGAAATGGACACGAGATAATGATGAGGAAGGGATTTATGATATGTCATGTGTTTCGGTCTAGAGGTGCTATTTGTTACTGAAAATGAGCAAAAATTCAATTACCAGTAGTGCCAAGAGGTTTCCATTACCATTAAATGACCTGTTCTGGTGAGGTTTTAGTGCATCTGACTGCCATTGTTTATTTACAGGTCTGTTTAATAGACTTAAAAGTTATCACAGTGCACCTCCAGGCACTGAGAGACTTGGTGATGTTGTTTCGGTGTATTCATCAAAACCGCTTTGTTATGACAAGATAATGATGCATAGAATTAGCATCTGTTTAACCCATGGTTTGTTTAATACTGTAATTCACAGTCTTGTCCGTTTGCAACATGCATGTTTTTACATCATATTTGGTCCTGAGCGACACAAAGACAAAGTTTTACCTTAATGTCCTCGTGGAATTACGCAACAGACTTTCAATATCGCATGTCAATCCCACGGTTGCATATTTATTAAGATTATTTGACATTCGGGGTATTTGCACCAGAATATCTGGTGTATTTTTTTCAAGCAGGTTCTTACGTAAGCGGCTGCAGAGTGAAAACTCAAACTGCCTGGATCCTGTTCAAACAGGAGAAGAAAGCTTATTTATCACTTTATTCTCCCCCGTTCTTTGCTGGGCAGAACACAAAAGAGATACTTCAGTTTTTTATTATAAAAAATATCTCTCTTATATTAAAATATAATTTACTGGATTCAACTCTATAATCTCTTGTACAGTCGTTAGAAACAATAATAGTGACCGATTATTCATTTTAAGGAGATGCTGCAACACTTAATGATAATATAAGATGCTTAGCTTTGCTTAGCTTAGCGTAAAGATTGTATCAGAGATAAACAGTACTAATCTAAAACCTCAACTTGCTGTTTTTTTTGTACCAACTAACAAATTATGCTTGGTCATTTTTTACCATTGGACAAAAAAAGGCTTGCTGTTTTCCCACTGCTTATAGGCTCACAGCTAAGCTAAGCTAAGCTAATCGCCTGTACAGATACAGATACCAGAGTGGCCTCTCGATGTTGTCATCTAACTCTCATATTCAAAGCAAGTAAGTGTATTTACCAAAATATCCAACTCCTCCTTTAAGTTAAAAAAAAAAAATATTAGGCTTCTTCGACAAATCTAGAAAGTCAACCTCCCAACTTTATGTGATGCCCCTAGAGGCCAGAGAGGGAATCAACCATATGCTCACTGTTGCCCCTAGAGGCTGAAAGAAAACGATGCATGCATGATGAACTATTATTACTGTTTCCTTGTGTCTCTACACCCTGAAGGTGTAAGCCGACATGTTTTTAATGACTCTAGTCCATTGAAAAAAGGCCTTTTAACTTTTCAAACTACCTTTAGTGCCTGGCCCTGGATTTTTTTAATGCAGTTTTGCTCCTCATTCTTCCACTCAAACTGTTCTTTTGAGATGGAATATAAAAGTTGAGATTTGTTAAGGTGGACAGTTTTAAAACAGAAGCAGAAGTCGCTTTGTTTGCTGCTTTGTTCAGACTTTTTCCTCATCGCCCAGCACTTTTCCTCCTGTTGTTGGCAGTTCGCACACGCTCCAAAAAATGTTCCAGATAATTTGATAAGTTTCTGTGAAATGACATAAGCAAATAGACTTTTTTTTTTCTTCTTCTTCTTCTTTTTTTGCAGCGCAGCAGTGGCAGGAGAATTTCAGAGCTGCTCCATAGCGAAAGGGGAGGGGGGGAGGGGGGGTGCAGATAAACAAACCGTTTCTAACTTGAGCGGAGGACTACGGCGTTTGAGACGGCTGCTTTTTCACCGAGAGGAATGTTCCCTTCCAGGGGGCTCGGATTCGGAGCGCACTGCTGCGTCTCTGCTACAGAGGCTCATATGTGGAAGTGAAGAAAGCTTTTGTGTGTTTTTAAAAATGAAATGTCAGCGCCGTGAAAGGACCGGTGCGCCTCTCTTTCATGACTCCTGAAGTCGTGCAGGTGTGTGTGTGTGTGTGTGTGTGTGTGTGTGTGTGTGTGTGTGTGTGTGTGTGTTTGCTGAGATGTCACGGCGGGTCCAACATCACCATCAGTCATGCTGTTTTGAGAGGGAGCCAGGCTCTGTGGCCACTGTGTAGAGAGTGTGAGAGCTCTATACCACTGCGCACACAGCATGCAAGAAAACCTTCCCCTTTTTCTTTTTCTTTTTTTTCCTTTTTCCCAGTTTGGTTACGGGAAAAGGCAGCATTTTTTCCTTCCTTATTTGGTCATATGGAGCGCCGCCAGAGAGCAGTAGCCTTTTGATGCCGTTCAAACATCCCTATTTTGTGTGGGATTTGTACTTTTTGGAATGCATTCTCTTCCAATTCTCCTCCAGCGTGGCCGTAACATCTGAAAGTGCATTTTTAAAAGGGGGCAAATCCTTTTAAAAGTTAAACACTGTGTTGATCCTCGTTGCTGTTTCACAAACACATTGCCCTGAAGCAGTATTATTTATGATTTCAGCCCCCAAGAGTCCAACTTCTAATGCAAATGTCCCCTTTAAAACCAACAGTAAATGTAAGATCGTGTTTTATAACCCTTCGTTTTCAGCCAACTGCTGCATCAACTCCTCTTAGGCCACTGCTTTATTTAGTAAAATGAATCAGATGCTTTACAAGTAAGAATTTATATCCGATTTTACTGCTTAACTTTTAAGATTTTAGGGTTTTAAGGGTGAATTTAATTAGATCTCCTCAAAAATGAGAATAAAGATTAAATGTTTGCAGTTACAATGGATCATAAACCTTGTCGAAAGCATGTAGGGGGTAATGTTTTTATTGCAGTTCAGTCGTGACACAAACACACCCCCATCCTAAAGGAGTGCGCAGGCGGGCGAGGCGCAGGTGTTTTCAGCCGCCTCTCCTTAGAAGGGAAAGGTCATAATACCTCCAGATCCAATGCAGCTCGAATCGTGATGAGCAGTACAAAAAAAAAAACAACCTCCCATCTATGTGTGGGATTGGAGGAGGAGAAAATATTAAAAGAACAGTGAGTCATAGTCCAAATATATGACAGATGACCGTGTGCTTGGAGTTTGGCTCGGTTATCTCGCTGACAGTGGAAAATAAAAGCCGATTCAAGAATGCAACACGGAGAGTAATTTGTTTTCACGCTATCAGGCCCGTTAAGAAAGGATCAAAACTACAGCTTCCTTTCCAGAGGGGATTTGTCATTTTGAGAGAGATAATTGAAACAAATGCTATTTATTATCACAACATGCTGTTGTGAGAAAGAAAGTAAGACAGTGACAGAGTTTTGGTCACCGTCTGAGAACATGGAGACATCAGTCCAAGAATGTCTGCTGTGGAAACAGGAAACAAAGATGATCAGACTGATCAAACGAGGACTTCTCAGGCAAAATGATATAATTCAATGATGTCATCATTTCACAGCTCATCTTTGTTTAATTTTCCAAATGATTTTTGCTAATCTGGAGCTTGTTTGCCCTGTTGGACATCTTAAGCCCCGTTTCCACTGCGTTGTACCGGTTCGACTCGACTCTTCTGACCTTTTCTGCGTTTCCATTATAGGTAAAAAGTACCTGGTACTACTTTTTTCAATACCTGCTCTGTTGTGGTTCCAAGCGAGCCGAGCAGGTACGTTACAGAACAGTGATTGGTCGATGTCCGGCATGCACAGAGTATCCTGCACAGCACAAATCAATGGCCACCACACTCAAGCAGCAAAGCTACTTTAGCGACCATAATTATTTTTATTGCAGCCGCGATATTGATGAGGTGCAGACGTTCCTGTCCGGATCCCAGCGGTAGATCCGATCACAGTCCACAGTAACCTGCTGGATGAGAACTCACAGAGACCCCGAGGAAGAAGCGAAGTTAGTAACATGTAATGAGACATGAATGCGAAGAGAAGAAGAAGGAGAGGAGGACAAACGGAGCGCTTACATTCAAAAGCAATAAGACGACAAGAAGTCATCTACAAATCTCATTCTGGGTTAAAAGCCAAGCAATAAAAATGGGTTTTAAGGCGCGATTTAAAAACTGGCAGTTTGGCGGCCGACCTAACATGGAGGGGGGGGCAACTCGTTCCACAGTTTGGGGGCTACAACAGAGAAAGCTCTGTCGCCCCGGGTCTTCAGCTTTGTCTTAGGGACGATGTGAGACACGCCAAACTGGAGGCTTCAAAGCGAAACCAGTGGGTGACGTCATGCTTATGTTAACCAGGAGTATTATCTAAGGAAGTTAGGATGTTTTTATCTCTGTTCTGATTCATTGTTGCTCATTTATTCATGAATGTAATGTTTCAGGTGACTGAACCTGTGATAAATCCAGGGGTTGGGGTAACAAACGCTATAGCTACCCTGTGATATGATGCATTTGTATTTCATTGAGATCTTCTTGGCTGCCTGTGTGTGAACAGATCATCTCAGTCAGTCTGTCTCATGCATGATTCACAACGCTCAGAGAGGTGTTTGGAATGTGAACCATTGTCTGGGAATGCAGGAGTAGCCTTTTTATTCACTAAATGGAAACCTGACATCTTTAACCTTCAGGACTTTTTCCTCAGACCTCCGTGAAGACTTCTCTCTCTCTTTATCTTTTCTTTTTTTTATCCCGAAGCTAAAGTCAGCACAGAGGAGATTACAATTTGATGGGAGGATTGTGTGCGATCGCCAGATCTGTCACGAATGACAATGCATCTGAGGCTCTCATGGAGTCCGGCCCATGTCTTGCCCTAACCCCCGAAAACCCTTCTGCCGCGTTTCCACTTGCCACAGTGGCATTAGCCTCTCAGGTTTGGCTATGAGCACCGTCTGCTCATGCTCAGTGAAATTTTTTTGTTCCTCATTTGAGCCAAAGCCACATTTGCAAAAATTTGTTTTGGAGGAGATAGAGTGTGAGTGGAAAGCAGATGGTGTTGAGATTGAGTTGAGTTCTGAAGGCCACCTCATGTAACACCTAGAATAGATATAGCTGCAGCAGAAGACCTCGGCTTTGACAACGGAAGCTGTTGTGGTTAATGGTGGCTACGTGGAATGCAGATGCTGATGCACAGAAGCATGGCTGTTTGGACATGAGTGAGCCCTATAAGATTAACCAAGTACCAAACTTAATTCATAGCCAACCAGCCCCGAGTCTCCTCATGTCGCTGAACACAGTCTGCAGCTGTTGGATAATCAGCTGATCGATCCAACAGGAGATAGAAACACCAAGAAGAAAGGCCCAGAGTAAAAACTGGCAAAGACAGACCAGAGGCTAAAAATAATATTAATATTTGAGAGTTTAGTAACAGCAAACCGTAAATCAAAGTAGTATCGATGTCGCAGTTTAGCCTTAAATCCTTAACTGACCAAACAGCATTCATTATTAGGAAAACAAAAGAACATCTGTGTATTTTCATTTCACTTCTGATGTATAATCAATACTATATTTACACAAACTAAAATAAAAGTTGGGCCTTTTTGTCTAGAAGTGGGTGAAAATAGTTATTGTAGCCGTTTAGCTCCATTCACTCCCATTCATTCAGGACTCCTTCGTTAGCGCCCTCTAGGTGAACTGCAGCCGATTTCGGTACAGTGGCATTAATAGGGGCTGTCGTATGTTGTCAAAACGTCACACCTCCTGTCCTGCCCTGCCTCCACCTTCATAACAAGAGTCCCTCCTTGAACAGGCTCTCTAAAAGGGGCTAATGAATGCTAATCTAGCCGCTCGGCCTCCCGGGACTGTGAACGTGCTAACGCTGCAGAGGGCTGGACGTGTACACGTATAGAAGCACAGCTAACCAGCATTACGGATGGGGATGGATATCGCACATGTACACACACATTATCCTGCAGCATGAAGACAGACTCACTGTCCTGTCAGTGGCCTCACATGTTTCCAGTATTACATTAATGAAAGCATGCAGTCACATTCATTTAGACTGCACACGTGCGTCATTCATGTTTGCTTCCGCTGCACACATCTGCAGACGCTTTCCTCACACACATTTACATAAAGACACACACACAGAACACATTCACAGATATGTGTTGTTTGTTAGATGCAGCACTATTGTTAAACGCTATGCCGCCACGATGCACACAGAGTCTGAACATATTTTAACCGCCCTGTCAGACTTCTCTCAGGAGACTCCTTACCCCTGCAGAAAACGTTAGGTTTACCCAACTCAAATGCTCCCCAGGGCCTCAGCCAAAACAGCTGTTAGTGTGCATTACCTACAGGCATGCAGCATCTCCTTTTTTTTATGTATCGCTTCCTGTCAGTTTTACTGTAGGAATTTTTATTTGCGTGATAAAATAATCATAAAATGATCATTGTGACGTTGGCAAAATACAAAAAGACAATATGTGGTAGCTTAGACTGAACCAGTGGACCTCTGTCTCTGTCCGGTCTCTTCTTGTTTGGCCTGTAGCCAGTTGTGCTCCATCATAAATGGTCGTTTAATGTCCAAGAGCTGCATGCATGTCAGCTCATTTATACTCTGCAACACATGTAGACAAACGTCTTCCTTTTTCCTACCATTTACAATAATAAAAGTCATCTTGTATGTATGAATATTAGTATATGGTAGTAGTAATGTATATGTTTTTAGCAGTCAAGCTAATACTTCATAGTTTATCCTCATTATTTCTGCATAATAGTTTGGGTTTTTTTCAGATTAGTTTGTTTTCCTTTTGTTCATTGACCAGATTATTCATGCTGAAAGTTTCATGTTGGCATCAGTATCAGTATTTTTTGCATCATAGTTGCTGACATTACAATCTTAAAGGGACATTTTCAATATATCTTTGATGAGGAAAGGTCCTTCCCAGCCACCGTAGCTGCAGCTGCTTTACTGACTTTGCTGCTAGGTGCAGAAACATGGTCCAAAACAAACCCTGAACCCTGACCCCTTCCATTCAGGCTAACTTTCTCAGACCAATGAAGGCTGAACATGTCGGACACTGTGTGCACATTCCTCTACAGGCAGCTTGTTTGTTTACTACCGTTGTCATAGAGACCCTGATTAGCTCAATATCGTCCCCTAAGCCCTGACGTGTGTTCCCTCCACTGGTGCGTAGGAGCACATGCTGACCATGTCCACTAAGTGACACACATTTGAGCCGGCTGGGCCCGGCGACGTCATCGCTCATGCGCATGTTTCTGCAGTAATGCATGTATGATTATGGGTGTGGTTGGAAGGGGATGTGGTTTGAACGGTCTGCAAGGCTCCAGCTGGAACCTTTTCATCTGCAGAGACAGAGAGATGTTGCAAGAGACCAGAGTCACATGTGGGACTTTAGAATTAGAATTTGATGACGGGCAATCCTCCTCGTTTTTATTCGAACTATGTGTACCATCATTCTAAAGCAATCAGAGCATGTTTTACTATTGCAGCTGAATCTGTATGTTGTGTTACACTAAGTTAGTTCACACTCAAATGACCTGTGAAATGTGTGTGTTACTGTTTCAGCCTCAGCTTTAACGTTTCCCCATCTCGCAGCCAGGATGCACGTAACTCGTGCTGAGCTAGTTTTCATTTGTTTGTCTTGACATTAGTTCCCTTTATTCAGCAAACCAAACAGTCAGTCCACACATAAAAGAGGGGGAGGAGGTTGTTTTCTTGACTGGCATGAGAATGAGTCATTTAGAGGCTCTTTCAAGTCCCCTCTGCCAAAATCAGAGGTTAAATAGGAGCATTCCTCGCATAGCTTCATAACCATATGTGGAGATTAATGTGTTTGTCTAAAGGGGTAGTTGCTCAGAGTATCGCAGGAACAGATCGGACTAAAGAGCTGCAGTCTTCTCCACTAAAACAATGCTAAACCAGCATTAGAAGGAAGCATTTAACCACATCCAGAAATAGGTGAGTTGCTGGTCCTCAGCCTTAATCCAGGACTTGCTTAGTTTGAGCCTCGTCTGGCCAGAATGGACCCATTGTTTTGGTGCTTTTAGCTCAAGACTTCATGAGACGATGGAGGCTTTATAAAGTGGTGTAATCCCAGCGGCTGTCAGGATAACATCAACTTAACTTTTAAGGCTTTTTTTGTTTTGTTTTTTAAAGGCAGCACTCAGACACCGGGTTCTGTGCCAGGGTCTGGCAGTCTGGACGGGTTTTAACTGGTATATGTCATTAGAGCTATTGTAGAGGAACGAGGGGGGGAGGAGGTGAGGAAAGGGGGGAGACGGAATAAGAAGGGATGGATGGATGGATGCAAGAGATAAATGGTGAAATTAGTGGACAGAAGGATGGAAGAATCTGAAGCTGTCATAAACGTGTGACTCCAGGTCGCTCAGCTTTATGCAGACTTTCTTCTTCTCTTCTTCTTCTGTCCTCCACCTGCCTGGTTTCCTCCCATGTGGAGATAAGACGAGGTGATTGCGTCGCGTTCAATTCCATTCATGCATCGTATATTGGCTTGAAAAATTAGAATCATCTGGTATACGTGATGGTTTTGTCGACCAACCTTTACCTTTTTTAACGATCTATAACTCACAGTCCTCTCAGCTGCAGAAATCAGGCATTATTTGCCACAATAGCTCCACATTTACATGCCGCCACGCTTGTGTTACTAATAACTTTGCCTCCCTTGGCGTCGCTGGTTCTTGGAAGTGTGTGATTACACCGGGGCCTTGTCGGTTTTAGTTATTGCTCTCATTTTGTCTTAATTATGGTCGTATGAATAGCCCTATATCCAAGTGCAAGTTGCCATCTAAACATAGAAAGTGATTTTTGTGGTATTCGAAAGAGCCGAGTCTGTGTTTACTGAACAGGCTCGGGGGGGGGGGGGATGACTGGGTGAGGAGATGCAGCGAGGAGGGTGAAGGTTTGGAGAATCCCTTGGTGTCATGGTTCGTTTTAGCGTTTTTTTCCCCCTCCTCGTTGCTATGTGTAAGTGTGCATGCAAACACACAACGCTGTAAACGTTGCACCTTCACACATGTGTGCATGCAAACACACAACGCTGTAAACGTTGCACCTTCACGCATGTGTGCATGCAAACACACAACGCTGTAAACGCTGCACCTTCACGCATGTGTGCATGCATACTCATGTGCAGATGTGCGTGTGCAAACAGGCCCTCCGTTGGCCGTCCTGCATGGGGCTGCAGAAAAGGCACGCAGACGCTAAAATGCTTGTAACGCACAGGAAGCTGGGCTCAAATGCAAAGTCATGTCCGATGAGGACGTGTGGCTAAACAGCACAGGAAAAACTAGCAGCAGAGATAGAGGGAGGAGGGAAGGAGGGGTGTAAGGCTGAAGGAACGAAAGGAAGGAGGTCACTGAGGGATGGAGGGAGGGAGGGACAACGAGCAGGGAGGGGAAGGAACGGGCTTTTGCCTTTTTTGTCAGCTGAGGCCGGACTGTGGGAGACTATTACCAGATGTTGTTGCATTGTGTGTCTGCTTGGAGAAGGCATTGTGGAAAGCTTCTATGGTGTGAGGAGAGAGACATTGTTTGAAGGCTATTTCAAGGTATGACAGCAATAGTTCTTTGTCCTGGTGCACTTGAAGGCATCTTATTTTCTGCCACAGTCTGCTTTCCTTCTGCGTTGTCTCGCCACAAAGGATGAAGGATTTAACTATTACTTAAATCACTGCTGTGATGCACCTTTTTCTTTTTTCACATCTTCAGCTTGTGTCGGTTCACTTCTGCTCCGTCGTACAGATGCTGCTGGTGGTTTACGGGGATATCTAGATTTATGATGGGAGGCTGTGCAGCTCCTGGGTGGTCTCTGTCCTCAATGCACATACCCTACTGGGGTATTTTTAGTGAGCATCGCCCTGAACTGATTGAGTTAACATCCTGTGTTAGCTTCTCCTTCCTCTCTCTTTCTGTTCTGCTTCTTCTTTCTCAAATTTTCTGCCTCATTCCTCTTTTTTTTTCCCCAACCGAAGTTTGTTGGCATAGATCTGTGACATAAAGTAAAACAGAAGTAACACTCGTGGTCAGTACTGTGTGTCGTACTTAAAGGTGTAATCCTTGAGATTTGGGTCTTGTTTGAATTGTCTTACAGGCAATAACAGCAAAAAACTCAAACAAACAAAAAAAACAACCTTTGCAAATATTAAAAACGCTGATAAAAACGTTGTTTCCTGTGACTGCTTCACAATAAAAGCCTCCCTGAGTCTCATCCCTTCAATGCTTTTAATATGAAAGAGCAGAAGTTCTGCCACATGTTTTGTTAGCATAAAGCTTTGAGGCTAATATTGATGAGATCAATCATCAGGATCAAACACGATAACTCCTGTGAGCCCTGTGTGTGAAGGCAGTTTTAATACACTATCAAAAAAAAGGTTTTGTTTCATGTCAAACTTAAATATTTTGATTTACAGTATTTTGAGGCATCAGAACTACTATTAAGTATTTATTTTATTTTATTTTATTTATTTATTCATTTAATTTTTTTATTTTTTGAAATTATTATTAATTAATTTAAAATTATTATTATTATTCTAAAATATTATTTCTATGTTTTAAATTAGCTTATTTATTTTTTTTATTTAGGTTTTACTTTATGTAATATTGTTTTTGGTTTATTTCTCTGTTTTTTGCTTGTTAATTTCTCATTACATGGGATTCTGAGAATGATGGGGAGGGGAGGGAGAGAGGGTTTATCTATTTATTACATGTTGTAAATTTCCTCTATTGTATTCTACTAATAATAAAATCAATAAACATATTGTAGAGAAATAACTATTCACTAAATAAGGGTATCTCTGCCCTCGTTCCCTCTTTCTTTTCTGTCTTCTGTCCTGAAATTGTGTAAATTAACGTGTCTTTGTTTGATGATGGCGTCCCTCAGGGCACAATCATGGAGGAAATGGACTTTGAGCGGCGCCGGGAGCTGAGGAGGCAGAAGCGGGAGGAAATGCGTCTGGAGGCCCAACGGTAAGACCCGTCTGGTTGTCTCTCATTCATGTCTGCGGATCTATACTGCAGAATTTTGCAACTTATTCTCCTGCAAAGCAGAAAATATTTAAAAGGTCAGTTGACCAAAATAGCTTAATTTATAGCCGCAGCCCCAGAAGGCCTGCAGTGCAGAGGCTGCTGTCACTGACGGTCTTACTACTGAAGGAGCAGCCTGTGTAATGAAGCTCTGGTTATCCATGCACGGCGCACCTCCTCTGATGTCCATGCCAAGTTGGAGCAGGACGGAGCCAGCTTTAATAGCCAGACCCTCCTCTAGGTCTTTAAAGACATTGCTCAGCAAATATTGTCTTCCCTCGACCCGAGCTGGAAGAAAAAAAGTCCATAAAAAAAATCTGATAAGCAAAGTGATGACCTTTAAGTGGGAATGTTCAATCAGGCCTTCCCTCCCTTTTTCCAATTTTCTCACCCAGATGCTGTGGTCTTGTGAACTATCCTTAATTCAATGGAAGAAATTGATTAAACTGAAGTTCATTTCCACAAATTGATTGAGTGGTAGCACGCCAAGTGCAGTAATCAAAAATAGTAAAAAGGGGGTTTATTGAGAACTTGATCCATAGCGTGCCAAGGAGGCGTTTTTATAAGGCCTTCTCACAAACCTCTCCTCGTCTGTTCTGCAGCCCTTCCAATTAAAGATGAGGGTGATGTGGACGCAGATAATGGCCAAGGTCACTCGCCTATTTGATGCATCTGTGAGGAGAGTTTCGTTCGAGCCGGTTCCTCCATCAGGGATGAAAAACAGGCCGATGGAGGTCTGACTGCTGCTGAATACATAGATGCTTCTCTCTGATAATCCTTTAATGACAAAAAGAATGCAGTTGTTTTTTACCTGATGATACGAACAAGGCTTTAGGTATAAAAGCATTTTATTTATGAATGAAAATGAAGTCAGAACAGAACTCATCGTCCACAAGAGTGAAGGAACTGAACTCGCTAATTAAAAGTCAGGGTTAAGCCAGTGAATGGTGGCTGCTAGCT
The DNA here is from genome assembly GCA_037577475.1 of Chaunax sp. Z400. Classification (NCBI taxonomy): domain Eukaryota; kingdom Metazoa; phylum Chordata; class Actinopteri; order Lophiiformes; family Chaunacidae; genus Chaunax; species Chaunax sp. Z400. The sequence continues at coordinate 19,077,899 of CM075204.1, forward strand.
TGTGTCTCTTGTATTGATTGTGCTAAATGCTAAGCCTGAGCAGTATGTCTATATGGCTAATAGTATAATGATCGGAATTTGGATTCAGGTTTCATTTTAGTTGGATGCTCAGTAGCTAGTTGCTAACTTTGTCTGCCTGTCACTTGGTGCTGGGCATGTTAGCATGTTAGCTATGTTTATCATAGCTTTTATTCTACACTTAAAACAAGTGGCTGCTATGGCGCCAAACAAAGCAACCTACAAGACGCTAAAATGTTCAGTTGGGGTTGAGGGCAGACCTTTAGAAATGTTTTTTGGTTTGTTTTTATATGACCAAACCAATTTCGGCTAATAGATCATTAATGAGATTTTCTTTACTGTATCGGCCTAAAAAAAAAACTGTCACTCCTCCAGGAAGTCCTTCCAGACTGCATCTACTTTACAGCCAGAGAATCGTTTTAGAATAAAACTCCTCTACCTTTTGACTTTGTGTAACCGTCTCTTTCCTTTCCTCTCTGTTAGACTTAATGTCTCATTTCCCCAGATGTACTTTAAATAGCTGAGCGTAGTGAAGGCTAATGCCATTGCTATGTTTCATGGCTTAAAACCTCCATAACCCCCCCCCCCCTGCTGCTAGAATCATTCATGCCATTTTGCAGTGTTTATTTTCCATGGAGAAGATGGACTTTGGCAGGAAGTGTAGACATCAGTAGAAGCCGACGGAGGCGAGAGACGAGGACCGACCGTTCACATTTTGGCTTGTTCTCGACCCTCCGAGCAGCAGCGATAACTTCAGCTGGCAGGTGACATGTCATCTCCACGTTGTTTCCATTTCTGCCAGGATACTGAGACGATGAATATTTACGTGCCCCTCTTGGCTGGAGTAGTCAGAACCACATGTGGTCTCATTGGCCTGCTTCCATTCAACCACCGCTGAGCTCGCTAGAGGAAGATGGGAGTGTGGGGGGGGGGGGCCTTATAATAACGGCTGTAGGAAAGCTAAATTCCTGGCTATTTTAAGTCTTTACTGAGCTGTCACGCCGGGACCGTGAGACCGTCTGTGTGTTTTTCTTTTTCAGTGTGCGTCCAGTCCTATAGTCTGCGTAAACATGCTCATGCTGGGGCGTGCATGTGCTCTGTGTGCAGCGAGGTTAGCATGAGCGCATGCACTCATTTAACCATGCAGGTGTTTTCACTTTAGTGCGTTTTGGATCAGCATCAGGTGATGAAGCTTTGACAAGGTCCAATCACTTTTCTAAACTACAACTGTGTGTGTGTGTGTGTGTGTGTGTGTGTGTGTGTGTGTGTGTGTGTGTGTGTGTGTGTGTGTGTGTGTGTGTGTGTGTGTGTGTGTGTGTGTGTGTGTGTGTGGATGAAGAAAGAAGAGCCAAGCCCTTCCTGTTCTGTCTTACATCAGCCTCAGTTATAGATGTAAGACAATGATTGTTGACACTGAAGTGTGCTCTGGGCTATGATTCACTTCTAGTTCTGTTGACTCAGACAAATACTGTTTAAAATTATTCAGCCCACATTGTTTTTTAGGTTTCGTGGCAAAATATGTTATTTATCAGCTTTTTGCAATAAACAAATCAAAGAAGAACAGTTTCAATAGCTCAATGCAACACAAAATACCACTTTTAATGACGAATGCAGGCTCAAAATGATTGAACACTTTTAAATAACATCCCTCATAAGAGACGCATTTGCAAATAAGATGCTGTTATAACACTGAGCCAACCTTCATAGACGTACTTTAGCAGCAGAGTCCCAAAGTTTTTTCTGGGCTCCATGCCCCAACTCCAGGAGGTTCACCACTGCTGCACCCAAGAGAACAAGACAAGGCGGCTCCAGTATCTCAGAACCATCTAGATCAGACCCAGAAGTTTTTGGAATGCTTTTTCTGTGGAGCCATGTAACCAAACTGGAACTATTGGGGCCTCTGGATCAGCGGTACGTCTGGAGGAGGAAGAATGAAGCTGATGCTGAGAAGAACACCCTACAGTACCTACAGTGAAGCATGGCGGTGCCTTGGTGAGGCTCTGGGGCTGCTTTGCTTCCTGGACCACTGGAAACCTGCAGCATGTAGAGGGTCAGATGGATTCCATCAAGGATCAGGTAATCCTAGAAGAAAACATCTCCATCTGTGAGGAAGATGAAGCTGAAGAAGGACAATGATCCCAAGCAGACCTCAGAGTCCACCAAGACTTGGTTCCAGAAGAAGTCCTGGATCATTCTAGAGGCCGTCACAGTCGCCTGACTGGAATCCCATAGAAAATCTCTGATGGGATTTGAAGAAGGTGGTTGCAGCAGGTAAACCCAGGAATATTCCAGAACTGGAGGCCTTTGTCTATGAGGAATGGGCTAAGATTCCTCAGGAACGCTGTAGAAGCTGGTGTCTGGATCTGCATCATGTTTGCAGCTAAAGGGTCTCTAGAAAGAACCAGAGACGCTGGTCATTAAGGGTTGAAGTCAGTAAAAGTAGCATTTTGTGTTATATGTGTGAAAAACACTTGTAATATCTGCTGTTTTGAGATATTTACATTGTTCTTGTGTGATTAGATTTTTGCAAACATCTGATGAATACTATGTTTTGCCTATAAACCTAACATACAATGGATAATTGAATAATTTGCTTTCAACAGTAATTTTCTGCTCTGCTGAGGTTTCTCACTCCACATGCTGCTAGTCAGTGTTTGTTTCTGTTGAATAAAACACACAGGAGGAATGTCTTCCCCCCCATGGATGTGGAATTTTCCCAGTCAATCCAGTGACCAAAGGCTATCTGCTCCAGCTAAAAATAGTCTCCTTTTGTAACAGCGATGCACGTAGTTCACCAAAAATGCTGTTGTTACTCCCAGCTGGAGCAGTTCATATAGTCCTAGACTGAATCTACACAATACACTCACAATGATGAGTCATCACTTCGCTTAGGAGACGGTTCAACATTTTGGAAAATACGAATATTTGCTTTCTTGCTTGCGTAACTACCAGTAAAACCACAACTTGGCTCCTCACAGTTTGGTTTGTTGAACTACCCTTCGTCCAGCCTTTATGCTAAGCTAAGCTAACCACCTCTGTAGCTTTAGAGCTGCATTAATCGCATCCATTATTTCCCAAAATATTTCTGTACCTTGAATGTAACTTATTTAAGGCGTGGTTAAATGTATAATAATGATGATTTATGTATTTTTTAATTGATGTCTTTTTTTGGGAAGTGTTTTATTTTCCACATTTCCTCCTCTTCCTTCTTCCTCTTTCCTCTCCTCCTTCCTATCTTTCTGCCTTCCCTTCTTCCCTCGCCTCGTACTTCTCATCTTCTTCCGTTTTCATTTTCAACCCTTTGTTCTCCTTCTCTCCTTTCTTCTCACTCTCTCCCAACCACCACCTCCTCCTCCTCCTCCTTCTCATGTATTCCTCTTATCCTCCCCTTGCTTCTCTCTCTTGATCATGTCTCCACTTTTCCCACTTCCACTTTTTGTCTCCCGCTCCAATTTGTCTTTCTCTCTCGTTCTCTCCACCATCATCCTCTTCCTCCTCTTCGCTGTTTAACATCTGTGCTGGCTGGCTCCTCTCCCTGAGAGACCAGGAAGGGCAGAGGAAATAACACCCATCCTCTGTGAATGAGCCATGGCAAACAATCCCCACCCTGGGTTGTTCCAAATATGAACCGGCCCCCGGATTGTAAACCTTTGGTTCGGACAGGAAGAGAGAGGGAGATATGGATAAAGTGATAGAGATACAGAGAGTGCAGTTTCATATATCTGTTTTATATATATTCTGTATTCTGCCTCTGTCATCTGGAAGACTAACTGTCGTCGAGGGGAATTCTGTTGCTGCTAACATGGTGTATTGGAGCGGAGCCAGCAGGGAGCAGGGTGGGGAGACAGACGGGTAGGTTGTGGTTCTCTGGGCCGCCATTAGGAAGGGAAGCAGTCCAGAAAGGCCAGCGTGGGAATGGGTCAGCATTTCTGACAGTATATGCAAAGCCCCCACCCTCCCCCTTCATGCCTTCCTCCTCTCCCCTCCCCTCCCCGGCTTTACTTCTCTATCTTCCTCTTAGCTCCTCTCCCTCCCTCTCCTCTCGAGGAGGGGTGAAAAAAAACTTTTCTCATGAGCTTCTCACCAAATTGTTTTCACTGACATTTCTGAGATATTTCCCCGTAAAGAAAATATTTGGACACATCTCACCCTCACAGAGCCTGTGAGCGAGCCGCTCATGGCCATGTTGTTCGTGTGCAACCCGGGCCGACGCTCGATTTAGCAGAATCCCGCTTTAATCAGCTTCACGTTCCGACGCGGCACGTCGGGAAAAACAGGAGAAAATGAGGCTCACGTGTAACACGGCTTCTCATTTCCTCCTCGGATGCATCATAGCTGCCGTCTGTGTGCAGGGATCCATATTAGCTGTCAGTCAACAGTGTGATTTCCTTGCTGTATTTGGCCACCCAAGGAAAGGGCATCTGTTTCCGTCTCTAGTCTGACAAGCTTATGTTTATAACCGTGGCTACACACCATCCTGCACAGGAAAACGTGTCGTCGATGATAAAATCTGCAGATTACTCCTTTTTCCATTATCGCACGCATCCATTCCTTCCCCATTTTTCATTCCCCACGTCTCCTCTTCATTCTATCTCTCCTTTTAACTTGCTTCCCCGTCCATATCTCCCCATATTTCTGTGTCAGTATGCTGATAGAGTTTGGGGCCTAGGTAAGGAAAGTGATATTAAATCATGGCTTTGGTTGTGTGTATGCATCTCCAGCCAAGGCTGTGATGGACAGGAATGCTAATTCAGCTTTTAGGAGTTTGTTTTTCTCTCCTACTGAGGAATCTTTAACCCTGAGGTTGTCATTGTCAGCGCCACCAAGGACTCTTTTGTTCCATTTTTAGCGGTTGTAGTTTTTCTCTTTCTCATGACATTCGGTGCTGTTTCTGGGATGGTGCAGTCCTATGGGAATTAAGGCAGTCGGGTTTTTTTCACAGAAACGAGTTAATCTGCTTATTACTGCAGGGGAAGTTAGTGGAAGTTGACAGAATGTGAACAGAAATGAAACAAAGTTTCAAATTTGTTGGAACAAAATTATTAAACTTTTGGTAGAGAAAATTACACATTTTTCCTGCAACAACTAAGAAGTTGAAACTTCAGCACTCAAACAAACCCTTGCTAACTTCAGTAGCATACTCTTAGGGAATTTTATGCTACAGCATTAGCCTATTGTGGCTGATGGTTCAGATGTGATCCCAGATCCAATACCTATCCGATTTGTGGCCAAGCAACATTAATGAGACAGTCAGACTGGAATTCATTCAAACAATGCAGACCATCAGCTGTTCACAAGCAGATCTTAAAAAGTGTTTTCTGTCCTCCAGAGCAAAATGTCACATCTGCAAGGTCCAGGTCGCTTGTACTGTAAAAAAAATAAATAAATAAAATAAAAAAATCCTAATTTTACAAAACATAACTATAGATTTTTACAATAATTTTCTGTTTATTTAATTTAATACAAAACTGTGTAAAATTCCAGACATTGTCTGTAAATTAATGAGCCAACTGGTGGTTGTTTTTTGTTTTTTGTTTAATTTTACAGTTTTATTACATGTAATTTGGTGGTGTGGTTATTTACTGTAAATTGACGGTATCCATCTGGAAACTGAGTCCTTTACCGATTTTACGACTCCTCTCTACTCTATTTAGTTATAAACATTTTAAATGTACCATTTTAACATTATATATCATCATTGTAACTTGTGGCCACAGTGGCTTTGGTTACATAGTTTCATAGGTTTGCTGTCAGGCTGAAAAGAGTCCGACTAATCTGGAGGCTTAAAGATGCTGAATTATGTGAACTACGCACACACGCATGCACATGTGTAAAGCATTGTCTGACATCACCGATGTCATCCTCCCATAGGTCCATCTTGGGCGTTAGCAGATTAATCTGCTCTGTTATGACAACATCTGAGAGAACAAAACGGGAGGTGTGGGGAACAGCCGAGGGGAAGGGAAGGAAGAAGGAAATTGTTGTTCACAGGCCGTAAAACCCAACATAAACCCAAGCAGCTTTAGCTCGACTCAACACACATGTTGCAATTAACATGCAATAGCACACTTGGCTGGCTGACCTCAAAGGCTGTGCTGTGATGTGAGGTAGCTTGGCATGTGGTAAGCAGTGGGAGTAATAAAGGTCAGGCGGGGTGAAGCATGGATCTGGGTTCACAGATGTCAGGTGGACAGAAACTCTGCACTGATCTGAGAAAAGTCTGGCAGTATTGCACTTTTAGATTTATTTTTTAATGTCTAATAAAGCATCAGATGTACTGTACTGTTAGGGTGTTGCCTCTTTCCTTAAACCCATCTTCTATTTCAGTTAGATTTCCTGAAATTCCCAGAATGACTTTGGTCTAGCCGCAAAAGAAAGGCCTCAACTTGTTGCACTCAATCAAATTTAAGCACATAAATATACAGTAGCTCACTAGCCATCTCGACTGTGAACAATGAAGTTGTGTTGATGGTTGCATGTTGCCACACCCTTTACTTAAACCACTGCATTTGATAAAGACATGCAAAAATCCACTGCAAGTCTGCTTTGGATTTTTGCTCTATTAAAGATATGGGCGGTTTGTAGATCTTGGCAGGTTGACGGTACTGAAGAGGAGGACCAGCACAACTCATGGATCTAATGCAAAAAAAATCTTTTCGACATGACCTGATGTAACCGAGCCTTCATCTCCAGAGGGGGAGAGTGTTTCTCACAGTTGGAATATTAAATTTTCTTCTATACGGCCTAAAGTTGGAAGCAAAATTATTCAACCCACATATTTTTTGGGGGGTTATTGGCAAATTATGCTGTTTATCGGCTGTTTGCAATAACCAAATCATAAGAGAACAGTTTAATAAGCTTTTTTTTCACATTCAGCACAAATGTGGAATTGAATGTGATGTGTTATGAAGTCTTTGGTGCTCAGACTTTTCAGCGAGATTGTGATCGAAGGGCATTCGTTGGAACACTGGTGGTGGCGGCTGATGACTCTGCTGAGACTGATGATGTTGATGAAATAATGAAGTTGGTGAATCTGCGAAGACTAGATGGTGATGGGGAGGTGGAGGGTGCGCATAATAGTAGCATGAATGTACTGGAGGTACAGAGAGAATCGTTTTTGAAAAGACAACAGCAAGATGATTGGCTAACAATGAATGTGTGTTGCTGTGCTATTGGATAGATGTGAGCTGCTGATGAGAATGGCTGATATCTCAGTTGATACCCCCAGAAAATGACAGCAGGAAATTAAGACTGAGCATGCATGAGGGGTGTGAATGACATTGTATGAGATATTAACCACAGGACTTAGACTGTAAAGAAATTGTCCTCCTGGCTGAACTTTCGCTAGAGTTTTATTAAAACAAAAAAAAACAACTTACGTCTAAAACAAAGCTCACTCCATCTGTGTCAGAAGGCTTCGGTTTGTTAACTTAAGAGAAATGTGTCTTTTGAATTTAATGTGGTAATAAATTCCTTGTGGAAACATAAAATTTTAAGGCTCGTGGTTGTTTTGCTCTCTCATATGCAAACAACACTCCAATTTGCTCTGTTCCAACACCAACCAAACCAGCATTAGCACAGTTTCTCTGGCTCTCTCTTATCCTCCGCCAAGCTGTCTCCGGACCAGAGCTTTTATCAGCTCATGAAAACTGCAGGCACGATAAGAAGTATTGGTTGTTGCAGAGCTGACAGGTCAGCTTGATAGGAGAGAAAGGAAAAAAAACCTCCTCCAAATCCTTCAGGTTTGGCCGTTGTGATGATTACAGTCCAATTTAAAGAATGGCTTTCTTTGAAGTTTCTAACCGTGAAGCCAAATTGAAGAGGGGGAGAACGAGTTGAGGGGTTTAAAGAGACTAAAAGAAAATATGTCTTTATTTTCTCACCCTATATTTCTCTCTTTGTTGGTCTCCCTCAGGTTGGCGAGGAATGATGATGATGATGAGGAGGCAGCCCGCGAGAGGAGGCGCAGGGCACGACAGGACAGGTTGATTGGCAAGGAGAGTGAGGAGACCAGCGGACAGCCGGAGAGTCTGGTCATGACCAACAGCCACAGGTGACACATACTTACACAGAGACATGGGTTCGCATATCATCCAGGCCCAGTTAAAGGGGTTTTAGGCCACTTCATCAGTAGGTCATCAGCATGAATCCCTTTTCTGGTTGAAAACATGCCAGGAGAACGAAGGTAAAGATACAGGTACGATGTGTAAGATATGGCCAGAAGGCTTAGAATTTGGTGGTCAAAGTCCAAGACCTCAAAACTTATTTTTGGCCATAACTCAAGACTTTATATGCTAATTCTGACTAAACTTCACTGAATGAAAGGCTGAAATGATAATATTACCAAGCCGTTCTGCTCATCAAGAGCAATACATTACTCTCCATCCAATGTGCCCCACGATATTTCCATCTTCAGTCAGTCACACACCAGTGGAGCGTTTTGGGGTTCGGTGTTTTGGCCATGGACACTTAGACATGTGGCAGCCAGGGATCTAACTCCCGACCTTCCGATTAGTGGACAACCTGCTTTACCTCCTGACCAACAGAGAAGGAGCTTTTATACCATTTCTACCATTTTATTTCTTTTAGCCAATGCGAGACTTGGAACTTTCTACACAGCTGCAGCTTTCAAAATGACCAAACCATGATCTCATACTATCATCAGCTATAGGAACAAAGAGGGCTAAATGGTCATTTCTATACAGGTTTTTGTGGGTTGGTCTGACATCCAGCAACACAGACACTCCTTTGTGGTCATGAATGTTTTCTCTCAGTGACCTCAGAGATACGTCCTGGGCCAGTCAAACAGCAGGAGGATTGTGCAGGAGAATGCTGAGACGGGACCTAGTGTTGACTAGCCATTGTTGATTGTGTAGATTCAATGATAATATTTGCCTGACTTTTAGGTCAGAACATTATGAGTCATGCTGTTTAGAATGAGGTGGATGGATGTACAGTCGGTCAGTTGGGCAGTCCTTACTCTTGGATGGATTGCCTGATTTTCCTGTAGCACGGCCACATTAATTTTTGTGGTTTGTATTGAAATGTCTCAACAGCTGATGGATAGATTGCCAGGGAACCTCAGTCTTGTTTATATTGCGGTAGGTTGGTAGGAAGGTAGGTATGGCAGATATCCGGGTGAGTCCGTACAAAAGAACTATTGAGTCAAGGATAAAGACTTAAATCCAAGCATGGAAGCCAAGATACATTTTCTGATTTTCTGTTTATTTAAAGGCCTGACCAATACTTCATTAAAACAATACTTGTGGTGAAGACTTGTCAATACAGGCAATTGTCAGCCTTCTCCACATTCTGGCTGTGCTTTCAAAGACTTTAATTCCTAGCCTTTTTTGGCAGGCCAGACAACATTTTTTCTTGAGTATTCATACTCTTTTAGAGCATGTATTTTTTTGGTATCAGTGGCCAGTGTGAGTTACTGTCTGTAAGTTGACCAGGTTGCAAAAATTTCAAGAAACTTATGCTTTTGTTGAGTTTTGGGAATTTTGGCCTTTCTTTCTGTGAGCCATGTCTAAGATCTTGTCCCAAGTGTGTCAAAACTTGTCAAAACACAGTCGAAAGGCCCATTCATGCTCTACATTCAAGACGGATAGGGAGACGGTTGTTTCGATGTCAACGTAAAGGATGTATGGAAGTATGAAGGCATTGACAGATAGACTGTATATCATTTACGTACGTAGAAGGGAGCATAAATGATTGATAGCTCTCATTCAACGCTGACATTGAATTTAAATGAAAGTCTGAAATATCCTCTTTCCTAGTGTGACAGAGACTGTGAGCAGGTCTTACGGCGGCGGAGATGACGATGACCTAGCCCTGCAGGAGCGCATGGCCAAACGCGAGGAGAGACGGCAGAGACGCCTGCAGGAGGCGCTGGAGAGACAGAGGCAGCTGGACCCCACCGTAACTGAGGTTAGCGACAGCGTGGCCACAGAGAAAAACAACGCGGAGGAGGAGAGGCCATCCTCCTGGCGTAAGGGTCATTACCATGATGATCATGAGGATGAAGAGGAGAAGACAGAGATGTACAGCTCAAGTAGAGAGGAGAAGCAGATAGAGGAGCCGAGGGAGATGGAGGAAGCTGCTCCTGAGGGCGAAGATGAAGCACAGGAGTGTGGAGATGAAGAGGAGGAGCTTAAAGTAGAAGTGATGGAAGACAAACCAAGAAGGTCTTACTTGAAAGAAGAGGTGAGTGACCTGTTCGTTCTTGCTCATCGATTTGAGTCATTTATTGTCTTGTTTGTGCCGACAGTCCCTGCAAAATATGATGCTTGTTTCTGTAGGAATCAACCGAAGAACCTAAAATTCCAAACAAGGTATGACCGTTGCTTTATCGACCTCTCAATGCACATCCTCGAGTCATTCAATGACTTCTCTTTCAAGGAGTTGCTGTAAACCTTTTTCATAGGAACGTGCCGAAGAGGGAACACATTCAGTAGTCAGTGACAGTTCAAACCAGGCCGAGTCAGCCGAGGCTGATGAGGGTGTTGTAGCATCGCAGGACGCTGAAGAGGTACCTGAGGATGATCATGTAGATTACAAGTCTATGACTCTCACAAATGACAGTGAAGAGGACAATGAGGTAGCTGAGATACTGCACTTTAAGGATAACGAGGTATCAAAAATGTGGTAAGATTTCTAGTAGAGGTGTGATGCACAGCACAGAAAATCTCCCTGGGTAACTTCAGTGTCTTGATGCGTCTTGGAGGAGACGTTAATAGAAATATTACGAGAATAAGCCACAAAACAAATTCTCTTTTTTTTATGTTGAAAAGAAACGCTGAAATTACCCAGGTACCTTGTGGTGTCACAGTGTGGTTTTCACGTAACTGAGCCTGTGTTTAATGAAGGATAGTCGTGACTATTCTGTCAGATTTTTGATAAGGTCAACAACGCTCTGCCTCGCGGAGTGGTCACAGTCATTTTCTGCATGTCTTCCACCTCAGCCATGAGACCAGCAACATCTGTTACACTGACTCCACTCCAAACGCAGAGGAACATCGTGTCATTTAAAAGATAATAAGTGTCTTCACTGATCAATTACAGCATAACCTGTACACTTCCAGTCAAATGCAAAAAGTCCAGTTGCTTTTTTTTAGGGGACTTTGGGGCTAATTTCCGAATTGATCCTCTTGCATAGCTTTTTCTTACAGAAACAGAACTCTCTTATAATCAGTCTATGTTCGTCTCCTCTCAGTTTCTAGATGCCTTAGTGTAAACTACATTGTTCAAAGACACTTTATGGTTCCTGAGACTTTCCCTTGTGGGCATAAAGACTGTATTTTCCTCACCATTTCAAGTTTCCAAAAGTCCCGAGATCCCAGATTGATTTGAAAAGACTTCATCCTTTACACCCTTTTTAAGTTGAAATCTTTAATGTAGACTCTAAACCAGGGGTTCCCAAAATGTTCACCCCCCAAACCCCTAAAATAAGGGTGCCATAGACTCACAATCCCCACTATCCCGGGAGGTATGGTTGAAGCATGCAAACATCCCTGCATACCTCACTCTTTACCCAGAATGCAACAGGAGGCGCTCTGCTGAAGGTGGACATGGAGCTTTGACTGGCAGTGTATATATTGGGCTTAGACACACGGTGATTACAGTTTACAGAAGTTGAATCATGTTTTTGATGATGGCTAACAGTCTGAGACAGATAATATACAGATGGAGACACTCCCACGGTGATCACATGTCTGTTAATCCCGTCTCAGTAGAAACTCTGGAGTGGAAGCTGCGTAATGTGATGTTCTGTGTGAGTTTGTTTTGGGGTGTGCTCTCACTCGCCGACGTCACACGTCAGACTCCGCCCACTCAGCCTACCCGCCAAAAGACGCGATGTCTTCGTTCACCGTCCCCGTGTTTGCTTCCGTGCAGGTGAACGAGAGAGGCAGAGCCAGGGAGGAGGAGCAGGGGGAGCAGAACGGAGGGCTGTATGAGGAGGAGGCGACTCCCAAACAGCACAGGAAACCCGAGAGGACCCTCAGGTACACAAATACAACAACGCACACAGAGTGAATCCCATGAATTATTCAAAAAACTCTGTTTTCAGCACATACAGGTCTTAATTTATTCCCAAAAAAAAATTTAATTGTTTTATTTGCTGATGAATGAAATGAAGTTTTTAGATTTAAAAAAATAGACAATATTTTTTTTTTTTACAAAAAGGGCATAATTTTATTCTGAATATAATTAGACATTGATAGACAACAAACAGAAATCACTATTGTCCCATAACTGGGATTAAAAAATAATGAATAGTAATACTGCTTTATGAGACTGGTATTGGCCAGTTACCACAGTATGCTGATCTGTCGCTGTGTGTTTATACTGTGGAAAAGTACTGCAGTAACTCAATATCCTCAACACAAAGATCAGCTGAGAAGATCAAGATACCTAACAGCCAGAGCTCACTTCAAACTAAGATATCAGAAGTGACAGAAAAGCACTCATCCCTATAATAAAACATGGCAGATAGCATGAAATTAAAACAAAATGTCGTACATTTTAGTGGATGCTAAATAGCTCCTTCATTTGCTGGATCATACTGTTGCAGGCTGGCTTTTATTTTGAAAACTTAAGAGGGGAAATATTCGGATTTCCAGTGTTTTCCTCTGCTGAAGGGACATATTGATGTAACATTTATTGTTTGTCTCTCAGCCTCGTATAAAATAAAGGAAGCATCGCCTAAAGCGTCTGCAAAATGTTTGAAAAGCGAATCTGACGGTAATCAGATTTTCAAGCAAACACACTGTTTTGAAGTGTGTTTTGAACAAGGCTCACCTGCAGTTAATCCCCAGCATGAAAAACAGGATGAAACGTGAGCCGAGCTGTAACGTTATCTCTGCAGAGGGCATTGTTGATATTTATATTTGTGCACACGTGTGTTTTTTGACCAGCTGTGCGTGATTGATTGTGCATGAAGGAGACAAATCATTCACGTGTGTGTTTAAATATTTAGCTTGTATCAAATGTCAAGTGTTGACCTGTATTTCAACCAGTCCTCCTCACACGGTCTGTGTTTCTGCTCTGACCCGCGTCTGTGTGTCTGTCCCAGTCGCGGCAGCGTTCGTTCCCCCGAGGTGACCGCAGGGGAAGACCAGGATGACGCCGTCCGCCTTGAGGCAGAGCGCAAGCTGGAGGAGCTGAAGCGGCGCCGCGACGATGCCGAGAGCGAGGAGTTCGAGAGGATGAGGCAGAGGCAGCAGGAGTCCGAAGCCGAGCTGGAGGAGCTGAAGAGGAAGAGGGAGGAGAGGAGGAAGGTGCTGGAGGAAGAGGAGAGGCAGAAGAAGCAGGAGGAGGCGGATAGAAAAGCCAAAGAGGAGGTAAATGAGGAGAGATGGTTTTCATCAGTGTCATCTGTGTTGCCTGATATGATAATTGGCACTGATTCCGACATGATGCTGCTTTTCATTCATTATTCCAGCTCACACACATACATGAAACTGTTAGCTCTCTCTCACATGGATCCAGTTGCAGTGAATGTTGTTGTGAATATCCAGACTCAGTCCATATGTCACCCCATGATTGGAGTCACTACACAAAGTAACAAGAGGTGCATTCAGCAGAGCACATACCTCCATCACAGCCCAACAAACCCTTTTAATCAAATTAAACCCTGTTCCAAATGCCACAAATTCATGGACTCACCCCTTCATCTGGATCCACTCCAACATTCTTCCATCCATGGCACCATGCCCCACCCTTCCACCCAGTTTCATTATAATCTGTCAAGGAGTTTATGCATCTACTAAAACCATCTAATAAGTCCTATCTGGGGCGCGTTCCGCTTTAGAGTGTGCCCCATGTCCTGCAGCTGAGTCCTCTAACGGCAGCCATGGTTTGGTTCCATCCGAGGCCCTTTTTGTCGTATGTCTGACCCGTCGCTCTCTGACACATTGCCTGTCTGATCTTCAAGCTGTCCTGACAACAATAAAGGTCCAAAAACGCCTGGAAAAACAACTTTTAAAAACTCTATCTATGTAAAAAAAAAAAAAAAATGGGAAAAAAATCCTGAATAGGCCTAATATGGATCCACTCCCGTGTGGCCAGAACTCCTCCTCATGCAGGTATTGCACCGGCATCATAAGTTAGAACTCAAACCTGATGCCTCCTGGAGAACCGTGATGCAGGAGGCTATCACTGCTGACACAAGATTATAATAAAACTTCTAAAGTAATAAAATAAAACTAGTTTTAACCAGATGGTTACATAAAACACACCCAGAATCCAGATTCATATTTTTTTTTTATAATTTATTTTAGCTCGACTTAAGCTGCTTGTCTCATTTGTTGTTCATGTTGACGTAGCCTTTGCACCTTTGTAAGCTGAAACCCATGCATCACACTCATGCTAGCGCCGCGGTGACGTTATCTCAACATACTTCACCGTTATCATGACTCAGCCTATTTGCATCCCCACTCGTAACTCATGTATGTCGTTCCTTCCGCCACCTCCTACGATGACCTTATCCTCACGCACCTCCGACGTGATAACCTCCTCTTCCCTACGTCGTCACATTTGTATTCCACCATGCGATGCCTTTCATTATCATCCTCTTGCTCTGCATTCACGCTCTTACCCTGACTGGTCCTCTTTGTTGATCTTGGCTCCAAAACGTGGCGGCCCGTCTCTCGCTATCTGCCCTGTTCTTCTCCTCTTGTGTGATGTTAATGAGGCCTTTTGGTTTGTAATTAAAAGATGGCCCAGAGATACAGAGAGACTAATTAACTAAGACAAGACTGCTGGAGAAAGCTGATACACTGCCAAGTACCAGGCCTCTTATGAATGCAGTACATCATACAGTAATTGTTTAAAAACTGTTGATAGTCCTCATCTCAAGCTTTCCAGAATGTTTTTGTTTTTTTTCTGGGGAAGGCGATCGCTGAAAATAAGATTTTGCTCTGAGTAATTTAATTAGTTCCTGACATGCTGCAGTTGAAAATGTAAGTAAATCAATTAGAAGGTGGCACATATCCATTGTCAGGGCCGGCTGCTTGTCTGATTGTTGGCTGTTAGCGACTTATTCAATTCAATATAAGAACCCACAATATTCCGATTCTCTTTGTTACACGAAAGTCGTTCAAATTATACCCCAGTTTTTAGAAAATGTTGCATTGAAAATGTTTGTTTCACTTTTAAAATAATTCACGCTCAAATGCTTCACTTTTTGAAGGTTTTTTTTAATGATAGCAAGCAAAGCTAAAGTGAAATAAAATAATAAAACCCTGTTTATGATTTTCTTTACTTCTCTAAAGAGTAAAGGGTGATAGAGAAGAGATCTGTGGCGTCGGGTCAACCGCAGAGAGGCTGAAAATGGTCCAAAGTAAGGGACCAGGCCATGTACACCTGTGGCTAACAGTCCTCACAGGTTCATTCATGAGTAAATGAAATGTGTGCTGATTGAACCTATAGATCTGGGTCAGTCAAAATAGAGGTTTCACTGGTGCACAGTAGATCAATACTGGGGCACATCCCCCACAAAAATAGGTTTAGTGACGCCACTGCATATATGCTCCAATCCAATTAACAGAAAGTTCGGAAAAAGACAAGTAAAGGATTCCTATTGCTACTATTTCTTTCTATTTTTGCGCCTAAATGTGCAAATAGTCAACTGCCTCGACTCTAAACACGTCTGTCTTCGTCAGGAGGAGAAGAGGAAGATGAAAGAGGAGATCGAGAGAAGGAGAGCAGAGGCAGCTGAGAAGAGACAGAAGGTGGAGGACATGGACGGGGAGGACCGGCCCTTTAAGTGTGTCAGTCCTCGAGGCTCCTCTCTGAAGGTCAGCCATTTTTTACTTCTTACTTCTACCTGTGAGATTGTCAGTCCCCGAAGAACTAGTGTAGTTAGCTTCTTAGGCTATAAGATAGCTGGCTAGACATGCTAATTATTCCAGCTCACATTAACGGTTTAATTCTTTCTTTCTCTGCTGGTTTTGGAAAGCTAAAAATAAAACATATGATGATATTTAGATTCTGATTATTGCTCTCACTGCTTCAACATGTGGATAAATGTTAAGCTTGACAGGCCTGTCACTCCTTGTTACAGTTCCTACGCCGCTCAAGCTAGGGATTTAGCGAGCGCTCAATTAGTCAGCACGTTTTTCCTCCAGTGGATTCCCTCCGAATTAATACTTTAAGCAACTGCAACTATGAAACATTTGCCTGTGTTGCATTTTTCCATCCGTATTTGCAGAGTCATCAGTATAATGAAGTCTGCAAATCCCACTTATCCGGCAGTGCAGCAAAGCCCAAGCTAAACATTCAAAATATTTGGAGAGATTAAGTTCCAGCTGACCCGTATCGGCCCCCTCTCACCTCCTTCGGTTCTCTGCATGAGGTGTTATCTGACTGAGATGAAGGTGTTCATAAATAGACTGAGCCTCGATGAACAAAAAAAGTCAGCTGCTGGCAAATTTCTTTGTGTTTTATTTCGCCGCTCGCACGAAATGCCGCACCAGGAAAAGCGAGCCCCGGCGCGTTACCCCCCCCTCCCTCTCCGTACCTCGTCCGAAGATAAATGGTCGTCACGGCGAAGAAACGTTTAATCAGCTCAGATGTGAATAATGTCTGCAGTGTTCCCAAAAGCCGACTCCCACACTCTGAAAACGGAGAGCCAGTGGAGAAAATGTAATTAGTGACAGTAGTAATATCCATATGGCCGACCTGGTGGGTCAGAATGAAGAATAAAGAACTTTATTCCTCTGTGGTCAGTTTTCTAACTGGGATTCTCCACCATGCTGCTCTCCAGACTCATCTTTACTTTGTGGTCATGTTCACCGTAGGTGCATTTATCTTCCTGTGTGTGTGTGTGTGTGTGTGTGTGTGTGTGTGTGTGTGTGTGTGTGTGTGTGTGTGTGTGTGTGTGTGTGTGTGTGTGTGTGTGTGTGTGTGTGTGTGTGTGTGTGTGTGTGTGTGTGTGTGTGTGTGTGTGTGTGTGTGTGTCATGCACAGCACACTGTGTTGTGTGTGAACTGTTGCTCTGCAGTGTTGTTCATGTGACGCTGTATTACCATGTCATAATACAGCGTCATTGCATGTTTTATCTTCCAGCTTCTGATTTATTTTCACCGCACTTCTAAAACAACTCGCCTGGATAAACTGGGTGATAATTCGCTGAGAGTTTTAATACTGCATGTGATACCTTAAAAGAAATATCTCTTAGTGCAGCTTTGAAAAACTATTCCACACTATATGGTTGTCATAATAAACACATGAATGGAGATAACATATGGAAATGGATTCATGTCTGTCTCACTTGTTGCTAGTGCATAATAAAAACCAAACTGCAGCACATAGATCTGTTTTTTTTCCTCTTAAATTTAACCTTTAACATATTTCCAAACCCCTGCACTTCTTTGAAATCTATCAACTATCTGTTTCAAAACAGCATGCATACCAATCCAGAATGTATAGTACATTGTTTTCTTGTGTTTTTGTTTCACAACAACTGCCATATTTTGGCTCCCGTTACGAAATATGCCTCACTATCAGCATTCACCTCTCAGTGGAACAAACAGTCCCAGGAGCTCACCTGCATGTTATCTGCATTATATACCAGCATGACGCTGCTCCGTGCTGGAGATAAAGGAGCAGGACACAGGCTCAGAATTTGGGATGCAGGCAAGTGATTAGGCTTCAAATGCATAGGGATCGCTACAAGTTTTAAAGACGCGTCTGAGAGCGGGGCATTTCCTGTCAGGAGTATTTCGGGAACACATTCAGTAGTGCAAAGCCATTTTTCACAGGGCGAGAGCTTTTTCTGTTGTTTCTGCTTTTGTCCACATTTAGGTTTTACTAAGGAACACATGTTGCCCCCTCTTCTCGCCCTCTCTACTAATATGAGATTCCCACAATCCCAATTTTGCACACAGACGGAACAATTAGTTAAATTGTGTGCTGGTGGGCAGGAAAATCCATCTTATTGAGTGCGTGAAGAAATGGGACAAAATGAGGTGGTGTCGTTAAAATTATTGGCAATAAAGTTAAGAACAAAATGTAATTAAAGTTATGAATCTGTAATTACTGAATAAACGCTCTGACTGGAAATCAAGAGGCGTGTTGGGCTGAACATCTGTTTTAAGGTTTCCCAAGTGTTGCGCTGACGGGTGCATGTGTGAAACATGGCTGCATTATTTATTCACCCAGTTCTAAAACCTTTCTCAACAGATCGGAGAGAGGGCAGAGTTCCTGAACAGGTCGGCACAGAAGAGGTAAAAAGTTCTTCCACTTCTCTTTTGCTGATTGCTGAAAAGGGAAAAAAGAAAAAAATCACCCAGACTGGATGGATCACAACACGTACTGTATATTATTCAAAGTGGTCCCAGCTATGCATGCTAACTATTCGCCTTTTACCCAGCAGCGCAGTGAAGACGTCTCATTCTCCTGTGGTGTCCAAAATAGACAACAGGCTGGAGCAGTACACCTCAGCTGCTCAGGTTAGCAACATGTGGCAACAACACACACACACATTTAAAAAAAAATAATACATTACGACATTATATATACTGTTACATACACTTTTTCATATATTTAAATTTCAAATATACAACAAATACCAGAAGATAGAATAGAAAGACTAATTTAAGTTCATCCTATGAAAGGATTTTTTCTTCATCCCTCATACTGTATCCATGAAAGTGGCTAATTTAAATGTTTCTTGTGTCAAAATGACCACACAAAAAACAAATGAAACTGCAGACCAAACGACAGAATTGGTTTATATATAAAACTGCCAAAAATCAGTTTCCGGGTCTGATTCCAGTCTTAAAAATTATCTAAAATAAGTATAAAAAATAAAACAAAATAAAAGAATAAATAAATAAAAGTCTAAAATATAATTTTTGACTGCTGTCTTGGACCCAAACATGGCCCAAAGGGGCTCATGCTGTATCTTATATAAGTTTGCTAAACGGTTAACGAATTAGCATCCAGAATTAGCGTGGCATGTCACTCCCTCGCTCTGATTATTAGCAAGCTTATGTGAGGTTTTATGCATGATAGCAATGGCCGCCCCATTCTCGTGAACATGATATCTGATACCTTGAGGGAAATTTCTTCAAATTTTGGACAAACTTCCATCCTTTGTCTGAAGGATAAACTGATTAGATCATTTCTGTTGGTCAAAGGTTGAGGCCACTGCAACGTTTTTAAGCATAACTCATGAATTCATGCACTATCTAAGCGTGTTTAATAGGATAAAATGATGATGGAGTGACATTTTATATCCATCAGGCCAAAGGTTCACTGCTTCAAAATACTCAAAAAACGCTTTATGGCCATTATTCAACAACAGAACTCAGGGACAGAAGAGATTGTGACCATGTTTCATATTTGGACTGGTGACATTAATTGTGGGTGCCGACCTTGAAACAGTGGTTATTGTGAATCCTCTGTTCTGCCATGTTGAAGATGTGTGATGTATATTATGTATTATATATATCAGATATCTGAGCATTGATTCCTGCCTTTCACCTGTTTAAATCCACCGCTTTGCCTCAGCAGAGGGAGAACAAGGAGTCTCGATCCCCTCGCTCCGGAGCGGTGGATCTGCCCATGGTCACCGACAGCATACGAAGCATCAAGAGCATGTGGGAGAAAGGGAACGTGTTCAACTCGCCTGGAAGTGGCGGCAGCTCGTTCAAGGTAAAAGAGGAGGCGGTGGAGGATGTGAGGAATGAACTTTTGTGTGTGCGAGAGGGAGACTGCACTTCCTGCTCGGCCCCCGTGGATGATGACGACATGGCTTAGCTAACCTTTGACCCTATCCAAACAGGAAGCAGCTGTGATGAAGACGGGCGTGGCAGGCCGCATCAACGAATGGCTGAATAAAACCCCGGAGAGCGGCAAAACCTCGGGAGGAAGGCCAGCGGTAAGACCCTAAAGCTAGGAAATACAGTTCATATGCTGCACAGTCAGAAACCTGCAGAAAAATGTCTAAAGAACGACGACATTACAGATTAATTGACCTGCATGTCTACTTTAAAGTAAAGTTAATCATCATCAATGGGATTCAACATGAATACACACTTTTCTTCCCAAGTTAGGACAGTGTTTAATATTTTACATGAGACATCTCTCTTTTCTTTTCTCGTCTCACTGGTTGGAAGTAGGTGCCAACAGTGTGATTTACTTCCACTCAGGATTTAGCAACATGTGAATCACAATCGGGTGACAGTTGGTGGGTTGTTTGGTCGCCGTCAATCAAATCTGGTCAAACCACGTTCATGCAGCCCTGAAAAAGCTGATTATCTGATGTTATTGTGTGTTAAAATCTTAATTTTTCTGATTTATTATTGGCTTGGTTTCACAAAAGTGAAGCGTTACAGAGAAAGACTTGAAGTCTGACGGGGAGTCGGGCGGTTTTTTAGAACCTGACACATTAATGTGACATCAGCTTGGTCATATTCTGTATAGTAGATGTCTTATTATAATCAAATGCTGCATTGGAGGGAGTCAGGTTGGAATAGTACGTGTGGCACCATCTGGTGGCCAGGAAGACGAATAACAGGAAGTGTCTGAGCTTCTTCCAGCTGTGGATTTTATAGAGTTCATGCATCAGTTTGTTCTACAGTGTCACCTCAGGATTTCATCAGACAGACAGCAAGCTTCGTTTTTTAGTTGTTGTTTTTTTAGCCCTGTTCATGTCTCATGTTCTTCACTCTGTGGCTCCAGATGGTAACACAGAGCAGGAGAGGCTGAGGGTAGTATTTCCAAAAGAGAGTGTCGACCAAACGAAAATAAAAGTGGGCTTTTTTGTATAGAAGTAGGCGAAAATAATGATTTTAGCCGTTTAGCTCCATTCACTCCCATTCACTGAGGACTCCTTCGAGAGCGCCCTCTAGGTGAAATGCAGCTGATTTCTGCACAGTGGAATTCATGGGGTTAGACTCGTGTATAAGTAAAGTCCGTTCACCATTAGAAACTCCTGAAATCCTTCTTTACAGTGTCTTGAATGGATCTCCTCCATACAAGCACCTCCCTGCTCGACAGACTCTGCTCCCTGCTAATGTCTGTCGACCTTTGCTCTCTCTCCTCACCCTCTCTGTCACTCCTCTCCTTTTTACATCTCAGTTACTCTGCTGGTACTCGATTCTTGTCAAATCGACCCTACAAACGCGGAGCAGTCTGTCGAACACTGATATGATGCTTTGTGCTTCCTCCCTTCTGCCTCTGACAGGACCTGAAGCCTGTTGATGTCACCAACAAGAGGAGTCTATGGGAAAATAAAGGAGCCTCTCCAACCAAGGTAGCTATTATTCATTCCAAACCATGGCGAAGAAAGAAGACAAACACACTCAAAGCTGTATACGCATATATTTTTACAGTGTTTATTGAGGCTGATACCCTATCGTGTATTTTGTATTATCTTAAATGCTAATATAACAGTCTTTTTCTGTGTACTGTCCTTATATTTGTAATCAGATGCTTTGGCAAAATATTTTTTGTGACTTTCATGCCAGTAAAGCCTTTTGAATTGAATTGAGTACCAGTCTCGCTCATAGGGGAAAATCCAATCTGTTTGCAGTCCGGTCCAGATGAAGTCTTAACTATTCCAAAGTGGTTTGTGGTCTTGGAAGGATTTCCCGTGGTTTTTCATGGTTTTCCAGTTGTTGTCAATCCAGAGAATGTTTCGTTAAAGAGATAGCATCGAAATATTAAAATATTCTCACAGTATTTTCACAACGGGAGTAACAAATGGCCTCTGTTTGTTTTTGTCTCAAAGAACTCTCATAGCTAGTTGACCTGACCGTTAAATGTGGAATAAGCCTGGAGAGGTAAAGGAGGAACTGTTTCTTCAATGCTTTTATCACAGAATGACCTCACACTCTGCTGTCACACTGTTGACTTTATGCTCTGTGTTTTTGGCAAAGCTGCACTCTGTTCTTCTGTGGTTGGACACTACACTGCAAAAAAAAAAGAGTGGCTAAAATACAAGAAATAAACACTGAATTTGAGTAGAAAATATGGCTTAATACTAGTGAAACATCTGTCAATGCAGAAATTTTACTTGTCAAGAAATCTTAAAATAAGTTGGTTAGTCTAGGAAAAAGTTGGCTAATATTGAATCTCATGTTTCCAGATGTAAAATTTTAAACCTTGGCAAGTACAGAACAATTTGCAGTGTACCCGGTAATTTAATCGTAGTGATAATAAATGTGTTTTACAACCCCTACTCCAAAAAAGTATGTAATATAATTATGTAAAATGTCAATAAAGACACACTGCAATGACTTGCAAGTCATTTTATACCTAAATTCAATTGAATACAGTACAAAGACAAAGATATTTAATGTTCAGTTATACGCTCATTCTGAATTTGATTCCTGCACCATGTTTCAAAACACGTCGGGATAGGGTCGTGTTTACCGTTGGGGGTTTCGTCCGTATCCGTAAGCTCTCCGAAAACGTGACCGGTTATGTATGGAATGTACGCAGAAGACATGCGGGAGTCTCCGTACGTATCCGTATCCGTCTTTAACGTAGAGCATTAATGGGCCTTTAAAGATGTAACTCTCTGCTTTGTGTGAATGTTCAGCAAAAAACATAAACAAAAGTTGATTTCCAAAATGCAGAGAGGGCATCACAGAATGAAACTCCAAACTTCTTAAGTATGTCTGCCAGATGTCCGAAATCCTGAACACATCAACAAAAGCGTAGTAAAGCCAGTTTTAAAGAATCCCACCAATAACACCCACCTTTAACTTGTTAAAGCCGACTCAACAAAATATTTAGTGTTAGTTTAGTGTAAACTCAGTCTGTTGTCCAACACTGGGCTGATTACTTTTCACAATTGGCTGCATCACATCACTGCTCCTTCTTCTGACAACCACAAATCACTCCTCTCAGTCCAGCTTTCCTTAACTTTGTATCGCCCTAATGAAGGAGCTGTTCAGATACCTTGCTGAGCACAATGGCGTTTTGTCCGTATTGAATCACTGTATCACAATTTCAAACAAGTCTTACGAAACCTGATATGAATGAATTGTCTTGTGTTTATTTCTATAAAGCTGCGCTTGTAGAAATGCTTTGTAGAAGTGAAACCTCACATTTAAAAGAAGCAGTGCAGGCCGGAGGCTTTGGGCTGCTGCATAGCTAGTGGGGCTGGAGGGTACCAGGCGGTGGTCTGCACTGACGTAGAAAGGGCCCTGGACAGGAAAAGTGGTGGTTAGCGACCTTGTTATTAGCTAAATGCTATGCTGTGATGTCAGGGAAGGCAAGATGAGCAGCCTTATTAACTTCCTGTGTTCATGTCTTGTAGGTGGCAGGCAGAGGGGAGACCAAATCAGTCGCCAACGGTGAGTTTTCACGTGGCACCGGAGCTGTCGGCTTGTAAATGCAGAGCTTGTGACTGCATTTACACTCCGGAATGCGTTGGCAGGCATGTAGACGGGCCAACTTAAGAAGCACCGCCTTTATTTTATAAATGAGGAGTGGGATGTAGGAATGGGTTCCGTCTGGACGTCACGTTCTATTTCGTTTTCGAGAATAACTCAAAAACTCTTTAGTATCTTTCGACGAAACTTTCTGAACATGGCAATCATATACTGAAGATCTGCATTTTGTCATTTCGGGTTTTTTAAGTTATGTTTTCGGGCATTTTTGCGTTTGTGCGATAGAGACGGACAAAGAGGTGACAGGATATGCGTGAGAGAGTCGGGGGAAGACTAACGACTTCGGGTGGAATCGAACCCGCGGCAACTGCTAGAGGACTATAGCCTCAGTATATGGGATGGGGCTCACGCTCTACCCTATCTATCTGCGCTCCTATTTAGGGTTTTTTGTCTTGTGGCCCTTTCGTTTGTCTTGTCAGTGTCTCTTTGATTTATTCGACGCCATATGACTCAAAACCAATAACTGACCCAATCATAGCCAACCCTTCAGCCTCGTCCAGTTTACCGTTTGGCCTTTTGCTCCACAGCATTTTAGGATGCCATTTAAAACATTGCTTTCTATTTTAAAATCCGCTCTAAGTGCCGTCTCCTCCGTCGTTTCCCCCCCAGCAGACAGAAGAAGGGTTTTGGCCTTGGAAGATTTAATGTTTTGCTTACAGCGTACAGGATCTCACACACACACACACACAGACACACACACAGACACACACAGACACACACACACACACACACAGACACACACACACACACACGAAGCAATTTCACCTCTACAAACCTACTCAGCAGCCATTAAACCCAGCTTTTCCACACATGTCCACATCCTCTTCTTCTGCCTCTCAGAGCGCTGCCAGGCGGTTTGTCAGATTAATAGCTGGCATGTTGGAGATTAGCACGCCGTCACCGTCTGACAGAGGATGATAGAGGCTTTTGTACACATTTTGTATTTCCTGCTAGTCGCTGACTGCAGGGAACATGTGACACCACGGTGGACCACATGGAAGTTAGCAGCCTCACACTCTCTGCACACCGGCATCCAATAAAGTCCCAAAATAATGTTCACCATTTTTGGAAATGGGGTAGATAAGTGGGTACATTTCTCTTCCTGTGTTGAATTTAGATAATTTTTTTGGACTGTTGATTCAAAATTAGTTATGGGAACAGTGTGTTTTAATGGAAGCTATTGACACGTCGTTATGCAGACTTCTAAAGCCACTGATGGACTCGTTTTGTGTCTCTCACCAGGTATGGGACACTAATGTCTTGAAGGAGCCACCAAAGCTGGGGACCACGACAATCCAAGACTCTCCCCTTGACTTTGTCTTAAGAACCAAATAATGATCTCAACCCCCACCCCCCCCCCGAAGAGGGACCCCATGAAAACGGAGGGACAGGAGGGACGCTGTCCTCGCACTGTACTGAAACAGCGTCATCGTTCTGTACAGCTGCGACGAATAGTGCCTTTGCACAATGATTTTTTTTGATTTCTAAAAGAAACAAATGCTGTGAAATTTGGACATTTGAAATAGTATTACTGATGACTTAATACAATCCTGCCAGGAGAAAAAAAATAGAACAAATTAAATTTAGCTGTATCTGTTGTACGCCAGCAGTTTTGATAGACATTCCAAAGAGATGAGTGAAATCTCCCTCATACAGAACATTTCCATCTCTTTTTTTTAATTTATATTTAAAGCAAAAGCTTCACACGTCGCTATTTTATTCAACGTTCACCACTTCAGGATAGAAACATAAGCACTTCTAGAATTTAGCTGATTTCACTTTTATTATGTCTTACCAATAGTGCAGCAAGGGTCTGAGTAATATATGTTAGCACATGTGATGTTTTGAATATGACCTATCATACTGTATCTTATATAACATCCTTATACTCATAACAAAAGTTTTTTTGTTTTGTTTTGTTTTTGCTTTTCTTGTATCCAGAAACCAACTGGCAGTTAAATTCGGAGGCGATAGGAGGTGTTGGAGGCCATTATTATCCTTTAGGTCATTTTATTTATGTTTTAATGTGTTTTGTCTTTTTCTATTTCTGTTTTTTTGTACCTTTGTGATCACTTTAAAGTCTTCAGACATTCCTTTAAAAAAAAAAAAAGAAGGTGCACAAAGCGCCCTAGGTTTTATAATGTAGGAAATGACTGCCTCTATGCACACTAATGCTCAGCGATGTTCCTATTGAGGACATGCAAAGTCAAATCAGGGTGCCTGAGCATTTAGATACTAGTACAGTACAAGGATATTTACCACTATGTTATTATTGTGGCCTTATGATTGCAATGCAAACATTTGTGACAGCTAAGGTACAGCACATGATAGCCTCAGATAACAACTCATATTTAGGCTTCTCGTTTTCATGTTTATTCGTCACTGACCTGGTCTTAAGCAGCATATTTACTTCTCATAGCTTTTCTAAGCTCTTGATGAGATGAACGGTTTTCCAGGGCATTAAATTTGATCCGGTCACTGCTCAAAAGTCTGACAATCACATTCCATGGCTCCTGAAACGAGCAGGGGAGCTTGACCAAAATATTTTAAAGCGTGATTTAATGTGACATTTGTGTTTTTGTTTTGTTTTTAATACCATGGTTCCATAATGCCATATTGTTTCTTTTTGTCTTTTTTTTTTTTTTTACAACCTTGTGTCCATTTTTTTTTTAAGTTCTTTTATTTCCTTATTTAACCAGACACCTTTGTGTAGCTCTAAGCCTATGCAAAACACACTATCTGTAGTCTCGCTAAACACACCCAATGTCATACAAGTGGGCAGTTTCCAACTGGACCAATGTTTTAAACATTGTACCCTTGACTCAACAACAGCAATAAAGACATTGAAGTATTTCATGTTGTTAAGTTTCCTTCTGTTACTCCACTATAGAGATATGTTTTGTTTCCAGTGTGTAACTTAAAAACTGTTCAATATTTTTCACAAACTGATATTTTGGGAAGCATTTAAGGAATTTTTTTGTTATTGTTTAATTTTGAAAATTGACCTTTTTTCTCAAATATACAATTACAAGAATTGCAATTAATGTAAAATCTAATTAATAATAATAAGATACCAAAATACCAGAATACATCAATGAATTGTTGACTAAATATTTGAAACAAAGTATAAACTTTAATTAAAAGTGGAATATTTTTACAATAATTATATAATGTATTATTATAATTGTGTAATTATAATATATTAATTACAGCAAAACACATGTCCCTATACAACCAATTAGTTGATTGAATAAATACCTCAAACAAGGAGGTTTAAAAGGATAAACTAAAAACCAAATCATTGTCAAGTCGTCTGCACCGAAGAAGTTTAGGGCCACGTGAAAAGTTTTTTTAGACATCTGACTTTAATGTCAGAATTATGAGAAAATCAAGTGTAAAAAAAAAAAAAATTAAAGGCACGAAAAAAGTCAGAATTCTGACTTAAATCTCAAAATTCTGACTTAATTCTCAGAATTCTGACTTTAAAGTCGGAAGTCTAAAAAAAAATTTCATGTCTTCCATACCTCTGCTGCTTTTAGTAGAAATACTGTCATAGTTGCAGCCATATTAACACGTAGCGTCACGTTTGCTTCAAATATAACTGTCCAAAACACATACCAAGAACCCTTGTTGCAACCTCTGCTGCATTCAAGTGTTGTCAGAAATATCTAAATAATGATGTGTCAACTTGAATGAAGCATTTGATCATAATCAAGTGAACAAGACATGGTAGAAGTTGACAGTAAAAGCTCAAATAATACTTTGAGGAGGAACAAGCGAGTGGAGCACATTTGCGAGGAGCACTTGAAGGCAGCATTCCTCTCCAGGTATTACTCATCTCCTGCCACCAACAATAGAACCTACAGTCCTGACCAGTCATAGAACAGATGTGTGGTCACATGATGGACGGGGCTGCAAGTAAGTGTTTTCTGTCTGGATGGGATAGAAGAAGAAGAAGAAGAAGAAGAAGTCAACCTGCTGCTTAATCCCAACTCTTCCTCTGGGACAAACAGGAGGTAAGATGACAGTGTTTGAATCAGAAATTTTGGAGTTTTTATTTTTTTTTACATTGTGAAGTCTTGATGAATCTGGTAATAACTTCAGTGAGTTCTGCCGAATTATATCCATAAATCCAAGCATGATGTAACAACTAGTACTCAGAGTCCTGGATGTTGAGTTAAATTGGCGGAGACGTCGCCTAACTACGCTCTTAAAAGTTTGACACTGGCTTATCTTGATGTGTTCTGATATGAGCTGCTGTAGAGGGTGCTAAGCCTGCCTCTGAGACATGCTGTGTTGGTAAGCATGCTTTGGGCTTTGGCTTAATGCTGCCTAATGCCCAAACCAGCAGCCGCAACATTCCTGCCCCTGTCAGACTGTGTGTTACTGCAGTTTCATCCAAACAGGCACCGACCGCACGCATTAAAGCAAATGCATGTTTAATACCCCAGCAGTGGCAGCCCCTGAATTCTTTCCCAGTCAGTGCTTTTCATCAACCAGATGGTATTCTCCCATTTCTCCCTCTCTACCTTCCTCCAACTCGCTCGCTCTCTCTCCTCCTCACATCTGTCTCTCCCGGCCCTTTGACGTCAGCTGCCCGACCTGATGACACAAGTAACAACCACACAGGGACTCCAGACGCCACAATGTTTGAATTTGAGCAGATATGTAACAGATTTTAAACAGAAGCATGACTCCGGGGCCGTAACCATATACAGGGAAAGTGTAAATATGGCATGCATAGATCGAATGTCCAGCTGGTCCCTTGAAACCACTTGAAAAGAGAGAGCAGGGACCGGAGCCAGGCGGGAGGGTGGGTGGAACTGTGGGTTTGGAGCTCATTTCCTTCATCCCATTCAACATGTATATCAAATATGTCGCAATTATTGAGAATCAATGTGGCATAAACCTGTTTTTGTGATGAGGAATGGAAGCAAGATGAAGGTATTTGTAAAAAAAACATTGCCCCACCAGCAGCTGACCGAACCGCAGCAACAAAAATAGCCCGTCTGAATGCGGCTCCCAGCTCTCTGATTTACTGGGAGTGCGATGAGGTGAGTCAAACCCATTGTCTGGAGGAGCAGCTCCACACCTGTTCAAAGGCACACTATTATTCTTAAAAATAGACCCTAGCTCCCCCCACACTGTTCGGCCCACTGACACCAGCTTTTATGATCTGCTGATTTATAAGCCCGTGGAAAAAAAACACAGTCCGAGAGACTGTTGTGGGACATCATATTGGGACATGTAGCTGCTATATATAAGGCAGCTGGTGATACTACGGCCTTATTGACTCCATCCCTGTAACCTTGACCCCCAAAACACCCAATGTGTTTGAATTTAAGGAGGTTTATTCACTTTCTTCTTCTTCTTCTTCAGAGTTTCAGAAGAAGTTTGATCCCTGTCTCCTGTCCATCTGTCGAAAATGACAGTATAGTCTGGAATTTGAGGTTTGCTTAGCCTAGCATATATCTTGTTTGTTTATTCCATACATAACTCAACGTGTTAAAACAAACAAGTGATGATTTTATTGGGGGGTTGTTGTTGTTTTTTTTGTGCTGGACTATTTCTTGGTCGGGAGCATTGACTTCCTGGTTGCTTAGCAACCCCATGTTGGCAGCAGTGGGATCGATCTTCTCGTTTACCTCTCTGCAAGGAAATAGGCAGATTTCCCAAAATATCAGGAATGTTCAAACGCAGAACAGTAAAGGCTTCTGATGTCTCGTATGGATCAAGCTATAAAAAAAAATCCCATAATGCAACTCCATAGCGTCTTTCACTCGACTCTCGCTGCCAGCCAGCTCTAAAAGTTCGACATCTCGGATCCAAGGGTTTCTGTCAAAAATAGGAAATCTCAAGTCCAATTTAAGACAACTGTGATGACATCATTAGTTTCTCATTCTTTAGAAAGCTCCCACAGAGCCACACAGGAAACCACAAGATGAGGAGAAAATGGTGTTTCTACAGGATGTTTAAAACTGGATTGACATCAGATTAAACTGTTTAGCTTTTGAAAGAGAAATGAACTGTTATGCATGAATATCATTGTTGTTATGATGGGCTTTTTTTTTTTTTTTTTTAGCATCAAAGCCTTCTGAGCTCCTGGAGAGCTGTTTTCCTATTGTACCTATCAGAGCCAATATGATATGCATGGCTTCAGAGGTGTCAGTCCATCCCTGAAGGACTCACTCAGTCCTGGTAATTTCAGGACTGTTCAGACTCCAGTCGGCTTTCTGCAGCCTTGATCAGTGCCAAGAGGAAATGGTTGAGGATTAGGCCTGGAGCTGTTTAAAGCCGCGGGCCTGTGCTCACAGTGCCCATAGTGGAATCATTTCAGATTCTACAATTGCTCCGTTCTCACAGCTTGCAGCCAAGGTATTCTTGTGGGTTTTGGTTTAGTTGCACAAATGATAAAAGCACTGAATGGAGAAGAAAGGAAGAGAGAAACAAACCATCTGTCCAGGTGAAATAAAAAATCTCAAGGGCTTTTAAAAGACGATACAGTCAACAAGAAAAAGATGAAAACACGAGGAAAACAAAGAAATGATACAAATTACAGCGAGATAAACAGAATAAAACAAATAAAATGGCTTTATTGGCACAGTGTGGTCATGTTAGACCTTAAAATACAAAAATCCAACACATTTCGGCATCAAGTCCTCATCAGGGAGCCGAACATGCAAACTTAAGACCTTTTATAGTGGTGTAAACCAATGAGAATCTTCCACCTGCACACACAAACGATGATAAATTTGTTACAAAAATGCCTTTAAAAAAGCAGTAAAATCTAGATCTTCTTTAATGGCCTGAGTGTTAGATTCAAAATTAATGAGGAAGACGAGGAAATACCACAAATTACAGCAAGAAAACCATCCAAATACAGAAATACACAGAAGCAGCCCTCATCATACTCATCCCATGAGAGCTGATAGTCGGTGTGTGTGTGAGAGAAATATGTGTATTGATTGCCAGTGTTTTGATGCATCGTCTGCTTTTCCTCCCTGAGGCAGGTCATTGGAATCTGAGATGTCTGAAGAAGAAGCAGTGGAGGACATGCTGTGAGTGCCAGCACAACTTTTTAGCAGCGTCTCTAGTGTTTTTTAAGTTAAATCAACAGACAAATGAGCCGACGCACGCTCACGGCTCGCTTCTTCTTCCTCCAGGGAGGAGGGTAAGTCGGAGTTGGAGAGCATACAGTGTGTTTCTCAAACGCAAAATGTCACTTTCAAGCTTCTGTTGCCAGACGTGACTGACCTGATTATGTCTTCTCAGAGGAAACCCAGCAAGAGGAAGGTAAAGGCTCTGTGCTTGTGTGTGTGTGTGTGTGTGTGTGTGTGTGTGTGTGTGTGTGTGTGTGTGTGTGTGTGTGTGTGTGTGTGTGTGTGTGTGTTGTCTTGTTACCAGCTGTCAGTGATGCAAGGTTTTCACTTTGTGTCTGACAAAGCTGAACAATGTCAGAACGCACAGACATGAAGACAGGACAGCTTTATGACATCGAGGAATGTAGTTACAGAGGATTGTGGGAGGTTTATGTCAATCATCTGACCAGACAAATAAATCTGCAGCGTTGCTCCATTCAAAATATATACATATATATAAAATATTCCATACATAATATCTGCTATATCTTTTTTATTATATACAATATAAGTCATACTACAGGGCTCACTAAACTACATTATTATGTTATACTATTTTACTGCATTTCAGTATATTAATATTTTATGCTTTTTTTACATTTTACATGTACTACATCTCATTACTAAAGCTAAGCTTACTAAAGCTGGGGGGGGGTCATTGTTCTGTTTTTATCATATTATATGTAATTCTGGTGTATGTTGTTATATTAGATGGTATCAATATTATTTTTAAAAAGTAAAGATTAGACAGACTTGTGTAGCAGCTTTACTACTCATGACCGCACATATGTTTCTTGTGACCCTTTGGAGTGGCTGGAGCCCTAGGTTGTAAACCGCCGGATTAAACAACTGACGTCTATATTAAGTCATAAAAGCTAGCTCCACGTTGACCGTGTACGTTAAGTTACAACATTTGTTTAGCAGAATGAGTACTTCTACTTTCGATACTTATATCGATGTATTACTTGATTATTAAGTAAAACGATCGTGACACAAAGAAAACATGATTGTGTTTTTCCTGTTGTTCTGTCATGTGCTGTGATTTTTGATTTCATCTCACAGGCTGACTTGGTGATCACAGATCAGTCCCTGTTTTTTAGCTTTGTTCAGAGCATCAGACGCTGGTTTCACTGGATCCCCAGAGACGACATCACTGCGACCAAATATCCCAGCCTCAAACCGTTTACCAGACTCCCATCGATCCACTCAGCCTTTTTTCTTTTTTTTCACTCCGACACTAAAAGAAAAACATTTTGAATGAATGTCTCTGCTTTTCCATGTCTGTTTTCTTTAATGATAGACTTCATATAAGCACGTCGGTGATGACGTGTCTCTTTTTGGCTTCATTAATTATGATGATGTTCTTGTCATATAGACGAAGCGGCACCTGAAGGAGAAGGAGAAGGTAATTCTACTCTCAAATATTTTTCTATGTGATTTTATAGAACATAATAATGTTTATATAGAAAAAGGCTACAATTAAGTGTTTCACTCGATATTATAATGGCTCTATGTGTGGAACTGCTGACACAGCACTACTCGAGCCACCATAAATCTTACATACATATATACTTATTTCATATTGTGAACAAAGAGACTCATCTACTGTTTTTAAAATTACTGTTTGCGTGCAAGTAAAACTTCTTGTGGAGAATTTAGCTCTTCACTGACTCACTTACAGACATTCAAGTATTTCATTTTAAGTAACAATTTTTCTAAAATGTTGAAGCATCTCATTCATCAGATATGCTGGTTGTTCGCACATTTAATGGGTGTGAAGAAAGGTTGTCATTTAAAAGGTTTTTCTTTTTTTTCACTTATCTGCTACAAGATCAAACTGCATATAATTTTTTTTTTATGTTTTTTTTTTTTACCAGTTTTGGCATAAACCATAAATATTTATGCAGACAGATTTAAAGAAGAGAAAAGAAGAAAGAAGAAAAAAAAAGTCATTTTCCTGACAAAATTTAGTGATATAAATTTAGTGTTATATTGTATTTTTTGATGATATGACACATCTAATCACGTTTATTTCACACCATTATCGGACCTCCTGCTGCAGAAGAAGGTAATGAATCTTATTGTATTCTAATATATAATAGATATTCATATATTGTATGCATCACTTTGCTTTTCTCTATTTCTTACCCTGAACATGGAGTGACTAAATAAAACTATATCCAAGTTTCTACAGATATAGATTATTATTCTATACAATAAAGCTTTCGTATCTTTTCTTATTAGTAGTAAATCAAAAGGGAAGAATAAATAAGTAAAAACATTTAAACATGACAACTGTGACGCCTCATGACATGTGGTACCTCATGGCGTACAGCTGGGGTCCTTTTTGTTGTTTTTTCGCCCCGGCCCCTCAGACAGCCTGAGTCCGCCAATATCCAGCGAGATTTATTGTTCCAATACTTAATCACTTACACAGTTGTCAGAGTTGAGTGTGTTTATCTTCTACTGTTCCATTAGTGAGGGTCATTAATGAATCTTTCTTTGGCCTCCAGGAGTGAGTTATAATGAGAGAGAACGGTTATTCTGTCTGCTAAAGCCAAACAGACGCTGTGACTTTTGTTAAGATGAACATTTTACTTCATTCTCAGACAAAATAACTTTAGAATATTCAAATGGGTGCCATATTTATTATTATCCTTTTTTTTTTTTATAACAGACGACTCCAGACCCAAACCAAAGTAAGTCTTTTGTCATGAGAATCTCTACACACCAATCTATTTGAGATTAAAGCTCTTATTCTAACCCAGAGATCTTATTTCAGGGCATTTGCTCCACCTTTAGCCGTTCCAAAGATACCAGAGGGAGAGAAAGTCGACTTCGACGTAAGCAGAGATGTTTGATTTCTGTGCATGCAAAGATGTTTGTGTGCATTATAAGGACCAAATGATTGCTGCTGTAGGGTCAATCATGCGTCCGTCTCTGCAGGACATCCACAGGAAGCGTCAGGAGAAGGATCTGACTGAGCTGCAGTCTCTGATCGAGGCCCACTTCGTCCAGAGGAAGAAGGACGAGGAGGAGCTCATCGCTCTCGTTAACAGGATCGTAAGTCCTCCAAGGAGAACCTGATCGGTGGACTGTTGTCGCACCATCCAGCCAACAATTATTACACTGTGTGTGTGTGTGTTTGTGTTTGTTCAGGAGAAGCGTCGTGCTGAGAGGGCCGAACAACAGAGGACCCGTACTGAGCAGGAGAAAGAGAGGCAGGCTCGCCTCGCTGTGAGTTCCTCTCATTGTCGTTTCCTCTTTTTTTCCAGGATGTGACCCCATACATTAAACCAGAGTCCATTAACAGATAACCTTGCTTCTGAAATACAATTATAGTGTTGAGCATGTGTGTGTGTGTGTGTGTGTGTGTGTGTGTGTGTGTGTGTGTGTGTGTGTGTGTGTGTGTGTGTGTGTGTGTGTGTATCCTGGTGGGGGAATCTCCAGCTGGAGGAAGTGTTGGATAATAAACTCTGAAACAGAGAGCAAATACATCCATCCTGGATCATTTAGTTTGACATCACGTAAAGCACCACAGGCCAGTCTTTTAAATATGAGCCTCCTTAGAAGATAGCCCTGCACAGTTTTAATTTAAGTTCAGATGGCAGAGATTGGAATTAAAGTTCTCGCCTTTGGGACCCATCTGCTCGTAAATAATTCAGCATTTCATTTTGTCTTTAAACTATAATCAATACTTTCATAATAACAATGGATCAAACGGCATTTACTCTACCGAGAACTCTGCGGTTCCCCATCTGTTTTCTGCTTCATAGTAGGATCCTAAGTCCTCAAGGAAAACCAGATCAGGTGTGGATTTAGGTGCAGATGCATATTCTGGATCACTTTTTCATTTTCTTCATTGCTAGATGTGGCCTTTTTAAAAAAAAAAATTTTTACATCTTGCCAATATAAAGAAAAACTAGACAGAACAAACCTCCAACAAGGCAGCTCAGTTTTCCCCCATTAAATATATGCATTATTGTTGGGAAAAAAATGCATTATTTGATCGTTACCTTGTATTTCAAGGTAGCATTACTCCAAAAGTACAGTTAAAGTACTTCATAATAATTGTACATGTAGTACTATATGTACTCTAACCAAAATATAAGTTCCATGAACGCACTATTGAAAATAAAGTTTTTATTACACATCAAAGTTGGAAAGAAATGCATATTTGATCGTTACCTGGTATTTCAAGGTAGCATTACTCCCCAAGTACACAGCTAATTATTTGTTAAGCAGTTGGAGAGACAAGGTGGACAGGTGGTGCGTTTCTTTCTCCTGTGACCATCTGCACAAAATGTACCGCAGGAAGAGAGGGAGAGGAAGGAGCAGGAGGAGGCGCGAAAGAAGCAGGATGAAGATGCCAAGAAGAAGAAGGCCCTGACGAACATGACTCAGCAATACGGCGGCGTCCAGCAGAGGGTCAGTCATCACATTTACCCTTTTATAAATCACGGATCATAAATACAACATGCATGTTTGCCTCTATGATGTTTTTTTGTTCTTCTTGTGTTCTTTCACCACATGCAGCAAGACGGGAAGAGGGGAGCGAAGAAGCAGACGGAGAGAGAGAAGAAGAAGAAGATCCTGGCAGAGAGGAGGAAGCCTCTCAACATCGACCATCTCAATGAGGACAAAGTGAAGTAAGCTTCTTTACATGTAGTCAGTGTTAGGGTCTGATGCAGGGGCTTTGTTTAGGAATAACTGTGGGTTTTTGCTGAATAGGGAGAAGGCCAGCGAGCTGTGGCAGTGGCTGATGACGCTGGAGGCTGACAAGTTTGACCTCGGCGAGAAACTAAAGAGACAGAAATATGACGTAAGTGTTTTTGACCTGGGGTGTTGGTGTGCCAGTTTTTTTTTTGTTTTTTGTTTTTTGGTCCAAACCTTTATATGTACTAAACCATCAGCTGGGATAGTTTGTGCATCAAAGGGTTAAAAGTATGTGATTTTCTTACTCTTGGCAAGAAAACGACTCCCTGTCAAATAAACAAACATCAAATAAAATAAAAATCCTAGCTTACACTAGCTACCATATATTTATTAGGCTACTTAACCTGATTTATTGACTATGTTACGAGGGGATAAAACGAAATTTCTGAAGACGACCATTGCAAATTGGTGTTTTTACTGGAACAGACGATGTGATCCATCCTTAGTTAAATGGTCAGCTCAGACAGACGCAGGTGAGGAGAGGCTGCAGATGACAATCGGCTTCGGCTGTCGTACCTGCGCTCATCCTGTCCTCCATGTTTGTCCTCCACAGATCAACCTGCTCATGGCTCGCATTCAGGACAACCAGAGGTAAGTTAAAAAAAAAAAAAAAAGAAAAAAAAAAAAAAAAGCTCCTGATGCCGGATTTAAACGGTTTTTTGGCTGTCATTTAAAAGGGAATGTTAAATTAGATCAAACATTTTGAACACTGGGCCTCAAAAAACACGAAGCGATACCAGACCTACTGTGTGTAAACGCAGCATAACTGTTCAAAACACGGCGAGCAGCCAAATCAAACTGCAATCATAGCCTTAATAAATGTGAACTCATGCATTCCCACAGTAAGTGGTTAAATGATTTTTTTGTTTCCACAGCTCCAAAGGAAGAGGCAAGGCCAAGGGCAGGCTGAGATAAACGCACACATCAGCAGGAGTTCTTCACAAGAGGCGTCTGAAAATGAGCAGCGGCACCGACTTCCTGACATTAATGTAGCCGTAAACAATAAAAGAGCGCTGCAGCAGCTGCTTTTAGACCAGCAATAAAGACACTTGTGATTTTGAGCCATGTTTTGTGTGATTTACTTATGAACCGATCGGTACTTTCCCAACTGTCTCTGTCAAGATTCTCAGCTTAAAAGCAAATAATCCAAATCATTCAGCTGGCAATAAAATAGCTCTATTTATTCTTTTCTTTTTTTGGAACCATACACACAGAACCACAGTGCACCATGAGCTTCACATGTAGGCAGCGATATGTAAACATGATTAAACACACTTAAATAACACATCAATAAATAAAGGTTCTGACAGCAGTACAGTGTCGAGGTGAGACAGAACAGTGTGGTGGCGACAGTGCAAATAGTAAAGTGATGATATCTGTACACAGGTAAGGACGACTAACATTTGCTGCGACTTCTCTTTCAGAATTCAGCGAACCACCAATCCCTGCCATGACTTCTGAGGTCCTCTGGTTTCTGACAGCTAAAGCTAAATGAAAACGTTGCAGATGTAGGAAGATGAGTAATCTTTTCTAACCCAGCGCCAAAAACATTTGCAGAATATGTAGCTGCCAAAATTCAAAAAAATCATTTTCACAACAAAAAAAAAGAAAAAAAGTCAGTCAGTTTCGAGTTCAGCCGTGATTCCTCCAGGATCCTTTTGCGGGGCGACTACAGTCTCTAAAAATCATACCTTGATTATTAGCTAACAGAATGAGTGCAATTTCATATACGCAACAACACCGAGCAGTTTAAATAAACAACTTCAATTATCTTACATTTTGTTTCACGTAGCTTGTGAGCTAATATGATACCTACTTGTACATCAGAGCAGGGATCTGAGGAGTGCATTGTCATGGTTGCAAATCCAAAAGTTCACATTCAGACGTGATGCGTTGAAGGAGCGTCGGCCCTTTCAGGCATGATGTGGAAATGACAGACGAGGTTCAGCTCCGTGTGTTTGTTCTCACCACAGATGTGTTTCCCTGATCTCAGCGATCACCTGGCTGGCTCTCTGCAACGCCTATGAGCAAGATTTTAAAAAAACACACACAATGAAGGGACTTAACTCATCAGGGAAAACCTGACGCTCCGTGGTGGGAGTCTGTTACCTGCAGCATGTCGGCGGCCTCCTTGCGCCGCTGGGCCATGTCCTCCGATTCAGTCAGCAGATCGTTGAGGAGGCCAGATTTGTACAGCTGGCCGACGAGCTCGCTCTGGAGACTGTCCTTCACGTGGTTGACCAGGAAGTGCATCACTGCCTTGGGAACGCTGCAGTGGAGGGGAGGAAGCAGACCAAACAGATGGTTGAGAACAGGATAACACAGGACGGCCTGGTGGTCATGTTGTTCTCCAGAAGGAGGGGCTGGAGTTTGACCCACCAGGTGGATCCCTTAGAACTTAATATAATACATTGACTTTCATACACTGGAAATGAATAAATATAATGCAATAAAATCAAACACTGATTAAAAATAAGTTCAAAAACAATTTCAGTGACTTAAATTCTCCCAAAATAACGAGTTGTGACTGTTTCAGGTCCTTCTGTTTAATATTCCAGGAAGAAAACAAATAAATAAAAATAAATAAATACCATTAAAATTAAAATGCGTTGGTCCATCTCCATCGATGGCTTTCAGCACCAAACACATTGGTTCACCAACTGTTCTCAAATCTGTAGTTTCATCTTTTAAAAAGCCACAGCTGGGTATTGTAGTTTTTAATGACTGTATGTCAAACAGGAGTAAATCCTGCATCTGTTTGGGACGGTTTTCAGCCAGCAGCCAGCACACATTTGGTGCACTGATGTGTGTTTATGGCAGCAGGACAGTGAACGTGGTTTATAGTC
This sequence comes from Chaunax sp. Z400, assembly GCA_037577475.1. Taxonomy (NCBI): domain Eukaryota; kingdom Metazoa; phylum Chordata; class Actinopteri; order Lophiiformes; family Chaunacidae; genus Chaunax; species Chaunax sp. Z400. The sequence goes on from CM075204.1 coordinate 19,116,029, forward strand.
TAAATAAAGTACAGTCATGAGGAGCCCAGAGTGACAATGTGGCTCACTGATGACTTTTTAATGGTTTTTGGACGATGCTGGAGCTCCGTGGCTCCGAGGAAGAGGATAAACCAGACGATATTTGTCAGGAGGGTCAAATAAATATTTGCTTTGGTCTTTTCATGGGATTTTGTTTTAGCGAGCTTTCGTTTAAAAATGACCCGAGAAGCCTACCTGTCCTGGATGTTCTTGCGAACAATGAGGAAGTAAGACTTGATGAGGCGTTCGATGACCTCACAGTCCCGCTGCTCACGTGACGACAGCTTCCTGGCAACCGGAATGGGCTGGAGGGGGGAAAAGGGGGGGGGGGAGATGTTTCAATCAACTGTTCGCTGACAAATACTGTCGTCCTGATAACGGAGCATGCTGATAGGCTTATTTTTAGTTACCACGTCCAATAGGTTGACAGCTCCTTTCAGGGGGCTTCCAGGTCCTGAGCCGGGTGCTTCCTCTCCTTTCTTCAGCATCCCCCTCCAGTTCCCTGTGCCATCCTGCTCCACCTGGGGCCCTCCTGCTGGGGCCTGAGGAGAAGAGGACAGATTGGCTCACGGGATAATTAGACGAGCACCTTTTAGTTGTCGTCAGGGGTCACAGGGACAGGATGGTTGGGACCATAACCTTCAATAATCAGGTATTTGGACCTGATGGTGGTGCTGGATAAAAGTCTACGACAATCCATCCAGCTGCTGCTGAGACATTTCACACAACAAACAAACAAACAAACGATGTGCCCTAGAGGAGGAGGATCTCCAGAGTAAACAGGATTCATGAACCACACTGCCATCTCTAGAGCCATGCTGCCAGCACGGCCAAGATGGTGGAAGGTGGACGAATTTCCTATAGATTAAGCAGAAAAACCAGCGCAACCAAAGACTGCAGAGGTTGGAAAAAGGAAAGGGAGAGGAAGACGTTTCCTGAGAGAGAAGGTGGATCAACAGACTCTGCAGGAAACACAACGGTTGTTAGTGCAAGTCCACACAGGCTGAGGGAGAGCGAAACGAGTACATCAGCAGACAAAGATCAGAGTGCATGCCATCAGCCCATGCCAATCCATCCATCCATCCATCCATCCATCCATGCTCCACCACAGGCAGCCCCGCACAGAGCCAGCGAGCTGCCTACGTGCCCACCTTGGCACCGTCCACGTCTGCTCCAGACGAAGGGGGCTCGCCAGAGACCACAGCTGGGCCAGCCAGGCTTTTGCCAACAGACTAGCAGGAATATGAGAGCAGAAACAGGGAGAGAGAGAGAAAAAAAAAAAAGTACTAAGAAAAAATGTGGAAAGACAGAGGAAAGGAAGTTTGGCGGTGGAAAGTCATTCGAGAAGAGGAGAGGAGGAGAGGAGGATCTCGGAGGAGGAGATGTGGGATAAAATTCCTTGATGGAAACTATCCGAAGCATTTTTGGTTCACAGATCCTGATCGTGTAGCTGTGAGTGATTAACGAGGCACAAGTCCTCTTTATGCTCAGGATGCTGCAGACTGCAACCAAATATTATCATTATATTCAGAATGAGGCTGTTTATTTTATCTTATTTATTTTACCTTATCCCTGGGTACTGCAGCCGGCAGCTCTCTCATCCGGTTTCTCCTCTGCTCCTACAAATAAATACACAAGAACACACGTTTGGCAAAAGTACAAAAACTTCAAAACATCCTCAGAAAGCATGTAATTTAGTAAAAAAAAAATAAAATAAAATAAAAATTATCAGACATCTTAAACAATCGTGTGCATGCAATTCTTAACAGAGCCTAATATTCTCTATAAATAATATAAATAAAACAATGGAAATTATTCACATTTAATTGATCTAAAATTTCAATTCAGGCACAAAAATCAAATCCAGTTTTTCCACCTTTATTTTTTACTTTATATTATAGATCCAAAAATGACTTCATGTGAGTAAATATATGTAGAAATATTGCAGCTTTTATTTGCTTTATTTATTCGCGTCATTCATTTTATATGACGGCACATATAACATGTAATCCTAGGCCTACAGATTAGCTTCGTCAGCTCTTCACAATGGGTTGTGCCAGAAAAATGAATGCATTTCAGGGAGTTTCCTTCTGAGTACTGACCTCTATATTGTTATTCAAGACCCCACAGGCATCTGCAAAGTCTGGGTGTTTGGTGTTGATGTAAGCCAGCTCTATTGCAACCAAGTTATGCACCTATGACGAGAAAAGAGAGCTTCAGATGTGGATCAGATGTTCTGCAGCCTAAAAGACAACAACAGAAGAGGATGTACCATCTCATTGGTGATGGGCAGCCTCTTCCTCAGGAGGGAGGTGACTACTTCCACGATGGCTTCATGCAGCTTAGGGAATCTCTGCAGCTCCTGCAGGACAAAACATTCTGAATGTGAGGGAAAGCTAAAAAAAACAAAAAAAAGAACAGGAGCCCTGCTTTGACAGAGCTGATCTACCTGTGTGCTGTAGTTGCTGCAGTGCTGGATGATCCTCTGCATCTCCTCGTGGACCAGCTCCACGCAGCGCAAACTGGGCTCCTCCAGGCGTTTCACCTGCTTCTTCACCAGCAGCTCAAAGGAAACCTCGGGCACAAACAGGGAGGGACGCGGGCCCTGGTGCAGAGGGAGAGGTGGTGCTAAGTGAGTACAAAGAAGCGACAGGATGGACTGTATCCTCAGGTTTCTGTTGTTTTACCGTTGCTCATTGAGCTAACCGTGACAGGACAGACTAATGAGGTCATATTTATGAGAGCAGCACTCACGGTTGCATTCCTTATGGCCGTTAGGATGTCTATGGTGCTGAGCCCTCCCAGAGGATCCACAGACTCCAACGTTCTGCCAAAAGTCTCGTGGAATATGTAACAAATTCTGGCTCCACCGCACCTGAAAAGCAGCAGCAGCGATATTAGCTGTGATGTGAACCTGTTGGCCTGCCCTCCTGTCAGCTCTCCCTCCACAGAGGCCTGTGCGTGCCCCAACTTACAAGCTGAATCATACTAAATGATGAAACCAGTGCAGTTGTTTTGCTCATTTTCACAAGGCCGGATCAACAGCACCACCATGTGGAGGAGAAGAGGAGGGATACTCACAGCTCTGCCGTCTCTATGTATTTGGCCGTGCCTTCTATGGTGTTGCAGTACTCTGTGGCAAACTTAGTGATGAGCTGGAGCAACGTGGCGCTTTGGTCTTCGACGGGTTCGCCGTAGCTGCTGAGCAGGGACTGGTACTGGGCTGCCAGGACGTTGATCCGTGTCTTCAGCTCGGGGAGACAGTCTCGGATGTGATGCATCAGTAGCCTGACATTAAGGCAGGAAAGGGCGGGTTTTATCCAGATATGTGACATTATATTCTGAGCTGTGATTGTTCATGTACTGTCTAAATTAAATACAGCAGCAATCTATTAATAACAGGATGCTAATGTCATTTCTATATATGACACATCCTGTCATAGAAAAATAATGAACTTTTTTTTTTTTCGCAAAATGAATGAATGATTTGTTGCTCAGACGGAAAATGCATCCACCATAATTAAAGTTTTCTGCTCTCTGATAGGCTGTAGGCCCACATATTTGATTAATTGCCCTTTTTTTTTGCCTGAGAATTGCTCACCTAAATTAACAATTACAACTCCTGACTGCAGCTCCGACTCTGATCTCTTCTGAAAGGCAACTCTTTGGATTTCACTATCAAAGTCACTCTGACTCATGTAATTTACAGAAGTGCAAATATGTTGAAAATCCTTTTTTTCAAGCCTTCAAACCTGCTGCAAAATAAGCAGCGGTCGCCACACTGATAGTGGGATCTTTAAAGTGGTTTTACGCTGATAGAAATGTGAGGGTTTGTGCGTTTGGAAAATATGAATATAATGATATTCATGAACAGATTTACCTGTTCAGGGTTCTGGCCAGATATTTGGTTCCATTCCTGTTGGCGAGAGACGGATATTTCTTCTGCAGGAAGGCGTGTTCGTCACGAATGGCATCGACCACAGACTTTTTATTATTGATGTCCAGCTGGCTCCTAAAAGGTGAAACACAATAATACACTAACAATTAGTCCTGGAGAATAAAGGACTATGATAGCATATGTTAGGATGTATGGGGAACAGTATCTATGTTGTCCACATCTATCTTTATATCATTACTTCTCATCAAACAGAGGTTTGTACCTGTTATTCTGCTGTATTTTATGATACTATATGTGTTTTTATATGGAAGATAATGAATTGGATTCACAGCTAGCAGCTTTTAATCAATACATTTTGATATACATGCATTAAAAATGTATTACAGGACTCTCATCTCTGTTCTCTACATCTCTGCTGAGCCTCTCGTCTCCATTAGAGTGATGTCTTGTTTCATAGAATATTCTGTGCAGTAAATACAGTTGTACAGACCTGTTGACCACACCAATGAGGCCCAGTTTGACAGGAATGACTCTGCCCATCAGCACATCCATAGCGTCAGTGCCGGCATCCATCAGGTCCAGCTTGGTCACGACGGCCAGAGTCCTCCTGCCTGGTCAGTCACATAGAAAACCAGCATTCACCTTCTTCTAGTCAGATTTTAGTCACAATAAATTTGCAAATCATCTTATCATGGTGGCTTTGCATAATGTATTCATGTGGCTTCTTCTTACCGTCGAGGTCGACCTCCCGAGCCACCTTGAGGGCCTCTGAGGTGGCCATGTCCGTGTTCGCCGCGGTGACGGCCAGGATGATGCAGTTGGGGTTGGAGATGTGCTTCACGATTAGATCTCTTATCTGAATCTCAATGTCCTTAGGCTGGTCACCCACGGGCACCTGAGGGGAACAATATAAATTAAAAGCAAAGACACGGCACGTCATCGTTTGATTGGTTAGCAGCTACAGCGGGGGGGATTTCTCAGATTAACAGATGCTCAACCAGAGGGGAGAAACTAATGAGGCTGGAATCAAAGCCTGCAGACTCTTGGGCTTTGACAGCAGTTTCAGAAGCATCAAGAATGAAGAACCAATTCCCTGCAGTCTATATCAATGACAAACACACAGAAGCAGCAACCAGACAGGGAAATTAACACCAGTGACCAGGCGTATCTGGCAAATCTTTTTTTAGGGATGCTTTAACAAATGTCCCCTGAGGTTTGAGACTTTCAAAAAACGTCTGTGTTACCTTGGTGATTCCTGGCAGATCCACCAACGTGAGGTTGACGACGTGAGGAGAAAATATCTTCAGATGAATGGGTTCATCACTGATCCCCTGCAGAGGACAACAAAAGAACAGACGTGTTCTGTGTTTTTAACAGTTTAGCTCTGTTTCGCAGTTAAAAATATGCTTTTTGGTGGAGTGAAAACTTCGTTTTTTTTCAAGTAGCTGTCAAATTTGATGCAATTGATAGAGTTATGGTCGGGTAACAGAGCTGAGGCATCTGGTTCTCTGACAAATAAATACCTGGCAAAGTTTGAAAAACCCAAAAAGTTGTTTTACAACATTTATGGCTGTTCTAGAATTATCTAAGACATCTGGAGGAAGAAAATTCTGCCTACTGCACAATTTAAAAAAAGAGGAGGGTAAAGGCACTATGTAATGTGCTCTATTAGCATGTGACATGTTCCTGTTGCTACTAAATGACCCCCACATCCTCCATCCATGTCTCACCTTATTATTCCCTGATATTCGCTCCGTTTCATTTTCAATTTCTTGCCTTATTTCATCAAAATCCGTAAAGATCTGCAAAAAACAGAAAGAAAAAAAATATCAAGACAAGAAAGGAAAAAGAACATCAATGAAATGTTTTGTCTCATAAAATACCATACCTGGTTTTTTGTGTGCAGAAACTTGCCCCACTCTTCACCTTCTCTGCCTGTGAATCATAATGAAGCAGTATGGGTTACAATTATATCTCATCAAAGTAGACAAACATGTGTTGACTAAATTACAACTTGAAAGATGACTACTTTGTGCAGGACGCTAAGTAAGAATGGCTAACATAAGGATAGGTGCTTGCGTGACAGGTACAGGTGTGGCTTTAAGGAGGAGGGAGGAGGGAGGAAAGCTAAGGAGACACTTGCACAATGCACCTTTCTGAAGCACAATGCTTTTCACACACTGGCATCTGAAAGTGATTAGAGAGACAGTGACAGATCTTTAAAACCTTTGCTTGCATGCTGAGCACCAGGAAATTATATGTTGTTGTTTTTTATCACGCAAACAAACGATGAGCCTGTTCCCTGCATGTATTTTCATTAGTATAAAAATTCTGCTGGTTTATATGCAGTAACAGCATTAAAAGGATTGAAGCAAAGTCCAAACGCTGCTGTGGTCGAATTAGAGGAGACCTTGGTCTGAGAATAGAGCTGTTCTGGTTCTCACCACTTTCATCACTTTTCCTTGCATCTGCAGGATCAACATGGACGAGCTGGAGGATGAGAGGTCGCCTGGTTACGACACCAGTCCCACGGGGCAGCAGGTCCCGGCCCACCAGGCTCTCCAGCACTGAGCTCTTGCCACTGCTCTGGAGACACAAAACACACAAAGAGACACAAATTAGATGAGTTATCATACAAAAACCCTTTTAACCAACACAGCAGATCAGCACAGCCACGTTATGGACCAATGCTGGATACACAGCTAATTGCACCCTTTCTTTTCCTCAAGCAATGACCTGGTTTTGGCTTTGAGATGGATGAAGATATTAAAGTAGCACTGATTGTAGCCACTACCTGAGCGGAAATGACATTTGTAGCAGTAGGTTTTTAGCAGTTTTAGGGTGAAAGGAGGCTTCAGTTGAGCCTCAATTAATTTTGGTATCTGAATATTTAGTATTGCTCGAAATCAAGTCAATTTTCTTCTTATAATCTGTGAGCATGTATTACAGTGGACAAAGCTAGCTAGCATGACAGCCGCTATATCACCAAATACAAATAGAGAACTGTACCTGAGTCCCCACTACTGCTATCTGCGGCAGCTGAATAATATCCGCACCCACTGTGTTGAATACATCTTGAAGCTTGTTTATTACGGGGATAAGAGCCTCCATGTTCGCGGTTTATGAGTACAAATTAATAAACCAGCTATTTTCGTGATGGAGCCAAAGTCATTCAATGTCCCTCCGACACGACCATTGCAGCAACACCCGCTAAATGAATACAATTTGTGCCGTGTCGGGGGTTGTAGTTCACTAACGGTGCATTTCTCCAGCTCTGGCTGAGGAAAAGACTACAACATAAGTGCTCAGAAAATAACGCGATAGTATACTTTCCCGCGCATGCGTACACTTGTTGTTGATGACGGGCTAGCTGTGATAGCTAGTAGATTGGGTGATTACCTCTCTGTAACCTTTAGCTTACTGTCTGATTTTAAGTCAGCAAGTTAGTCTGCTGTTGTAAATTCTTCGTTGTTACACAATGCTACAGTTCCTGGTGAGTTTAATGACATCCACATTGCTTGACATTGATGTTAGCCAGGATGTTGTGGGATGCGACAGTAGCCTAGCTAATGTGTTAGCATAAGCAGCTGCTAAAAGGCTATATGTGTTCATTGAAAGTCGCTGAACAGTTAAGTAGACTGCATCTATTATACAGCTAATGGGCGACATCATTAAATAAATGTTAACATTAAACTTTTAAAATGGTATTTCATCAGTGAGGCAGATATTTGACCTGGATTGACATGTTTTGTTTGTCCTCTAGGCTGGCTTTACCTTGGGGAATGTTGTGGGGATGTACCTGGCTCAAACCTATGATGTAAGTTTTAACGAGTTAGTGAAGTTGTCTGCTTGTCACACAGACTCATCTTACCACGCTCTCTGCTGGACAAACTAAGGATGTATGGTCAGGTGCAACGGGGGCTGTTATTCTATTCTAATAACGTGAAGCTACATCAACTTTATTATCAATTAGAATGACACTCAGAAGAGCGCATACATCATCTAAGGCCCATCACTCCTCTTCTATTCAATCAGCCCTTTTACCATAATTTAAAGTCACTGATTCGTAACATCCAACCACTAAGCCAACAAAACAATTTCCTGAAGGACTGTTGCATTCGACTGTATTATTATAATAGTACCTAATAAACTGACTTGTGTTGACTGAACTGTATTTTCCTTTCCAGGTTCCCAACATAGCCAAGAAAATCGAAGCCTTTAAAAAAGATGTGGAGGCCAAGAAGAAGCCCCCAGAGTGAGAAAAGTGGGACCATTTTGCAAGAACAATATGGACTTTGGAGAGAAAATTTATTTATTTTACTTGGTTACAGTATAAGAAGTATGCATTTGATAAAAGAATTGATAATGTAACATTTGTATGAGAATATAAACAGTGCCTAGAACCAAAATTTTTCTTCCCTTAGCTTTATAGGCATGTTGTCGGTGTAGCGTATTTTTATAAATAAAGCTGGATTTAAAGAATAGTACAACTAACTGGTAGGATCACTGGTAGGATCACTTCAAGTCCAGTATCATGGCAGTGTTGACTGACCTTTTCTGGGATTTTGTTTGTTATATCCACACGCAGTTTAAAATAATGCTCTTTAAATTTAACATTAATAAAATGCATTTGCTCCTCAGAGTTGCACTTCAAAGTTCAGAAATTTTCATTTGCAAGCTTGCAATGTAACGATGACTGCCAAACTTTTTATGCCAGTGTGATGATTCTAAAAATTTAAGCTTACAATAAAGTTATTGAATTGTAAAGTCTCATGCCTTATGGAGTTTTACGGATATATATTTGCAGCTTTGTGTGAATTTGTTAGAAAAACAACACATTGCATTGCTCAGGTTCCAGCTGTCAAAACTTCAGTTCACTCAGGCTGTCACTACAAATATGTCCACCAGATGGTGCCAGCAAGGGATTAAACTCATTTCAACAAAAAGAGGAACATTTCATTTAGGTTTGGCTAAAATTGTCTACTTTTTCTTCTTCCGTTTTGTTCCCTTCTTCTTCTTTGAGTTTGGCTGACCAAAGCCTCTAAATTTCAGACAGTCGGCTGCATTGTGGGAAATGTAGTAGAGATTCTCCATAGCTGCCGGGCTGAGGATGTCCACCTCGGTCTTCATGGATTTGGCACCAGAGGACTTATTTTGGGATGTTTTTTGACTCCCAGTCTTCTTGGCTGGTCTTGAACTGCGGGACTTTGACTTCCTGGATTTGTTGGGCTTTGAAATAAAAACTAATGGTTTATAACATTTTAGATTTGTTCATCTGCTTTGACTATATTTAATAGTTTGGATAGTCTATCAAATTTCTAACATTACATATACATTACCATAGTGAAAGATGTCAAGTTCGCTTCCAATGAGATGAGAAATTATTTACCCATCTGTAAAATGAGATTCGAACACAGCAGAATGCCACAATAGACAATAAATCAGTTTCTCCTCAGAACAGCCTCGGGTCTTTAAATGGTCATAAATAAAAATATATTAATCTTACCAGTTCTTGACTTGGCACTGAATGGCTTCAACTGGGACAGCGATACCCCATCTGTTTATGCCCCGTCGTCGTAGAGACAGGACAGACTGATGAATGAAGGGGTTGGCCTCACTCATGAGCCTGTAAATTCCTTTGTTGCATGCAGCTTCAGACACGACACAAAGCTCAAGAGGAGAAAGTAGCTCAAGAGCTAAAGGCATGAATAAACACTGCAGCCCAGTTATCTGCCTTTTTATTTTGAGTACAGTGGAATTCATTGCTTTTTAAGACATTACATTTTCAAATTCTTTGGCAATCATCACCAGATTCTCCCAATTTAAAAAGCCCTTGCATTCGCATTGTGAAAATTCAGTTTTGACATCACTAACATTTAATTACATTCAGTACATGTAGAACAGAATGCCATGCAGAAGCCCTCATAGTCATGCATTACGAATAAATAATAGCTATCATAACAAGTATGCAGCTACTGTTAGAATAATAATATCCAATATGGACCAAAAAAAATTAAGTTGTGAACGAGAGATGCACAACCATAACTTTAAATCCAGACATCAAACTGAAAAACTGTGTGGCAATTTACTGCTCATATCATAATAGTGTGGCATCGAAAAATCATCTAATTGCATTTCATATATGTCAAAATAAGACTTGAGGAAATAGTGAGAGGTGTTTTATTCTAGCAATAAGAATAATGAAGGTTTGTGAAGGCAAAAGCAAAAGCAGCAACACAATACTAGCTTTGTTTATTGTGTAAACCAGATTCAGGGTTAACCCCAACGTTTCTACTTAATGGGGCAGCATGTTGTAAAAAAAAAAAAACATTTGGTGGCAGTGATGCAGGAGCAGGAAGATATTTTCACTGCAGAGCTCCTTGCATTTAAGCCCTTGAGTTGTCGAATAGGGTGAAAAGAGGGGGTGTTGTGTAGCAGAGCTACTGAGTAGTGATGAGGTGCACGATCATGTGGATGATGCGGGAGCCGCGGGGGCAGCTGCACAGGTCCATGCTCGGGTTCCTGATTTTGTCCTCCAGCAGCTGGTCAAGCTCCCAGCGCAGCTCCTTCACCAGCTCGGCTACCTGGAGAACACACAACACACACACAACACACAAAAAGCTACTTTGTGTTCTTTCAATTTTTCATTTCCTTAACTTGGAAAATGTGTGAATACATATCAAGCATTTAATGACATTTAGGGATATGTGCAACTATTAAATCTCTTTATCTCTGACCTGGTGGGAGGCGGCAGCAAACTGGATCCACCCATCATCAAGGGAGATGACAAACTCTCCCTTGTTCAGGTCTATGTTGACCTGCCCGCCTCCAAACAGCACCAGCGAGTAGACGGACACCATGCTGCAGTCCCTGATGAAGACGCGGCTCGTTTTCACCTTCTCGTGGTAAACCAGGTAGGGGCTGTTGTAATGACGAACCTGGAGCACAAAGAAGAGTCATGAGGCTTGTCGCTCTAACTATCTGCTGACTACATCCTCTCCTCGTGTATCTTACCGTGTAGTTGACGGACGAGGGGTGCACGTGGACGCAGCCGTCGTTTTTGGTCATGAAGCGGAGCTCGTTAGCTTTGGGCTGCATCTTCATCGCTCCTTTGCTGGTCATCTTGTAGTTCCCCTGAGGAGCTCGTACCTGGAACAGAAGGAGGGGGACATGAGACGGTTTTACACTCAAGGACTGCCTTCAATTTCTTATTCCCATGACAGACAGAGTGAATGCACACCTGGACCACATTGGGATAGAGGGCAGCGCAGAGCATGGCAGACATCAGCCGGATGTTTTCGGAGTTCAAGTTAGCCTGGAAAGGACAATGATGGACCGTTTAACTGACATATCAACATGTAAAACACTTAATAATGCATATGTGTGTGTGTGTGTTACCTCAGGGCCGGTAGCTTCCAGAACACCATCTGTGCCTTTAGAGCTCATGCGCTCTACAATCCTGGCCCTCAGCCCCTCTTTGATGAAGCCGATGTCAGACAGCAACTCGGCAAACTGCCTCTTCAGACTGGCGATCTCCTGCACGCGCCACAAACAAAGGTTTTATAGTAAGTGTCTGACTTCTACAAAGACCAGTAGAAATGCATTAGGTTCTAGGTTCAGAAAGTGTAGCCTCACCTGCAACCCTCGCCATGACAGGAAGTTCTCCCTGCAGTAAAGGAAGCCGGCCTGGTTGCCGTTCTTTGCAGCACAGCACCATCCCTGCAAAAGAGGAAAAATCCATCACATCCCATCATTTGTAAAGCAATGTCAACACTTACAAAACATATAAAAACTGTTTTCTTATATACCTTGTATGCCTGCAACAAAGCTAAATGGTCACTATTGGCCAAGGCAAAGGCCTGTTTCTTCTCATTGGCTTCATCCCGCTTGTCCCACGGAGACACCTGGAAAACGGACATAAGATACTTTTGATGACAGTTCATCATTATGAAGGGTCTCCTCTGTTAACAAATAAGGATCAAGTCACTGGTAAAGGAACCTAGAATCAGCCCTGTGATGACAAGTTGTGACACATAGTCCATCAACAGTAGTAAGTGGATTCTTACAAACGGTGATTTGAAGGCCAAACTGGCAGCGATGGTGAGTGCTGGGTCAAGGCAACGAAAGATGGCACCGAACAGCATGAGTTTCCCAATGCGCACATCCACAGGGAGGCAGGCCAGGTGGTAGCCCAGCGGGGTCAGCTTTTCATCCTCGGTTAGGGCTCCCAGGTCCTGCAGGCGCTGCTTGGCCGCATCCAAGCTCTCCATAGCGGGGGGCTCGATGAGCCGAGAGAAGACCGACTCCAGCGTCCGCTCAGCAAACACGTCCAGGATTTTGATCCTGTTGAAAAGATGGGGAACATGGTAAATACAAGCAAGGGAAAATATTGTTCTGCAGAGAGACATGTCGTACATAAACCTCTATTATTTGCATTTACAGAGACAACAAAGCGGGTTGTGGCTTCGTGCAATGAGCAAACAGATGATGTACCGCAGGCAGAGCTGCTCCAGAGGCACTCTCTGGATCTCAGGCAGCTGTTGCTCAGCCAGCTGGTGTTGGAAGCAGTGGCTCGTGAAGAGGTGGAAGCAGACCCCCGAAGCCACGCGACCCGCCCGACCCTTCCTCTGCAGCGCGTTGGCCCGAGAAACCCACGAGTCCTCCAGGCTCTCCATGCTTTTAGATGCGTCGTACCTGAAGAACAGAATGACAAATGTAGATTTTTTTAAAAGAAACGTTCAACCGGAAAACCAGCAGATAGTAAAAATACTACATATTTACATATGGTCCATCTAAAGAATCAACATGTCTTAACTTTCACCTTTTCTCCTTCATCTTGCCGGAGTCGATGACATACACCACGTCGTCAATGGTCACCGAGGTCTCAGCGATGTTGGTGGAGATGATGATCTTTGTGACGCCCTCTGGGGGCCGGCTGAAAACCGCCTGCTGCTCCTCATTGGACAAGGTTGAGTGCAGCGGATACACCACACACCTAACCGGTGGAGAGATCATCCACATTAGGTAGGACAAATGATTTCACCCACATGTTTAAACAGCATCAGGGTTTCTCTGGTGGTTAATGGAGATCTAAAAAAGTGATAGATGAGAGTTCCAACACATAAAAATCAATGGCATGGCAGTAGCCAAAAGTGTACCATGACTGTGATATGTTTTATTTTCATTTGACTTTGGACTGGGTCTCACTACTACATGGACCATGGACTTTCTTTTGATTTCTTACACCATGTCCTGTAATGATTTCTGCTTCTGTAACCATGTAACGATATGGTTCTGTTGTTGCAATGTACCCCCTAAAAATAAAATCAATAAAAACACAAAAATAACAAAAGGGGATTGTTTTACATGGTTTGAAGCCCCAGTAGACAAGCATACAGTAGCTGTGAAAAATCCTGAGGTGAACTACAGCACAGACAACAGACCTGGTCGCGCCCCTGTTGTTGAACAGTCTGTTGGACATGAGCTGCTCGTAGAGCATCTTGATCTCAGCCAGGCCTGGCAGGAACACCAGAACAGCACCTGGATGCAGGAACCAAAAGGTTACACCAACATCCGCACTGAAGCCTCCAAAGAGATCCTGAATGCACCTCGACTAGATTCCTACCTGGAGGGTAGTCGTGTTTTCCATCCACAATCCACTCCAGCAGGCTCTCCACCAGGTCCATGTTGATTTTGTCCAGGTCCATCGCGGCAATGGTCTTCAACACCGACTTCTTAGCATCTGCACCAGTAAAAACAAAAATGTAACCGTTTAATTTCAATAACAGCAAAGAGGTGTGGTTTAGGAGCCCATTTTTAAACTCACCTTTGTATCTGATGGTGAGCTCCTGCAGGCTGAGCTGCTGGTCTGGAACAGAGTCTTTAACAAAGTCCTTCTTACAGAAAGACATGAAGTTCCACATGTCGTCACCCAAGTCGTCCACCATGTCTCTGGGCTCTGCTTTGGCTCCTCGTCCGCTTGTGAAAGACGAATTGTGTTTCCCTGAGCGCATGTAAGGGCTGCCATCCTCAATGACATATCTGAGAAAATAAAGAAAATGTATTTAAATATTACATATCTATCTAATTATTTGTTAGGTGGATTTGCTTAAGCATTGGTTGGACTCAAGGAGGATGTGCTGACCGGGTTTTATCGATGGCATCTTCAAGATAATACTGGTCAACAGGAAACGTACGCCCTGAAATGAGAGACGTTCAATCTATGGAGGGAGGTCTCTGACTGGAACGTGAAATATGGATGTTATGTTTAAAACAGGTGTGGTAAATTACCTGGTATGTGGACAGTGGGACAGTCGTAAAAATACTCAGAGAAGAGGTTGGCATTAAGTGTGGCGCTCATTAGAATAACTTTCAGGTCTGGCCTCTGCACAATCAAGTCTTTTAACACCAACAGCAGGAAGTCGCTGACGAAGAAAAGATGAATAAATAGATAGTTAACAAAAATAAGAAAGTTACAAAGAAGTGTGTAGATATTATTTGTCTGTTTGAGAAAGTATAAAACCACAAAGAAGAGCTTGAATACACTTTCTGTACCGTAGGCAGAAGATAATCTCACCTCTCCTCCGTTCGCTCGTGGACCTCATCCACAATGACGTGTGTGATGCCTTTGAGGTCCGCCTCACCCTCCAGTCTCCTCAGTAACACGCCTGTGGTGCAGTACAGCAGTCTGGTGGCAGAGGTCTGACACAGGAGAGTAGGCCGGAGAAATAAGTATTTTATCATGTAAAACTTGCAACTGCATACCTAAAATAGGACTTGAATATATTGAATGCGATTTTAAGTCCATACCCTGACACTCTCCAGGCGGATCTGGTAGCCCACTGAGTAGCCCAGACGCTCTGCACGCTCCTGGGCCACTCTCTGGGCCACAGAGATGGCAGAGATGCGGCGCGGCTGCGTACAGAGGATGTTGGCCACCTGCTCGGCTCGGCCATTCAATGAGGCGTCCAGAATGAACTGAGGGATCTGAGTGGTTTTACCACACCTGCAGATATGTAACGGAAAAATAACATCAAACAGAATCATAAGAAAAAACTTGTATAATTGTTTTTGGACGATAAAACATGGACGGACAGTGTCAGAGTTGTACATTTCTTCTCTCCTTTTGTTAAACCAAATCTGCACAAATAGCATTCCCCTCCTTTGGGTCTATGTGAATGCCAACATTTATGCTTCCCAGTATGACCTACCCAGTCATCCCACTGACCACCAGTATCTGGCACCGGTCTAACAGGTCGAGGATGTGTTCTCTCTCTTGCCAAGCCGGCAGCTTCCTCCTCTGCTCCAACATGGAGGTGAAGCGCCTGGATGGCTGTGTGAACGGAGGGATTGGGAGAATATAATGCATGAAAAATACATACATAGAGATGTAATTTGTTTGAAGCTGTTATTCTTTATAGTCGGCTCCGGTGTTCTTTCACCTGCTTCTTCTGAAACTCTCGACACAGCTTGCCGTTTTCTTGCAGGATGTTGTCAATCTTCAGGTTGTGCTTAGTCACCATCCTCTTCCTCAGATTGACATAACTCTCGCTCTCGACCGGAACGGCCTCGTCCTCGTCTTCCTCATCCCTCTCGTCCAGCTCCTCTGCCTCTGCCGTCTCCTTCACTTTAGAGAGAGAAGAGATGGGATTTCATCTCATATGCAGACAAATACAGTGCTGAGCAGAACAGAGACAATCCTACTATAAAAGAATCTTGTTGGCTCACAGTCTACTGGTCTCTGGTTGTTAGGTGGAGCGCTTCTTCTGCTGGTGGTGTGATTACTGCTCCTGCTTTCCTCAGAAGCACTGCTCCTCACACTCTTGGTCTTTGCTATGGCAAGAGAGGGTGGAGGAAGCATAAGAACAGGCGGAGGGCTGCTGTATTTGTGTTGACTGACAGCCAGCAGTTCTTTCATGGTAGCTTCATCCTCGCATAACGCAATCAGGGTGTAAACAACAGGCTCGCTGCTCTTTGCTGCAGCCAGCGCTTCTCCAAACAACCTTTCAGTCAGGCTGAGCCTCCCTGCAGCCCCGATGGACTCGTCAGTGGTGCTGAAGGCGACTATCGGTGCCTGGAACGGGTAACGGTTTCCTTTGGGGAAGCGTATGTCTAGTTCATACACAGGAGGAGAATAGCTGCTGAAGCCAGGCTGGCTCGGACCCGTCAGGTCTGTGGACTCAGCCCCGGATCTCCCTTTAGTAGGGAGCTCGTGCTTAAACTTACATTTATTGCCAAACCGGCAGCCTTGCCCTTTCAGGTAGAATCGGCAGACGTCGCGGATGTTAACCGCTCCTCCACCACCTCGACTCCTGACTCCACCGCCATTGCCTGCAGCGTTGTCTGAGAGGAACAAGAGGTCCAGGGATACTGTCCAGACGACATTGGCGATGCGCTCACTGAAGCGTTCACCATAAATGGCAGTGAGAGCCAGAGCTTCTTCCTGCCTATGGCTCAAACATTCATCCATAGGAACCCCTTCAAGGTCATCAGGGGAAACGGTTTTCTGGCCATAGCGCTCGCTGTAAACCTGGTGGAGGAGCTGTTCCAACGTGGCCCCGAATTCCCCTCCTCCAGATTCCAGTGCCTGCTTGCTACGCTCCCTGTCAAACCCATACCTACACAGAGGAAGGACGAGAAAATTAAGGGTTAGAAGAAGAGCTAAATATCCAACAAACTTATTTTTTAGGTCAGCCTAAACACTGGCTTTGGATCAAAGAAGGATAACTAAAAATAGATAAACCTGTGCATCACCTGCAGAGTTTCCCTATGGCAAATAAAGAGACGACAGGTTCAGGGGCGGGTCGCTCATCATCGGACTCGTATGACTCATACGCTGGGCTCTCTGCTCTCTCCACAGGCTCGTCATTAGTGGACCAAAACTGGCCTTCATCACGGTGGTCCAGCTCATCAACTTCCTCCTCTTTTTCTTCTCCCTCCGAATTATCTGAACCAGATACTCTGAGGCAGAGAGGATGATGAGATCATGTAGATTAGCAGAGGAAAACTAATTAGCCTCTGGGTAGAATGTACTTACTCATATGGCTCATCGCCGTCCTGGAACTGCAGCTCCCGCAGCAGCTCCTTGAGTTGTTCTTGGTTCTCATTGGTCATGAATATCCTCTGTAGGGGCATGGTGCTCACCTCCGGCCTCATGCTGTCACTCGAATTTGGGAAAGTTCTGGGTCTTGCCAAGGACCGTGGGAGGGCCTTGCTGCTGCTTTTCCCCTCCCTGTCTCTATCTCTGCCTCCTCCCTTCCCTCGACCTCCATCCCTTCCACCAGAACGGCCGACACCACCTCGTCCTTTGACAGGTCTGGAGGTAAAACCATGTAAACAGAGGGAGACAAGAAGCATAAGTGTAAAAAGAGAATATCAACAGTAAATTTTAAATCTGATCATTGATTCCTTTGCTATAAATGTGTACCTGCTGGGACGAGAGGGTCCAAAGTCAAGGCTGTAATCATCGTCGTCGTCATCGTCCCAGCGAGTTGCTCCTCCTTTCCTACTTCCACCACCGCCTCCTCCACCTCCTCCGCCTCCTTTTGGCTTGTTGAATTTCCCACCTCCTCTGTTGGGCTTCCCACCTCTTCGCCTTGCACTCATTTCCCCTGACAAAACAGTTTCATCACAGATGAGCAGATTCAAGCAGTAGAGATTCAAAGCATCTCCGTCAACACACCATGGATAAATGTCAGACCAAAGATCCCTCACCTTCAGTCAGTGTCCTTTCATAAGAGCAGGTAATCTGTGACGAAAGACACAAAATGAATAGCTTGAATGAACCAGTGTTGATACACCAGAGAGAGCAGCTTCTGTACTTCGACTGCAGCGCACAGAGTCGCACACAGCTGTGGGGTGGCTCACTGTGGCACTTCAGTTCAAGTACGAGCAATGAGATGGTGGCTGACACACAGTGCTGGTGGCTACAATTATGCAACCAAACCAGGGCGGCGGCCAATGAACTCCACGCATGGCTAGCTGTATTAAGTTAGCAAGTTCTGACAGAACAGACTACAGCTGCTATCACATAAATAACGTGGTATTGAACCGCGTAGTGGGTCAGTCAGTGAAGTATACCTAGCTTCAGCTAGCTAACAAGCTAACAAGCTAACAGCTAAGCGAGCTCAGCAGAGAGAAACTTTCTCACAAGTGGAGAGGTTTAAGGGAATATGACATTAGCGAGAAAGATAATTGAAAAACTAAACTTTCATAACAAGCATGAACAAACCTGGGACAGCTGGTCGGGACACCGGTAGCCAGCATCTCCTTCATTGGTCTAAATCAGAGTTCAAAGTTTCTTTTCCGGTGGCGAATTTACGAATCATACTATGGCGAAAACATGACCCGCCCTACTCAAATTCTAACCAATCATCACTCCTCATAGCTAAAGTTAACCAATTCAACCAATCAAAGGCAACAACGATTAGCCTATCAGAAGCACGATAGGGTGAGTCATGCCTTCACCGTAGTAGGATTGCTGCTTAAGAAGAAAAGAACCATCAACATAGAATTATTGGCGAACGTATTTTTAAGTATTATCTACAGTCTGTAAGAGTAAATTCATTTTTAAGTCCAACTAAATTTTTCTGAAAAATTTAACACGATTTTAACGTATGTCTACACTAAACCTGTAACCATGGTAACTACGTCAAGCTTGCGTCGAGCAGCCGCAACAACACAGGACGCTTATTACAGGACTGGTTATTTTAGGTTGAATTATTAAGTTTGGTTGTGTCGTTTTTAAAACTAGTTGTTTTTCCAGAGTCTGTCTGCCATCTGCTGTCACGGATGTCAGGTGAGGTTGTGAAGATCCGAAACTCCCAGCACACAAAAAACTCTTCTCTGTGTCCTGTCTGTGGGGCCAGATTTTCTCCACAGTGTGTGTCTGTATCTCAATCAGTGCGTGTAATCAGATTTGTAAATGTTTAAAATAATCTCTAAATGGCTGCTGAGATTTGTGAATGTGTACTGACATCTGCTAATGTGTCTTCAGAATCCTTGCGCGTAATGATTTTACACACAAGGATTCTGATTTTACATTTTGGGAATGTACAAAAACATTTCCAAATCCATAATAAGATTTCAATCGACCCTTATCCAAAATCAAACGCATAGCCCAGTAACCATAAATTAAGGGACTGGATTTGTAGCAGCCAACAGATCCAGATTTTTATTTAAAACACTCTAAAGAAAGTGATAAAAAAAAAAATTCTTGGATCTGCCTCTTTTTTAACCAAAATTTAATGGGGTCTATTCCAGCCCAAGACTCATGCTTCAACCAAGTTTCATGTAAATCTGTTCAGAAGTTTTTGCGTAATCCTGCTGACACTCAAACAAACAAAAGACACAGGTGAAAACATGACGTCCTTGGTGGAGGCAATAAGCCCATAGAATAGCTGCCTACTACAGGTATGTGGGCTGTGTAGCTACTGAGGCACACAGAAAAACTCCAAAAACTACAAATCACAATAGCATTTGCAGATTTCTGCGTTGTGACTGTTTGTACTTCCAGCTCTTGGAGCAAAATACTAATATCTATATGTGCACATTTACAGATCTGACATTACACTTGCAAATCTTACATTGCATTTGGAGATTTTTTTTAAATGCCAATCTGCCACTCAGATTCTAAATATACATTTGCAGATTCCTGTACGCATTTATAAATCTGATTACGCACACAGAGCTTGAGATAGTTTCACAACTCTCCACACATGTTAGCTGGTAATTGTGGTAATATAATAATTAGTAGGTAATATATCTATTTGTTTGCAGGAGACGAGCCTATAAAGGTGTCCTACATTTTCCCAAACGGGGACAGATATGGTGAGTGATGACTGTGATGATACAGTTACATTATTGTTACGTGTGGCTTTGCATCAATTTCTTGACTCCACAGAGGGGGAGTGCAGCAGATCTGCATCAGGGGTGATGATGAGGAGCGGAGCCGGTAAACACACCTCAGCAGGTGGTGTCGTATACACCGGCGAGTGGCGCGAAGACAAAGTAAGTACATCCTCTAACGTCTGTATGGTTGTATTCCTCTGCGGTTACTCATACGTGCTTCTCTTTGTGCGTGACTCCTTTGCAGATGCATGGCAGAGGAGCCCTGCAGCATCCCTCAGGAGCGCTGTATGAAGGAGGATTCAAAGACAACATGTACCACGGCGTGGGAACGTACACTTTCCCAGATGGCTCCACTTACAAAGGTCACTTTGACAAGAACAGGTAGAATCCGTTTTTGGAAATAAATGCATCATTCCCTCTGCCCAGGAGGATGTTCTTTCTTTTTTTTGTCCTTTATGAGTCTCCATACAAATACATGTGTAATGGTTTGTTAGCAGAATAAACCAGTAAGGCTCCAGTTGGGGATTTCCAAATCAGTTAAAGGCTTAGTGCAACAGAGCACTAAGCCTTTAACTGGTTTGGGGGAAATATTCAGAGCCAATTCTTGATTTTCTGAACTTCTTATTTAATTTTAATACAAGATTTTTTGATGCTTTAACTGTTGTGTTCTAGGCTGGAGGGAGAAGGGGCGTTCACTGACACACAGGGACTGGTTTGGACGGGAGAGTTCCACGGCAAAGACGCTTTGGGTCTGAAAATGCAGCACAGCATTTAAGCTAAAAAAGCATTAATGTTATATAAAATATTTTAAAAAGACACGTTTTCACTTTATGTACAGTCTGCCTTTGTGATAAATGTTGAGATAAATACTGACAGACCTGTTTCTGCCCACATCCACTCATCTCTATGTATTAATTTCAAAATAATAAAGGAAAACCTGAGGAAAACCTCCTCCGTATCGTGACTATCAGGGTGAAGGACGAGTCCAAGGCGGTTTTACATCGTTGCACGACCAGCCAATCACAGAGGGCCGTCTGCTCACGTCCACATCCACCGCCGCTGTACCCGAACGGTTGGAACATTTGCCCGAGGAGCTGAGTGTGGAGTGTGTGGTCAGTGTGACCTTGAGTGTTGGTCGATGTTGTGTTCCTGCATCTTTTCACTCTCTGCGATCGAATAATTACTCCACAAACAACAGTTTAACATTGTTTAATCTGATATTGTAATTTGTCATTCTACTGAGTAATGCCTCTATGGATGTGTAATTGCACATACCCCTGAACAACATCATTAGTGAGTATTTATCTAGACTACACAGATATGGAAATGTAACAAAAACACACATATACTCTAGAAACATCCGTACAATGCTAAACACATCTGGTGAAACACCGTACCAGATACAGGAAACAGACATTTGACTGATTTCCAGGTAGAAAATAACATTTTTTTTGTATTGCAAACCTTCAGCCCTGAATGAAAAAACCTTAAATATGACGACGATGAAGGCAACAACTATTCAGTAAAAACAGGAAATGGCACTCAAATTTGGCACAGGGTACAAAAAACGTCTGAACTTGAAATGTAACCGACATAAATGCAGACTCACTATGGATTATTGTGCGTAGTGAAAATGTGCAGCCTCTGCAGATGTGTGTTCATCACTACAGGAAGTGAGCGGAACGATGGAAAGGAAGCTTTTGAAATCTTTGCAATATATTTTTTCTCCATGAACCTGAGGATCTATAAAGTCTATAATAATATTTTTTTTAAAGATTTCCTCTCTCTGAAGAAGAACGACGGAGATCATTGTGGCTTTAAGAGGAAAAAGTGCACTTCTAATTGTGCTCGAAACATCATAAGACGAAAGAAACGTTTGAACGTGAACAGGAACATAAATCCTAACGGCAGACTCAGAATTATTGTTCTATACAAAGATAATACACCACTTCCTCCAGGCAGGCAGATAATCTGAATTAGGCAAGAAAGATGTGAAGAAAATCTGACCTTTTTGTTGTTGTCTGTGCTTTAGTTTCAGACCCTCCCAGGATGCACCTCTCTCGCGTCTGGAGTCTCGTTTACTTAGCTGGGTGCGAGGAACGAATGAGTTAGACTACAAAGACAGCACCATTTTTGCTCAGTGGTTTACGTATTGTGCCGTTTTCTGGAGCAGATATTAAAGGGGGAGTCAGCAGGTGGAAGTAGGAGGGGAGTCTAGTTTACCCTTTAAACAGAATTCCTGCTATTCTGCTCATCGCTAAAGGTTAACTAGTCCCTGATGGTTCCATAGAAAAGCTGTTAAAGAAGACATGTCTTTGTCAAAATGATGAAAAGTTCTCATTCTTAAAAATCTTTTCTCTTGTAAAGCTAAAAGTTCTGATAAATCATAAATCATAAATCTATTATTTCTCCAATTTTTCCCAGCGAACACTTGCAACCAGACATACCCCAAGCATTTTCCCCATAGGCCACCATTATAAAAGAGACAGCTGTAAATGTTGACAGGAAGCTTTGAACTGCAAACAAGGCCGATGATGATTTGTTGTATCCATGTAGGTTTTATGGTTGTAAAACCTTCCTATTAAAAGTCTACATAAACTAAAGTACATTATGTAAATGTGAAGGAAACCCATGAAGTGAATCTTCTTCTTTGCTTTTCTATGGAACCAGGATTCCTGACCAAATCCTGGTTGACAACATTGATTCATTGTGATTTCTGGATTGAAAATGTAAAGTTTCTCAGACGCCTAGAACAGGAAGGGTTCTACACTTGATCTACACTGTACTAGAGAACAAACAGGAAACAGTTCCAATGTCTTTTTCACATCTGCCCAGTTACATTTAGTTTTTTTCTTCCTTTCTGAACAAACATGCTGTACTTTTTGCAGCGTTCACACACATACACTTATATAGCTGGTATATATCTTCTTCTTTTTTTTCTTTTTTTTTGGTGCTGTATTACGTGAGATCACTACGCCGTGAGGAAATAGCTCCCACCTCTACATTTGGATCAAAAATGACCCTGTTGTTTGAGAAAATCCATAAGAAAACCTTTCAAATCCTGCAGCCTGATTCCTGCAGCAGGTGTTTAAAAAAACAACAAAAAAAACTCATTAAAAATTATTTACATCGTTCATAAAAACAGAATTTAACAACACGCGATAGAAATAAATATTAAAATGTCACTAAGGAGTCAGAAAAGCACCAACGTTTTAAAAAGGGGGACACAGATTGGAAAGTGGGGAGGATATTTTTGTGGGGGAGGCAGTAGAAGTGGCCCAAACAGTCTGTGACAGAGTGGCTTCTCACTGATGGCTACCTCAGATCTGTATGTCCAAGTATGTTCACAGTAGTCATAGGCACATGTTAGCATTAAATGTGTGAGCATGGCATCTATTTGAGGCTATTTACCCTCCATCTTCCAGCTTCTCTCTTTCCATCGTCCCCCATCTCTCCATCATCACCCCCCCGGTCCTCCTCTGACTCCACACACACTCTAAAACCACTCGCGTGCGACCTCTCCAATCCACCCTCACCCCACACCGACCCTCTCCCTCCCCCTCCCCCTCCGTCACGGGTTCTGCAGCAGGCCCTCCCACTGGATGGGCTGGGAGAAGACCTCCCTCTCCAGCCACATCTCGTAGCTGTAGTGGAAGTCCTCGGGCAGCTCCACCCGCTGGCCCAGCACGCTCTGCAGGCAGTTGTCCACGGGCGTGAAGTCCCCATTCCTGCTCTTGTCGTAGCGGCGGCTGTTGAACTTCTCGATGTTCTCCCGCAGGGCGCACTCCTCCGCCTGGAAGTCCCAGGGCCGTGCATCGATGTCTGGGACAAGAGGAGAAGACTTTTACTCACACATTTCACCATGTATTTACCTCCTTTAGTTCGGTTATGATTCATGATCTCTCCTACCGTTTCTCCACCTTATTCCCCCCCCCATCTCTCTCTATTAACATCCACGATGACAGAACACTTGCTCTCCCGTGAGGGATGGTGACCCTGAGAAGTCCCCCATTTGCTGTTGCTATGGCAACACGATCGAGACCGTCCACCATTGGCTGGTGGAGTATTGAGTTCTACACACACAGTAATCATACAGATGGATACGTTCACACACACATGTACGCCTCTACCGTTAACTCTGCCATCAGAATGCATTAACCTGAACTCTGCTGTATTAATCAGCTGTGTGACGGCAGAGACTTCTGGGACTAATTACCTCCATCACCACTTCATCTCTGACGATCTGAGAGGTCAGACTGATTTGTTACTACAGAACGCTGGAATTCTTGGAATTTATTATTATCATTATTGAAGCTGCAATTAATAATTTATCAGTATAATAATGCCCATGTGTTATCATCATATTTCATGAATTAGAGCTGTAACAAAGAAGAGCTTCTCATCAGAATAAACTGAGCTGCTGCTGATGGACAATAATTATAATAAACAATCCTCTCTTTCATTAAACTGTCCCAAAAATGCAAAGTTATTATTATTATTATATAAAATTATTATTATTATTTCCCTTTTCTGTGGGCTCTTTTTTTTTTCCTTTTGTTTATTTCTATAAGATTTACTTGATCATAGAAACACTATAAATATATTTATTTGCTATTGTGTATCATTTGTATTGCATTTTGTTCATTTTATATTATTATTAATTAATAATAATTACTATAATTTTTACATAATAATAATAATAATAATAATAATAATAATAATACATTATAATTCATTATATAATTGTAATAATTTGTATTTAATGTCCTTAGTCCACAAAAAGGCCAAAGTCAAACGTTAACCAATTAAATTAAAAACATGGTTAATATGTGTTCAGTTTGGTGAAGCTGGTATGTTTAGTTTTGAGAGATAAAAAACCACAAAAAACGTCTGGTTCCACAGACGTGTCTTTACCGTTCCCGTAGGCCCAGTCGTCGTTGAGCCGGTGGCGGACCTTCTGGTAGATGGCCGACATGGTCTTCATGTTGCTCTTCCTCCACTGCCGGCCCAGGTACTTGGTCTGGATCTTCAGCAGCTTGAGAACGTAGAGCTGCATCATGGCCTGCTTCACCTTCAGAGCTCTCTTCAGGATGGGGGCCGACTTGAACACCACCAGCATCTGGAAAATGGAACCAAAGTTTTTATGTATTATGTATTATACATGTTCTGTGCAGATGGATATGTACAGTTAGATTTATTCTTTTATTTATATATTTATTTTTTATGTGTCCAGTTTGACACGAGTTACAGTCTAGTATTAAATATTATAAACTTGAATTTTTAAAAACAAATGCAAAAGTTCTGCAGATTATTTTCTAGTAAAGACTCTGAATTCAGTTGGATTTTGCTGATTTGTAAAGGATGCACACATTTATGTCACCACTGCCAGTTTTGGTTAAAAAAAATAAAAGACTTTAAAACTTGACAGTATGATTTATTTTGAAGGATAGATGCTTTGCACTGGTGCAAAATCCCTCACCATCGTCCTGGAGTGTTTCCACTTCGTCAGCTTGTTTAATATTCTCAGCAGATTGATACAAGAGAACAGGTTTCTCCAGCAGAACTGGTTGGTGTCTCCTGCTTCCTACAAACACACACACAGAACCCACAAAGGTCACGACGACGCCCGGAAGGCTGCTTTACCAGCCGACCTTCATCCGGTGATAATCGACACTCACCAGGCTTTCAGCTGTGAGCTCAGGCATCTCATGCACCGCACAGTGGGGAAAGTCCAGCACACAGATACTGCAACGGAAACACAGACCAGTGCTCATAGGGTTCAGTCTGCTTGTGTGCAGCACTGCAACCTGAGCTAAAAACAAAGCTTGCATCTTCCTTTCACCAGCTGAGTGATGCTCTTTAACACCTGAATCGCTGCTGTGATGCCATCTGTGCCACCTACCCATAATGCTTAGTTACCTGTCTAAACAGCAGGTCCTCAAACACAAACACAGTTTTAAAGGCGAAGCTGTAATAATTACAGTCCAAAGAACTGAGTGTAGAGTCAGAGACGAGGAACCTACCTGTTTTTGGCACTGATGTAGGACATGATGTTCTGGTTGAAGAACTTGAGGATGAGCGGGATGCAGTTGGCGAACACCAGGTGCTGGGAGACGATCTCAAACTGCCGGGAAAGAGGAGGCGACAGCGTGGAAGAGTTAGAAAAGAGCGATTTAACTCTGATGATTTGTCCTGTGTGGTCAGATAAAGGACATGTCTGATAGATTACAGTGTTGATGAAAAGCCCAGGAGGGTAAAATCCATATCTCAGGAGAGAATGGATGAGAAAAAAAATAATCCTGTATCCGATAATCCTGTTTCAAGAAAAGGTCAAGAACCAGAGGATTTTTATTCTCACGCAGCAGCTGCACAAATCTGTCACCTCATCTAAGAAGCTTTACGAAGATTAAGAGCAGAAGCAGTTCAGCAGCTCAATCTATCATAAGCTCATATTTCATATATATTATTGACTGTGATCATTTTAAATGATCTTATGCATGCAATGACTCCCTCGTGAAAAGTTCTGATTGGCGGATCTTTTTGACTTCTTCCCACTGCAGCTTCTTATATATCTGCATGTAATCTCCTGTTGCAGCAGCAGAGGGCGCCATCACTTTAACTCTACAGCACCGTCTATAATAGGAATATATCTGCACACCTCTGAGCCAACCGATCATGAAAATGAAACAAAATATAAGCTCCTGGAATCGGGACAAATCCCAAGAGAAGATTTTAAAGCCAGATGCCATGAAGATAAAGCAAGTGGGAGTGCATCAGATGGATGCATGAGGCTGTGAGGTTGCGAGTCAGGGAGTGGACGTCCAAAAGATGGGGGTGGAGAGGAGGAGAGTAACGCTTCACTGGATAATAAGGTGGAGGGTAGAGGAGGTGAGCTCAGAGGGGAGGTGCATCAAGAGCCAGTGTGTGTGTCTGCAGGGGGAAGGGGGGGGGGGGTGAAGATGGTGACGTGAGGTGCATGCAGAGGGGAGGAGCGGACGTCTGCGTTTGTGTGTCACCTGGTAAACGTGGCTGAGTTTGAGGTGTTTGAGGAGGAGCAGCAGCAGAGCTGAGATGGCCTTCACGATGATTTCTTTGTGGCGGTTCACGTCGATTCCCAGCTTCATGCTCTGGAGGACTGTGATGCTGGAGGACACACACACACACACACACACACACACACACACACACACACACACACACACACACACACACACACACACACACACACACACACACACACACACACACACACACACACACACACACACACACACACACACACACACAGTAAGACCTTCAGGTCTATAATAATAATAGAAATAATAAAAATGATATACTGTAGGCTGTTCCATCCATCCAGAAATGAGGTGATGCCTTTTTCCCTTTTATGACTAAGGATCAACAAACAGTAGCTGTAAAAATTGAACCACCAAACTAATACATTTAATCTCCAGCACCATTACAAATCGATTCAAACTGCAGCAGCAGTTCTACTCACGGCATCTCCTCAGGCAGCACATCCGCCAAGATGTTGATGGAGTCGGTTTTGGCTTTGGAGGTTGGAGCTGCAGCCAGCAGCAGCTTTAGGAGGGCGATCTGACACAGGTCACAAAAAAAACACGAGGCCCCTGATTTAGATCTGGTCTTTAGTTGTTTAACAGGTCAGATGAGCTTTTGGGGGGGGGGGGGGGGGGGGGGGGGGGGGGGGGGCTGAGAATGCTGGATAGTGAATATGTGGAAATGATGAACACATTTGGCGGCAAATTGGTGTGAAATCAGGGTCAATAATGTTATTTAGAGGGAGATTGTTTTACGAGCCACTCACCACGTACTGGGAGAGGTTAGGGAGCATGCCCAGGTACAGCATCTCTGCTGGTGTCTCCTCCACCTCCTCCTCGCCCTACAGGCACGACACACACATGAAATCATCGGCACGATTCATATTTATGAAAACGCCTTGATTAAATATCCACTGGATTAAATATTCAGTTCATCTTTGTCCTTCCTGTTTATCAAAGGATAGATTTTAAAATCCTACCACGAGTCTATAAAGCATGCATGCAAAGCGTCTTTTTATATGTCTCTTAATTTAATCTCTATTTGTTTTTATTGTCTTTTATGTGCAATTTTACTGCATCCTATTGTCTCGTTTTTATCAGCTTCTCATGCTCTTAATTTATTATTTCTTTTTGCCTTGTGTCTGAATGGTGCTATATAAATAAAGTTATTATTATTATATTATTTTATTATTATTATTATTATTATTATAATTATTATATTATAATATCATAATTATATTATCATCATCATCATCATTATTATTATTATATTATTATTATTATTATTATTATTATTATATTACAATATCATAATTATATTATCATCATCATCATTATTATTATATTATTATTATATTATTTTATTATTATTATTATTATAATTATTATATTATAATATCATAATTATATTATCATCATCATCATCATTATTATTATTATTATATTATTATTATTATAAACTGACTTGCCTTCTGTTTTAAATAAAAAAATTGGAAACATTTACAAGCCTCCCACATTAAAGTGTCATGAAGGAAAATGAAAGCGTATAAAGAAAGTGGAGGTGACCCGACTGACCAGCGTCAGAGGACACTGCTGCAGCTCCTCCTCCCTTTTGATCTGCACCTCAGCGATGGACACATATTTATGCTGGAGAAGAGAAGAAAATAAACACACAAATGATACATTTTGCACTGTATACACATATAAAAGGTGTCAGAGGGAGTGTTAATGAGTGATGCTCTGTGTAAATACTCTGTTTAAACATAAGGAATAGATTTTTCAGCAGATGTCAGTGTCAGGACTGATTTGGGAAACAGTCTGGTCATAATGAGGCAAAGCGAAAGAGGAAAACGTGTTTATAAGTGAATGAATGAGGTTTAACCTGGGAGTGAGATGCTGCATGAGGCGGTGATGGCCTCTTTTACCTGTTTAAGAGTCTTGACGCTCTCATGGATGGGTCTGGGTAAGCCCACCAGGGTCTCTATGTCACTGTGAAACAATAAATATCACACATGACTGACAGAGGGATGCATTTAAAGGATTTCTCTCATTGTCTCAGATGCGATACCTACTTCCCAAGAGTAAAACCGATGAACTTGTTCCTGCTGGTCTCCAGGAAGTGCTCGATGTCTCTCTCCCTGCAGACAGACACACAGACAGGATGGATTGATTTGATTTGATCACCTGCTGCATCAAACCTGCATACAAACGAGGGACTGAACAGCATTTTTTTTTTTTACAGGGGAGTGAGTGCCACACAAACAAGCACAAGAGTGGAAAGATTCACTAAAAGATGAGCAGAATATAGTTTTTGATAATAAATGAGACACGTCGTCGCTCGTTTTTCATGTCGCCAGAGCCGAGGCGGCACCCTGGGAAGACACATGCTGCACTGTCTGTGATTTGCAGATGGAGAGCATATTGTTGGATAATAGCGAGGAGAAAAAATTGAGAGAGTGCTTTCTATTTTTGGGGTTTTAACTCCTCAAATGGTGGCGCACGATCAGGGAGGGAAGATGACACTGGCTGCCAGGAAAATGGTGCAAATTCCTGGCTGTGGGTGGGAAGTTTTCTGCACTCTTGTGATGGAAGTAGCAGGTGATGGAGCGACATTTGGAGGTTTTGTTCTGTGGGATAAGAGCTTTTAAGCAATGCAAAATGTAACAGGGGTCATTTATAAAAGCTATAATAATGAAACACAGTATCATTTTGCAGAGAAAGTTCTCTACGTAGATATAATCAGTCATTTATGCTGAAGTAAAGCAGAATTTTACTGATTTTTACAGTCATTTTACAATTAAAACTGACATTGACCTGACTTTAGGGGCCCAGGGAAGGCCCTTGGGAAAGTTGACCCTTTCTGTGGGGGGCCTGAGGGGAGGCGGTGGAGGCGGGGGCTGGATGATGACATCACGGTCCAAGGGGTCCACCTCTCCCTCGATGCCGCTGTCCGCGTCCTCGGGGTCGTCCTCCTCGTCTCGGGCGTCGTCGTTCTTGAAGGGGTCCCGCTCGTTGTAGGTGTCCAGGCTGTCCTGCTTGACGAGGGGCTGGGAGCAGGAAGGAGGACAGGTGGTGAGCTGCACTGGGAGGACTGGGAGGACTCATGTGAAGTCACACAAACCATAAATATTCTGCAGAAATGTTACCTGAGAGCATTTATATTACGTTTAACGCCTTAACAGTCAAACTCATGCATGTGTAGGATGAAAGTATTTCCACAGCTCTATATCCGGGGCTGGGTGGGACGTGAACACATCATAGATTTACCATTTTCTCAATGTGGCAGGAAAAGGATGCTTCTCCACAGCAGCTGTGAGCAAAACATCTGAACTTACCATATATCTGCACTTCAAAAGGTAAAAAAAAAACAAAAAAATGCAAGCAAAAGGATAAGAGTTTATACTGAACTCTGATCTACAAACAATCCCGTTTCAGTTCAAGTGCAAAACACACATTCCCACATATACAGTACACAAACCTCAGATCAAACTAATTTCTCTGATGAATGACTGTGGCAAAAAGTGCAGGCATCAGGCATGAGTCAGCGTTCTGCACCTTAGCTGAGCTTAGTGCAGTCGATGTATGGTGCTACTAACGCTGGAGTAAGTGAGGACTAGGGTGAGTGTATGGTGGGAGGAGGGAGGGAGGGAGGGAGGGAGGGAGGAGGAGGAGGAGGTGAACCCGTGTTGGGAGCCATTCTCTATGGAGAAGCCATTCGCTGCCAAAGCTTATGTGGGAGGCAAAGTGTTTTCCATCAGGGTTAGGGGACAACTGCTCTCAATGACATCTATTAAAGAGAGAGATCAGCTGAAAACCAAATGCGACGCCTACAGAGGAGAAAATACACTCATGAGAATCTCAGCTCGCCTCTGCAATGAATGCATTTTTAATGACATTGACCCCTAGTCCAGAGTCTGCAGAGCAGGGTGATTTCTGAGGCCAGACCTGGCAGCAGTGCAATGGAAACTACAGGGGAGATGCTACTACTGTCTGTATGAGGCTGTGGGCAGTGACCAGCCAGCAAGTCAGCCCTGTCTCTCAAACCCTGGCCCCTCCCCTCCCTGGAACTGAGTAGGAGGAGGAGGAGAGAGGAGGAGAGAGGAGGAAGAGGATAAAGAAACAAGGTGAGTAGAGGTGGAGAGAGAGGGTGAGTGTAGGGTGTTAGGAAGGATGCGAGGAAAGTGATGGAGATGGTAAAAATGGTGGGGTAAGAACGGGAAGGACGGAGGATGGAGAGGAAGATGAGAGCGGGAAAAAAAGAGGAGAAATATGAGGGAGAATGGGAACGAGTGTGTCGAAGGGAAGGGAGGTTAAAAAAAAAGATGAGAAAAGATGAGCATCAAAAGTTAAATAATTAAATGGAAGAAAACATGCAGGTGGCGATGATTGAATGAAAGGAATATTTCAACAGTTTGGGAAAAGTGGATTCTTCTTAAAGAGGGTTGGAATTTCACACCTTCAGCATTAAGGTTTTCGATTTAGACACAAATGTTGTAACAGATGCATAAACAGCCAATCAAATCACAGACTGTCGTTTACATACTTTACCTTGTGTGAGGATCAAACAAATGAGATGTAACATCTTTAATAACGAGCTTTAAGGGTGCAGAAAAGGAAGTTTAACCTTTGGACAGAGTCAGGCTAACCGTTTCCTACCGTTTTCAGCATTTATGCTAAGCTAGGCTAACCAGCAGCTCATTGCAGCTCATATTCAGTATGAAGACACGTCATGTTGTCATCCAACGTTAGGCCTGTTTCCCAAATTGTCTATTTATTCCATGAAGTATTGAAAATGAGGCAGAGAGTAGGATGGCACCGGAACCACTTCTGGTTTATCTATGTCATAAAACTCTATAGATTGTGTCCAATAGTTTGGTTTGTCTAGTTTAACATGGTGTAAATCATCTTATTTTGTCAGAATAAAAGTGAAAATCTGTGACAGAAAAGGGTGAAATTGTGACAGAAATGTTAAAATACTTGTAAATATATAACATTTAGGACAATAAATAATTCTAAACAGAGAATATATTCTAAATATATTCTCATTTGGTGCATCTCAGGGATCAGATGAGGTTATGTGATAATAATGAGATCATGAGAAAGAGGAGGAGAAAAGAATGTGGCGTGGATGTGGGCTAAAAGGAGGGCTTAAAGTCCAGCTCAGTGCAGAGAGACAATGCAGGAGGAAAAAAAGGGAATTTGTGGGTAAAGACCTGCTTCTTGGGAAAGGGACTGTCTCCTTCCAAGCTATCAACAAAGGCACTCTGTGGGGACACAAGGAAGAGGGGCAATGAGAAACCCATTAGAGAGAGAGCCCGTCCAGTCAAAGCAGTGCTAGAAACAAACAGGCTAAGGATCCTCAAAGCTGTCCCAGCACCAAAACCACCTCTGTGATGTTGGCGCTGAAGAACTGTTGGGAAAACCTGACCCAGCAAAGAGTTCGGGGGTAAAGAATTCTAGTTGTCTTTATCAATTATGTCCAATACATTTATTTCCTGAACATCTTGAAGTTAAATGAGTTTTGTGCTTTAGAGGAGAAGAACTCTGCTCAGCCCTGAGTGTGTAATGAGCGGGGGGGGGGGGTCCTACCCTGCGGCTGCGGCGGCCTCTCTTCTGCTGCTGCTGCTGTTCAATGAGCTCCATGGCAGAGGCCGGGGGTGAAGCCGCTCTCATGGCCTTCACCACCTTGATGCTGTCCTCCGGCAGCGGGGGCAGGTTGAGACGCTCCCTGCCCCGCACCTTCATCTCCTGGAGCTCCCCGAAACCCCCCAGAGTGAACTAGAAGGTAAAGGTTGGAGACAAAGGCTACGATCATATGCTCAATTCTGCTTTAAAAAAATAATAAAAAATTTATAGCTCAGATCAGATCTGGTTATCTTGACGGCTCCCATTCATAATTACAAGTGGCCTGTATCTAGATCTAGTGTGACCATATCTGTGCTCTGAAACGGGTCGTCTGCGTCACAAACAACAACAAAAAACATCATATCCAGAAAAAGAGAGCAGATTGGTTTTTTTTATGAAAACATATCTCAGAATTCTGAGATAATTATCTCTTTAATTCAGAAAAACAAGGCAAAAAAGTTAGATTTGTGCCACATTACGGCAAAAAAAGAAGAAGTGAATCATTCAGCCTGGTAATATGAATGTAAGTGATTCACAGGCTGTGGGCAAAAACATGCAAATCTCTCATTACGACCATATAAGGTCAAAACAAACAGGAACATGCTAATGAGACAAGCAGAGAAATAGATTTATGCGTTAGCGTTTACAATGTACTGACCAGTATCGTCTTCCAGAGCAGCAGTAATACTTTCTTCATCGGGAAGTGTGGGGCGTTCATGCTGCAGAACTTGGTTACCATGGTGAAGAGGAGCAGAGCGAAGGGCTCCCCGTTGTACAGAGGTGAGCCTGAGGGGTAAAAGGTCACAACCAGTGTTTGAGGACTGGATTCATGGATGTGTGAAAGCACTAGTTAAGACACATGTGAGGCAGTGACATCAAAGTATGCTATCAATGCTAACATGTATTTGTTCAACACACACCTAGCTCCGTCTTGAAGGCCTCTCTGGCTGCTCTCCACTCAGGTCTGTCGTCCTCTGTTTGGACTCTAATGGTCTCCACCATCAGGTACATGATGCTCAGCAGCACTCTGCAAGAAAAAGAAACAACAGTCGGAAAATGGTTTCACATAAGAGCCCTTTTGGGCAAATCCTGTCGGCCACTGGAAGAAGAAATGGGAATACTTTAAAGTGTGCACACAAAGCCCAGACAAGGACTGTATGCAATCTGCTTGTGAGTGGAAATGATTTCTATGCTCTCACACACTAAGGTGCCATTTCATTTATAATTGCCTGTATTGTGCATTAAACGCTTCGTTCACTCAACAAAGCTTCGTACTTTATTTAAAATGACTTTGCAGCAGCAATTAGGTGCAGATCTACTCGTCTAACCTGTGATTATTTGTAAGTGTGCAACCGAGGAGTGCACAGCTGGAGCTTTGTGTATGTAGGAGTGTGTATATGTGTGTGTAGAGGGGTGCTTTGTTCAAAAATCAGTTCCATTAAGGAGGAGAAAAGCATGAAAAATGCTGAGCTTTACTGCAAAAGACATAAAACTGAAAAAGTGCACAATATTTTTGGAAAATATGAATTCATCTTTATGTGCAAGAATGCAGAAGAGGCAGATGAGGTCACTGTGCTCACCTGAGCTCTGTGCTGTCTGCAAGAGAGATGGCCGGCTTCCTCACGGCGCTGCTGCACGCCTGGTTGTTACTGCAGACGCAAAAAACACAGTCGGTGAATAAATGCATGGCTTTAGCAGAAGGAGAGACAGTGTAAGTATGCATATATTTTTTTTTAAAACACAGCTGAAAATATAACAAGAGTCGCCAAAAGACTCGGGATATCCCCCTGTGGCCTTTATGTGCAGCATGGTGATTGGACAGACTGCGCCAGGACGCCTCAGAGCAGCTTAGTCCTAACTGGTGGCCGAGACCAGCAGCAACAACGATGACTGGAAGCAACCGCCGCCTATATTCCAGCATTTCAGTCTCTAAATTTCTTTTTCTATCCCCACAAACCTCGTCTCTCACTCTAGGGAGCGTCTCTAACCGTACAGAGGAGGTGGAGGATTTGAGGGGACGTTTTCAGGTAATATTCCAACCATCAGGCCACCCAGCTGCCAATAAAACCTCCAGATTTCTCTGACCTCTCTGAGGTTTGACTTCCTGTCTGGTGTGTTTTATGTCTCTTTCTGTCAGCCTTAGCATTAAGTCTGTAAAAGAAGTGGTCGTTTCGAACTGATGTCATTATATTTCACATGCCACCGACTCATAAATGAAACACACCCAGTATATTTGGTGTGTTCTACTCACTCTATCTCCATGCTAAGCAGCTCCAGCAGCGCCGTGAAGATGCCCATGTCGTAGAGCAGAAAGACATTGTGTCTGGACCAGTGGAGCACATCTGCCTCTGTGTCACACTCATCAAACACTCCTGGGTAAGGAGAGAAAAACAGCTTTTAAACAATATAAATACACATGATACTAGACAGTAAGTGAAATGTGTGCTATTCCTTGTAATGAATGTGGCACCACGCACCCTGAGCCAGGTAAAGGATGGCCCTGGCCACCTTTAGCCTCTTGTCTCTGTCCGTCACCTCCAGAGCATCCAGCAGCCTCATCACATACGCCCTCTGCTCCTCCACCGGCAGCTCGATCCACCTCCTGCTCTGAGCTGCAGGGAGGACAGGAGGACTTAAGTATTTTTTCTTTATTAATAGATGACTGTGTGGAGACAGAGAGTTTGGAGTGAAGCAGCAGCTGTGGGAATAATGTCAAATGCTTAACTTCTGTTTCGCTAAAAAGAAGGGAGAAAAAAAAGCTAAGCTATAGTAGACGTTTGATTTGATCATGTTTATTCTAAACACGTAAAAACAAAATAAAAAAAGTTGAAAGTGTGTCTTCAAGCCATACAACACAGCTGGTCTCCTCCTTACCTTTCCTTCATGCCGGTACCCTTCTATCGAAAACCACTCCTGTCACTCTTCTCCACCCGCTCCACCCTTGCCTGCACCCTCTTCTTCACCTACTCTGCCACAATCTCCGTTACTTTGATGTCTTATAATCCCATTAAAGAAGAAGTCAGTCAGGCCTGACTACAGATCTATCATTAAAAGAAATGCTTCTATTCTTAGACTCTTCGCTTGATTATGCTGACAGTAAATGATCAGCAGATCTCAGATCTGCTTTTAGGCTATTTTAGATACTCCGACTTGCACTATTCAGAAACAGGTCTTCAATTACTAGCGCTGAAGATCTTAAATTGGACGTGTTGTTATAATCGCTGTGTTTAGGCTTGAACATACATGGTTAAGAGCAGAACACCCTGAACACACACACACACACACACACACACACACACATAGACACACACTTTAACAATAAAGACCATGATGCAAAGAGGCAGCTCCGTGCTCTATCTCTGAGAAACAGCAGCCAGAGAGACGCTCGTCTAATCCTGCTATTCATTACCCCTCAGCCTCAAGAGGAGGCGACAGATAAGGAGGGCGAAGCTTGTCCCGCTCTAATGTGCATCACAGTCACGTCAGACCTTTATGGCTTCTTACAACCACATACAAGAAGACGATTTTTTTTAAAACTGTTTACTGTTTTGACACAAGCCTCATTGTTCAACTGTTGTCAGGTTTGGTTATCTGGACGGTTCACGGTCAAAGCGACCCGTATCTCCGAAAGGGTCGTTATGAGCATGCTGACAGGTTTTTACACGAGTCATCTGCGTAAGCAGCAACAAAAAAACGTCGTATTTGTGAGACAATGCATGGTTTGCAAACTGAAACGGAGGCGCTAGTAGGGAATGTGTGTGTGACAGAATTGCAGCTACACTGCCCTCAACCATTTCTGGTGGTTTTGCTCCGTTTCGCCCGTTTCATGCGTTTCCATAAGCTCTGGAAAACGTGCACAACTACGTACGAAATGAAGGCCGAGTACGATTTTGTTTAGTTGACCTTCACCGTCGTGCTTATTGACGCAGTTATCAGGCTGTAAACTGGAGCCGAGAGGGACGTAGAGTTTTGTCAGTCAACACTAGTCGCTCTGTTGAAGGAGCCGTCAAGGTCTCTGTGATAAACAGCAGGCAGTAATTGTGAACCACTTTTTTTTTGTGTTTCAAATACACAGTGAGGGAAATTACACACCTGGTATGCTAATATCATCTACACACATGGAGGGATTTGCATAAATCTTTTCCACATTTAACAGACATTATAATACCATGGCTCCGGAAGTCCTCAAAGTAGTCTCTGTTCAGAGCGAACTCCGGCTCCTCCGTGT
Organism: Chaunax sp. Z400; assembly: GCA_037577475.1. Classification (NCBI taxonomy): domain Eukaryota; kingdom Metazoa; phylum Chordata; class Actinopteri; order Lophiiformes; family Chaunacidae; genus Chaunax; species Chaunax sp. Z400. Next base: position 19,152,705 of record CM075204.1, read on the forward strand.
AACTGTAGAGCTCTGTGGATGGAAAAGGATGTTATTCATGAAATATTTTGCTTATCTGTTAACGAGTGAGGTAATCAGGTAGTTAGATACACTACATCCATCCATTTTCTATAACTGTATATCCTTTACAGGCTGGCAGGGAGGCTTGAGGCTACCCCAGCTGACATTGGGCGAGAGGTGGGGGAACACCTGGACACCTTGACTGAAACTCTTATTCAACGTTTCTCGTTGACGTTGGAGAGGGAAGGAATCTAAAGTACAGCCTTGAAATAAACGATCGCACTAAAAGCACAATCAGAGGAATCAATCAGCATTATTGAATTTTGTTCTTCTGCCATTCACGCGTGTTTTGGCGTAAAACAAGGCCCAGTTCACACATGAGCCGTTACACAGGCGTCGGAACAATGCTGCAGCTCGGAATGTATAATCAGTGTTTATGATTACTCATATGTCTGGAGAACATGCCAGGACCAGATTTGTTCTATGCCCTCAGCTTATTGTGTTGTTTATGAATAACACTCTAATATAAAACAGCTGAAGGAAACCTGAGGAATGCTCATGCAGAATTGTTTTTCCATTCAACGGCACATTTTAGTCTGTATGCTAAGTAGAAACAGAGGCAGACGATTACTGCATGAATTCTGTGGGTGAAATCTTGACAAACGGTCATAATTTCTGCTGCGAGCATCGGATGGATATGGGGGAGAATTGGATGGATATGATATGGGGGAGAATTGGATGGATATGGAGGAGAATTGGATGAAGAGTTGCTGGAAGCACAAAACGGACAGATTCAAGCTGCTGAAGAAGACATGTGAAGACGTGTGCACAAAGATGTCGAACTAGAGAGCACCCAGACATCGTTGATCAGCAGGTTGTTGTATCGCTGCATCCCAGGGCATAGCAGACACCACAGTGATGACGTCATGATGAAACCTGGAAACCTACGTCTAGCATCTGGAATCGTGCGTTTATCATCAGTACTTTATGGGTCGTCAGCAACAATGAGGATGAAATGAAGCCCAGGTTAGGGTTAGGTTTGTTACACTATAGCTTAGATTGTCATTAAAGCTGTAGGAGCTTAGAAACACATTTATTCCTCCCAAAGAGGTGCCTGCACTCTTTAAAACAAGTCGAATGACATCAGCAATCCATTATTTAGTCTAATCAGTACAATAGGCAATAGATTAAACCATACATAAGAGATGTGGTCAGAATATTTTAATACTATTGATCTTCTAATTCACAGAGGCTAATTGATCATTTAATAACAGCGGTTTGTTGCACATTTTTCCATTACGTTATTGATTATTCATAAGAATTTGGCCACACAAAGCAGCTTTTTTTTTTTTATTTCAGTGTCACCAAGTCAGGTCACCTTATCAATTTTTGCTTTCAAGTATCAAGTCATACCAAGTCTCACAGCATACAGACAGCTCTCCTTTTAGCCTATTCATATAATCTATTACCAGGGGTGCACATAACATTTTTAGTCCGGTTCCCAAAGGAGCACCTGAAGATGTTGTTTGGTGACCACCTTTTGTGCTCCATGAAGCAGACATGTTTTAGGTCGCTGTCTTCACTTGACAGGTAAAAGCCTCCATATTTTCGACAGTCTCTTGCCTCCATGCAGATCATCGAATCTTGTGAAACTTCCCTAATTTGACAAAGGCGGTGCTATTCTCACCACATATCGTCTTTAATTGTTCTGCTCAGCTGACTTGGCGCAGTTTTCAAGGGTGTGGGTGGTGCACAGAAGACGCACAAGGGCATCCCCAAACGCCAACATCTCAAGAAATTTGGCAATGACCCCGTTGTCTATTACTAGTCCTTTACGTAACAAATGGGACAGCATTCAGGATTCGGGACAACTGCTGGGAATTTAAACACTTTCCTTAATAGGTACAAGCTTTTGTTATCAGGGGCGTAAAGAAAGGTGTGGTGTCAATACTCAGTCTTACCTGACAGTTCAGCAGTCAGAGTGTCTGTGTCTCCATACTCAAACTCCAGGCTGGGAGACTCCATGGAGCTCTGTGAGGAGCAAGAGCAGGACACACGTTAGCATTTACATTTTAAATGACAGCAAACAGAAGGCAGCCACAGTGTCCTGACACCCACGTGCATAACAGGTACTCAACACCTACCGCTGTATGTCATTAGCAGTTCCACATATACACTTCAGCTCCACACACCACCCACACAAACACACACTCTTCGTGCTTGTTCATGGTTTTTGCATAAACGTGTATTTTAGAGTTTTTGTGCTGCTGTGGCTCAGGTGGTTGGAGCGGTCGTCTATTCATTGGAAGCTCGGTGGTTCCATTCCCAGCCCCTGCAGTCTACATGTCGAAGTATCCTTGAGCAAGATACTGAACCCCAGAGCTCATCCCAGCCCTTGGTGCCGGTCCGAAGTTAGAGCTTTGCAGGCAGTGCTAATTAGTCATTTACATTTTTTTTGTGTATGGCCAAAGTAACAAATGTTAGCATGCTAAAATGGTTCGTGTAAGACTAAGTAACAAATGGATGGTGAACACTGCCTGGTAAACATCAGCATGTTGACATTGTCATTAATGCATTAACATTTAGCTCAAAGCACAGCAAACAAGCCGACATTGACACTCATAGAGTGAGAATGACAATAAGACCTTTAGAATAGTGAACAATTAGACCATGAAAGGTAAATATGTACCAGCGACAGGAAGTGATAAAAGGTTCAAGCATGATAATAAGACACAGTATCAAGTGGAACCTGCTTATAGTTAGTGTCTGGGACCTTTAGAAGCTCAGCGGTAGATGACGAATTATCCTGGTGACTGGAACAGCCTCGTTTTTATCACTTCATCTCTCGGTGGGGGATGAGAAGTGATGAAACGTCCCTACAGGGACCATTAAAAACTAATTTTGAGTTAATGAGAATACAAAAAAAACACTCGTGGCATCGCTGGAAGTCTCCAGGCTGTTTCTGCTGGATGTGTTCAACCCTGTGAAATCCGCCTCAGTAAATAAGGATGTAGTCTTAGTCAGCGATCCTGGTTAAACAACTCCATGTGCCATCACGTAGCTTGTTCCAATAAATGCTCGCTTTAAACAAGTCAGCATGAAGTGGGATATACAGGTTGCCGAGGCAACGCAATTATTTTTTGATGTCAGGATGTAAATTTTGATGGGAGCATGGATGATTCTATAAAAGTACCCATAACTCTTCGGTAGGAGGGACGACAGCCGGTGGGTCTGTTTAACCGACTCTTGCCTCACTTTCACTCACTGTAAAAATCTTTTGATGAAACCAAAACCAATTCAAACCTCAGTAATCCATCCTCCATCGTCTTCCGCTTACCCGGGATTGGCAGCAGGCTAAGCAGGGTATTCCAGACGTCCCTCTCCTCAGCAACACTTTCCAGCTCATCTTGGAGGATCCCGAGGCGTTCCCAGGGCAGATGAGATACAAATTATATGTACAAAAGTATTCGGACACACCTCTTAATATGGAAGAGGGATAATGACGTGTGGTTGTTTTTCAGGGGTTGAGCCTGGCTCCTTGATCCAGTGAAGGGAAATCTTAATGTTTCAAGACATTTTGGACAATTCTATGCTTCCAACTTTGTGGGACCAGCTTGGGGAAGACCCTTCCCTGTCCCAGTATGACAAAGCAAGGTCCATACAGACATGGTCTGGTGAGTTTGGTGTGGAAGAACTTGACTGGCCTGCACAGAGCCCTGACCTCAACCCCATCGATGGGATGAACTGGAAAGGAGATTCCGAGCCACGCATTCTCGCACAATCTTGTAGAAATCCTTCCCCAAAGAGTGGTACATAGAGTATTAATGTGTATGAATTTAGAATGGGATGTCACAAAAGTTCCTGTAGGTGTAAGAGCCAGGTTTCCCAATACTTTTGTACATACAGTGTAAAATCTCATCGGCAATATCTGGGTTTACCCTGGGGTCTCGTCCCGGTTGGACGTGCCCTTAAAACCTCCAAAGGGAGCAAATCTTCACATTTGAGAGGCTCCAACAAGAGAGAGTTTGATGCTTTGCTTTTGACTGATTAATCAAACAATCATCCATCTGGTGAAGACTGGTGAAGACTGGTGAAGACCCCACTGTCACCTGGGTACAACTCCTTCCAAACTCAGCCGAGATGTGTCTTTAATTCCCTCGAGCGTCAACACAGACGATTCTTCTCGTCTTTCGCTCTCATCCCTCCCTCCTTCCAGTCTCGCTCCTCTGCCGCCAGCTGGTAACGAAAGCCATCCTAAACTGGCACGGCATCTGAGCCCCCCCGCCCTGCACCACATCAGTGTGCAAACACTGGGCACAGCATCATCATGGCAGGACATCCCCAGCTCCTACCAGCATATGCCTCATAGAAAAGGAGATGGTTGCTCTAGACTCAAACGACGGACAATTTACATCCATGAATGACTCAGATTTGAGGTCGACTTCACAGACAGACCAGCTCCGGTGCAGTGACCAGATATTATCACACGGCTCTGACATTAAGAGCTTTCACATCCATGTTTTTAACCCCCCCCCACCCCAGAATCCAACGGCTGTCGGATGAACATGCTCCAATTCCCTGAAGACCATTCAATGTGCTCACATGTCAGGGATGTTATTGAATGGATTTGAGGACAGCTTTGACTGCTTTACCTCTCTGGAGGCGAAGGAATTAAATCCCTCACTATAATATGAAAGGATGAAATACAGCAGCATGTCACTAAAAGAAGCCCCGTCAGACTGAACAAGAGCAGAAAAGCAGAGTTACAGGTTAGACTGGATGTGTGGGTATGTCTCAGACTCTTTGACTGGATAAGGAAGTAGATTATAATCAATTAAGTCTTTTGAAAAGTAACGTATGACGCAAATGAGTCCTAAGTGATGTCATCAAACTGCTTTTTTCCCCCTCGACCAATGAAAAAACATTATAATGAACAGAAAAAAGCAGCAAATCTTCACATCTAAGAAGCAGGAACCAGAAAATGTTGATGGAAAGATTTATACAATAATATTAATGATCGAAATCAATGCCTATTTTCTTTTAAAATATTTTTTAAATATTCTCTGTTGAGCATTTCTCAATAGCAACACCTTAAGCATTAATTGATCTACAGACAAATTGATGATCAATTTATCATTTCAGTCATTCTGGAAGCAAAAAATTAATTATGTCTCCAGTTTAACAAATAGTTTAGCTATAAAGTAAGAAAAGCAACGCTTGGCTGGTTTTCTATCATCTTAAAGACGATCAGGTATCAAAATAATTGTTACTTCCTACCAAAATCTAGTAACAAATGTGTATTTAAAAAAAAAAAGATTGGCACTTCATGCTCAGGGTTCCCTTGAAGAATTAAATGACTATATTAAAATAATGACAAATGTGCATCACGTGTTTCTTAGATTGTTCACTTGCACCCATTTGTGAAGCTTTAACATAACATTAATATTTACTATTCAGAGGCGAGAAGATGAATTAAAAGTGATAAACTCTCCAAATGGGAAACAAACTAATTTAAAGACACAAGCCAACAATGATAGGCCCATATTAATCTATGGGATGACTGATTGAATCTGTAATTAGTAATTGAATATATTATCATAATGTTTTGTGGTGGTGAGGTCCTGACAGCAGCGGTCACATTTCACCACCTGCATTCTCCACGTTGAGCGCCTCTGTAGGATTACCGAGGGGTTATTTATAGGAGCCGGTTGCCAAAATAACACCTCGGTGTCTGCCTGCCTTTCTGCCTGCTTTCGAGTCAACACAGTGACTGACTGCATAGAAATGACACTCAGCTGGTCTGAAAGCTCCCCAGCAACAACACTCACGGACACACACACCTCCGGTGCGCTCCTAATAGCTGAAACAGCCGATTGTACACAAACATTTACCTCCGACTCCTTCTGCTGATCTTTGAACGCATCTTTCCCTTTCGGCCTCTGCCTGTCGCCGTTATTGTTAAGGTTATTAATCAAAGGTACCTCCATGTCCTCCGCCTGCATCTTTCTCTCTGAGTCGTCTCACTTCCTCCTCCTCCTCCTCCGCGGGTGGCGCATACCGGTCCGGTGGAGAGCGGAGACTGCACCGCACCAGGAGGAGCACCGGCACCGGAGCCCAAGTTGGAGATCTCCTCCCCCCAGCTGCTGCTGCTACTCCTCCTTCTCCTCCTCCTCCTCCTCCTCCAGTCTGCTTGGTTCGCTGTCCCTGTGCACCCCGAGAAGGCGGGGTTAAAGGGTCATAATGGCAGCAGAGAGGAGTTATGTGTTAAACCACAATGTGGCACAAATCTGATTTTATCAGGGCTGTGTGAACACAAAAATCCGGTCTTTTCAAACCGGATTTGAATCACTTTCATATGTGATCCTGGAGCTGATGCATATTCAATTTGCAACCATGTAACATTAAGTCAGATAAGAATTCATGTCTTTTTGCATATACACACATCTGATTTTTGTGTTCATACAGGCCTGAAAAAAACAGCCCAATAGTCTCCTTTAATTAAATCAAACCTTATCCAAAAATCATAATCATAGCCCTGTGCTAATAAATTAAGGTTATTGGACATTCAAATCTAGTCAGTCCAGATTTTTTTACTTGGATCTGCAACAAATTTCATTAGATACCGACCTCTTAAATATGCCTGATGGATGATGTCATCAAACAGCTGTGCCAAGCTAAAGGAACATAAAACAAGACTTTCTACTTAGTAATAAAAATTTTAAAAAAGGTTCCAGATCAGTTCACATGCCTGCATCTTAATCCAGGTTAAATATTAGATGAAGGTCGAGGTGGGGCCCACCCTGCAGCCTCTTCACCTCCTGCCACCCTCCCTTCAGAGGAGTGAATTATTGATACGTAGCAGTGGGGGGGTTGGTGTGTTGTCTGCAAACACAGCTACACACAAACCCGAGTGTGAAAACCACTTAAGATGATGTGATTGGATGGTTGAACGTCTGTGTCCACATAACAGATTAGCGGGGGGCTGTGAGGGGACGAGTTCATGATTAAATAATTAGTCAGTGGTTGTTGAATCAGTTTGAAGTGTGACGACACTTTAATCCAAATAAAACATATAATTTACAAAGATATAATTGCTATGCAGTGGATTAAGTGAAGTGGTTAAAAAACGTCTAATTATCAACAAAGCTGAGCTGCATAAAACAAGACTGAACAATCATGTTGACGTGAACACATTTACACATAGTTAGGGGTGGTCAAATTCAAACAGCAGGAGTCAGGATATTTAGTTTTAATATGGGTGGAGCTTCATGCATCAGTCTCCTAATTAATTTCACAGGCGTGTGTGTTATTGATGGAGTGTGAGGCTGAGAAGATGCTGCAGGAATCCAGAGCATTTCAACTAAAAAAGGGACTCATCTTTTCACTAAGTTAAAAAAACTTGTATTTAAAGCATTAAATGTTTATACTAAGGAGTTTCTTTAATGAAAATGTGCTTTAAAGGATCAGAAACTTGGATTGTTGCAGATGACGTCTTTTTCTCGTGTCGAGAATAAATAAAGGCTGTCTGACGAGCGCTGGCTAAGATGAGATCACTGAGGCTCTGACAGACCTCAGCAGCTGAGGTCTGACACATGGACCCCCCCCCCCAACACACACAGAACACTCACTTCACTATAAAACAATACACACCACACTGATACATAAGGACAAAAGGAGTGTTTTTGTGTCAAAAGTGTTTGCAGAAATAAATAAAAAAATCCACAAAAGGTTAAAATTTTTACATCTTTATTAAGATTACAGAATTTTTAAATTATTGCTCATCATCTACCGTTATCACTTGCAATATTTAAACATTTTTTTTCTTTATTAGACAACTTAAAATTGCGAATTTTGCCAGTTTGCACTGCATGAGGATTTACAACAATAAATACAGGAGTTAAGAGTCTTCTTTTACCTTCCTATACTTTTAAAGGTTGTCATATCTGTATATAGAGTGTATATACATATACGATGCTGGTGTCATCCCGTGCCCACCCACGCGTCACTCAGCTCACGGCTGACGAAACAAACAAACATACAAGCAAAAAAAAAAAGGTTTCTCCCCCCTAACACACAGGCTAGGATCCTGAGACAGCTGTTAACGAAGCAACCATGGCGTACGAGAAGAAAAGGATGTGTACGAACACAAGACATTTAGAGACACACACCTCATCGAGTATAATCAGCCTTCTCTGAAGAGATCACAGAATCTTTAACACATTCACACCTGGAAAAAAAATAAGACTCGGGACAGCAGGTCACAATACTTTAAGAGGGGATTCTCAACAACACCAGGAGACAGAAATACACAGATGTTGGCAGGGAACAGCGCGGCATTGAGGTCATATGGGCTGAGACACAGTGTAGAATCTTCACGTTTACATGGTGGCATGTAAGAGGCTCCTGCACACCTTTAAAATGTTAGTTTTCTTTAGACTTAAATATCTTTGAAATCAAATTGAACAGGAAATAGTTTGACATTTCTTCTAGAGAAGATCGGACCCACAACTCATGGCAAGGAAGCAAATAAGCTTATAAAAGTGTTCAAATATTCCTTAGAAGTCTGGATGCTAAATATTATGCACAGTAATATGACTCAGAATGTCACACAAAGACATGATTGCATGAGATGTGTAGGTATGTTCGAATTCTGAGTGAGCGATTAAAGCCTTTTGTGCTATTTCCTCCTGTTAGAAAGCTGTAAAATGACGACACGTATTTCCCATAAAAAGATCAGTACATTTTCAGACCTGGATAACGTGTGTGTGTGTGTGTGCATTTGATTTCTCTCTATGAGAGCAGAGCTGGCAGCGTCTCCCTGCAGGTTAGCAAAGAATCTGATTGGATCAGGTGCGGTCGTTATAGCAGCGGAGTGCACTAGGTGTCAGGTGAAATGACCATCAGGAATTTGTGATTTCCCACCGCCGGGTCAGCCGGGGACGAGCTGCCCGGGACGACGACTGTGCAGCTCATCGTGTCGGTGGGATCAAAGCGTTTCAGGGGGGGAGGAGCAAACAAACACAAATATATCAGGGATTTTTTTTTTTAAAAAAGGTGAACAATCCCCATAAAAATAATAAAAATCAGGGTGGAATTCAGATTCCAGATCTTTACTGGATCACTGAGTACCAAAGAGTCGTGGTGTGGATGGTAAGTACAGTCAATTTTAACAGCACCATACTTGACCTGAATAAGATATCAGCTTCAAGGCACAGTTCATTCCAAAATCAAAAATACACATTTCACTTCTTACTCGAGGTGCTCTTAATTTGTCGAGATTGTTTTGGCGTGAGTTGCATGATGTCTGCCTTCTCTGCAATATTACATCTAGATGGTGCTGTGGTGGTGGTGCTGGTGCTCAAAGCATCAAAAAAAGAAAAAAAAAGATTTGAAATCTCAAGATAATGTTGCTGCCTGCAGTTTTAGGTTCTTTCCTTTCTGCGGAGCAACACAGCATCATCACGCAGAAGGAAACATGCATCTATACATGTGATGGGGCAGGATATCAGCTTCAGCGCCGACCTCTGTGGCTAAGCTGTAATGCTAGGCAGCCTCTGCTGCATATACTATGTGAATTGTGTCATGTAAATTGTTATCGTCTCGCCACTAGGCCTGTATGTAGTCTTGATATTTTTGATTATCTTGCACCTTAAGGAGTTTGGCCTTTAATTTCATTGTACACTGCATAAAGACAATAAAGGCTTTCTATTCTATTCTCATCCTTGAGTAGATGCATGCTTCATTCTGCGTGGTGATAAGGAAAGAAAATAGTTCCAACAAGAACCTGCCCCCGTCAACATTGCACTTGCGCTTTTCCCAACACCCCAAACAATCTAAATGGATAAATACAACTTCAGATAAGACAAAAAAATATTAATAAAAAATCTATTTTTCATTTTGGGGTGAACTGTTCCTTTAAGCACCGGCCTGGCGACAACTCGCAGCACATTTGGGATGTAAATATCTTCTGTCACAGTTTTCAAAATAAGGGTTTAAGAACATTTATTATACTTAACATTCAACATTTGCTTTCCTTTTTCGACATGTTGAATTTTTCCCCCACAAAGTAATGATATTTATTATATGGTGGAGAGAAAAGATAGAAAATATCTTAATTTCAATATAAATATCTAAATATACAGTATGGCCCTTGTAATCATCGTTTCTAATACAGTATAGTCATTGTTGTTAAAGGGAAAGACTAAATGAAAAAGTTAGCTCTCACTAGCCTGAATTACTTTTCAGTACTTCAACACTGGAGGCTGTGAAAGAAGCAGCCAATGAGATGGTGTTACTGTTGCTTTGAGTGACAGGTGGGAGGAACCAGTCACCATCCAGTCATATTAAAACAAAATTTTTAAAAAGTTTTGATAAACTACAGGCTTATCCGAAGGGAAAGAATGCATAAAAAAATGCTTAAAAACAGACACAATGGTGAATCTCAAACAAACAATCAAATAAAAGAAATGATATGATTGGACCCTGAGATCCCGCCTATCCACCCTCCCACTTTATCTAACCCCGCCCCCTCAAATAGTACACGAGAGAAAAACAAAAGGTAATCACAAGTAGAAAAGAAAAAGACAACAAAAAAAAAGGACAGGAGAAAAAGTCTGTCACTAAATCTTGAAAGGTCATCTTCATCCACACTGATTTTTTAATCAATTTTTTTTATATAGTATATATCTTTTTAGCTTCGATAATTTCATCTTTGATAGTTAAACAATAAAAGATCTGGCAATGGGAAGAGAAGATGGAGGATTTACATACAACTGGACACACAAATGAGCGTCTAAATAGATAATGGTGATGAGAAGACGAGTGGAAAACAATCTTCCAGAGGAAGACGTCGGGGGGGCTAAACAAATGGCTAATGGTAGAGTTAATGTTGTCGTTATGGTTGTCGAATTTGAATAAATAAAATAATTGCCATAAGCGCAGGGAAAGCCACACGGCTCCGCCCCTCCCTACCGCCGCAGGCTCGCTCAGAGCTCCTCCCCTTCCCCCCCAGAATATAAAGCAGGTTTGTTGACTAGTTTGTCCATCCTTCCTTCTGTCGCCATCGTCCTCCTCCACCTCCTCTCCCTCTACGACTCTGTGCCATTCATGGAGTATTTGTATTTCTTGAGTCCAACCCCAACTCTGGTTTAATACCTGAATAAGAACATGGACACAAGTTAGAATGATGATGATGATAAAGGTAAGGCAACAAAAAGACAAAAAATCAGCTATGCTAGCAGCTCTGTTGGGCTATACTTGGTTACAGTGTTGCTTTTTTGGAGTTTGTTTTTAATCCAATATGTGCTAATTCTCATCTATATGCCAGTATCTGGCCCAGCAACAACAAAAACCTCATTTTGTTGGTATTCTTAACAATATTTTTTGGAGTTTGTCATCTATCTATCTAATTTTTAAGACAGTGCCAGAGAGTTTCTGAGGGCTGAGCCTCACGGAGCAGTAATCTCCGAGGGGGAAAATGAAGACAAACAGTGGTTTTATCTTTGCTTCATGCTGTAATACACTAAGGCACAGTAACCTTCTCTTATTGCTGCTGGATGGAGGGGAAATGTTCTTTATTTCATGACTGGGCAGAGAAAAGAGGAAAGAGAAAAAAGAAAACAACGGAGGATAACGGAAAGATGTCTGGTGAGTGTTGAGTTCAGTCAGAGGCTGAACCAAACACACATAAAACACCGTTGTTGCTGCCTTTGCTTTCCGTCTTATAGCTAGCGTACAGTAAGGTATTCTGTCTGATTGGGGCCAATAAAATCGGCGTCACACAGGTAATGTGAAAAAAACACCAAGGATCCTGTGATAAAATAACGGGAGGAGAAATTTGCTTCCTTTTTTGTGTCAACACAGCTAGCTTACTAGCCTTAGCTAGCTTTGTAGCTTCAGATTAGATAGGCGTGTTTCAGCAACCATTTGCTTCAGGTCCATCCACGCTCCACCTATTTTTGAACAAGGTCACAATTACTCTGTTCACGTTCCTAAGTCAGTGATACAGAGATTACTGTAAAAAAAAAAAACACACGACTAGGATCATATTTTATAGTGAAAATATTTTCTGTTTTTCTCACCAATGCTCTGCTATAACTATGACTTAACAATTGAAGTGCTACATGCTAGTTAACGCCACATCCAGCAGTCCTGTTAAGGTGGCAGGAACTAAACCCGACAAGGAAACTTATCACATATAATTTAACGTAACCATCTTAATATTTATGTATCAGGAGTAAGTATTTGGAGCAAGTAATAAGTAATAAGCATGCAAGCTAATACACCTGTCTTTTAAAGTTTTAGATTCATTTATTGCGACAAACACGGAAAATTTCTGAGGCTACCACTGCTGTACTTTTAGTTCCTCGACCAACATAAGCCCAACAGTGGCTTCCATACCTATAGTAGTTTGGCTTAAAGGGTCCGTTCTTGTTCAAGCCCAGATATTTGGCCTGCTCATCAGTCAGCTCTGTAAGGTGTGCATCAAAGGTTGGTAGATGTAGGCTGGCCACATACTCATCTGGAGGTCAAGAGAGGAAAAACATGTTAGCATTCAGCAGACGTCTGCGTTTGATTTATCATTCAAATGAGACAAAGAGGAGAAGTCGCTCTAGGATTCTCTCCAGCTCTTTTTCCACTGCAGTCTTCTAACTTCCCCTTGATCCCCATCTTCCTTCCTCTCCTTATCCTCCTTTCCTCTTGTCAGCCCTTACTCTCATTCTGCTCCATCATCTTTATGTCAGCGTGGCTGTGGAGGCGGCAGCAGCAGCAGCCGTCGCCGACAGGGTGACCTACATTTGGCTCCCTGTTTGTCTTCACCACGTATGTGCCCTGCTCTCACGCACCAAGGGGGAAGGTAAGAAATGTGACAGCCTGTACGCATGGGACCCATTCTGCCGTGAATGATGTGCTATCCAGGGATATGTCTCTGTGCTGAACAGATGAGACGGTGTTGTCTAAGGGGATAAATGCAATGTGCCTGCAGGCTCTCTGCTGGGACAAAAACTCTAATCGCTTCGAGTTTTATTCCACCTTGGCTTTTGTCATCTAAGGAATTTATGCCAGGGTTCTTACACATTTTCCATCAAGACTCAAATTTCCAGACTTATCTGTAGATGTTTCCATTTAAAGGCTAAGCTAGTTCACGTTAGCTCAAATTCTTACTGTTCATCATATGGCGAGGTGGCAGGTTCATCAATCATTGTTGGTTTTGGTCTCGGTTGGGTTAAAAACAAACGTATTGACAGGGTGTAGATGCTGCTACGTACTGAACTGTGAAATCTGCTCAACTTGCTCCAATGAAGCTCGCTCTCCCTCACGCTCGTGGTAAAATATTGAGCTGCGCTGGCTGCATGCTCAAAATACCATGAAACACTTTGCTTGTATGATTAATATATTTTTAGAAATTCAGAATTTTACATTTTAGAAGACAAGAGTAACAATCTGGGAACGCAAATATTTTCCATACCCCCCCCCCCCCCCCCCCTTTCTTTTCCCCCCCATACTTTTCCAGACCTGGCAATGACCAAAATCAAATTCCATACTTTTCCATACATTCCATTCCGTACGAACCCTGTTATACACTGGGTTTCAGTTTTATTCCATTACCAAATTCCTGACTGACAGGAGTCTTACCCATCTTCTTGGGCAGCAGGTAAACATCCTGTTTGTAGCGTCCCTCTGGAGCATTGTACAGCTCTATCAGAGCCAGAGCCTGGGCAGAGTCACACAAACACGTGATTTAATATCTTTACAAAGTGACAGCAATGCACAAAAAAAATCAAAATAAAAAATCAACCGTGATCCACTGTTTTACCTGGGTAGTGGCGGTGATGGAGAGGACGAAGGTGGGCACAGTGGAACAGCTGAGGTTCAGCAGGCGACCCTGAGGAGGGGTTAGAGGACACTTAACTTTGTGGACGTCCCATTACAAAGAAAATCTTAATCATCTCATCTGTTTGTTTTCTCATGCTCATTCTGTCTCAGACTCTGCATTGCAGTGGCAGAATTTTGGATCCTAAGTGGTGCAGAAAATTAGGTAGTTATTATGTAAAACTCAAACACTCTGCAGCAAAGAGGAGGGAGAACAGAGAAAGGTTGTACTGCTGCTTTTTAAAGTTAAATCCAGAGATACTGATACTGATTTAAAGATCTTCTTGCTATATGTTTGTGATCATGATCCAGTGTGTGTTTGTACCTCAGCCAGCAGCACTATCCTCTTGCCGTCAGGCCAGATGACGTGGTCCACCTGAGAGCGCACCCTCTCCCAGGTCAGCTCAGGAGTCCGCAGGCTCGCCTACAGCAGGAGCACAGCATCGTCAGTGATCATTTATTTTTGGCCATATTTGTCCACGGTTATTTGTGTTTGGGCTGAGCTGTCACCCATCTGTCATCACGGGAATCACTGACTCAGTGTGCCTCATCTTTTCCAAACTCTTACAAGGAGGAGACACAACTTCCTCTAGTGTTCCACCAACCTCCTTCCTCTACCACTTGTCTACATTGTCCTTTAATTCCCTTCATATCTCATCTGTTCTGAGCATTTATGTCTCACAGGTTTAAGTTCAGGAGAATAGAATCAGTGCACCATGATGTTGGTTGATTTCTGAGATGAGCACATGGGTTAAAATCCTAAAATGTAATTTATATTTTTATTAACTTTAGATATAAGTTGTTCTAGCAAAGACAGAAAGGAGTGGAATCATAACCTTCCACCATTTCAAGAAGATGGTAAATGATTATTTCCATGTTGCATCAGAGCCGGCCCTGTAACCTGTAGTGTTTCCACATCTTTTCTGTTACATGACAAGTGTCTGCATGCTGCTAACTGACCACGTCGATCTCGGTGTTGGAGTGTCCCATGTTGCACACGATGCAGCCGTTCTTCATGCGGTCGAGGTTCTCTCTCACCACCACGTTCTTATTGCCTGATGGAGACAGACATGAGAGAGAGAAAGATAAGGACAAATGCAAAAATGTGATGTAGAACATCTGGAAATCTGAGGACTGAGTCGGTGTCCCATTTCAAGGGTTTGACAGTAATAGATTTCGGCGGCTGGACCGACCTGTGCAGGTGATGACGATGTCAACTTGTCTGATGACCTCATTCAGTTTCACCAGCCTGAAGCCATCCATGCTGTTATTGAAAGAAGAAGAAAAAAAACAGAAGTATGAGACTGAAGTGATGTCGACCCCAGCAGTGAGCCATGAGAAACTCCACATGCATCTTACCACGCCTGCAAGGCACAGATCGGGTCGATCTCTGTGACGTAGACAATGGAGCCCATCGCTTTGAGGGCTGCACAGCAGCCTTTTCCCACCTGAAGAAGACAGACATGGGATGTTATCACACAGGAAGATATACTCTGTGATTAGATGAGACAATGAGTTATAGTGTAGTGTGGAGACACAGCAACAAGAGCACCCCAACCTAATGATGAACAAATACACTCACTGTACAGTGATGCCCCCAAATGTTCTTTTCCATTAGCAGTGAAACTACTTGACGAATTATTATGAAACTTGCTGGGAGAGTTCAATTTAAATTTAAGGACCTAACATTTCGGTGTCTCAGTGAACAAGCACTGTGTGAGTCTCTATAAGAACGAGGAAAATATCCGCCTTACCTCTCCATATCCACACACCACCACCTGTTTGCCTCCAAACATGACATCGGTTGTCCTCTTCAGGCTAAAAGACAAAACAATTATTTCAGTAGCAGCCTCATGTTTATTCAGACTGTCTGGAGCGGAGAGGAGGAGGATGAGGAGGAGGGTGTAAATGCCCTGCAACACTAAAAGCACAAACACAACATTCTGTTTTATAATGCCTAATGAGGTTAAACAGTGTGTCGTACCCATCTAGGATGGACTCCCTGCAGCAGTAGAGGTTATCAAACTTCTGTTTGGTCACAGAGTCGTTGACGTTCATGGCGGGAACACACAGCTTCCCTGCCTTGGACAGCTGGTACAACCTATAAACACAAAATAACAAAAGTAAAAAAAAAAAAAAAAAAAGATCTCAGGTAGTGTTCATTCATATTTTTCTACTCCACATTCTACATTTGTAGACAACAATGCTGCGATTGTGTACAGTACAGAGGACATGCTGACATTTTCCAACACTAGATGGCGATGTTACCACACCAGAAACTGTGTGAGAGTGTGAGAGGAAGTCTGTTAGTGTGTGGAAACACTGTCTTATTAATGATCCCATATTAGAAGATAAAGAGCTGGTTTTATCAGAGGCAGTGGAATATTTCCATCCCGTGTGAGGGAGCCCCACCTGTGCACACCGGTAACGCTCTCCTCTACAATGCCCTTGATCTTCTTGAACATGTTGGGGTATTTTTTATAGATCCAGTGAGTCAGGTCTCCACCGTCATCCAGGATCTGACAGACAAAGACGTTTTATTATACATTTCTTTTTTTTAAATTGTAAACCACTGTGAGTTGCATCTCTTGTATGAAAAGTGCTCTATAAATTCAGTTTATTCTTGTTATTTCACATGCTGTATTTAGAGTGCAGGTGTATTGCTACCATGTTGGGTTGCCAGCCCTCCACGTTGACACAGCGATCGATGCACCACCAGAAATCATCCTCTGATTCACCCTTCCATGCAAATACACTGAAACCTGGAAGCATTTTTATTCAGAACGGACAGAAAGTGTCAAACAGACAAAATAATGAATCTGCAGGATGACGGGAGGCTCTGAATATTTCAAGACAGGGGAGAGGAGAAAAAAGCAGGTGTCAGCCTCACCTCCCTCTGCCAGGGCAGCTGCCACCTCATTCTGGGTGGAGTAGATGTTGCAGGCTGCCCATCTGCACTGAGCCCCCAAAGCTGACAGAGTCTCCATCAGCACCTGAGGAGAAGAGAAGAGAGGCTCAGGTTTGTAGCTACTGGAGTAATGTGAGTTTTGCATTCCTACTCACAGCAGTCTGGGCAGTGATGTGGGTGCAGCCGACCACTTTGGCTCCAGCGAGGGGTTTCTCCCCCTGAGCTCGCTTCCTCAGAGCCATCAGGGCTGGCATCTCTGAAAACACACCAACACACACATGAGTGGAAAGAGGAATCGGCTGGATGGTTAAGAAATTCCCATCATTTAATCCTTCTAATACTTCACTAATCCACCGACTAGTCCGGCTGAAGGAGTTACTGACGCTAAAATGCTCTTAAAGGTTTTTATGCTTGGCTGAGGCGAGAAATTTGTCTTCTGTTGCGCCGTCTTCTTCTACAATGGTTTAATGGTACCTAGCTGGAGAATTTGAGCCTCTCTTAATAATTGCATGAAGGTTCTGGATAAAAATATGCATTTAATTTTCATCTGCATAACTTGTGCTACATTTGGATGGAAACTTTGAGACTGACTTGCATCCAACCATCCTGTAACCATCTTTCAGTTTACCTTGCTCCGCGATCTCGATCTCTCTGCGTCCGAAATCAGCTTGTTTGATGTTTTTGATGCAGAAGTCTCCGTTGCCCTTGGAGTTCTTCTGCTGTTTGTCCCGAGGAGACGTCTCGTCGTCGGAGCTGTCTGTGTACGATGCAGCTAAAAAGGAAACACACACGTGTCACACAAACATCCTGTTGCAACATGAGTCAGTGTATGTTTTTTTTATAATCATGACCTAAAAGGTTTTGTATGGAATACTTTTATCAGAGAAAAAAAAGAACAAGGGCTGCTTCCTGCTTAGCTGTTCATTTGCATTTTTCCCAAAGTTATTTTAAACAACCAAACTTATAAGGAGGTTTCCTATAAACATGATTGGGAGGATAACGCAACTGAAACACTATCTTGCCGTACTGGAGGCAAGGATACTAGAGCTGGAGACGTCTTCTGATCTCTGTGAAACTCTACCAATGTCTTCAGTTGGTGAGTTAGCTCATCAGAACTCAACTAAATTTACATGAGCAGCTATTTTTACACGACGCCATAACTGTGAGAATCTGTGAGAAGGCTGCCCTAAATAATTGTTTCAAGTCCTCTGGTCAGGGCTTGGACAGAACCACAGTGCAGACGCTGCTCTTGTCACGGTCTTGGAATGGCATTAAGCTAAACACAGACAGTGGGAAAGTTTCAGTCTTGGTATTATTAGATGGCACTGCAGCATTTTACCCAGTTGACCACATTGTCTGGGTGACTGTGGGGCTTTCTGGCACCGTGCTGAACTGGTTTGAGGGATGTGGAGTTCCACATGGCTCCATTCTTGAGCTTCTTTTAGTTTACTTTGTTTTGATCATTTTAAATTCTGTTTGTGTATCTTTTAATATTTCCTTGCTTTTTTTAAAATACTGCCTTATATGGATTCACTTATCTTTTGTCTTAATGCCTTTACATCTTACGTAGAGCACTATGAATTACCGTGTGGTTGAAAGGTCCTGTACAAATACATTTGCTTGTCTTAGCCAGAGCTTCAAGTTTCCAAAGTGCAGAACAAACAGAGGACACCTTTGAGTTCTTCACTGTGAATAAAGCCTGTACTTATCTAATAAACACGTTTTCTTTTTACATCTACCATCCATAACGACAGGTGGAAAAGGTGGGAGTGTGTTAGCTGAGGAGATCTTTGGGGTCATGAGGGTGCATGTACTGACGGGATACTGGGACTAAGCCAAAGACAGTGTGTTGGTGCAGGAAAAGTCAAAAGAGGCGTCGGTATCTGTCTTTGTCAAACACAGAAGGATTTTAGAAACCAAAATTGGAATAAACCTATCCCACAAGTAAAACCGAATACTTCATATCAGTAATGATGATACCTTAAGAATGTAATTAAAGATTCACAATTTCATGTGCATTAATCAGTTTTGCACTAAACTACTGTAGGACTCACCATGGAGGGTTAAACAATATAAAAGAAATGATAAAAATTGATGCAGCAGAACCAAAGGCCATCTTTTTTCTATTCCATTCATTCTTCTGCTGCTGCTTTGTCAATATTCATGCATACATTACCCAGAATGCAATGCAAAGTAAGAGATCTTGGTGTTTTGTGCAAGTATCATCTAATAGAGCCTCCAGCGGCTCGTCTACAGAGGTAGTTTAAATATTTATTTTCTCCATTTTCAAAACCATAGAACCAAAAGATGCCGACTCGAGTGACATCACTTGAGGCATTTTTTTATTATTATTATTATTATTATTATTATTATTATTATTATCGGATTTAATGCTGCTTCCTCTGAAGATACAAAAAGCTTCAAGCAACTTCTGTTTTCACGTATACAGTAGTACTCCAAGACCATAAAATAGACTTATACAACAATAATTTTGGTTGAACCTACAGTATCTGCTGTGCTTTTATGGGCTTGGACCACAACCTCAAGAGGAACCTTTATGAAACAAAATCTAATCGGTCCTGGTAAAAGCACTACTGGTGTGTTCATCTGCACTGTGGGAACCATCAGAGAAATTAGAGGCACTCTGATGAGGGAATTATGAGTGGAGACAGGGAATCAGCAGAGAAAGGGGAGAATAAAGAAAGGAGCATAAAACAGAGTTTCTCAAAGCAGCACTGACACATTTCACTTCATTTACAACATCTGCTGGTAAAAATGAAGACGTTAACTAGACCGAGCTCGTCAAATCAAGTGAAATAAATGCAGACTAAGTGCTCTCATCGCTATCTCACAGGAGGAACAAGATCTGAACCCGACAGCTTCGAGCTGGAGAGAAAGATTCCTGGGAGGTAGAGTGATTTAATGAGCCCTAAGCTGCTTCCAGGAAGGAGGAGAATAAGAGCTGCTGTGAGAGGAGAGGAGAAAACTTAAGAGAAAGAAAGAGGACACTGGAGCAGCAAAAGAAAGCCGAATAAGAATCTGAATATTAAAACATAGAATATTCATTCTTTTCTTAGCTGACCTAAATTAATAACGCTTGCCTATGAAACACGTGGCAGCCGGCAAATGTGTTGGTGGGAAGTCACAGAACCAAAATGTTTCATCTTTTCTCAGAGAGAGTGCCGAATACTCAGAGTTATTCAGCATCTCTGACCTCGTGGCGGGGGGGGGGACATTACGGCCATCGACTAATACTGACTGACAGCCCGTTTGTCTGTCATCCATCTGTTTGTCCAATGATATCATCATATCCTACGACTGTAGAAACAAAGCTATACCAAGCAGCGTCAGACGGATGAATTCATCATGTTAATGGTGTCGTTGGAAAATCCTGCCAATGACCCCCCCCCCCCCCCCCCCCCCCCCCGACACACAGGAGGGAGCCTTCAGAGCTGCTTCGACGGTACGCAAGCGAGACCCAGTAGAAAAAGAGAACTGGTTCAGTTCTATCAGCATGTCCACTGAAAAGACCCGACAGCAGTCTCACTTGTTTGAGGGGGAGAAGGGGAGTCGGAACAGGTTGGCAAGATGTCACCACAAGTTGTTGGAAGATGGATCGGCCCCCAGAGATGGTCCAGGGTTTCCATAGATCTGTTCCATTTGTGGTGGCTGACTACAATATCAACATTATCTGCCACATATCGATTTTCTATTTTTAGAGGTGTGTGTGTCCCCGCCTCCCCCTCCCACAATCACATGAGTTTCCACTGTCAGAATGAACAGAAAACATATTAGACTGACCCTATTTTGATAACTAATAAACCTCTTTGGCATTTTGCCATATATTAAGGGTTTGATTGTTTTATTTGGTAAATACAATTTAAATCAAGCACCTTTTCATCCCTTTTCTCACGATTTACAGCCCAAATGATGAGCACTGGAACAAAAATCCATCTCAAACATAGCAACTGGAACCGGTTCCAAAACCTGGATCTGTGGTGGGCTGCAGCTTCCGTAGTTTCCTGCCTCCGTTTGGAGCCGGACGCCATCATGGAGCACAGCGAGCGGCGCTCAAAACGTGTGGCTTTATTTTGCAGCCTGCAGCACCTCGTCGCAATCGGACAAGTGATTCATTATTTCTAAAAAAGCAGAGAATTCTGCTTCCTGCTTTCTAATATACGACATCTGATTGGCTCACAAGCTGTAGTATGCAAAGCTTTCTGCTCTCTCACCACTACAGTCATGAATGGGACTGGGGAATTCATTTCAGTTCAACTGAATACAATACTTCAGAGTCTCTCTCTCTCTCTCTCTCTCCCCCGTCTTCGGTGCACCACTAGCAGTTAATCCTATAATACACTGGCCCCTAGTTTCACATGAACCTCGGTGTTAAGAGTGTGAGAATGAGAGCCAGAGAGAGAGAAGGCGGTGAGAGATGGAGAGAAAGTACAACCAAGCAAACATTCTCTCTGATGCGATGCTTTCTGTGTGTTAAAAACTGGAAACAACAAAATGGAAACATGTAACATCCTCCCACATGTCTGATAAGTAGTAGGCTATTGAGACTGAGTAATAAGAGCGTGGGGGGGAGTGTGTTTGTGAGCCTTTACCTGAGCTGTAGCTGTCTGTGGAGGACTGGGAGATGGAGCGGGACAGGGAGCGCCGGCCGATCTTGGAGGGACGCTTGTTGAACTCCTGTTTCTGGTCCGCAAACTGGATCTGGTGGCAGACAAGAGAGAGAGAGAGAGAGAGAGAGAGAGAGAGAACAGAGATCAGAACTGGATTCTGATGAACTGCATTCATGTAGATCACATGAACATTTTACAAATCCTCTTTTTTTGGGCGGTCCAAATAGATTTAAAGTGGGCACACCAGGCTGTTAACTAGATTTATAGAGAAATTCAACAGCCAACCATGAGGAGCAAACATGAACTGTATCTTTAATGACTGCATGTGTTTTTTGGGTCATGTAGGGTTTACATCAGGTCAGCTTCCTCCAAATAAACACAATCTAAAACTGTTTGGAGATAAGAAAGAACACACAGAATTCAGATTAAAAAACTACACAGCAGCTTTCAGTTCAGTCTTTTCTTTAAACAGATAATTGAGACAATGAGTCCATTATGAACCGGCGACAAGGCGACAAACAGCTGACGAGTTGCATCACAAGTTCCAGCTCATCCTGGTTCTGTGAAACGGGGGGGTGGGTGGCACCGTTGTCGGGTCACACGCTGACCATGACTATCTCTGTTGATCTTTATGCTATTACAATAGCTCGGTACATGATAATTCATGTACTGATAATATTACAAAGTTAGAATTGCTGACTCATTACTACCATAAAACCACACAACAAGAAGAACACTTGCTGGCAGGGGGGGGGGGTCTGGTCTCCAGTGAGGCATGAAAACAACAGGAAACTTTGTGTGTGTGGTTTTTTTTATGCCCAGCTGAGAAAAGCTGTTGAGTTTCGTTCCTCATTTTGTTTCCATTCTCAAAAAACTTCCTCGAGTAGAGCGCAAGCAAATATCTGCAGGCGACTCAAACAGTGATGGATAAAAAAAAATCAAAAAACCCCTCTGAAATGCAGACACATCCTCAGGGTGTGTGCTTACGTCAGACAGCAGGAAGCTCTTTGCATGTGGGTGTCTTATATCATGCATTTGTTCTCACAACGTGCGAAACGTTCAGTGCATGACACAGAGCACAGCTGCTGTCCAATCACAAAGGGCGTTTTAGTCATAACCACAGGTCTTTAATCGAAAACATTAGTCATCATCATTGCAAAACCTTTTTTTCTCTCAATTCAGTGACCTGTGGCTATAATGCAGAGAAGACGTTTCCTAACAGGAGCGGACATTACAGCTATCAGAGAACACAATAATCAACCACATCCTATGGAGACAAGCAGGGAAACAATCTTCTGACACTAAGTTATAAGTATGTCTGATTCCAGGCCTTCTGTATTGAGGGGAACTAGACTTTCAAGTTCTGATCGTTTCACAGGCCACCTTTTCTCCATCTGCCTCTTTTTAGCTTTTGATTTCCTGTAAGCCAGCCCAAACTGGTCCGACCATGTGCCAGCACACAATACAATTAATTGTTTCCCCTTCCTTCATTCCCCCCCACCTCCTTCACTCCCTCTCTCCATTCTCATTTAATTGTTGATTGTTCAAGAGATTGGGTTCCCTGTACGACTAGCATCAAGAACAATGCTAAACTTTGCCCCCACAGACCCAAATTGTTCATGTGTATTATTAAGACTGGGTATTGAAAGAGTGATGGTGATGAGAGTGATGCTACAAATTCAACCAAAGAATCAGATGTCAACCTCGTGGCGGTGCTTGAGGAGAAATCAGGGCATCAGCATAACTTTGAAGACGCATCTTCTCAGGAAGATGAACGTCTGTGCAGACTTTTAGGGCTGTCTAAAGAGTTGTTAGTGAGAGAGACACATGCAGGCTCTGCGTGCACAGATACGCCACTTTGACCCAGGGCATCAGACTGCATTGTTAAGTTTGCTTCGCTGCAGTGAACATAA
This sequence comes from Chaunax sp. Z400, assembly GCA_037577475.1. Lineage (NCBI taxonomy): Eukaryota > Metazoa > Chordata > Actinopteri > Lophiiformes > Chaunacidae > Chaunax > Chaunax sp. Z400. The sequence continues at coordinate 19,176,026 of CM075204.1, forward strand.
TGTCTCTGGAGTCTGCGTCAGGAGGAAGAGGAAGAATCGGGATGATCGTGTGTATTTTCCCCATTTAGAGGCAGGGTCTCTGGTGTAAAATCCAAAGCAGACTTTTCAGTAGTGTTTTTTTTTCTCTGTGGTTGTGAACTTGATTGCAACAGTTTCAGCATGTGTGCACGCACAATATCGCAACACACTGCACGACACGGAAGGCAAATTAAGTCAGGCACATCATGCTGCACACACTGCACGACACGGTAGGCAAAATAAGTCAGGCACATCATGCTGCAACTTTTTCACTGCTTCATACAAAATGAAACTCATATGGACAATAATATAATATATTGTAATGTCAGTTTTTTTTCCAATACTGTTGCAGCCCTACAATGGACTACTGCAAGACAAAACTACAGTTATACATCATGTAAGAGGGCCGTAGACCTTATAACCAGTTAAAACTAGGCTGTTTGTCTCGTCTCGTTTATCTGATGAAGGTTAGAGGAAGAGCTTTGGAAGCTCAAGAGTTGCAGTAAAGGATTGTGGGTCATTTTAGGAGCTCAGGAAGAGGGGATTGGAGCAGCTTATGTCATGTTTTTGGACAATCAGGAATCAGGAAGAGCAGATTTGTGATGTATGATATTAAAAAACAAAAACAAACAGATGATAGACATACATCAATCTTTGCTGCATGACTTCAAACAACATTATGAACTTTATAAACTAATTATGTCTTATGTAATAGAGGCATTGAGGGCAGCTAATGCAGACAGCAACACTCCTGAGCTGGTACCTCTGAGTGCCACTTAGGACGAGGTCACCATGATTCAGCACAATGTACAAAAATTATTTCCAAAACACCGGCTGCTATTTTGGAAAAAAAAAACTCATTATTTGGAGTTGAATCAAAAAGTGGAGGCAGAAATGTCATAATGTCAACAAAACAAATCACAGTCTAACTGGGTTTTCTTCTCTTTCATCTCCTATTTGAACTGGACTTCTGTTGAATGGGCCTCTTCACACGTCCATCCCTCCTTTTTTTTTTTTTTTTTTTTTTTTTTTTTTACTTGTGTGACATTTACAATTTTCCACCTTCCATTTCTATTAAACCATCAGTTTGAGCTGCTGTTTTCTACTGGTGGAAAAACACAGTAGCAGTGACTGGGAACCACTCGCCACCCAGTGGAGGGGGCTGTGGGGTACGGGTGAAGTCACACCGAGGTGGGCTGTATTACACAGAGTAAAACACACACATTATGTCCACACTTTGTTGATACTTTTTTGACACAGCTGGATGTTCACAACACCAGTAATAGCTCTTAATGTTGCTAAGCAGTTATTATGAATCAAGATTGGGGCTCTTTTGCCACACACTAACCCACAAAGTGCTAAAAAGAAAAATAAGATACTACCCAAAACCATAAAAACAGAGACCTGACAGACTCCCCTCTCCAATCAGGACACAAAAACAAATTAATATTGGCTGAAAATACTCCACACCTCCTGGTGAGGAGAGGAGTTAAGTTGCTTAAAACCAAGTGTAAACCCACTATGACGTCGTTTTGAGGCTCCATGCTTGGCTTTGCCGTCATCTTGGTTTGTATTTTTTTCAGCTTGGAGGGATATTTGTATATGAGGGTGGGGATGGTGAGGATACTGGTCGGATCAGGGGAGCCACATCCTAATGCAGACCTCATCTATTTGACTCTACATGGGGTTATAATTTGCTAAATGATCATGCTATATTGAAGAAGACTTGAAACTAGTGATTGAGACCATAAACTCATCAGGAAACCGTTTAACGTCGCGTGAAGTAGGGTCGTTTTCTCATACGCTTACACCCAAACTAACCTCTTTTTGAAACCAGTGTGACACCCCCTGCTGGTACTTACTTAAAATGCAGGTTTAAGTCACCTTCCCACTGGTTTATTCCAACTTTTGTAGAAAATGGTAATGTCTGGGGACAGAGCAGCAGTTCTCTCTGAACACAGCTGAACACCTCAGGGAATGGAGAACGTGTGGGCCGTCCAGGTGAAACAACAGAAACCCCCTCGGGGGGGGGACAGAAAGGGGAAACAAACAGCCACAGATGTACTGTAAGCAGGAAATGTGACGAAAAATGATGCTGTACGGTCCCCCCCCAACCCCCCAACCAGCTCTTTCAAAGGCCTGAACTCCACCACCAACGCTCAGCATCACCGCTGTGCTTTTAGATTCTTCGCTTCTTTCCGTCGTCTTGAGACCCGTCAGGTTACACACTCCCCTCATTAACTTTTCAGCAGAAATGTAATCACACCCTCCGATTCATGCAACACCACGGTGACAAATGAAACACCAAAGAATGGACTGTCTGCACAGACTGTACCCTCACTAACAGGCAGACAGGACGAAATATTAACTACAGACGCTGAACCGAGAACAACGCGAGGAGGGGTGGATTCGGTTACAGGCTGGGATGTGTTCGTGTGAGAAACTTGAATCTAGCATACCGAAGAGTTGGGCTTTTGTACAAAGGTTACTCCAGATCTACCTAAAACAGAGGACAGGTTAATGCAAAGGTGAGAGAAAGAAACAGCTGCAAACCCTCAGGTGAAATGCTTTACTCTGGTGAATGTAAACCACCTGTTCTTTTCTATATTACAGGGCAGCCATTCAGGTAAAACCATTATTTCTCCAATCACGCAAAACTCAATAGTTTTCTACTCGAGAAAAATGCACATATTAGGGCGCAACAAGCCGAGCTTCCTGTGCTTTTGCAGCTGCACTGAAGTGGACTTTGGCATAACTTCAAGAGGGAAGATTTTGTCCACTAAAAATTAATGTTTAGCTAAAGAGTTTCCAAGTTTTGATGTCGCTGATTAATGACCCCAACAGGAAAGCTCACTCTGGAAAAAAAAATACATTGGTCACTATACGCACACAAGACTTTGACGTCACACATGTATTTCTCTGGCTTGTGTTTAACCAGGTTGAGTGAACATTCCTGCTCTTCCCAGTAAAACCTGCCACAAACACTTAAAGTCTAACGACAGCTGTAAAGTTCCGAGTTTAACGCCGAGCATAGGGTGGTACTGATGGTAAAGCTGCTCGTCAAATTTGGTAATTAGTAATAGCGTTTGATTAGATTATAGAGTCGGACTACAGGATAGTTTCAGCACCGACACTGCAATAGTTAGATTGCAAGATATCAAGTAAGGAAAATTCACTACAACATGTCATGTTACAACTTTTTTTGCTGCTTGATACAAAAGGAAAACAAGCAAGCTTCTCATTTTAAGCCTGTTAATCTTCCACATTACATGTAAATAACACAACTGCAACACACAAATCCATTTGTGATGTTTATTAAGAAACTTCTTGCTTTTCCCCCAAATACCTCTCCACCTATTCTCTCCCCACTTGTCCATGCCGGTGTCTGATTCATGAGACATAAACCTGAGGGGTGGTTGAAGGGGAGGCTGAACCAACAGTGTAGACATTGGAGGGAGGATTTGTTTTGTTAGAAGCGGGGTAGACTTTTTTTTAAAAAGATATCGCTTTGACTTTTTTTTCCTCCTTACCGTTCCAGCTGTTGAACCCAACGCTCTATCATTGACATCCCTTACATTCATTTTATAGGATTAAAGTCGAAGCTTTCCTGATAATCTATTACTCATTTAAATTATTTTTTGCAGCTTCTCAAACTGTAATCTTTTCCTTTTTTTTATTTTATCCTCTATAGACAGAAAACTCGACATGTTTTGGTTTAGGATTGCTGGTCGGACAAATCAAGCAAATGAAAATGTTGCCTTGGACTTGGACTCAGGGGACAATGAGACATTAGATGTGGTGTCATATAGGGTGATTAATTAGTTAATAATTTGAGGGAATGTGTCACTAATTAATGCAGATTACTTATTATTCCATCCTCTCTTTGTTTTCTTGCCGTCTGGTATCTAATGTGGGGGGGGGCTTATTTCCAGCAGGAGGAAAGAATCCTTTGGCGCCATCATCGTGCAGAAATTTCTTGCGACTCCACACTGTATGTGTGCGATGTGTGTACTCAGCTGCAACTACTGGAATACAAGCTGGAATGTGATGCTGAAGACACACAGCAATGTCTTCACAGCTGTTGTCGTCTGCAGGGTTTCCACATGCATGTGAAAATTCCCCTCCGAGTTTCTGCAGAGAACTAAAAACATTTGTCTCGCTGTACAAGAGATTTTCTTGTGCTTACACAGCTTGCTTTTTTTTCTTTTCTTCTTCAACTGGTTCCTGACCAGAAGAGACTCATCTTCTTTGTGTTTTCCACACCTGTGTTGGAAGGAACCTGATCCTAATCAAACACAACGGGGTCGTGGGATGAAGCGCAGACCCCCTGTAGCAAACCAGCACTGGGCCTCTATAGGTCAGCCGGGTCTCTGCAGCCCCACACAGGGGAACATGTCACTGCTGACAAAGTGTATGATTTATGCTGCACTACAACAGGATAAACACCACATTTGATTGTTAAATCTATGTGACTTAAGCCTAAATGCTAATTGCACTGAATTTGACCCACATCTCTTTGTTTAGTGGCCAATGTGCATCATCAATTACACATTCGAGGGGGTGCTTTTAGCCGTAATGACACTTAATGATGCTAATGAACCTTTATCATGGATGTCATGAATGGTCTACATGCCTACTGCAGCCTTGGAGCTAACCATAAGAATCACTGGAGAGGCTGCTGCTTTTGTGAGGCAGTCATTTTTAATTTGATGATGTTCATTCATAGAACAAAACCGTTTTACATCTGGTGTCAAATGTCATTACACTCTATGCACACACATAAAACTGAACTTATTTGTTTTCAGTGTTCCACAGCAGTTTTGACTGTACCTCAGGCGAGAGAGACAAAAACGGGAGAGAGGGAGGCGAAGTGTGAACATAATGAAGACAGGAGACTCGAGACCTGTCTCCCATCACTTAACAACATTTAATAACAGCCTTTCAAGATGGAGAACATCCATAAGTATCGCCCTAATGAGACAAAATGCTGACTAAAGATTTGCCCATCTACTTACACAGTTATTTGCTGTTTCTAACCCCCCCCACAAAAAACCAAAGAGCCACTCTCCACAGAGACGAGACAGAATGTGAGAAACTCTGTGTTTGTCTTTGCGTCAGAGACACTGAGACCCCATGTGCAGTGAAATAGAGCCTCATCTGACTGACATCTGATTGTGTGAATGTGTGTCCCTGACTGGTTATGTGTTAATACAGAAATATTGGATAAATGAACACTAGATCGGGACAGGAGAGACCTGTGTTTATACCTCCTCACTGCTGCACACCGGGGGAAAATGGCCTCCGTCACTGGTGATGCAAAACTGAGCTCCAGCCGAAGACTGAACACTAAATAGGTACGTGTGCCAAAGTGGACATTTAACTTATATTTTACATTCGTTTCATGTGGGGTAAAAAAATCTTTGGCACAACAAATATTATTCAAAATTGCTTCGGTATATAAACTTTATTTTTTTGTTAAATCACATATCGGAAACAAAACCTGCAGAAAAAGATTAACAGACTGTATTTAGACCATAAACAGGCAGATCCACTGAACCAACACTAAATACAATCTAGCGATGACCCAATGCAACGTAAACTGAAAACATGAATTGCTACTACAGCGTTTTAAGCGTTGTGTCAACACCTACTCAGTTTGGTGATGCTGCACAGGAAATTTCATATTACCAAACAAACAAAGAGCCCCCCCCTTTACTAAACACACACATATACACAGTTTGTCAGTTTGTGGTTGGTATCTGGAGAGTGTCCATGTTTTGAGCAGCATAAAAGATGATGACTTAACAGTTAAAGTTAAAAGGAAAACATACAGACGGAAGATCAGACAAGCTAAGTGCAAAGATGATGTGTACTCTCAAATCAAAGTGCAGATGGGCTTTTAATAGCTTTATGTTTGGATGTCGTCTTCCAAAAGGGCCTGAAAAAGTCAGTGATGGCATTAAAAAACAAAAAAAAGACTACAGGGAGAGGGGAGGAGAGACATTTCCTGCTAATGGCTTAACGCTATAAACAAATGTCTGCAAAATATCTTCAAACCTATAATCCTAAAGCGCTTCTGCCAGACGGCACCAAATCTGGCAGTAATTTATGAAGCAAAAAAAAAAATACAGGCCTACAACCTGATAACATCTTCTGAATGAAAAAGGGGGAGAGGCACCAAATACTGTGACTTTTAGCAGCTAGTATGGGTCAAACTCCAAAGACCTACATTTCCCATGATTCAACTCAACACTACTGAGTTGGCCTTAGACTTTTCAAGAGGCTGCCGGACAAAGCAGCGGAGGTCTTGTTTCTCGGCGCTCTGCAGAGGACGTGCACTTGTCCTTGCTTTCCCTCTCCAATCATTTTAGTCACTTCACCCTCTTTTCCTGACTGCAACACAAATCTCTTCCTCATACAGCTCGAGAAACTAGACCATGGTTCATTATGTACATGTTTTTAGGAGGCCCTTTGATGGCACATCAAACAGTTGCGCACATTTCTCTGCTTTCAACAGCTATTCCTGGATTGCGATTGTGCCTGTGAACAAAAACAACAACAAAAAAAATAGGCTGCAGCTGACAGAATGTTTCTTCTTCTCCTGTCTTTTTCTTTGTGTCCGTCTCGTCTACCTGCCACTTACACCTCACAACTTTGTCTGCCTCTCCAATTGAAGGGAGATCAAACACAATCCCAGCTTGCAAGCGATGCAGTGGCCTCTGATTCAACTCGCACTTCTGTCTCAGGATGGAAAAAGCACAGCCTGTTGTTTTATACGGTCTCAGAATACACTTGTTATTGCCTCACAAGTCTCTCATCCATGTAATTTTGTAAAAAAAAATAAATAAATAAATAAATAACTACGTCAAGTCAGTCTGATGCCTCCATTCCGTCCAACTAACGTCAGTCCCTCCAAATGAAGGTACATGCAAAGCAGCATGGATGACAAGAGTGCAAACACCAAGCCCACAGTATATATCCAAAGCTTTAGCACACAGGAAGCTTTCTGTGAATGACACATCCAGGGTATTTTAGAGAAACTCTCAATGTCGAGGGGACCGAATCAGCTTTGTTTGGATCTGATGTGTCAATCATAATCTCCACATGTCTAATCATCAGCCACCCAGTGCAGTAAGTCCAGTCACCATCCCTAGCCCTAGCACATCAACCCAGACAGAGCTTTTACAGGCCTCTGGGTCCTGACAGGGCACGCTGCCGTTGATTGGCACATCGGCTGACAAGCCTTGTTGTCGTTCCTGTCGGGGTATTGAACAGCCTGTCGCACTGCAAGCCACAACTGCTGGCTTTAGCTGGACACGAGAGCAGCCTTTCCTGTGGTGGTTTCAACCTCTATATGATGTGTTACCAGAAGCAATGGTGGGGTGAAAGCAGGGTTCTTTCTTTAATACCAGTGATATTCATGAAACAAGGTCAGTCAGAACATCTGAACGCATTGAATAAGATAATGTGTGCTTTTAGTATTTCACTCTATTCACTTTATTTTCCTGTTTCTGTCTGCGTTGAGAGGAGAGCACTGCTTTCTAGTTTTGAGAGAAATAATTGCATAATTTCAACGTCCATTTTATTACAGGGAGCAGAGAGGAAATCATGCCTATAATAACTGTTTCAATATATATTTTTTTTTTTACCAGTTACTAGCCTAATTTTGCATGTTGCTGGCCATTTGAGTAACAGGTTAAGTTACTGTCCAACACGCTACATAATGAAGAGCTGATCTGCCCGATTGAAATCAGAAATAGCTGCATGGCTGCTAAGATTTCAGGTTTTTCTACCTAGGATAGGGCAGCACAGAAAGTTTTGATGGCAGAGTTTTCCCAGTGTATCCCTGTTAACGTATGCTTCTGTGTAACGGTCATGAGTACAGATGGGAGGTGTGGGAGCCAAGCCATTATGACCTTGACAGGTCAATTCCATACAAGAGTGAAAATGGCAGTGCTTCCTGCTTTGACGGACTACTCGATACAGTAATCCATAGGACAACGGGTTGTTAAAGCAACACGTGTTTTATAGACAGGCTCCGAGCAAAGTCTGAGTGAAACTGAAAGATGGAAATAAAAAAAGGTTGCAGGAGTACAAGAAATCCTGCTTCCAGAAGAAAAGCAGCGAGGAAGCAGACAGCAGGAGGTGGTGTGTGTGCGTATCAGAGCGCCGCGTGTGGCCCTGAGGGTGGAAGTGATGTAAGAGTGCGTCCTGCTGATTTATATACACAGACAAGTGCTCAGACTGTAAATAATGGCACGCACCCTCATGGTCACACGTCAAATGTGCTCAAACACACGTTACCATACGTACACTTGGCAGTTGCCGAGTCCACACGCAATTACCGATTGCTCGACACGTGCACGCAAACATGTATGTAACGCCAGAGGCTTCATGACAAGCACAGGGCTGCATGACACACAGTGACCCCCCACGTCACCGGCAGCACAAGAGAGGCCAGCTACTCTTTCACTCTGCAGCCTGCATACAGAGTCGGCACGTGACGTTGTGAAAGGACACACAATTAACAGGCACAAGAACCTATGACTTATGGGAAGAGTGGTGAAATACAATCCTGATTCATTTCTCAAATCAATTTGAATCATAAAACAACCCATGTTTGAAACTTGTCTGCTCACTGAGTGTAATAAACTTCAATGCAACAAACCAGACGAACAGCCAACCGCTATGCTTGCAGATCTGTGAGGCTGCACCTATGCACAGCTGTGTTTTGATCCAAATGCTAATGTCAGCATGCTAACATGCTGGTTGTGTAGCAGCAAATTTGCACTAAAAACAAAGCACAGCTGATTAGGGATGTTGTCGTTTTGTCGGCCGAGCTACTCGACTGAATAACAAATGTCAACCTCATGGTGGTGCTGTACAGAAAAAAGTCAGCGGATCAACAAAAGCAGAGATTCATCATCAGGGGGGACAATGAATGTCTATATATACATTGAACTGCAATCCGTCAAACAGTTGTTGAGATACAGATTCTGACAAGCGCTCTAAAAGCTATACCGACTGTTTCTGGTGCTACTCTGGCTTCAACAGGTCGGGTCTGAGTGACTACTGTAGCCTTACATTATCAGGGCCGTTATAAAACGACGGAAAGTATGCAGGGTCATCTGCCTCCTAGAACAATCATTGTCCTTCTGATACGCTCTGATAGTCACTGTAAAAGCTGGGAACACTGATACTAAGGGAGAACAGGCAATGAATGATTGGGCTTAGTGACAGATTAAACCCTACCTGCTTCTGAAAAGGGGGAGAGAACAGCTGGCCAAACACACTCGGGCCTTTCTCTGACTGTTTCCTTCTTGTTCACATGCCTTCTCCTTCTTATCTGCCACAGAATGGAGGAGGAAGGGAGCCAAGACTGCAGGCTTCAAGTCATTCAAGGACAACTTAAAGCTTTTTTGTTTTTGTTTTTTTTTCACCCCGAATTTAATTGAGGACTCTTTGCAACTACACCAGCTATAGTGTATGATTTACCCCGATAAGTCAAACTAAAATTCATATCATCATCCTGGACATATCTAACTATAGCATGTCTCTCTCTCTCTTGTACGTCCACACACACACACACACACACACACACACACACACACACACACACACACACACACACACACACACACACACACACACACACACACACACACACACACACACACACACACACACACACACACACACACACACACATGCAAACCAAAGCTGTATAGCAGGGCCTGGTTTCCCATGTTTGGCCAAACTAGGGCTCAGTTCTTGATCACATCCCATGACGACCGTGAAAAAAACGTGATCACGCATTGATCCGGTTGTAAAAAAAAGAAAAGAAAAATCTATTCTTTCCAACTTTATGTGGCGTTCAAATCTGACGGAAAACAAATGCCACACAGTACACCATGGCTTTTAATGTCAATTAAACTGCATCCATACTCATCTGCTCAAATATTCACCCATGCCATCATCATCCACCTCAGTCAGCACTTGCTTTTTCTTTGCATTCTTTCAACCCTTTCACTGTATTGGAAAACAAATGGATTGTTAATGTCAGTCATTAAAGCTAAATGAAACCATGAATCCTTTCCATAAGCTTGAAAGCAAACCCAAACATTAAGCGGTAGATTAAAGGGATTGCATGTTACGTTTTTTACTCCCTCCTCCTGAATTGACAGAAATAACCGTCTCTCCCTGTGGGGAAGGTATAATTACATCACAAGTACACAGACCTGCTGGTCCATTTCTGAACACATCCATTATGGGGTCAATGATCTATGTTTAATTAAGAGTGAGAAGCAATTCTTCATTATTACGTTGGAGTTTTTTTTTTTTTTTTTTTTTAAATCCTCGTGACAAAAGCTCACTGGATGCTGGCAAATAAATAAGCTATGTGAACTGTGAAGACTTGCATTGTTTAAAGCTGCTGTTAGTCACATTGAAATGAACAACAGATCAAATGACTGAGTGGAATGTGAAAAATGCCTCTTGTAATAACGATGAACCAACAAATAATTATCTCCCAACTCCACAGAACATTTCATCCTCAATTCACTTATTGTTTTGGTTTTTACTGCCCTCAACCCATACTATTTAGGTTCATTGTCAACCTTCTTATTAGCAGCTGTAGCTCTGGTAAAGCCACTGTACAACCAGCAGACAAAGTTAGCAGCTAGCTGGCGACAATAATGGAGTCCATTTAAGTCCATCGCGAGCTGCTGGAGACCAAAACGGAGCTAAAAGCAGAGCGAATCCTGGACTTGCCTCAGTCATGGCCAGAAACATGACTCAAAAATGAATTTTCCTCTTGGTTGTAAGTACGTAAACAGGCTCACAATGACTTAATTAACCTCCAGGTGATAATATGTCAGTGGTGCATTCAAAACTAGATTCTGTTGCCACAAGAATTACCAAAGCACCTCATTATCTAACACAAGTTGGGCAGTGGTGATGTCATAACCCATGTCTATTTGTAAAAAAAAACATATTAATAGATAATGACACACTTCTGTGGAGGGACGGGCCTCAGGCCATGGAAGAAGTGATAATATTCTGAATACAAATTTATAGGTGGGTGGGGCAATCTTAATTCAGCTACTCTTATTCTCTTATTGCTTTACTATTTCATCATCAATATATTTATTAGCATTTTTGTATCGGAGTTTGATTGTTACTGTTTGCTATTTAAAGTATATGTACTTAAATGTACATATTTTGAATTTTATTTAGATGGTCTTTCAAATTATACTAGTACTTTTTATATGGATATTTGTTTTCAATGCGAATGAATGTTTAAAAGTATTATAGTTGTTTTTTGTTTTTTTTAATTACTGATGATAAGTCCTTCATTATACGCTTTTGTTGTGGCTTGGTCTGGAAACTACTTCCTGATCAAGTTTCCTGATCACTCAACTTTTAATAACAATGGCACTGACTGAGGTATGAACTCTCAGGGTGCTTTCTGGTTTTGTTACGTCTTTTTGAAATTGTACAGAAATATACCCCACTAACAGTATACCAGAGTTTCTCACTTTCTTATGGATTTCCTTCTAAGTACATGCATTAAGTCAGGGTGTAGTCACTATATCCATTTCCCATCCCTGCAGCGTTTCAGGCCTAAAAAGCCATCGCCTCCGTCTGCCAGGGATTGGTGGTTTGGCTTGACCCATAGGAAGCCGGGCAGACAGACGGGTTGTGTGGGGGTTAATTTCAGCCTTTGTGAGCACCCTTTTGTGAGGCAGCACTTTTTGAACACAATGTTGGCCCTTTATTCGCATGCAGTACTTGAGTATTGCACTGCATTCCTTGTCATGCTGCGTAGCCAGTTCAGCGCTAACGTCCGCCGCTCTCTACTGATCCTCATGTAAACTCAAAAAGTTCACACTATGCTGGCTTGTGGTGAGCAGGCAGGTTCCAGGAAGTCTCCTTTTCCTCCTTCATTCTGCTCACCTCACCGTTCTAAGAACCTGAGCCCAGTAAGAAAAAGAAAAGGAAAAAAAAGCCTTTTGATGGGAAGATGTGTAATTCAATGAGCCGTACTCACTCACTGATGGCAAGCTGCAATGATGAGGCAGGAAATGAATTTCGACTGGGGAGTCGCAGATGCAGAAGTGTGTGGGTGGTTTGCTCAGGAACAGAGGAGCAAGAACAAGGAATTCAGACACAGGAGCTAGCAGGTCAAGGACAGGTGTCTTTTTTTACCCAACATCACAGAGGACAGCTACACCATCCTAATGTCAAGGTAACCCCAATTAACTATCGTTTTCAAATGTCACAAAAGGTCTTCTATGATCACTATAAGACCCTCCGACTAAAAGACTCGTTTCACTGACATTTAGGAAATTGCGTCAACATTTAAATACGGGTTTATTCCAAATAGCATTAATTAAAGATAATGTAATGGTTTTTCTTAATATCGACTTGACATCTGAAAAAGTAGCTAAACTTTGGTTGAACTCAAACACACATTAGCAATGACTACATACAAGCCCCCTTTTACACAGCCTGTACAAGGCTTATTTCAAATCTTTTGTAAAAAAGAAAGAAAAAAAGAAGAAAAAAAAGTGACTCTTTTTTTTTGTTGGTCCGACAGCAAAAGAAGCTGCTAGATCATCCCATCTGGGCAGGATTAAGAGATCACTATCTGGCAACACGGACTGCCAGACGGGTGAGAGAAAATCCAACTTTGGAGTGAAGAACCATCCAACTCTGTGGCATGGATGAAGGAGGTTAGGCAGGTGGGATCTAATGACGCTGATGCTGACTAGCGAGGCTACCAACATGAATCAACTAGCTGCCCAATCATAAACATGCGTACTACAAAGAAGGTTGAGTAGTGCGACATGAAGCAAAGAGAAGCGGCAGAAACAAGGGTGGAGGTGAAGCAAGAATAGAAAGTGACGTGAGACACATTCAGAGGAGAGCACCAGAGAAAGATCAGATAAATCTGGGTTTCACTCACAAGTCATTAAAAGAGAGCGATAAACGTCAGCTTAAGTGCACTGAGGGCAAAGATGGCCAAATATACCCCCCTCTCACGTGAGTGATGGGAGTCATGCCTTCCTATAACAATTTATTTTGAGACACATTTCTTGTTCTGCTGCCTGGTAAAGTTTCACATTAGTCCAGCCCTAAATTCCTTACAGTACAACACAGAGAGCTCGATTTGTTTAGTTAGAAGAGGAAAGACTTTTAAATGAGCATAAGTCAGAGATGAACACCGCAGGGATTTGATATAATATACAGTATATATCATATGTTTTAAATAAAGATTGTTGTATTGTATAATACTGAGCAGGTACATGCGTAATAAACACTACAACTGATGTCAGAGGGATGTTTAATCATTAACAACTAAGGTATGTACCAAAGCAAACATGCACAAACTCATAATGCGGACTGGATGGGCCCCCCTTCAAGCCTCAGATAGACTCCTCTGATCAGGCCAGCTTTCTTCACACTCCTGGGCTCATAGTCTCTCAAATCGTCCACCCCTGCTTCCCAAGTGACCCAGCCGGTGACCTCTGACAATGGCCAAACTTGCTTACCGTCCTCCATGATGACTCAATAAGAGATAAAGCTCTACTACAGAGATAGCAGATGGTTTAAACTCCTGGCATTTACTTTATGTGGACGGAGGCCAGTCTACAAAAATGAGCAAGATTACAATAGTGTTTTACATACATTTATAACAGTATTATATTTGAGGACCCAAATCACATGTGAGGCTATTTTCTGGCCAATGTTTCTCAAATGTTTTCACAACTTGATTGTGATGATTCAAAATCATCAAATTTTTTTTTTTTTTTGAAATGCGACATGAGTGAGAGATCTATGTCGGTTTGTCGAAGATAAATGTGGATAAATGGATACGGCAAAGACTTCAGAACCTCTCTGTGACCTCCACAAGTTAGGGGGCAGAGTTTGGAACACTCCACATTCTTCCTCTCTTCACACCATGGTTCCAGATTCCCTCAGCGAACACACATTAAGGTTGTTGATGCATGTTTGAAAACAGAGGACAGTCTCTATCTGTGTGTTTTCAACAAATGCAACCAATTATTCAATTATACGTTTATAATTACTGTACTATTGTTAAAAGCTGAACAGGTTTGAGTGCAGTCTGAGAGGAGAGCGACGGCATTCAGACGACTTCTGGGCCTCAGTGAAGCACTTACTCCGAAATTCGTTTGCTTAAGACGAAAGTAGGATTATGGTATGACAACATTTGTGTGTTATTTCCAATCACTGTGTACTCATTTACAGAATGTACACATATATAGACCAGCTCAGTTTAGGAGGTGAATCAATAAGAGGGGACATATAGGGGAGCGAAAGTGCCATTTTCCTTTGTAGCTAAGACAGCCGGGGGCAGATGAAGATGACAAAGCAGAGCAGGGACCTCTTATCCTTGACTAGATAACTCTGCATAGTCATGAGGATGTGAATGGAACTAATTAGCAAACTAGCTAACATGTTATAGTTGATTGGTAAACAACCTACGGCACCTCGCTAAAACCACAGTGAAGTAGCAACTTGGCTAGCTTTGACTAAAAAAAATTTTTTTTTTAAGTTTTAAGAAAGGCCAACAATACAAATGCTTAGGGAGCACATGTGATAGACATAATGACCCCCCCCCCCCCAAAAAAAAGGTTTTCAATGGGCCATTAAAGCAGAATTAGACTGGAGAAGGTGGAGCCTTGCATGAAAACCCAGATGTTTTTTTAGAATACATAACCTCTTCTTCCACACAGTTTGCTGTACAGCAGCCACAGGTCACCGTAAACCTGTTTACCAGCCTGTGCTACCAGGAACAACAGCTTAGTGGGTGACATGACATTACATCAGAGAGGGATGACCTCACTAACACCCTCGTCTCTGGAGACATTCAAAAAGATCACTGTGGACGGGTTTTTTTCTCCTAAAACTGTGTTTCAGTCATGGACAAATGACTGATTTGAATGATTTGTTTTAAATAAAAATACAGTGTGTCACAACATACCATTATAAATTGAGCTTATTCTGCACACCTACAGGCCTCAGTACAGCTATACTGACCCAATATGAGACTAAAACAAGGCTTGCAACAACCTCACATACCAGATGCAAACAGTGGACATGCTAGCAGATAGTCTTGCTGCTGGCAAAACTCTTCCAGCAGCAGGTCTCACCCTGGACTTCCCAGAAGCTGGGAGATATCTATGCCAAGCCAACGCAGGTTACAATGAAACCCTTCACTGACCACAAAACCTTACAGTACATCTGGGCCTACCTACAACAGAGAGCTGGCCCTTTTAATCCTTCCGTGTGACGACATGATAAAGGCATGGATTAAAAGATAGCCAGTCATCAAGTCAGTCAGTCGACGCTGCTTCCTGCCTGCATACTTGCATTATCAGCCCTACTGCTTCACTTACTGCATTGGACAGGCGGAATTCAGCAGATGCTGAAGGATGTGGTCGTATATATTTATAATACAGTGCGCTATAAGGGCCACCATAGGCCTTGGGATCTATAATTAGGATGGAAGCAACCTTCTGTCCCAGTGGATATACACTGCAGTGGTTGATCAGACAAATGCAGTGACAGTAATGAGTATAATGGACGGATTTCTGCCCCAATGTATGTAGAGCGTCTAATATCCATTACTAAGGCTCTGCATTATGAGAATTAAAAAAAAGACTGTGACCCTAAATATTTAGAGATGCCCTCTCTTTGGTTGAAATGATCTCTTTAGTACATGTTTCTTTTTACATTGACACGATGTACTGAAATTAAAATGGATTACACGAGCTTTAGGCGAATAGAGAAAATCCTACACATCACTCTTATTCACTTAAATGTACTGATAAAATACAAGCATCAAAGATGATCACTGTTCTGATTAGATATAAAAAGGATTGCAGCACTGGGTCCTAAATAAAAATATATATCATATATTATATTATATATTAGTTTATAGCAGTGCTCATTTAGCATTGTTTATTATTAATACTATGTTATCTGTCAAGCTTCACATACCACACTCCTCACACATCACGTTATATAAATAACAGGTAAATGTTTGTTATTTGATTTGTTTTCTAAAGAAAGTAATAAAGATATAAATTTGCATTTTATTCCAATCTCTCATTTGATTAAAAAAAAGAAAAATCATCTAGCTTTAGAAAATTAGAAAAAGTACTGATATAAAATAACTTTGTTGTTACTTTAAGGAATATTTTACAACAAAACTTTATCAATGACAGATTACACAGAGTCTACATTCTTTAAATCAAGAAATACTAAATGATACAATTCTGACCGTGGTATTATTACTAAATAATTGAACATATAGCTGTTTGGAAATTAACCCTCTGTACCATAGTCCTGTATGTGAACGTGGTCTCCTCAATAATCCAGATGTGGCTGTTGGTGTCCGGATCTGGGTGGACCTGTGGTTCAGCTTGTGGGCCCAGTGCTCCTGACTGTTGATACACCATATGCCTGCTTCCTGTGGCACTCTGGGGTACATAAAGCCATCTGCTTGGAGCTGCTGCTGGTGCACACTCCTTTCTCTCACTGCACTATCCTGCTCTCCCCTTAGAGGTCTTCTATTGGGGTGTCCTTAGGGGATGTCTAAAGCGATTGGGTAATCATCGGGGCGTACACAACCATTTGATTCTTGATCCAAATTGTGCCACGGAGGCAGCACAAAAAACTGAGTCAATTTTAAAAGGCAACATTTTTCGCATTTGGATTGTTAAGATAACATGCCTGCAGGATGTGACTGAATCAGAGAGATGCATATATCTAAAATCAATCTGACCACCACTGATAGAGTGCACTACAGTGCCCACAGTCTACACATCACTGTCAGCTGTTAATAACTCAGATCAGAGGAATAAAGCTGAAGGCTTCCTCAAAGGCCTTTTACTTGAACATTGCCCTTCATATCTACTTCTGTAGTAATCAGGACAATTTTTTTTTGTGACACAGAAAGACAATATATATTTAGGACACAACTGCATCCAAGCAGTTTTTTTTTTGGATCCTTGTTCGCCAAGATAAAGACATGCTAAGTCAGCCTGACCTCTGAATTAATCCAAAAGGGCAGAACAGGTTTGAGAAAACTAGGTGACAGGAATGCCCTGGGACCACAGATTAGGAGATCCCACACCTTACGTAGCAATGCGTTAGCTAAACTTACCCTACTAGGGAAGGTATTTTAAGGAATGGACTGTGAATATGTTCAATACACTGACCTGAGGTCAGGTAAGGAGCAAAGGTAATTTGACCTACCTTATGTATAATGTTATACACCTTTATACCTTGTGTATAATGCTATACGCCTTTATACCTTATGTATAATGTTAAAAGAGTCTCACCAGCATTAATAACGCGGGATACTACGTGTACCAAGAGGGGAAGTCACGAGCTAAATCAAGCAAAAATACAGTAACTTATAGCAAATTAGCTAAAGCAGCAAATTAAGCTATCAAATGTGCTCATTTTAACAGCAACTTATTTTTCCATATTATTCTGTATTTTGTGTAAAAGCGTAACAGTATTTTCCTGCGCATGACAATGCAAAAAATTTAAGTTTTTTCCTTCTTAAACACTCAGTCTCAACCAAACTTGTGAGGACAGTTGTAGTTTCATTCAGCTACTGAGCTCGTGTCCAAAACATTTAGTCAGCCTATTTTAAATTCACGGACTTAGTTTTAAAAACACGTTTAGCCCTGATTACACCTTTTAAGTTGTTATTAGCACCGAAAACACTTATTACAAGTGCTAACTAACACAGCTGAATCAGCTTTGGGATCAGCTAGCCTGTTAGCATCGTCACACAATGCGAGCTTTCCCAGCGACATTGCGGCGAGGTACCAGGTGATGGTCCAATAACATCGAGGATGTAGCCGCTAAGGAGACAAACGTTGTCTCACTCACCTTTTTCATCCGTGGTGCTTCGGCAACGGTACCGTCACGGTTGACAAAAGCCTCTCCGCCGTTCTGCTGCGGGTCCGGCCGCTTCATAGCCGATGCTTGCGGCATCTTCGCGGGGTTCGGGGTGAGCAAGCTCAAGCTGCCTTCCCCGGCTTTCGCGGAGGGTTCCGCTGTAGGGGAAGCAGCAGCAGAGGAACCGGCCTCGTGCGGGTCGTTCCGAGCGAGGCTCTTGCCCTCCGAGGTCGGTGTCATCGGGGAACCAGCCGGTAAGACTTTGCCGGTGGGGACGTCTTTGAGTTCGACCTCTGCCATTTTCGCTGCCACAACCTGGACTGACATCGCTGCAGTTTCACAAAGTCCTTTTTCCAACACAAATACCGAGTCAAGCGGATGTGAGCGGAGGAGCCACGACCGCCATATGCATTCTGGTCTTTGTAGTTCTTCTAAATATCTTCAAGTAATTCCTCGATATGAACCTTGACACCAATGATGGACTAACGAGTGACTCTTTACTGAACGACAATTAACATGAGGAAAACCTTAAAACCATTGACATATGAATTTCATTTAGCTGACAACAGGCCTTGTCAATAGAGCGACTACATTTCCCAACAGGAAATGCTTTATTGTGAAATGTATTATGGGAAATGACGTTTGTAATAAGAGGACGACATTAAACTACAAAACAAAGGCAATTTATGCAAGATAACTGTTCACAGGGCAATAACAAAGTAATAAAAAAAATCAACTTGGCTTTTAAAAAGTTATGCAGTGATTTTATATATTATGTAATTCTCAGAATAATAGTACCTCATTTGTAAATACAGCTGATGGACATGCTGTTGCATGCCGACTCAAAATTATTTAATAACACTTAGGTCAGCCAGCCTCGAGTCATCCACAGGACGTCTGTGCACAAGACACTGCATCACATTACAGTCCTCATGTGGTGGATGTGCATTAGGTCTTTGTCATGATATAACCAGCAGGAAGGTCAAATCAGAAAAAATGAACTACATTGCCATCAAGTGGATGCCTACAACAGTAAAACAAGCATGAGATACTCAAGATCCTACAGAAGAGGATTAGGGCCACGTGAAAAATATTTAAAAAATAATTTTTTTAAAATAGACACCTAGAAGTTTGGATGGAACCCATTCCTATAATCCTTTGTTCATCCTTCATTAAGTGTAGGGAAATTAACAAGGTTAAATTACTTCCTTTCAATAGCTCAATTTTATATTAAACACTAATGGCATTTTTGAAAAAAGCAAACGTTTTAAATGTAATTGCTGATGAAAGCATTCAGGATAAAGGGCATTCAGATGAGTATAAGACTCTATTCAGACAGAGTTTGTTCTCCATCACATATCAGAAGATTTGACACCCGTCATATTACATGTTGCATTGTAGCCAACTGGGAAGCTTTGAAACTACAGAACACTTCAATTGATATTTTTGTGTGTATGTATTGCTTCCGCTTTCACGAGTCGTTTTCTTTGAGTGGTTGACTTCAAGCATGTCAGGAGCATCTCTACTGCAGCACATTCATTAAACTATTAGGACACAAACGGCATACCAGAAGAAGAAGCAAGTCCACACATACTGTGTTTGCATTCATGCTAGATAGGTCGAAGCCCTTCATCATCCAGCACATAAAACTGAGCTATATTATTTACAAGGCTGCCATGCTGGTACATTCTCAGAATACAAAATCAGAATATCAAACGACGTTAAAAAACATACAAATACGCATTTTATGTGGTGTCAAATATTAAAATGTAATGAAATACAGAATGTTGCCTATTTTAATATCAAAACTGTGAAAATGTCCAAAAATATGCATTTATTGTCTTTCAAATTGAAGTGCTGCTCTTCCGATGTGCCCCTGAAAGAGCAGGAGGTGGTATTCTAATCAGTGTAGCCACACAGCATTGTGGGGGTAAAAAAAAATCCTCTTGCAGCTTGTTGTTGCTTCTAAAATCAGTCTTCAAAAATCCACAAGATGTTCACACCGGAGAGGCCGAGATTCACTCTCCTGAAGAAAGTATGAAAAGCAATTTAATTATCCCACAGAAGACAAGCCAAAGCAATCATTTTCAATCAAAAGGCAATCTGCATTTTACTGTACGACCTTTTTGTTGACAATCAATCAATATTTCATTAAACCCTGAAATGGCATATATTTCTCTCGAAGATTATTTGAGCTAGCCTTTCATGGGATTTTAAGTACTCACCCCAGCATCCCCGACTCCTTAGTCTTAATGACGTAGAGGAACATGAGGACTGTGTGGAACAGGTTGTTCCTGCCCTGTAACAGAAATCAAGTGAGGTTCATGTTATTGCATTTTAAGTGTTACAGTATAGGGAAACATTCCGTACCATTTATGAATGAGATGTTTGTTGTCCTGCCTCAGGTTTGTTGGCCTTTCCTTGGAACAGTCATTACACATTGTCTCCCTTTTTATTTG
This sequence comes from Chaunax sp. Z400, assembly GCA_037577475.1. Classification (NCBI taxonomy): domain Eukaryota; kingdom Metazoa; phylum Chordata; class Actinopteri; order Lophiiformes; family Chaunacidae; genus Chaunax; species Chaunax sp. Z400. The sequence goes on from CM075204.1 coordinate 19,196,446, forward strand.
TATGTCATTATTCAGCTTTCTGTGTTTTACAAGAATTTGGAAGGTTCAACCCATGAGGCAGTCATTAAAGATAACATAATGTTATGTCTGATTTGCAGTGCCACCTCAGGGAGATAGATAGACAGACTTTTCTTGGGATTTGATTTGAAGTAAGAGCACGAGCTGTTTTGCGAGAGCCTGAACTGAAAACTGGTTGTTTCTGCTCTCACCTTGGGCAGACTGTAGATATGTCCCTGGTAGATGAGCTGGTAGTGAGGGGGAGTGGTGCTGCTTTGGTGGACGCAGAAGAGGTTCTCCTTGGTAATGTCTATGAGCGTTAACACAAAATGAGACGCAAGAAGAAGTGAAGTATGACATAGAGATAGAGGGATAGGTGGATGGTAATTACAGGTATTTTATGGTGTGAATGTGTACATACCAGGTTTGTCTGGGGTGTGGCTGAAGTGCTGTGAGGTGAAAGTCTTCCCGTCTGGGTACTTTGGGTGTGGGGGCAGTCTGGAGTCCAAGTATGTACAAAACATGTGCATGAGGATCTACAAACAAAGATTTAAGAAGAGGTGTTTTACTGGTGATGTCACACTAAGGTAAAGTCACAGACTATCATGTTTGCAGCACAGATCCTGCTTTCAAAGGAATAAAAGAAGCAGCAAAATACAGAGACCTATGAACACACATATCCAATGCATGTGGCAAATCCTCCAATTCCTTTAGTGAGTCTAGAGTAGTGCATATTATTTTGGATACATGCTACGGAGAAGATGACCAACCCTCAGAGTCACCTTAAAATCATCTTATAATGAGAGAGATCTATATTATGGAAAATGACCTATCAGTTCAGAGTGAGAGAAAAACCACTAGCTTGGTGTGTATGTGTGTGTGTGTGTGTGTGTGTGTGTGTACACTCACAGCACAGTCAGTAGGGAGGTCCGTGTCCCACTTCCTGTTCTTGAGATCACCACCACTATTCCAGCGAAAGGAGCTCATGCAGCCGCTGTGGGCCAGCTCTGACAGGACAGAATACATCAGGCACATGAAAACCACACAAGCAATGAGTTCCTATGTAACTCATACTTGCACACATGATCATATTAGGCACGTGTATCAAATGTCATGCACTCACATGCAGTATTGTTGAACCTACCCTTTACGCGGTCCACCAGATACTCCTGGTTGGGAGTGATGTCAAGATACTGAACAATAGAGTTCATGGTGGGGATGGACGAGGCTTTCATCACCGCTGCCTGTTTCAAGCTGCTTATGCTGGCCTCTGGTGGAGGAAAGAGTGAAACATTTTTCCTTCAACATAACAAATATAGGTCGTGTTTAACATTTCCCCTAATCAGGGTCTCTGCTGATGTTTTACCTCCAATCTGGAGCTCAGGGCAGCCCATCCTCCTCAGCTGGCTGTTGACAGAATCAATTTCCTTGACCAGGGGGACCAAGATGGTGTCACTGATCCACTGCAAAAGACACAAAAAGATTTGTTTTCCAATGTTTTTTTTGTGCACAAATCAAATTTAGGTTTCTTGAGTATGTATTTCTGTAAACATGTTTGAACACTTGCGTTTCTAAGCTTGGCTGTCCAGCTATCAATGCGGTCCACTACAGGGCGGCTGGTTGTGATTCTGGCCCACACCTTCATTAAAACAGAGATATAAGTTCATGCCAATCCTACAGTCCACTCTGACGCAGACACTTCTTCATTAGGGCACCACTAGAAACCATAAAATGCTAATTTACGGACCTCCTCTGCAGCCTGTTTGGAGCCCAGGTCCGTCTCATCCTTGTGGGCAGAAGGAGCCTGAGAGCGGCAGGCCGGCTGGTACAAGAACTTCCTCAGGCTCTGGGCGTAATCTCCCACCGAGCGGTTGTAGTTCCAAAATGTGGGGCTATGGTTTGGAGATACAGCCTCTGGACTCCCTACAGAGAGCATCAGTTCATCATTGTGATATCTTAAGGCTTTTATTCAATGATCTTATACATCTGCATGTTCTTTTTGGAAAACATTAATGGCAAAAACTTCTAAAAACAACCCAGTCCACATTATATACATCAGATATTCCGATGACCATATAGTATACCTAGCTGGCTGCGGTGACTCTTCTCCTCTTCTGTACGAAGGAACCTCTCCAGGCTTTTCAGATCCTCCATGTAGTCCTCCTTGCTGCCAGGAGAGTTAAACACTGAGGGGGACGTACGATATCGAGCTCTCAGGCTGGCGCCTTCTTCTGATCCAATGCTGCTCGGGTAGGGAGAAGAGCCAGGGGAGGGAGTGTAGGTCAGGACCTGAGAAAGGAACAACCCAATGTCAATTTTTCAATAGACAGAGATTCAATCTGAATATTAATTAAATTGATACACCAGGTATGTTAAGGTTCAACTGTACATTTTTCTAGGACCCAGATAACAATAACAGTCATGATGGATGCACCTTTCCAAAGGCCACTGAGGGGGAAAAGGGCCCTCCTGCGCTGCCTGGGGTGGATGGGTTGCTGAGAGGAGGGCTGTACCCGGGTACACAGCTAGGGGAGAACTTGGGGCTGGTGGTTGCAGGCCGCGAGGGGCTGAAACTCAGCACACTCTGGCCCTGCAGTGGAGACGACTGGGCTGGAGCCGGAGTCTCCTTTTTTTCTGGCTTCTGAGGTGGAGAGGCCTGAATATCTGTGAAGGAGACGGACAAAAAAATATATAAATAATGAGTCTCACACTCAAAACTAAGGGCTGCATGTATTTAAATAAATGTAAAAATGTTTAAACTAAATTAGTGAGAAATACAATACTTGTGTTTCTCAGACCCAGGAGGCGATGCTGCTCAGGGCTTACAGCGATGGTGGAGGGAGCCATTGTGTATTTGAAATATTTCCAGAAGTCAAAAAGAGCATTGAGGCTAAACAGAGAGGCTAGGACCAGTTCTGTAAACAAGGAGAGAGGAGGAGGACACATTTACATACAGACATACACGGTCCTCTATAACAAAGCATAAAGACATGGATCATATTACATTTAATATTTTAACTTTAATGTCCCTGGCATGTTATATTAGATAATTCCTGTGTTTAGATTAAGACTAAGATGCCTTTATACATAATGTAAAGTTAATTAAAACTGAACTTTAACTGTCTTTTCACGATGTTTCAACAGCAGCAGACATCCTTATATAAATGAGAGTATAGCGACCTCACCGATGTACCAAATAGGCCAGTAGGTGATGTTGTAATATCGGCTCAGCAATTTCCCTGACCTAACAAAAAAAGGTGAAAAAAGTTTATCATTACACTGTGAAGTGGAAGAGGAGAGATTAATACACACAAATATCAGGTTTATTGGCAAAATCTACCATTTATCAGCTGTTTGCAATAAACAAATCACACGACAACTGTATAAATAACTCAATACGACAGATATTACAAGTGTTTATCCCTAATAAGACACAAAATGCTACTTTTACTGACAACTGCAGTCCAAAAATGATTCAACCACTCAATGAAAAGCATCTCCAGTACTTTGTAGAGACCCTTTAGCTGCTATGACCTGCTGCAAACATGATTCATATCCCAAAACGTCTGGGTCTGATCTAGATGGTTCTGAGCTACTGGAGCCGACTTTTCTTGGAGCTTTCCGGTCAGCAGTGGTGAACATCTGGAAGTTCAGACATGGAGCCTTTATGTAAATTTAGGCCTTAACAGAAAAAAACCTTGGGAATCTACTGCTAAAGTAAGGTTGGCACAGTGTTTTAACAACATCTGAATTGCACATGTCTGAGTACTCAGTCAGTAGTAGTTAGTAAAAGCACCATTTTATGTTGAATGTGGAAAAAAATCTGATCTAAATCATTTTTGTCTGCAGAAGTCGGTAAAAGCAGCTTTTTGCGTCATACCTGGGAAAAACACTTGTAATATCTGTTGTATAGTTATACTGTTCTTGTTTGCTCTGACTATTGCAAAAAGCTGATAAATAGTATATTTTGCGAATAAATCTAAAATACAATGGGGGTTGAATACTCTGACTTCCAACTACACATTACAAATGACTGCTTATGTTTGCAAGAGATTACCTAATTTGAAACTACTTACATCTCAGTATAAATCATGCCAGCCAGAGACACGTTAAGCACAGCCCAGGCCAGGACCACCTGGCGAGCCTGCTCCTCCCTCCTCATCCTCAGCGCCCTGTCTATCATACAGGGCATCCCCTCTTTAGGTGGGGTCAACATGATTTTATCAGGCTGAGATGAGGAGCAGAGACAAACGTTGTGAGACAAAACGAGCATGCCGTGTGTCACATTCAGGACGAGACTGACACCTTGTAAACGTTTCTACTGGAACTCACTATAGTTCAGCTAGACATCAAATCAGTCGTGTAAGGCTACATGACATACGGCTAGCTAGATGTTTAGCTAGTTAGCTAGCTTACACATAAACAATACAGAAATTGCAAGGAAAGTATGGTTTAAGTTTTCTTTCATGGTGTACAGAAAACAACACAGCATTTATACCAAAAGGGATAAAACCAACATACAAATACAACGCGTAGGAAATATAAATAATTCATACCACGCTAAAGTGAACAACCACGGCGCTGCATAGTTTGTATTTTTAACAGGAAGCTACGTGACGTACTTCCTGTCGAAGTGGACGCTGGTCTGTTGTGCAAAATTGCTCATTATACTTTTAAATACAAAAATACGTTAAAAAGAAAGGAAAAATGAAAAGTAATTAATTTAAAAAAAATTTTAAAGTAAGTGAACACCAACAAATATGGGGTCAAAACTGTTAGCAAATTTTTTATATATATTATGTTTAATTATATTATCAATTAACTAAATTGTGTATTTATTTGTATATATGTATATATTATTTTATCAAATTTGTATCAAAACTATTTGCAAAAGTGTGTAGAAAGTTGTGTACCTACATCTCAGTATGTGTGGGTATAATCAGATTTTTAATTACAAAATGTGTTGTGAGATTTGTAAACGTGTACAATGTTTGCTAATGTGTATTCAGGGTCTGTGTGCACGAAGTGAGATTTGCAAGTGTACAGAGATTTGTAAATGTCGGTAGATATATAATTTGTAAATATGCAGGCATATTGGTATAGATAAATCTGTAAATGTGTAAACAAATCTGTTGATGTGTACATAAATCTGTGAATGTGCAGACAAATCTGTAATTGGTTGATCGCTTGAACGGAGGAGAAAACAACACTAGTCTGTATTTCCAGCTCTTGGGACAAAATACCAAGACTTTTCAGCCATTAATATCTATGTACTTTTATGCAAGTACAAATCTTATTACACTTAGAATTCTTAATACGAAAGATCTGATGAACTAATGAAGATCTCATTATGCACAGATTTTGAACACACATTTGCAGATTCCTGTACTTATTCACAAATCTTACTATGCACTTATTTGACAAATCTGATACCTGCAGAGATCGACATAGTCACACAACTCTCCACACTTTTAGAAAATAGTTTTGCTACAATAACAGCCATGTACAAGTTATACCATTGGTCGAGTATAAATGAAATGTTTATTTCAAAAATGTTCCTCAAATGATTGAGAACCAATTCCTTAATTATCTTTAACCAACAGTATGTGCTGATCATAGTATGCTTTCTTTCACAATTTATATCAAAGTGAGATATTCACCACAGGAGTAAGCAATGACCTTCAGTCCATTATGGTTAAAAACAATAACATAATGTTGACACAAGAAAATGATATAGTGAAATAGTAATTCATGCTTTTAAGTCGACATGAAACGACTGTAAATATCCATTTATTGAAACAGTACATAACAAGAAGGATGGAGCTGTAACATTGTGACATGAAGTCACATGAGGATCCTAACATTAATGCCCAGATTCCTGTTTGTCAGGAGACTCACTTCGATGGACGTTTAAAAAAATAATCTTCCATTTAATAAATAAGAATGAAAACTGTTACATATGGACTAAAATGTAAGAATATGTCACCAGAAATTTTAACAGACAATATTGTGCAACTATAAATGAACGTCTGCCATTCACCTCAAGTTAAGTCAAAAAAGGAATACCAATGAATCAAAGATAGCTTATATGAATCCCGTCAATCAATATTACACAGGCCTGAGTTAAATGAACAGCCAGTAGCTTGGTAGAAATAGTCAGACCTTTATCAGTTGGCTTTTAACATGACTAAGACTATTTTAGCAGCACTAATTTGCCTCTTTATTGTAAAATTTGGATTTTACAAGATGTTGCAATTAAAATTCTAACAAAGCAATTTTTGGCAAAAACTCCAGAGGTAAATGTCAGTATTGTAGACGAGTAAATAAACAAACAAGACATCGAGAGGCACAGTGTTGTCAATGAGGGGGTGATAAAGACTTATCAGAGTCCAACGTCTAAACCACAGTCTTCATTACTGGCTGAGACGTGTCTCTCTTCTCCTCTTCCGCTACCATCCTCCTCCTCTTCTTCCTCCTCTTCGTCCTCTTCCTCATCCACGTCCTGCTCCTTACGGGAGGCTCTCTCCGTCTTGGGCCCTTTGCATATCTTGAGGTGACGAGTGAGGTGGTATTTGGTGAGGAAAGCTTTGTGGCATTTCTCGCAGACAAAGTCTCTTCGGCCTTCATGAGAATTCATGTGCTTCTTCAGGTGGTTGGTCTTCAGGAAATGTTTGTTGCACTTTGGGCACTGTATTCGCCGCTCGCTGTGGTGGGAACAGGAAAGAATATGAGGGATCACGCAATGTAAACTTTATTTCATCAGGTAATACCAAAACAGACCTGAATACAGCAGACAGAAAGAAAAACAAAATACTACAATGAGTGCTAAACAGCCCACAATCCATTACTCTACTGACTTAAAAAAACAAATTTTTACTTCTTCAGTGTATCTAGAATACAATAAATAAGTTACATACTGTGTGTGAGAGAACATGTGTTGTTTCAGGTCATGCTTCCTGATGAAAGCCCGGTCACAGAGGTCACACTTGAGCTTCTCTGCACCGGTGTGGATGAGCATATGCGACGCCACATGGGCTTTCTGCGTGAACGACTTCTCGCACACCGTGCATCTATAGTTCTTCTGACCTGATAAGAGTTTCACAGGTTAAGAATGTTTGAAAGCCAAAGATTGAGATTTTAGGAAACACACTTATTTCCTTTCATGCCCAGATTAGATAAGAACGTTGATACAATTCCTTTCGATGTGAAGCGGCAGACAGTAGCTAGTTAGCTAAGCACAACCACAAAAAAAACCCAAAAGGAGACAGCTAGCCATGCTAACAAAATCTACCTACAATCTGTAGTTTCATAATTAATGGACAGAAATGAGAGCAATGTTGAGCTTCTCATCTAAACGTTCCACCAGAGAGTGAATAAACGTATGTAAATGTTAAACTTATACCTTTAAGAAGCTCGGGGTTCAGTGTTTAAGGGTGCTATGACATGGTTTTTCAATTCTATCTTTCTTTTGAGGTGCATACACATCTTTTCTATGCAAAAAAAAAAAAAAATCATAAGTATAAATGTAGTTGAGTGTTTATAGGTATAGGAGTGTTTCAATGATACTGGTACACACCTGTATGGATCTTGAGGTGCATTCTGAGGTTGCTGGGATCGCTGAAAGCCTTACTGCAGTATTCACACTTGTGAGGTTTCATCCCCACGTGCCCCATGAAGTGCACATTGAGCTTAGTGCATGTGATAAAAGCCCGGGAACACATGCTGCACTTGAACTTCTTCTCCCTTACATGACCCTGACCTTTGGCTCTGGAGGTAACATTATTAGAGTTTGTATTATTGCTGCCCCCGACGCTGTTGTTATCACTGTTTGTTTGTCCTGCAGCGTGGGTGGTATGGCAGGGCCATGGGGAGGAGGAGGAGCTTGAAGTCCCATTGGTCAGCTTCTCCTCCTGGTGAGTGTGTGTGTGTTGCTGCTGCTGCTGCTGTGGCTGTTGCTCTTGCTGTTGCTGCTGCTGCTGTTGCTGTGGTTGTTGCTGCTGCTGGGAGTGGTCCTGCTGTGGTGGGCTGTGGCTGTGTGGAGGCTGGTTATGGCTGTGGTTACTGTTATGGCTGCTAAGATGAGACTTGAGCTCAGAGAAAGAGGAACACTCTTTGCCACATTGGCAGATCTGGCCCTGGGGCACCTGAGGAACACCTGTGGAGACATCGAGGATGGTGAGAGGCTCTGCGCGGATTCTTTAAAATCAAAACTACATGCATCTCATCACGCGTCATCGCACCCATCAGCCTGCAGTAGTCTCTGCTGTAGTAGAAGAGCAGCTCCTGGTCTGGGTGGATCTCTGTGGTGGTACAGAAGAACAGCTTCCCATTGGCAGGGTATGCAACTAGGTTCTGCTCCTCACGGGTCCTAAACACACAGCACATACAGCAGAGTTGTTCATTAACATACAGGCTAGGCTGAAATGACATAGCAAACACCTCAGAACTCAACGTTTCATACCTTGCTTTGCGGACAAACATCATCCAGTTGCACTCATTCTCGTCTGTTGTCACAATATAGAACTCCAACACGTTGTTGTGGTACATCTGAACGGAGACTTTGGTTAATCTATGTATCTTTTAACAAGCCACAGTCCAACTGAAGTCACTCCACTGACCTTCCATAACTGTGGTGTGTCCTTTTCAGGCCAATCGGAGAGATCCACGTTACTACAATGCTGGCCCACCATCGGTCCAAAACAAGTCCTTTGAGGAATGACGTCCCGCGCAAAAACACCTAAGAGAGACATGAGAGTATTTTGTCTGATATTCAACTCATGTTTTTGTCTATCCATGTGTGGAATAGGCATAATAACACATTCTAAAAGTTCTGTTACTCTGATATAACCCTCAAAGAATCCCAACACTTATGTTTGTGTGATTCTTAAAAATCTTTTACCCTGTTCTCCAAATAGCACATGAATGAAAGTAGCACATAAAATAGATTAAGATATGCAGGAACCACAGGCAATCATATCTAACCATAGAAAACCATAGAGAAAAAAAAGGATCAGGTCTGTCCTTTTCTGACCGCCACAAATACCTGGTTGTTCTCTTACCAAGCGGTTCGTCGGCCACTGAGATGCGCAGACACAGCGGCCGGGGTAGAGAGAGGCGAGCTCGGCTTTGGATGGGCGCGTCGGGGATGAAGGTGACTGGGCCGTGCTCTGGGCAGTCTGAGGTATATGAGCGCTCACACAGGGTGCACCCTGGAAGACATCAACAGCTCAAATGTTGGAAGAGGTGAGAATGACTTACACTAACTACCTGTAAGTCAAATGTCTGCTTGTTTTGAGTTATTTTCATGACGATTTGTCATTTGAGTGTTTTTGCTGAATATTTTCAAAAGCTTTATAGCTGAATATGATTTACAATACCACCGATATATCCACATCTAAGAGTATGTTACAAATGCTCACTCACAGATGGTGTAGGCAGTAACCATGTTCTCCTTGTTGGAGGTAGAATCCTCGAGCTGTAGGGTGGAGTTGACCAGCACCAGGTTGTTTTCTGGCCCCAGTGACACCTCTGCAGTAATGGGGGACACATTGACTGCTTCCAGCCCCATCCCAGAGTGTCCATGAAGCGATACTGACTCCAGTTGGCCCTGGCTGGCCATGGAGCCAGTGAGAACCACACTGACGACGCCTGAGTTCAGCTCCCCATTTGAGTGGAGCTGCTCCCCGAGTCCTCCTGCTCCTCCTCCGCCAGTATTCCCCACTCGGCCTCCCATATGATCCGGCTCCATCACCACTGGTAGTTCCAGGACTGGGGGGCCGTGGAGGGGCATAACCCCACCAGATGAGTCCACGCCATTCAAACCCTCATGCGGCTGAGGTTGCCGCCCCCCTCCGAGCTGTTGCTGGGTGTCAGACACCGCCACCACACCGACTCCATCCATACTGGCCAGCTCCTCTCCCATTCGGTCAGGGGACATGGGGCTGCTGACGCGTGACTCCATGGCCAACCCTGTAGAGTCCAGTTCATGAGGACCAGTCTGGTGGAGGTCTCCCTGGCCGCTAACCTGTCTGGAGTCCAAAGGCACCAGACCCTGTTCCAGAGGGCCTCCGGGGCCACTGTAGGGGTCCAGACCTGAGGGATTGTTGCTTGCCACGGACAGGGTTCCATCCATGTTAAGGCTGCTGGGATGAATGTATTGAGGTGGTGGACGGTCTGCCAGATAGGACAGGATACCTACAGCAAGGAAGAAAGAGGGAACTTACTTAAAAACACAAAATTTCAGTTTGACTCTTCTGAGTAGAAAACATTGATTCATCAACTTAATTTCTGTTTGAAAAAGCAACAAAAAGAAGACCACTCTTGAAAGAATAAGGTCCAATTAAGCAAGCATCAGCATTACAATAACCTGACCAACAAAAACAGAGCCCCACCTGGCAATATGTGTCGGAAGTAGCTGCTCTCCAGGTGGGGGTAGGGAGGCGGCGGCAAGGAGTAGTTCCTCTCCGGCAGGCCGCACATCACTCCTCTGTCACTCAGTGGACCCATGGGGAGCATCAGCGAGAGGGCAGAGGGAAGGGAGCCCAGGGAAGGACCCAGACTGGGGATGGCCACTGGCATGCCTGAACCACAAAAAAAAGAGATTCAGCTCAGCAAAGAGAGAACGGCTAGAGTTTGAGAATCCTGCACGGAATTAAAGGAGGGACAGATCATTATGACAACTGGAATCTGGAGAAATCTAAATCCCTGAATACTACTACATGACAATGAATATGTGATGTGTTTTAACAGGAAACAGGCCTGGCATGCAGGTCGAGTCTTTCATACCTGGAGTGGGAATGGGGTTGTGTGTGGGAGAGGTGGGCAGACCCAGGTGGCTGGCACTCACTGATGGCACAGTGAGCTGGTCCATGCCCACAGGACTCAGGTTCATGTCATTCATCCTGCAAAAGCAACATCAGTAGTCATGCAGTAGTCAGTGAAAGTAGTCTTTTCTGTCATATTTGGGAGAAACACTTGTAATATCTCTTGTATTGAGCTAATGAAACTGCTAGTTTGATTGGTTATTGTTGTTATTTTGCCAATAAACCTCATTATGCTCCCAACTGCAGGCTTCAATATGTTGTTATTGGTGCAGATCCATTTTCATATAAATATCCGATTGATCGAGGCCTTGTGTGTTTATGTCGGCTTTAATAGACACACGTGATACACGTATGCAGCGTGAGCTACGTTAGCTTACCTGAATTCAACAACCGATATCCATCACCGCTGAAGGGTTTATATTCATCTCCCTGTGAAATAAAAAGCCTTGTGAACGACAGCTCATTGCTAATACTTCTAACACAACTTCAATTTGAAATGTGTTTGCAAATAGTTAGCGAAACAACAACCAGTTTTGTCACAATGCTAACGTTAGCTGTGCTAACTTACACTTAAATAAATCGCTAAAACGAAGAATTATCATGGGTTTCAGCTAGCTAGGAGTACAGATATACTTAGTGCGATGTCGTGATGCTTCATTGCGTAAATACCGAGTGTTGGAAAAGGCCGATACCTTAAAAATAACAACATACCAGCACAATGCTTCCCTGAAGGGTGCCATGACAGTAAACTCCGCGTCATGCGCATGCGCAATAGTGCTGTAGGAGTGGAGGAGTATTAGGCTGATCACAGGTCAGTTTAATTGTCCTAGACTCTCCAGGTTGAGAACAAGGTTCATCAGGAGGCAAAGTACGGCAGCGCATTAGGGCCACATTGAGAAAAAAAAAAGATTTTAAGAATAGTTTTAATATGAATAGAGTAAAGTTGCAGTTTTAAAAAGTAATGATATTAAGAGAATTAAGTTGTAATTTTACAAGAAAAAAAGTAACAGTATTATGAGAATAAAAGCAAAGAAAAGAAAAGAAAAAAGGGGGGGGGGAGCAATGCGCAATTGCAAGGAATGTGGGGATTTCACCATCCACAGTCCAAAATATCCTCAAAAGCTCCTGCAGAGAATCTGGAGAGATCTCTGCAGTATGAGGCAAGGACGAAAAGCAACACTGAATGCCCATGACCTTCGATCCCGTAGGCGGCACAACATTAAAAACCAACATGATTCTAAGAAGCATTTTACGCATGGGCTTGGGAACCCTCTGGAAAACCATTATGCTTTTAACACATCACTGCATAAACAGTCTAACGTGAAGGGCAATCAACATCATCCAGATGGAGGATGACTTCATATGTTCTTAACCTGGTGGATAGGAACTTGCAAGACAAATGTGGTCAAATTATTAAAAGAAAACAGAAAAATATAGTTCCATTGTATAAATAATGCATTTTGAAACATTTCTCTAAATATTGCCTTTTAGGTAGATAAATAATTCACCTTTTTCGCCCCTTCCCTCAGACAGTTTAAATCCACTCCTGGATATTATACAAAAAAACAACAACAACTATCAGTTAAATCAATCACCATGAGCCCATAAAGTCAGGCTCACGTTATTGTTGTTTATGATTAGAACTGTTTCACACTGTAGACGGAAGGGAGAATATGTTGTGTAAACAGATGATAAAACTTGATAAGAAAGCTATGGCTACATCCCCGCCCCCGGATCACACCCACCATATGCAGCCTCATAAAGCCAACAAACATGTTGTCACACACACTAACAGCCCCGAACATGAAACGCGAGATGATAATCTAGATATTTAATCACAAAGTGGTGAGATTTAAAAGGAAACACAGGAGATGATCATGGAGAGACCGTAACAGGTAATTTACACATTAATATAAAAATTGCCACACATTTTGCTGCTGTTCAAACTGAGATGATCTCCTATTTTCTCATAGGAAGGCGTTAATGGAGCATATTTCATATTTCCCTCCGCTGCCTCTCCACGGCTTCTCCGTGGATAACAGTGGAGCACACTACAAGGATGCGCTTCGTCTTGGATTGCCCTTCCACCTTGAGGCTACATACCTGCACCCTGTGCACGGCCAGAGGCTGCCCTGTGGACGACTCTCCACTTTCCCCTTTAACGGACCCCTTGGCATGTGCGATTACTCCTTCGAGCCCGCGTTCATCCGCAAACGGAACGAGAGGGAGCGGCACCGGGTGCGCTGCGTAAACGAGGGTTACGCGCGGCTCAGAGAGCATCTCCCGCAAGAGCTGGAAGACAAACGGCTCAGCAAAGTGGAGACCCTGCGGGCGGCTATTGACTATATCAAACACCTGCAGAGCCTGCTGGACTTAAACGCGTCCGGGATGGAGGTGTCACTTGAGGACGCGAGCGAACGTGCGCAACTACCGCAACTACCGCAGAGGACGGAGCGCGACATTGATGGAGAATCAAAACTGGCCTCAGGGACAACAGGAAAATAGTTTACTAGTTCTCACTTTCTTCTTCTGTGATCTGCTGTGCATTAATTAATTTGTAAAGAAAGTAAAACATGCGTAAAAATCCGCTGTCTGATTTTATTCCTGTCCGTACATTGAACATTGTTTACATGCATGGAGACAAACACCGTCAGTAATTATGGCAAGAAGATGGAATGGAGTTTCCTGCATTATGACATTATCGTTTGGCATTTCAAGCTGCTTTTACTTGCAAACATTAAGTTCCCCTGCTGCACTGAAAACGCGAGTTAATTCAACTTTGTTTCAACTCTAAAATTAAAGTTGTAAAAGTTGATTCAACTACAATCTAGTAGTTGATTCAGCATTGTATTTGATCCCCTGTTATTTCAACCCAATACTGCCAGTTAAAACAATGCATTATTTTACATTGTCAATGACAATTAGTTACTTACCTGGTCAGACAAACAGACATTTCTGTATTGTTTTAAATCACAGCATACTGCTTTTGGATATGATCAGGCTTTTATTTCCAAATGGAACGTTTTCCGAATAAGACACGTGAGATATGCTGATTTTATTTCAGGAGCATTCTTAATACAGCACATCCCCCTGTATGGTTAGCTGCATAGAGACAAAGGTTCACTGTAGAGATGCAAGGCCAAAAGAAAAGCCTACATTTCTGCTCAAACACACCTTCTTTTAAACATCATTAAAGACTTGGATATCAACAGTCGAACAACCGGAATCATTGGAAAACTGAACATCTCAAAAAGCTGCTTTAAATGAAACATATCTGCTCATCATACAGGTGAAATTATGAACAAGAGAAAAGGTGGAAAGTGGAAATGCTGGGTGAGGTGGTGCCGATGCAAAATATGAGATACAAGAATGAAAAACTTTAAATACCAGTACCAATACCTTGGCTTTGACACCAGTTCCTAAACAATACTTTTTTTATTCTAACAAAAATAAAATTACATTACACATTACAATACAAATCTTGAGGTTTTTTTTTAGACCCTTCTGCATTTATAGCCTTGATACAAATATTACTCTTCAAACTTGCCGTGTTTTAAAGAAGACAGTTTTGGTCAAAGCCAATAATATATTGAGAATGTAATATATGCTTTAAAAAAATTCCCTATCTCGTAATGTTGAAGAGAGTGAAAAAGATCCAGATCCACTTCAAAGTTTACTCAACTCTTCTTTGGCCCAAGATCAACCCCTACACAAAATTTAATCAAAATCCGTTGGCGACTTTTCGTGATATCTTGCAGAGACCAAAAAAAACCATATGCGGCCAATCATGTAACCTCCTCTAACTCTAGTAGAGGTAATGTATAGAAATAAAACAGAGAAGGTGATTGGCTAAATCACACTCACAGAAAACTTACTGTAGCTAATCTCAGTGGAACCTAACAGACATTAAATGTTATTAATCCCAGCTGTGATGAGAGATATGGAATATAATGAAGAAAATTTAATCAGTTCCTTTTGATCTTAAATCACATTTGATATACTTGTACTTTACTTGAGTATTTCCTTTTTATGATACTTCATACTTCTACTCCATTACATGTCAGAAGTATAACAAATATTGTTATACTTTTGTACTAATTTACCTTAGTTATGAATTACTTTGCAGATTCAGATAAATAATGTGAAAATACAACTGATAGATTGTGTTTTATAGATTAACCTCCTCCTATATATTTAATGAAGTAGTTGAAATAAGATCACCATTAAAATGTACACATGAATGCACCTCAAATTTTAATGCAGTGATAAAATTGTTGTGAAAATGGTAAGTAGTTTCACTTTTTGTACTTTAAGTACAGTTGAACGCTAATATTTATGACTTAAATGCAGTATATTCACATCAGGGTATTTCTACCTCTGCTTAACTAAAGGCTGTGGGTTCTTCTTCTATCTCTATATATTAAAATATCTCTCTCTGTCTTAAACTGATCTTATTGTGTCTTGCTGCAGTTTGGCCTGTAAAAGTGAACATTATGTTCCAGTAATATCGGCCCAACTGGTCCCTAAAGCACGGAAATGATCTGGAATAGTAAAAAGAAAGTCTCTCATTGTTTTCAGTTACATGAGTGCTCCTCAAAGACCACCTACTTATTATCTCAGGAAGTTTTCCTCTCCTATTAGCTGAAGGAATGCCTTTATCAGGCAGCCCTCAGCTCCTCAAGTGAAACGTCCAAAAAGCCCTCCTCCTCTCTTCCCTAGTTGTGTGTTTATACTTCGCACCTCCGTCGACCTGCACGGAAACCGCTCCAAAATTCTGATATTCAGCAAAACCAAAACCACAAATTTGAGGAAAAGCAAACACGATACTGTATGCAAGTCAAAGGGATTTGGAGAGACCAACAGAGTGCAGCTCAAGTGAACCGTGCTGCTGTGGAGGAACAGCATTGACAGGCATGACATACCCATAACAAAAGGTGTTTGGCTGTGCAGCATGTGAATTTAGACCCAGTAATTAGCCAAGTGCTGGTACCCTGGGCTTGATGGTTCAGTGACACTCTGAAGATAGAGAACATGAAGCTACTTAAATGAAAAGCTCTACCCATGATGCATGTTTTCTGTCCTAATGCACTGATTTAATCTGATCCCAGCACAGATTCCTCGCAGGCATTGCTGTTTTACTGTTTTACTGGGAAAGTTGTTGCTGATGCATGACGGGAGAAATGTTTACAACCTAATCTGGATCATGCATGGATCATCATAACATGGAGGTGTATTGAATGCACTTGAGAAAAAAAAAAACTCTCCTGTTTTTCTGGATTAATGAGATAATTATCTCAAAATTCTGAGATACGTTTTCCTAAAAGATTCTGCTGTTTTTCTTAATCAACGACATAATTATCTCATGAAATCAGAAAAACAGGCCAAAATTTTCTTTTTTCACTGAAACTTTTCTTTTTGTGAATTAACGAGGTAATTATCTGAAAATTCCGGGAAAAGTTTTCATGAAAAAAAACGAAAATTCTGCGGTATTTTTCTGAATTAATGAGATAGCTAAATTGTTTCTAATTCAGAAAAACAGGGTAATTTTTATTCTCAAGTGAAAAAAAGTAATGTACATTTAGAATAAATTCTTAGTAAGTGGTGGGCCCCTCTGCCCGGGGCCCCCCAGAGTTTAGGTTCATCACTGGTCGTCTTTAACCGAAACAGCAAAATGCCCTTATACTGCATTCTGTCTACTATAAAACCTATTTACCCTCTGTTGTGTTGACTGTAAGCTGCAGAGACACAGGCCACCATGGACCTCAGAGTAAATGTGCAAACAAAACCAGATTCTGATTAAATATTAGGCAGAAAAACCAAAACAAGAGAGAAGGAAGAAGTAGATTAACTTGGAAAGGTACAGTAGGGATTGATTTTGAAGTAAATATTAAACCACAAAGATTTCTTTAAAGGACACAAACTAAACAACTATGATCAGAGGTCTGAGCTCTATATTAAGCCTGCTAATGCTATTTTCTGTCTGACAGGCTACAGATTTGTTCAGTGCAGATTCCTGTAAACATGCATGATGACTCGGGCAGATAAAGTTTATCATCTGAAGTGGGATCAGTGTGGGACCACCGGGAGAGGCTGCTGCGACGTGTCGAGACAGAGAGCCCACATTCATGGACGGAAACAGGACGACTGTGGGTAACAGGACACGCCATGATGTGTTCTGTTGTCTCCTGCATGCTGCACAAATAATATTGATACACTTTAGCACACTTTAGATCTTGTTTTAGAACTAATATCACCAATTTATGATATTTATTGTACCGTACAGTGGTGGAACAAGTGTTTGGATAATTAAAAGCAGAAAAATGCACAATATAAGTATTATACTCTATTATAAAAGTACTGCATTATATTATTACCTCAAGCTTTTGTCAGCATTGGTTTGTTTGTCTTTTAGCAGGATTACACAAAAACTACTTTATTAAATTTTGAGGTGGATCATTGTAGAACATTGCCTGATAGAGAATCTCCTGGCGAGCACTTCAACAAAATTGGTCTGTTTCAGAAAAAGCACACAGAAGCAAACTCTGCATCGTTTTTAATGTAATTTATTCATTTAAATACATATATACAAGAGGCTAACTGCTAGCATCTGAGTCACATCAAATGAAATGTAAGTTTGCATCACAGCTATCATAAGTCTGAGCGTATTTGCAATCAGTGGGCCTGCAGTTCGTCAAGCTGTTCGAGCAAAGCATCTTTTTCCAGCTCTAACATGGAGATCTGACGATTCTTGTCGCTCACCTCCTGTTAAAAGAGACATTTAACAACGCTAACAGAATCCTCTGGTGGAAAAGATGAGTTAATTCTAATTTAAACAGAATCATGCTTAAATGAATACAAAGCAGGACTTTTGAAAATATGTAACCTGAGAAAAACGATGCACATCATCATTTGTTTCCTCCTCACCTGAGTCAGTACGGTGTTGTGCCATCGGAGGTCACTGTCTACCACCGCCTCAGCCA
Source organism: Chaunax sp. Z400 (assembly GCA_037577475.1). NCBI lineage: Eukaryota > Metazoa > Chordata > Actinopteri > Lophiiformes > Chaunacidae > Chaunax > Chaunax sp. Z400. The sequence continues at coordinate 19,214,246 of CM075204.1, forward strand.
GAGATGTGATGCTGCTGCTGGTGACGTTGGGCTCGCTCATCACAGAGCCCAGAGAGCCGTTCACCTGCTGGATAAGAGACCTGAGGAGGCAGGACCGAGCCTGTAGGGATACAGACAGGAGGCTGTTTATTGTCCTCATAGTGTTTAATCTACATTCACTGAAGTCTTTAAAACACCTTTAGAAAAGGAGCTAAAAGCTGGACGCATGCATCAATTGATTTGTGTTAAAAATCCACATTTCTCGTACCTCTGATGCTCCTTCCGGGCTGCAGCCGACCCCGCTTTTAGCCTCAATGTTGCCCTGCCTGGCTCTGTTCTCCTGCAGCCGCCGGAGGTACCAGAGACGGGTCTTCTCCAGGATCTCCAGACCAGACAACAGGGCCTCCTTCTCCTTCTCCAGATCCTTCAGACGCTTAATCTGAGACGGGGAGAATGCAGCTCAATCAGGCTCACATGAAGGGCTAAAACACTGAAGTTTAAGTCGAATGAAAATCCTCCACAGACATCATGTAGAAACAGATCTTATGTTATAAGATGAATTAATTTGAGGACTGATAAATTACTACTGCTAACTAAATACTGAATGTGTGATATTTGTGTTTACCAGGGGCCTGAACAACAGGTTTGCAGCCTGATTTAAAGCAGCCTGATTGGCACAGCGCTGTCTGTTGACTTCCAGAGGCCCCAAGGCTTTGTTTAAACGAGCCGAGCCAATCTACAGAGCAGCAGGAGGCCTTTGGTTCTATTGTCAGCGCTCGGTTGGATTACATTCACTTTAAATGGGCTCAAAAACGCTAACAAATCATAATATAGGGTGGTGCAGACCCACCTTTGGTATCATGAGGTCAAAATGAGACAGATTAGGACATAAAAAAATCATTTTAGCTGCGTTTTATTAACTCAATTTTCAAGTTATGCAAATTGTTACATAAAAAGTTTGTTTCTTACAGCCTCACATAAACATCTATTACTGTTTGCTCCTGTCTCCTTTATAATGACATAAAGGTTAAGATATAATTCACAGTCAGTGGAAAATTGGTTATTTTGAGGCTTTAACAGGAAGCTGTGAGGGTCAGACCTGACATGTGGGAATGTGTCACTACCCTAAAAACAACACTCAGAGATGGAGCAAAGGGAAAACTGTGGGTATGAAAAAATGTATGTGAAATATCCAAGAAAACTTCCACTTTATCGACATGTTAATTCTCAGAAATACACAGAAAGTACTGGAATAAGATCAGTCAGGCTCAGCTTATCATGAGTAGCTCAGAGTTTTCATTTCCCCATTTAAATAAGTGCACATATTAAATACTTTTAAAGCTTGATTCCATTCATTTTAGAGCCACATTATTTAAATTTGCTGACTTTAAAGTCAACAACAAAAATAAAATACAATACATGAATGTAGACTTCCCACAAAAAAGTTTCTTCCAGCTGTTGTGGAAACTATTTAAAACTTAATTTTGAGAAATAAAATGTACCAAAACAACAATGTAGTATGATTTGTTTAATAATTAAAGTTATTTTCCCGGTCTTTGGGAAACACTGTTGTATTTTAAATGTGCTATACAAATAAACTGACTTGACTCATATTCTTATACTTCCATTCTGTTCCAATCATGTATGTAAACAGGAAGGATAAAAAAACAACAACACCTCAGTACTAGAGCGGCACTCAGTGGAGTTTAATCCAACCTAAATCAAACTCATAGCCCTGTAATCATACTTTACAGGACAGACTGCACCCAATGAAAACATAGTTAAATCTGGTGGATCCAGATTTTTGTTTGGATCTTCGCCAGATCACACACACTTATAGATACCAAGCCCCTAAACAGTCCTGTTGGTTTTTTTTCCATTAAGATCCACACATTATTCCCTGTGAAATTAAAGAATGCACAATTTCACTTTGATTAGCAATGATGAATGATATGTAAGAAATAAATCCTACAGATTGACTTTGGTTAGCAATGCTAACGGAAGTGAAATCAATCAATCCTCCCACCAAGTGTCATGGAAATCTGTTCAGTAGTTTTTGTATTCTGCAGACAAACCAACAAACATGGGTGAAAACATAACATAATAACACAGGTTTACACATATAAACACACAGAAAACACACACATGCTTTAAATGTGTGTAATGCTGTTTACTTTACTTATATTAATAAAATGTGCTCCTTCTTTTACAAAAAGAGCCACAATAGACATTTGAATCAGTCATTCTACTTAACAGAAGGCCAATTTAGAAGCAGTAGATGTTTAACTTTGTGTAATAAATCACACTTTTAATACAACGTGTTCTCTTCTACTACAGCCATGTTGTGACAGATCACATGTGAACATGCTAAGGTAGCTGATAAGATTCAGTAACTCAGGGGAAAACACGCTTATACCCAAACACAACAAAGACACAAACTGATTAGGATCAAGACACACACACACACACACACACACACCACCTGCATCCTCACCCATAGGTAGAAGCGGAGGGCGTCCAGGCTGTAGAGGCTGGTCCTGAGGGGGATGATAACCACGGTGTAGGAGGCAGAGTCGGTGGGGCGACAGGCCATGGAGAGGAGATGAGTCACTGCTGCTGCCCCATACAGCTGGCTGGACAACAAACAACAAACCACAGCTCCCCACCGGCTGACTCACAATAATACCAGAGAGAGAGAGAGAGAGAGAGAGAGAGAGAGAATGAGAGAGAGGGTGTGAGAGAAAGAGAGAAAAGAGGAGTTGGGGGGGGGGAAAAGCAGCACGATACACAGGCAGAGACCGCATGGGTGCCCCTGGGCGAGGTAATGAAACATTCCACATGTCACTGCCATGACTGGTTAATCGACATCCAGTGACACCCAGGGAGAGAGAGAGAGAGAGCGAGAGAGAGAGAGAGAGAGATGAGGTGGTAATGAGGTGAAACAGGCAGTGCATGGTTAAATAAAAGAAAAGGCAAATCTAAATAAATAAAGCAGGAGATATGAGGCTGAGGATGCAGGTGAGATCAGCTGATCAGCTCCTCTGTGGCTAAAAATCATCTTCATCCTAAATCTCAGCTTCACAAGAAGAAGAGGAGGAAAGCAGCGATAGCTTCACAAGCTCTGAAGGAGTTTCTTACAGGAACCATGTCATCCTGCAGCTGGAACATCTCATCCCTCTCTCGCAGAAAGCAAAGAGGGTGGATGTGATTATTTTGGTTTCAGGTGAGGAAACGTGTCCCAACATGTTCCCAGGAATGTGACACAACCTGGAGAAGCTCTGCACAAACAGAGGTGTGGACACCAGAGTGAGAACAAGCTGGAGTCATTTCAGCTTCAGCCACATGCACGTCGTCATCATTCTGATCAGCTGGTCAGGGGTGCAGAAAATCAGTCCCACATGTTTATCATTAGGTTCCTGCCTCAGGCCAAACTGGTTATTGATTGATTGATGAAATCAAACTCTAACATTGGAAAGATTTTAGCGTGCCGTGATTTATGAGGCAGGAATCTGAAGGTTCAGCTCCCAATAAAATTATTATAATCTTTATTAATTGCTTTCTTTTGTGGCTAAATAACGAGTTAATAGTGAATAAGATTCAAAATTCAAGAAGGTTTAGTTGCACATAAACACCAAACAGTAGTTAAATAAAAGACACAATAAAAATAAAAATAGGAGGGATATACAGGAGTAGAATAAAATATAATAAATAAATAATAAATAATGTATATTTATAAAATAATATGCAGTAATGGAATAAATATACTCGTTACATATATATATATATATTGTTCTATAGAGTACATTAGTGGCGGTTAAATAAGCTTAACTAAGAATTAATGAGGCCTGAATATCTGTCCTGCACTAGAAAGAACAACCTGTCGGTGGGTGGCAGCAGAGGCGGGGTTTAAATACTTCCGGGAACAGGTGGGCAGGCTGATGCAATCAGAGGCGGAGCTGAGAGGAGCAGGTGAAGAGCAGGTTGACTGCCACGCCCACAGACAACCAAACACAGAGAGAGAGAGTCGCCTTAATGTGGCACAGATCAGGGGGTCGAGTCCCTTTTACTGCGTCCACACTGTGTTTGAAAGTGACTCAATATTCCCTCCATATCACAGTTTTCAAACACAATTCACAGACGACCTCTGAATCTTTCACTGGCAACGCAATGGATAATATTTTTACTTACTTCCTGTCAAATCTTAAATGCTTCATTTATCCAGGGATTATTTCTATCTTACCCATAAATACATCATCTACCATCACAACCTGTATTAAGGGCTCTTTTGAACGTCCCTCTCTTTCTTTCCACCTGGCTCCAAACTTGAGCTGAATACAAATAATCTCTTAGGTAAAAGTAATATCCCACATGTCCTTTTCCTTTTGTGAGAGGATAATATTGAGTTATTCTCAGAAATGTAGGATCCAGAGCTGCTCAAATGGGCTAAAATCAAGAATAAAAAGCCTAAATTTCAGCTTTCTTCTTTTTGTTCGCCCTCCAACGTAACAGGAGCTGAACTGCATGAGTCGTCTTAACCTCAGGACATATTGTGGTTTGGTTATTTAGGAGGTGTGGCTGAATCTGTTTCTCCTGACAACAGACATCTTAACAGACGCCTCCGTCTGTAAACATGGAGCCCCACAGATCCCATCACTGTGTAATCACACAACTGCAGAGACAGAAGATAAACTCAGGCATTTTATTTACATTATTTGACTTGAAACTTGTTAATCTTTACATGCAACAAGCTTTTGAAAGAAAGAAAAAAACCTCCCTCACTGTGTCACAGTTGCTTCCTCTCTTAGTGAAGTGCTTTAAAGCTGCAGTCCTGTTTTCTCACCAGTAGATGAGGCTATAAGTGCACACAACCGATGGAGATGCAGCTCTTACTCAAAGCTGACAATTCTGGACTCTTCATGACATCCTCATAAAAGCACAACGTTGTATCTCTGATCAAACACTAGATGGAGTCTCGGTGTTTGCGTTGAGGCCAGACTGAAACGTTTCAAAGATGTTTTGTTGTTCATAACAGATATGGTTTGTGTGGAGACCATTATTTCACCAGCTGAGGTCAATCAGCCCTGAAGCTTCAGCACTCGGATCAAAACACGGCATTAAGCTGCTCCAGAGGTGTGACTGGGAACCCATGACCCGCTGTTACATCATGAGACACGATTCTCACCAGAATGAAGCCTTCAGGCTCGAGGCGACATGAGCGCTAACACACCGTGTGTTTTTCTTCTTTATTGTCAGCTGACCTCAGGGCTCTATTCTGAGAGGAAACACAGAGATCAAGAGAGAGATCAAAAATAAAAGTGGAAAAAAAGGCTCGTCAGCAGACACAGTTTCCTCTTAGGGCCTCCCTGAAGAGGAAGTTCTTTTTTTTTTGGTCTCAGTTTGAGAAAACTACCTTTAAATTGGTTGCACATCTATATGAAGGGCTGTTTTTTGTGAGTAAACATCCTCCACAGACTCAGCAGCTACTCCGACTGAGGAGAGGGCCGCCACCCCCACAGGATGACATCATCCGGAGGTTGTGCCAGTCCATTCGGAGGAGGATTCCTGCTGGAATCGATGCTGATGGAGGACAAACTAATTACTGATGGTGTAAAATGTTGTATAGTCTTAGAAATTCATGGTGCTTATGTTTTTTTTGTTACTGATTAAATTAAAAGATATAAAATAAAAGCTACTAAAGCACAAAAAAACATGTTATTATCAAATCAAATCTGCAAATAAACACATTGGTGTGCTTTTAGATCCTGTGAGTTTATATTTCATACATGTGTTCAGGCTGCCCTCCAGGTTACACACAGCAATAACCCACTTCCCTTCCATACTGACTCTTTTTAGTCACTACTACGACTTTGCGGCCGAGAGTGGGCCCCTGGGTGCTTCCTGTTTCAGTCCCTTACACGCACAAACACACTTTCACAAATGCATGGGCTGCCCTCGCTGTCACTGCACAGCTCTGAAACCACCTGTAACCTACATACACAAGATGAGAAGAGTGAAGACGACGCTCAACCAGGCAGCACTGGAACGTTACTCTGAGCCACAGAAGCCGGGCGCTCCCTTTCACCTCGTCATCCCACGCCAGCCAACGGCCTCGCCAGGCTCACTGTTCCAGATCATAGCTCCAAGATATGTAACCCCCTCCATACACACTCGCTTCAGTCAGGAATGAAAGAGCTGCATCCCTCCATGGCCTCATTAGAGCAACACTCACCTCCTTGTCCTGAGAAGCGAATGTGAACAATGGATTGAGTGAATCGCACAAAAAAAAGGGACCTGTGAAACTGAAAATCATTAATATATTTATATTAATATTATTAGCTTTACAATACTAACATTGCATGTTACCTGTGTGTATTTTGTGAGTCAATATACTGACTTTTAGTCCCTTGTATTAATCAAAAACACAAGATACTACATTTCCCATAATGCACCACAATAGTGTCTTTCATTAGAGCCTGTCTATCTCCTAAATGCACATTTCTTTCAAACTCCAAACCTCCAGTTTCTAATGCAGAGTTTCCATTAAAGATTTTAGTATCGATCTGAGACAACACTGATGACATCATGATGACATAAGCAAGGTTATTGTTTTTCAAATGCCACACTGTGAGGAACAGAACATTGGAGTGTCCCTCTCAGACAGGAGCATGTGAGGACTTCATCTATAAGCACACTATACGTACCTTAGAAACTACCCCAGCTGGCCCTGTTACCATTAATACCATGGGGCCCTGACACAGGACTCCCCCCCCGACACACTCTCCTCACCCCTCATCCCTCGTTTCCATATATTTACTCATGTATTCTATTTAATGTGTTGTTTTTCTAGTCGTAAATTGCTTTGGTCGGACAAAACAGGACATTTGAAGGTGAACGCTGTTAAATATTATAAAATTAATGGATGTAGGACTTTTAATCGTAATGTAAATTCAACTCTTAATGATGCATGATCATTTTTAAGAATATAATATAGTCTTTCCATAATGAATTGGATAATAAAATGACTGAACTTTGGCCTAAGGAGGTTTCGATGCTCTAATGTTTAACAGATAAGACTCATTGTTCAGATTTCCGATCTGATCGTCACAGGTGTTGAACAGATTACATGAAATATCACATTTTCCTTGCAAGCTTATATGTACGATGATTTATATGCTCGACATCCTCACAGTTTCAGACATTAAGATCATTAGTTGGAGGACACACACACACACACATCCACAAACAAACAAATATCTCCTTCTCTTTCTCCCGCTTACACACATATCGTCGCGCTTATGAGCAGCCTGTTAGTACGAGAGCAGGGCCAGATGCAAACCAGATGTTCTCAAGATGGAGATAAGGGTGAAAAACACATCAGCTGAAGCGCACCACCTTTTCACCTCAGCTGCACAGAGCAGAAACAGATGGGACACATATTTCCTGGAGTTAAGAATGGCAGATACTGTATTTTCCACAGTTCCTATAGTTGCTTCCACTGAAAAAAGCATATAAATTAGTATTTAATGCTTTTAGAGGGGGGTAAATTGATTTTTTGGGGGGGTTAAAATAAGCTAATTTAGCAAATTCTTTGCATACTGTTTGATATTTCTTCGTCTTGCTGGGACTTCCTGTCTCGTTCTGACATTGAACTCATCTCAGAGTCACCACAGCCAGACCAAAACAAGCCCCTCTCAGAAACATATGCAGGGGACGAAAACAAAGGATTGATTTACACCCGCCTCGCTCCGCCCTCCCTCCGACCCCTCCTCTTTCCCCACGCCCACAAACACATTCTTCCAAAAACAATATTCCAAAGGGAATGATTTTATCACCGCAAAGACAAAGACGAGCTTTACATTTACAGATGAATGCACATGGGCAGCAAACGTAGACTCACGCAAAAGGTCACCATTGTGCAAAGAAAATACATTTGAGACCCCAATCTGAATGTTAAACCAGCAACACCCCCCCCCCGGCCAGCCCCTGAGGACCCCCCCTCAAAACAAACACAGTGAGTCAGGGTCTCCTTGGGCACATTTCGTCTTAAACCCGTTCACCCTGACATCCTAGCTCCCCTGGTGAAACCCTGACAATATCCAGCTGCTGGCAAACTGCCTCGCTCTCCCTGCACCCCAAATTTCTGCAGCTCCTGACCGAAAAGGCACACACACACACACACACACACACACACACACACACACAAACACACTTATGAAATCAGAGTCCAGTTCACTCCTCATCCCTCCCCCATTAACCCCACCTGTGGCCTCCACAGCTGGGTGAATACTCCCATGGAAACCCCTCCTACTTATATGTGTGAGACTTTCACTGCATTTTTTTATTCCTCTAATATTCTCTGCAAAAGTTCCAAATTAAGTTCACATCCCACAAATAACTTGCAGCTGGATTTAATAAAAAAAAGTTAAATAAGCTGCATCCAGGATATTTAGCTGCTCCCCATTCAGTATTTGAGATGATTTGCAGGTCAAACGATAACTAGACGATGACAGCTACTGTTTAAATAGCATTATATTGGGTATATTGTAGTGTAGATAGGCTCTGCCACACATATAAATACAGACGTTGTGTAACATTTCCTTAAAAACAACATGCTAAGCAGCTCTATGAGGAACAGAGGCACTTTGAGCTAAATGCTAATATCGTGCTCACAGCGACGATGCTAACATGCAGATGTTTTGTAGGCATAATGTTATTCTCCACGTTCATACGTTAAGTCTCTGTTCGTTTGTCAGGGAGCGTCAGTAAATGATGACTGACGTAAACAGTCTGTCTGTGGTGAGACTCTTCTCAGTATTTGTTTCCTCAAATGAAGAGCAAAAGGATGTGGAAACCCCCTCGCTCCACCTGTGAACCAACATCTTCCCCTCTCCTTTGTTTATTGCCCAGTTCTCTCCATCGCAGGCTTCCTGCTGAAACGACGGTGCACACGGTACACACTGTACATCCTCCTGGTGTTTCACTTGTCATGCACCAAACTCTCAATATCAAGGTGCTGGACACCAAAAACCAATGATCTGCAGCTTCCTGACACCAAAAAGGGTTTTAATCTCATAACGACAAAGTGATGCTGCTGATATTAGGTTGCTACTGTATACTGTACTCATAGGACAACTTCATTTTGTTTCGTGCTTTAGCGAAATAATGCAATACTAAGTAAATAATGACCTTAAAGGAGTAGTTCCACAATTAAAGACTTAATTAGTGAGCATTAGATGCACATTTTGTCACCTTTGGAGGGAGTCAGGGTTGCTGATTGCACACTTTATGCTAAGCTAAGCTAATCCTCTGCTGGATCCCGCTCGCTTGCGTTATTTCCAAAAATGTCAACCTCTCCTTTAATAAGACAACCAAAAAAAAGGTCTTTAAATAAGGTTTGTGAATCCATTAATAAGCATCATTGTGGTTTCTTTCTTCATTTCCAACTGATTAACACTACATACATGTAAAAGACTGCCTGCAGCTGAAGGATATAGCGACTGTTAGCTTCCTAATTGCTCCTCTGTTGCGTCCTTTGTGTGTTGTTTTTTTTTGCTCCAGTAAATCAGTAACATTTGAATGAAAAGAGGTGACTTTTCTTTTTTTTTTGCCAACACAAGACCCACCGTGACATCATCCCCTGACCTGAGTCACACTGTGCTGTGTGACTGTTGTTTTACAACCGTGCCAACGTATTCAAAGAGCGCTGACTGTGGACCAAAACAATGGGTTTAATGACTGCATTTCCAACTGGAACATACAGCATAGGATTAAGGGTGGTGGTGGTGGGGTGGGGGGGTCACACCAAAACACACACAGCACTGTAGACAACAAGAGGAGGATTAGGAATTTAATGCTGAACAATAAACTGACTGTAAATACAGGTCGTAGAGCTGAGGAAACAGAGAGGGATCATGCTGCTGGGGCCTCATTGTCTGCTGACGAACCCTCAAATATGAGTGTATGAAGCCGCCTTCACACACAGATTAGCAGAGAATTAGGGAAGTGGGTCGCAACCCTAATTGACTGTTTTGTGTCACAATGAAAGAGAGCTAAAATAACTCAGCATGTAAGAACGCATTAAGAGTTTGCACTAAAGAATTAGACTTTCAAATTCTGATGCAGCCCGTTTTTACGCTCCGAGGAGTTAGGGGTCTGGTGCCTTGCAAAAGAGCAACTCTGCAGCACAAGAGGTGAACTCTCCTACACTCCATAACGTGGTCTGAGCTGGACTTGAACTCACCATCCTGAGTTATAAGCCCCTATGGATGGAGCTGCTGCAAGTACAGAGACTTTCTTTCTTTTAAGTTTAGGGACTGTCCAGAAATTATTAGGCGTCTTCCTGCCAATATGGAGGATCAGACCAGCTCTGGAGGACATGGGCAGATTATTTTATTGTTTAATTTGAAGGTGATATTAATAACTGAGGCTGGAGCCAATACCTGCAGACACAGGAGCTACCTGTGGGTCTTATATTGCATGTTTCTGGACTGTGACAGGGGGCAGGAGCCCCCAGAGGGAAGCTAGAATATGTCCAGACTGCTGTGAGGCAGCAGTGCTAACCATCTGAGCAGTGTGACGGCCTGGGGACACGTTTAAAAAGTCAGAGTATAAGGTTCAAACCCCGCCTCCCAAATCTCAATAATTCTCATACAGCCCCTTATCATTAAAATAATATTTAAATGAAAACCAATGTGGAGATTTATGGATTTTTTTTTTTTGTGGAACACATTGGGAAATCGTGTTTGTTTGCTTTCATCCTTGTGCCAAACTGCCCTGACCTAAGCTCCCAGTGTGAAAAGACTTCTTCCAAACCAAGAGACATTCCACAACGGTGATATAATTACTTCTTTAAGCTGTGGCTGTCACATGCAGCGCCAACAAACAACCACCACGACTGCTGCCACCTTGGACGTTATGAAAGAAATGCATCATATAAACCAGTTGCCTTCATAGAGGCAGTCCAGGCAGGCACTTACTGCATAAAAATAGATTGTGTGTAAATCCTGAGACAACCTTTCTGAGTGAGGGGGATTGTCTGTCAAAGGACTCCTGAAGAAGCGGTGCAACAATAAGGCCGCTGCTAGTAACAGCTTGTAACAGAGAGCTTATGTAAGAATGAGAAAGATGAGCATCTATTTGGCAAATTACAATAGGAAAGAAGAACCTGCAGAAATAGATCAGGGAAAAGAAAGAAACGTGCCGTAGTAGGTGTAAGGAGAGAGGGGAACATGATGTAACGAGGAAAAGCTACAGGGCAGTCACTCAGGAATTATAAATAAAGATATTAGAGAGGGGAACATGATGTAACGAGGAAAAGCTACACAGCAGTCACTCAGGAATTATAAATAAAGATATTAGAGAGGGGAACATGATGTAACGAGGAAAAGCTACAGGGCAGTCACTCAGGAATTATAAATAAAGATATTAGAGAGGGGAACATGATGTAACGAGGAAAAGCTACACAGCAGTCACTCAGGAATTATAAATAAAGATATCACTAAGGGGAAACGTTTAGCAAGGAAAGAAAGGAATGATTTGATACTTATTTTAATTAAAGTCGATTAACATTAAGTAAATACACCCATCTGACTTTAAATGTTAAGGTTAAATATATATAATATGGTTAAAGAAGTCAAGATTGTCTTTCACAAGTCATGAGAGTCCAAACTGGCTCATTCAAATACCTTTTACTGATAAAAAGACAAACATAAGCCCAAGTTATTATTAATGCTTTTGCTTTTGTTTCATTTGTTGAGGCTAATTTGGTCAGATATGTGAAAGTGAAGTGAAAATGGGTTAAAAAAAATAGCTGCATCAAATAACTCTTCCCTCTGCAGCCAATCAGAATAGTGCTTTTACTTGTTTTATGCAGGCAGCTTTAGAATATCAGGGTAAAATGAGCACAAAACACTCATGAGGTGCATTTCATTAAAAAGACAGTTAGATAAATAGTTATTTCCCTGTTAATTACATATCTGAGAAATTCCTGAAACATCAAAAATCACCTCTCTGCTACACGGGAGATTGTACATCATGTGAAAAAATATCAAACAGATTTTGAGTTATGCCCCAGAAATGACTGACAGACAGATAGTGATTTAATCAAGAAGAGAGAAAAAAAGGTCATGATTACTTTTTCAGTATATGAATCTGTTCCAGTAAAAAAAAAAAAGAGAGAAATTCTCTGTTTGGCTTCAGGATAAAATCAGATTTGTTGATTAATTAACTTAATTTTCCAAGTTTGGTTCTGATCCAACATTATGACACATAAATCAATAAAGAGGTCAAAAAGTCAAACAGAGTTCAGTCACTTCTTCCCTCTGTTACAAACTAAATGGTCAGCATTGGTGCGCATTTTAGTTTCCACCATAATAAGGGCATATCTGTCTGTGTGTTTATGAGGGGATGTGGTAGGTCTGCAGGAGAAGCTGGCAAATTAGAAATGTTCTGTTCTGTTCCAGGTGCAGTCACGTTGCAGATCAACGTGACTGGAGACTGTGGGCAAAGTTCCAAAACACAACGTGACGCAAGCGCTACACGAGAATGTGTGTCACATTTGCGGGAGAAGGGGAAATGGGCGCCATTCCGAAGGTATTTGACCTACTTCTTGTCTTCGTGAAGGAGAAGTGGAGCAGAGGCGCAACAGAGGGCAGGAGCAGCGCAGTCTAAGCAGGAGCAGCGCAGTCAGAGCAGGAGCGCACGGACGAAACCGAGTTTGAGCTTCATTATAACAGGGTAAGAAACTATTTATTAACACTTTTAGACCAAACAGTAAAACAGATTTACACTATAATAATTCTTTAAAATTTGTTTTTTCCATTTTGGATGTTTTTCTGCGCACTTCTGATGCAACGCAACTGCAGCTCCTGTTGCGTTTAGTTGTAAGAATTAATGATGAGGATGTTTACAACCGTCAACAGCGACTGTTTTGATGGAACCCCACGTGACCAGCTCCTCTCACAGGACGTCCCCCTCTTGTCTCCTGAGTCTTTTACAAACAAGTCGTAGATAAGACGGACAGGGTCGAACCTCCTGTGCCAGTAGTGTAACACCGCGTCCACGGGGCTGACAGGGACACTTTTATTCCTCTGACTGGATGATCTGCGCGTAATTTGCGCACAAAACCCTCGAAACCCGACTTTTTTTTTAAACTTCTGCGATTTTGACGCTGATGGTAAGACGGACATGTCATCTACTTTTTGTCTTTTAAAAAAATCGTTTAGTTTATAATTTGTGTCTTATGATGCCTGTTCTTTTTATTTTAGGAGGTCTGGTTAGTTGTTGGATAAAGAGGTCGTAGTTTGAGACGCTTTCCGCTGCTTTGCTTGTCGTTACTGTGACTTCTTTAAAATACTTAATGCTTGTGTAAATATTAATTATTAGCCTACATTATTTTTTAAATGATTACTATTCAAATGAAAATTAAGTGGCGTGTAATTTGAGTGTGAAGTGTTTTGACAACATGCGGGCTGTTTGTGTGTCGCATCTCATTGACCCACATCCGTACTGAATCTGCGTCACGATGTTTTTCTTAAGTCTTGAAGTCTTTTTTCCAAAGCCTCCAAGTGAATTTTCTGCTGTTGTTCGATTCCCCACCGGACGGTAGTTTGTTGTGGTTGCAGAGATAATTGTTGCGCTGACTGTTTGTGCAGTTTGACTGAGATTCGGAGTGTTTTCCTCCGTGTTTCTCTGGCAGCGGGGACACCGACCGCAGTGGAAATCTGATCTGCATACCGCGCCCACTTCATTTCGACACAAACAACTTTCTCTCGGCTCCAGAAACCCTGCTGGTGAACCAGAGCAATTATGGTTATGACTATGTTGTCCCATTAAGTCCTTTTTAATATTTCCGCAGCCTTAAAGCAACTTTTCTTGTCTGAATCTGTCGTTGGTGATTAAAGTAAACTACGAACTTGAAATTCGCTCGCTGTGTTTTGCGCACAGATGGTTCTAAATTGTTTTAATGCGCGGACAGACGTTATAAAATAACTATTTGACTTGTGGACGTGCTTTTACCAGCTATTTGTTCTGGATGTGTCAAACAATTGCGCAACGTTCCGCCGCCCACCCCAGAGGGCAGCTCCGCGGTGTTCTTTTCATTTGCAGGCTCTTATTTGTGCCTTCAGGCTGATCCTGAGCAGACATGTTGGTGCTTCTGCACGTCACCGTACATTTCTCGCACACGTACATACATTTTTCTCCTTATTGCGCAAATGTTATGAAACGAATCTAATTTTTCTGAAAAAGTTCCTCGCAAATCAAATCATGGTTTTATTTTGATGAGACAAACGTCGCATACATTGAAACCCGGAATGTGACAGTATTTTAAATATATTGATGTTTTAGTAAACTAGATTCTGGGGCAGGGCCGGATTAACCCACTCTGGGGCCCCTTTCCAGCCCCCCGCCCCCCTCCTGCCAAAGGTACTTTGTGCTCATTTGATTACATGTAAATTCTCTTCACCTCCACCGGTTTTCACCAGCGTCTGTCTTTGTGAGTCTGTCAGCAGGATTATACAAAGTTACTTAATGGATTTTCATGAAACTTGGTGGGAGGGTTGGGAATGTGTCAGGGAAGAGTCCATTGGACTTTGGAGTAAAACTTATTACCACTAAAAAGCTGTAAGTTCAGAAATGTGAATCATTCAAGAGCAGGAAAATACACCAGACTTACTCCATCAGGAGCAGAACCACCTCAGTTTGGTGTAAGTCAAACAGAGGCTTACAGAGTCAGCAAGGATGTGGTGGTTATTTGTTTAAATCTTAGCCTATGTAGAGACTTGGGTTGTGATGCCTGGAAATGCCGAATATTACTTAGAAGAGCAGAAATAGAAAACAGTGTTGAATCTAATGAAACGAGGCAGATGGCAGCTGGAGAATGTGGAAACTCCTCACATGCAGCCTATGTGGGCCTTTTCTCTGGGTGACCCGCTGACCTGTACTGTCGACCTTTGACCGGCAGACACCAGAGCAGGTGGACCATCAGGTTCACTGGACTCGGCAGCTGTAGATTTATTTGGTGTCGTTTCAGTTACTTGTTGCCCCAGTAATTACCCAACAGGTACGGGAACACGTGTGTTCGTTCATATAAAACACCAAAGGCGCCCAAGAGGGCAGACATTGCTGGTGTGTGGGGGGGGCTTTGGGTATTTAATAGCTTGTATGCATGTATGTAATCTATGCCAGTAAAAATCCACATCACACCTCATTGAAGCTCTGCAGGCCAACACTCAACCTCTGCCCTCTCTCTTTCTGTCTGTGTTTTCTGACAGGGATATGGCAATGGTCTCTCCATCAACATCAGCAGCAGGGCCAACAATGGATTCAGAGCTCTCACACCTGGGGGGCATCGAGGCCTTGAAATTGAAGGCGGGGCCGGTGCGGAGGAACCTCTTCGGGCCTGTGGACCACCAGCAGCTGCAGCAGGACTTCAAGCGGCTGCTCTGCATGAGCGTAGAGGTGGCCAACAAGCGCTGGAACTTCAACTTCCAGAGCGAAAAGCCGGGAGAGGGCTCCAACATCGAGTGGGAGGAGCTCAGCTGCCAGGACGTGCCGGCGTTTTACCGCAGCTGCACCGTTAGGCCGATGCCGCTGCCACAGGGCAAAAGACGGATGTCGTCTTCATCGTGCGAGGGTTCCCCAGGGTCCAGCAGCTCGTCGGGGTCTGGAGATGAGTACCTTGAGGTGACCACAAGGGGATACTACCGGCTCAAATGGCAAGGAAAACGAAGACAGTCTGCCATCACAGGTTAGTCCACTAAGTATCATTTATAAAGCAATCATTCGATTTAGTTTTTTAGATGATAGAGTCGATATCACTCTCATGTTTGGTAACATGATGCTACTGCTAGCAGTCTGTTAGCGGACCTGTCTAGGTTCACATTATCAGGACCGTTAACGCTGATAGGCTTTCGCGATACAGCGTCACACAAATTTCTCACCCAGGTTGAAAATGTTCAAAATTTTTGCAAAATTTGCGTTTACTTGCGACTGTGCATTGACTTTATATGTAATTGCACCTTGTGAAAAATTTGCTTTGCATTCGGTGTGAAAAAACCCACAACACTGTTTTTATTATGTATCATAATATGAGAGAGAAGGGCAGACTTTAGTTATCAGACTGGAAGCTGTTTTTCCGGACTTCATATTGTGTTCTCTCATCCTCCAGATTTCTTCAAGGTGAAGAAGAGGAAGCTCCTCCATTACAAAGCGTCTTCTCGACAGTAGACCAGCACAAAAAGACCCAGCGGAGGACCACCCAGTGGTCCACATCCCTGTACACGTCACCTCACATAGATATGTGTCATATCTAATGTATATATGTAGCAATTTGTAACTGACTGTCCACAAGCTCATCCAGCATGGGCTTAAAAACTCCTCTGACAACACATACCTTCAATTTTCAGCACAAGGAAGCTACCATTTTCTTACACGATCAAGCTCAGACCGTAGAAACGCTTTTTGTTGATAATTACAAATGTTATGTATGTTCTATATACTGTTTTCTTTAGCTTTTGACTATACTGTGAAATGCTTTTGAATGCACTCTTAATAAGAGAAAGCAATCTCCAGTTTAACGAGGTTAATTTTCTTCTGAACGAGCCTCGGATAGTGTTTGACCCCAGTCTTTGACCTTTGCTCTCCCTCTTGCTAAAAGTCATTAGAGGTTTTTAGATGCATGACTATTCCTGGCCTCACGTCACACTTTCCCTTAAGTCTCACCCCATGGCTCCCACAGCACAAGTCGAGCCAGAGGTCAAAACCTCATCCAGGGCTAAAAATCTGACAAGCGCGACTGTGATTAGCTCCAGGTTAAAGGTCAGCGGTGGAGGTTCAGCAATGACATAATGTGGCCTAAATGTACGAGTGACTTCAATTCTGATAATGTTTCATATGTGACAATTTATTTATTATTGTCAATGCTCGATAGTCCAAAAAAAAAGAAAAGTAAACAATGTAAGATAAGGTGTGACTTATAAGTTAGCCTATAAGTCATCGTGGCTCATGTTTACTCCACCGTTGCCAAAAATATTCACCATAAATATTTTATACTAGAACAAAATAGCAAATAATATACAAACTATATTCCCCTTTTTGCTTTGTATTATTTTGCATAATGGGGCTGTAAAAATCTATATTTCTTTGGACGACAGAGAAGAAAAAACCTTATTTAGATGTATGTTGTTGTTTGCGTTTTGCTTTTAATAATGTAGCATTTTCACCCGTTTGTCTTCAATCAGTTTCCACGTTTTTTAAATACGCCTCTTTGATCCATGAAGGGAATGTCGTGTTTTATCACTGTGCTGCAGCTCAGAGGGTTCAAAACTCTTGGTTCTGCATTGAGAATTTTCTTTTTTTTTTTTATATGAAGAGCTAAGCAGCTTCGCATTTTCTGTCGCCACGCTGTTCCATAAGTTAGCATTATGTATATACGTATGCATACGGTGTAACCATTTTTTGTGCAAATTTATCGGTATGGTATTAATCTTGAGGATTTTCTTGAGTTCTTATGGTGTGTTCAGACCCGATGCAAAGTGAATTTTGCGCATGGTGCATTTGTATACAAAGTCAATACAACTATGGTCAGAACAACGCAGAAGTTTTTGAAAACACAAAGAAAAAAAACGTCTGTTTTCAGAAAAACGTCGCGTAAACGGGACCTCAATCCCGTGGTGACATTCTTGCGAGTAAAGCAAGGCGAAAATTCACGTCGCGCTCGGTGTGAACACACCCTTAAAGTTGTGGCAGCTGAGGTAGTTGAACCAAAGAGGAAATTGCTGTGCTTTTAAATCAGAAACACATCGCCTACTCAGGTCGCTCAGTGTTTGAGTGATCAGTTATTGGGTCACTGAAGATCTCAAGCATGTCCAGATCTTCAAATATGTTCAGTCAACACACCATATATGCTCAACTTACAGTTTTGGTGACTCAAATAGGACATGCTTACTTCCTTTTCCCTACCTATTTTCATTCCAGTTTGTAGGATAAAAAGCCATTACCTGGACAAATCCACTCATAACTACCTCATCAAGTGATTCAGTAAAAACAAAAAAAAAAGTTAAATACACAAAAAAATAACCAGTGTAGCTCAGGTTGTTAGTATCTACAGGCGAAAGAGGCAGAAACAGGGTGGGTCTTATTATTCTGTTGTGGCAAAAGCTGTTGAGGTTCAGCGGTCTGAGTTTCCTATCAGGTAAAAGAGTCAGTGGGGCCCTCGAGGGGTGAGGGGAGGCAGCTTTTGTTGTCCCCTCACTCCCTCTCTGCCTCCCCCTTTGCTTTGACAGCTCTCCCAGAGATAGACGGAGCAGTAATAGACGTGGGGGGAAGGAAAACTTTAATAGGAAAGGAGAAAACGTCTTGGACCCCTTGTGGATCAAAAGGATTTCTGTGGCCAGACAAGTGGCCTTCGATTCAGACAGGCTTTTGTCCGCCCCCCCTTTGAAAGGCCGTCTCTTTCATGAACCAACCGCTTCAGTGTCTGTGAAGAATCGGCATGAAAGCAGCTCGTAATCATGTCATTCTTCCATCGCTCAACCAGGTGATATTTCACAGACCCAAAAATAGCAAACGTGGCTATTTAAAATTGCTTTGACTTTGTCAGGATTAGGTGTCGTTTGTCTACTTTTATGTGTGTGTTTGTGTGCACCTATCTAGTCAGTGCATTTAAGAGGAAACTTTTAAAGTCTATTAACTTATTTTGAGTGTGTATCATTTGTTAAATAGGGATATAATTATGAATTCCCTATTTTTGGCTATAACTAACTGTTATTTCTGAAACTACATCTTTGCACTACTTTAAACATTGTTGACAAGAGAACTATTTTTTTTTGGTAATCTTAAAAAACCAATACAAATACTCATGGAGAAACTGAGGCATCAATTAAGAATTTCTCGACATTTAGAATTATTATTATAATAATATGTTTTTCCTCCAATCAGACTTGTCACAGAGTTTTAAACATTTTTCCATTGGTTCCTCATGTCTGATAGGGGGAAATAAAACAAAGGAAAACCCTAAATGTTAACATTTCTCTGTTTAGTGTCTCACTGTGCCCCGACTTTGCTTTCCTAATTCTGCTGTTGCAGCTATATCAAAGTGTAGCGTTTTCTTTAAAAAAAAAAATTTGTATATGCATGAATGTATGATAATCTTTGTACACCATTTGTAATAACTGTATTGTAATTTAATACTGGTTTTTGTATCCTTGCAACATGTAAGAAGTGTATATGTATGGGATCAGAATCATATCCTGTTTGATATTTGTATAGAAAATATATTTCCGGGGTGTTGGTGCACTGTTGCCTTTCATATTGTTGATTTTATAGTGTGCTCAAAAAGTATTAAAATGTAATGAAAGAGATTGATATCAACCACAAAACCTGGTCTGAACTTTTTGCTTCCATTCTTATTTTTTAAACTTAATGACGTTGCTCACAGTGAATAATTAAAGCGGACTATTTTCATATGCTACATTTAACGATTTGCGGTTGTAATAGAAATCCAGACGGATAGAGAAGTTACAAAAACAAAATAGTTTAAGTAGTTTTTCCACCTACCTGTATATCATGACCAAAAGACACAATTTACAAAATGTCATTTGTATTTATTTAAAAAGATAATTGCATTTACATGGCTTAAAACTTGCAAAACAAGCAAAGAAACATGGAACAGATAAGAGTTACACATTCCCTATGCATTCCCATAATTCACATTTCTATCACATTTTACTTTGCATGTTCAAAGACACCAGAGGTGCAAGTATAATATTAAGCTCCAATGCTCCAGGTTTAACATAACAAACCTGCACTCAGATTCACGTATCTGCATGCATGCATGAAAAAAAGTGCCTGTTCTGTCCTTTTAAAACATTTTAATCAAAATAATCTTCCCCAAAATGAAAAGTAGTCATTATCACCTAACCTTCCCAAACACTACCTAGCATATGTCTGGTTTTTGACAACGTCCCCACACTGTTCACGAGCAATTCTAAAGTAAAAAGACAAGTATTTTACCGTCGATGGCTTTCAAACATGTTCAGCACAGATTCAGTCACAGATGTGTAGCTTCAGCTACAAACAGGCAATGTCAGCATGTATTTTACATTTCAGTGAGTGTTCCATGTGCATGCTACACTGTAATAACCAAGTCTGAAAAGACTATGGGAGACTGTGTTGTGGGTTTGTGTCCAATTCCAGACACTAAGACTTGAGATGTAAACATTCCCATGAAGGAGAAGTAAAAAAGAAACAACAATCATATCAGAGGCTGACACACACACACACACACAATCAAGAGGACCAGTCCCCGTAATGTAAGAGCTTTACAGTACAGTTTGTAACCCTGATTGCACAAAACAAGAGAAATCAAGTGAATTGCAAGGTGAGTGTTCCCAAAACCCAGCTAATATCTGAGATTTAAATAAAATCATTATTAGGCTTTATAATTACTAATAGTGCAAGATTCATTATGTCATCCAAAAACAAATAAAATATCATACATATGTAAAATTAGCTGACAAAAAAAAAAAGATAAGATCTCCGAGATAGAAGGCCAACATTTATAATAATGTACATTTTAAAAAGATTTACATCCATTGAAATCCTAAAATATATACACGAGTACATTCTGTGATGAATTCACAGACTGGTTGGGAATTAACATCCAGGTCCCTTTAAAAGCCTTTTCCAATCAGGCACTTCAAGCTCAGGCTCCAAATCCTGCATACACACTTTACATTTTAGCGTTTTTAGTGAGCGGATGAGACTTCAGTGTTTGTGCTCGAAGACTCTCTGCCTGCTCACAAGGCTGTTAATAAAGTTTAACTGGTGGCTCTGTAACTCCAGGTCACCCTAACCACCAAATATTTACAGTACACCACCCTAACCTCACCTAAAAGGTGAGTGTTGGGACATCATGGCTGCCAGACGACGATGATGATGATGATGATGCTGCTCTCACAGCTGGTGGCGCTGTGCTTGTCTTTCTCTCCACATGGCTCGCACCTCTTTGAAGAACAACGGAGCGATGAAGACAATGCTGCCCCCTGTCTGCAACACCAAGACACAACAATCACAAGGAGTTTGTTCACTTACATTTAACATTTCACAATTACATGCACTGGTGCTCCTGTGGGCAAGGAATGCACATGGAGTGATGCAGGAAACATGCTACAAATATGAATTAACATTTATCATATGTATACCGATATGCTGCAAAAAAAAGCCTGTAAGATATGACGACTTTTACACTAATGAGACCAAAGCGATGGCGCTGTTCTCCTCTAGGGTTCCGGGGAGTGATCACAGTGTGACAGTGAGCGTGCCAAAAATATCAATAAAGGCCCTTTGTGATTTTCAGGAAGCCATCTTACCATGATGATGAAGAAGTAGAAAACACACATCCAGCCCAGCTTGCTGTGAATCAGGGACACCAAGTACTGGAGGATGACGAAGAGAGTAATTGGGTCAGTTTGTGGTGCAGGTACAACCCTCAGCTATGCAAGAAAGCATCACTACTTCGTGATGCAATAATGCCAGTTGAACCGGTTTTATTTTAAGCTGATGACATGAAACCTAACAGGTGCTAAAAGTAAGTACACTTAAAAGCTTTTAGCATTAGCATGGTGCAGTTGTTGTATCATGCTAGACCATAAAAGTACAGTTGATTACTTTCAGAGTATCGGCTCTACTTTGACGGTAAACCAACGGTAAAACAAACTTTACGATGCAATTTACTTTTTTCTTACTGCTACGTATGAGTTTGGATAGAAAACCGTGTTTCTGCACGAGATATTTTTGTTCACCTGTCCCCCAGCAGCTCCGATGCTCCCAGTTCCGTCCACTATGCCAGTGACGGTGGCCAAAGCGTCCCGACTCCCCCTCAGAGCCTCCTGTCTGCCCAGATCAGCTGATACGGCAGACGTGATCAAACCAGACGGGCCTCCGATGAGGAAGCCAGTGATGGCCAACAGCAGACCATTTATCAGCTCGTCATTAGGTGAGCCTGAGAGGGATGGAGAAAGACAGGATACGGAATTAGAATGGTTACCACTGTTGTTTAGACAAGCGTCAACCTCCAGGGCGGAGGACTGAAACCAAAAATGAGTTAATATCCACAAACTGCAAAGTTCCCTGTTCATAACATAAGTCATTTGTTTAAATTACATTAAGGATTAAAGTTATGCATAAGAAAGGGTGTGGCTTTGACTGACAGTTTAGCCCCGAACTGTCTTGCTAATTTGAATAACAGACTGTGATCTGTTGGCTAGATGTTGGCTGTGTTAGTTGTTGTTTTCATGCAAATAGTGCGGCTGGCTTCCTGTGTGTTTAATTGTACTAACGGACCATCCCAAGAAGTCATTGCCCATTTTTTATTTTTAGATAAGCTGGGAGGTAGGAGGTCTCAGGCACTGCCAGGGCAGTTCTTCATGAACCTAAGGGGAAGCAGCGATTGTGAGAAAGTATGATGTTACAGCCTCAAGGTCTTTTCAACATTTTCTATTCATGTGCAGTTGGAAGGAGAAAGTATTCTGCCTCCATTGTATCATAGGTTCATTGGCAAAACCTACTATTTATCAGCTGTTTGCAATAAACAAGAACAGTTTAAATAGTTCAATGCAACAGATTTTCTAAGTGTGTTGTCCAAATGAACACAAATGCTACTTTTACTGACTACTACAGTCTCTAAATGATTAAACCCTTAATGACAAGCGTCTCTAGTACTTTGTAGAGACCCTTTAGCTGCTATGACCTGCTGCAAACATGACGTTTTTAATCTCCTCTGTGCTTTTTTTGGCTGCAGTGTCTATGTGAGTGTAATGATCGGCAAATCCTCTTGTCCCTGATGGTAATAATAAAGAGCTGGGAAGAGGGAAGTCTCACTTGTGTTTCATGTTGTGCCAGGGTTTTCCCCTCGGCCGGGTCATAACAAAGAGAAAATAACATTTGTTATCCAAGTCTGCTTTTGATTTACTTTAGCCCCTGTGGTGAAAAGAAACACAGTGAAGCCAAAATGGGCTCACTTGAATAAATGTTTTCAATGGTTGTATTAATCCCCCAAAGTTTTATATACTCACAACTTATGATTTCCATTATCTTCTGGATCAATCGATTATCATTTGGTGTAAAAATGTCAGAAAATGTTCATCCCGGTGTACAACAACCTTTGTTATCAGTCCAAAACCAAAGGTTTCCCATCACAGAGGGAAAAGAAAAGCATCAAACTCAGAACTATTTGACCAAAACAATAAGTAGGTTATTGACTCTATACTCACGGCTATATCCCACCAGGGCTCCCATCGCCAACACCACAGAAACGGTCAGCACCGGCGCTCTCTTTCCCATGAAATCAGATATCAAACCCAGAACGGTCCCTCCTGACACAAGGAAACAAAATGACACAATAAGGAAAAGAGATTTAACATCCATCCAGACACAGATGTGTTGTTTTATGCAAAAAATGTTGACCTATAAAATTATGAATATAAGGCCCATTTATGCTCTACGTGAAAGACGGATACAGATACGGACGTTCTGCGTTCGTTCCGTATGTCCTCTGCGTTCCTCTGTACGTCTTCTGCGTTCCTCTGTACGTCTTCTGCGTTCCTCTGTACGTCTTCTGCGTTCCTCTGTACGTCTTCTGCGTTCCTCTGTACGTCTTCTGCGTTAATCCCGTACGTCTTCTGCGTTCGTTCCGTACGTCTTCTGCGTTCGTTCCGTACGTCTTCTGCGTTCGTTCCGTACGTCTTCTGCGTTCATTCTGTACGTAATCGGACACGTTTTCGGCGAGCTTAGGGATACGGACGAGACGGACGAAACAGACCAACACCACCAGAAATGGTTGAGGGCAGTGTAGCTACAATTCAAGCAAGGCACAACAAATATGTATGGAAACAACGAAGAAGAAAAAAGTGAAGTGATTAAACAAGTATTTAACAAGTGCATTTGCGTGCCACTCACCGATGATTACTCCCACATCATACCACGCGGACAGGCGGTCGGCCTCAGCCTCCTTCCAGCCGTAGTTGTTGCTCAGGTAGTAAGGAAGCCAGAAGAAGAAGGAGTAGTTGACCAGCTTCAGACACGCATAAGACAGGGAGTACTGTAATTCAAACAGGGGCAATGTCAACATGGCATGACAAACCTCTGAGGCGCTTGCTCAAAATTGGATTTGGCTTGACTGTTGGCGTTGAGGACTCACAGGTAGCACTCCAGGCAGACAGAAAGCCTGGCAGAAGCTGATGGCTTGAGGAGCCTTCACCTGAGGTTGGTCCGGCTCCCGAACTGACTTGTGTCGCCTGCTGTACACCTCAACCTCGTCCTCCTCGTCACTCACTAAAGGCCGGTGGCTTTCTGAGTCCGTCTCCACTGTGCCGAGTGCAGTCTCCGACTCCAAGCTCAAACCTGACACAAGATACTCAAGAGTTTCGGTACTTAACTTTTCCTCTCTAAGAGTGTGTAAACTGAAAATGGCTTCCATGGGAATAAGGTCAATTAATATAAACAAAATGTTGTTGAAAAAGCAGAAATATGATCCATGCAAGAGTAGAGACACTTAATAAGGAACTAAGAGTTCATTTCACACAGTTATGTGGAATATTGTCTCCCGAGCAGCATTGTGGGTAATGCTTAGAAGGACACCAAGAACAAGTTCTTTTAATATGTTCCTTTCCCTCCTTACCAATTTCTTTTGGGGATGTAAGTAGGCCGAAGAAGACCACCACCCCACCAGCAAACTGCACCACTGAGGTCAGCAGGAAGGCGTACTGCACAAAACAACACACAGTACATCATGTTAGCATTTAGCTGGTGAGAATATTATGGTAAAAGGTATCAAAGTGTCTTGTTTTACCTCATATCCATACTTGAGCATACTAGAAGCCAGGAAGGCCCCCAGGATGTTCCCTACAGAACCGCAAGCACTCCACAGGCCAAACACGAAGCCGCGGCTGGAAAACAACGAACACAAAAGTTAGAAATATACAAAATTTAAAAAAAAAACACATTCAGTTTACATTTTAGATTATAAAGAAATTATAAAAACATAAGTGTTTCCATCAAAATGTCTTCTACATTTCGTCAGCAGCAGCGAGTGTTTCTGTGTATCGTGGATTTCGCACATTGTCAATGCAGGAACGTCACACTCACCCGGACTTTCCGAACCAGTTGGCCATGACGGCCACCACACACGGCCAGACGGTTGACTGCAGCAGGCCGTTCAGCACCCACAGGATGCAGTACAGGTAGGTGTTGTAGATGTGGAGCCATTCAGTGAGAGTGCCAAACACAAACTCCTGCAAACACGTAGAAGGATGCAGCTGTAGTCCAAAATAACTTATCAATACAGTGTCATGGGAACAAACGTCACCTTATCTTTATTACTGAATGTAGATTATATATCTATATATATATATATAGATAGAGAGAGAGAGAGAGAGAGAGAGAGAGAGAGAGAGAGAGAGAGAGCCATGTGTTAAGTCGTGTTAAGTGATTCAAATTCTTGCTTTAATCCAAGATTATTTATTTGGATGAGCCACAGCCTCATATGTACTGTATACTCACCACTACAGCAGAGCCCCACAGGCCGAAGCAGAGCAAGTAGCGGAGGTTCACTCTGTCCCCTATCACACCACTGATATACAGACCCTGTGTGGACACCAACGCACATCCTCATTCATCATCTAGGTAGCCAACATGTTTTGCATGATGCGTTTTAGGTTGCTATGTTCTTGATTTTTCCTGCTGATAGAGGCTTTCCATTCCCGAACAGACATAAGCAGCCGCTGCCAGTTCTACCAGTTTCTGTGCTCGGCGTTGCTTCTTTCTGTGACACAGAGCATCGTGTTCTCCACTCACCACTGCATAGCAGAAGAGGAAGATGGAGTCCAGAACTCCCAGGAACAGGGTGGCCTGCTTTTCATCTTCAAACAGATGGTTGCCCTCCCATGTCTGGGACAGTCGGAGAGAGAGAACAGTTTTATCATATGCAAAGCGGATTTAAATGTCATTTCCAACAGCTGACTTCTACTGTTTTCTCAGGGATACACAGTAACCTTCTGCCCTTTAATGTTTTTTATTGAATCGAAGTCAGCATCTATGTGTATGTAAGCTGTATCGGATCGCATGCTGCTCTGTTCAGCTGCTGCTCAGTACCTTTCCAGGGGAGAGACTGTCGTTCTGAGACGGCGTCCACTGGGCGGAGATGCTCACTTTCACGTTGCTAAACGTCTTTCTGGCCGCATGCAGCAGCACATAGCTGGAGGGACAAGACAGAGGTTTGCAATAGCAGTTCAATTCTGGTGAAAATCATTTACAGGAAACACTGGAATGCAACTTTTTTTTTTTTTTAATCTAAGAAACAGGAAACACAGACCCTCATTTTCTGCTGAGCGGCAGTATTCGCCGTGTGTTGCGACCTGCTGCAGACGGCACTCTTGTTTTTCTCGTGATGAGACTCTCCTGACGCGGTCGCAGACGTGTGATACAACGTCTAGTGTAATTAAAGATTAACAGCACTGGCCTAAATAAACGTATGACAAAAGGCCAGTCTGTACAGTGACCCTGTCTATTGGAAATCAGTACTTATTTCCCGTGTCTATCTTGGCTCGGTGTGACCTGGGTTAACCTTGGAACTGTGTGCAGTACCGAGTGACGAGCGATGTAATAGAGAAAAATTGAGTCACTCCTGTAGTTTCGGCAACACTTTGCAGGAGGTGACATGCAACACCTTGTGTGTCAGGGACACACTCAGACTTAATTCCCTTTGCAAATGATTGTGTGAGGTGGATCAGGAGGTGGCTTTGCAGGGCGAGGTGTCAAAATAATAAACAGAATGACAGCCATGATTAAAAACTAAAGCATGTTAGTAGTGTATCACATCCTTAATGTAAAAGCAGGATTTCATTTGAGGTGGAGCTCATTGAGCGCACAGAAAACGGGGATGTCGAGGAAAATATTTCAATTATGATTGACATTTAAATGGATGAGCAAAAGTAAATGCACAACATTTACATGGTATAAAGTGAAAACCGGCAACCAGCGCGACCCTCTCCTCACTCTGAGGACGTGTCTGATATCACAGAAACAACTAGAAACTACCTGAGGAGTAGATTTACAGTTCCAGCAGATGTGTGGGCCTAGTTTACCTAAAGAAGGTGAGGAGGAAGACAACCAGGTGATGATGGGTGTACTGTGACAGGTAGCCACAGCACGAAGGAGGCATCCCAGGGGCGGCTGGAGGAACGAGGAGGGAGGTGACGGTGGAGGTCTTCAGGGGGAGGACAGCAACAGGGGGGAGGAGGGCCGTTCAGCTAATGGGTAGCTGAGCAAAGTAGCCTGAAAAGATGGAAACAACATCAAAAGCTTCACCAGTAATGTGAATGATGACATACTCATTGACTCCAGCGTATACTGACTGCTTCTATAACCATTACACCTGCCCCAGGGGCCTGTTGAAGTGTAACTATGTTGTTTACACAGAGCTTTTTTATACTGTATAATTAGTGCCAATCAGACAGTGGTGCGGCCTTCTCCATCAAATAAAGCCCTGTATGTATGCCTAGTGTTTACTTAGACTCGCCTGTCTAAATGGAAAAACACAAAACAAGATTTTCCTGTGGTTTTAAACCGGGACAGTTAATGAATTTTTTTTATTGTGGTCTGGCTAAGTAGAAGCTCACACCCAATATGTTTAATTAGGTCGAAACAGGGCGGAGAGGTTCCTCTTCTTTCTTTTGTTATGGGAAAATTCACTGCTCCTGTAACTCTGCAGTATTGGCCTATATGATCTGTTCCCCAGCAACATGTTTGTTTCTCTTCGCGTATAAATACGTGTATAAAAATTGGGAAGGATGGATTCTTGTGCAAGGAGCACAGGAGCAATAAAAAAAAAAAGAAAAAAGTCGGCTCCAGTACGCTCCAAACAATCTGGATAACCTTGCTATGAAACGTGAATTACTTTGATTGGTTCATATATTTAGAGTTAGAAAGCACAAAGGTGTAATAAAGCAAATAACAATAATCATGACGTCTTCTCTGACGCAACATGTCAGATTCTTTGAAAGCAGGATGATTCTCTGAAAGCTGTTCATGCGGGGAAAAACATCACTTTCATTTCCTAGATTTGCTTTTATGAGAAGCTCGTCATTTACCACATGATTTGATGCTTGACCCGTGGAATTACACAGGGAGAAACTACGTCACCTCACAAGAAAACAAGGGTTGGAATTAGAAACATGAGCACCAACGTGCAAAACCGGTATGATATGATCTTTATAATGTAGGATGAATAGATTCAGTTTTACAGTACATCACTGAACATGGCTTATAGTTTGCCTCCCACTGCTTTGCCTTTTGCGTTTTAAAGAAATAATTTAGTTTTGAATTAAATCTCCCACAACTCCTCAGACAACTGAACTCATTTTATTCAGCATTTTACTGTAAGGAGAAAAAAAAGGAGAATTATCCCCGCATAGATACACCTTCATAAAAGGTTCCTCTCAGCCTCCGTAGGTGACGACGCACATACTGTCAGTGGATGACAGCGCCTTCTCCCAGCGTTACACGGCCACTTCCGCGGGCTCATTACACGGCAAAAATCATTTTAAAATGTCCCCGAACAAACAAGTTTCAAACATACGGTTTCAAAATGCGACGAATTAATAAAACCAAAACCGCGTTCCTACCTTATGACCAGGTATGCACAGTCTAGTTTACTCTCAGACCTGCTTCTTCTTCTTCGTCTGCTTCTTCTTCTTCTTCTTCGTCTGTGATTTTTTTTAAACGCAGTCGTCCTCCTTGTCGCCGCATTGCTGCCACCTACCGGCCATAAAGTGTACAGTCAATTAATTACACTGGTGATTTTCTTTCTTCCTCCTCCGTTCATCCCAATATCGAAAATATTTTTTAAATTTATAATTGTCAAACCCATCTTCCTCATATCTTTATACATATGTTCTCTCTCTGCCTTATATACTTCCTGCATGATCTAAGTATATGACACTTTTTTTTCTTATTTTTTTTTTCTTATTGTTTCCACTCACCTGTTTCTGGATCCTCTGACTCAACAGTAAAAAGAGGAATATGGTCTCTGTAGTTCTCTCTTATGTGACAATAACGTGTATTTACTTCACCTCAAGCAATTGTTAATAATTTTAGGAACCTCTAACATCGATATTGGAACCAAAGGCCATGAAAATACAGGGCAAAACTCCTTGTTATTTATCCTAAGGTGCCACTAATTCCCGAGTCCAGTGGAGGCTTGATACCTGTGCCACCACACCTCTTTCCCAACATGTCTGAATCCCCTGTGTTGTGGGTGACTGTCTCCTTGGACCCTTAGTTTGCTAAAAGCTGTTTACAACAGTACTTTCGTATTCCATTCTTGACCCATACGCCTATACACCTCATCCTCCAAGCATATTTTCGGGTCACTTGCACCTCTTTCCTTTTATAAATCGGCTCTGAAAGTTTGCCACCAGTCTGTTTTCCTCTGTAAAGGACACTAATCTTACATTTACAAGGCGTTCCATTAACTTGCCTCCATGTGATGTTCATGGTCTATAGTTAACTGGACTGTTTGCGTCGTTCCCAGGCTTTCTCATGAGGACAATAAATCCCTCCTTCCATCCTGTAGTAATCCCTACTTCCCGTTCATGCTTTATTATATAATTCAAAAAGCTTCTGAAGCTCCGCATCATTCATGTGCTTTATCGTTACATAACAAACTTTATCTTCCCCTGGAGCTGAATTCTTACATTTTTAGCCAATGCCCTCTTTAGCTCTCTCATGGAACATCTAACGTGTCCCCTGTGATTTATTTCCTTTAAATGACTTAACATGAATTCTTTTTGTTCCTTCCTGCCTTTCTCAGACAAATTGCAATTACCAGTAATAATAATCAATTCTGCTTTCTCTAAGTTTTTCAATTCCCTTGCATCTTCTTAATCATCCCTCATACTTTCCTTTTAGGAGTAAGCTCTCTTTGTTTGTGCCGCCCACTACCGCCACCAGCAGGACAGGAGTGGAACTACGGAAAAGGCAGCTGCTCAGATTCCACCTGTCGCTGTGCCACGTATGGGAACATATCATTGGCTGCAGGCACATTTCTACATAGTTCAAAATATGCACCGCCAAAAGTACTTTTCAAACACTGTCTGACACTGTAACAGGGACCCAACATTGATCAGCACTTGAATTCTGGTAAGAATGATAAAAAATGATATTTGTTTAGTTTGTTCAGTGGCGAATATGTGTTTAAACGGTGTGCATGCATTTTTTTAAGCAGTGTTACACATGTTTCCATAAGAGTGGACAATGTTCAAAAATGATGAATATGCATAAAAATGTAAATGTATATATGAAAAAAAGAAAAGAAATTGAAAATACATTGCAGCCTTAAAATTGAATAGAGAAGAAAAATCAAAGAAATTTAGAAAAATATAGATTACGGCCAAAATTAAACATTTCATTCATAAAGTATTTGCATGATTTTTCTACTGATTTATGAACTAGTGCCTCTGAAATGATAGATATTACCTTTCAATGTAACTTTTTTTTTAAAAGACCATGTTATTTATTTATTTTGTTTTACACCGTCTGCAAATCTCATTGGGACTCATTCATTTCTGTATGAAGGTCAATACACACCATAGGGCGAGGCAGATGGGCTGATAGGCTGCAGCTGCATGAGCAGCTGCAGCTCAGATGCAGTTGTCATGTGAATTCCAATGAACTTCAGATTTGGAGGGAAATAATGTAATAATGTAATAATGCCATGATGCCCGTCCCATGTGGTAGTAATTTCTTTGCAGCTAGAGGAAAAGATGGGAGTCATTTGAGTAGTTTCAGTTAATATTAAGAGTCACGCATTCATTCTATACAATAATGTCATCTGTCAGGGAGACAGCCAGCAGGAAGAGAGAGAGACACACACAGACAGAGAGAGGAGGAAGTCATATCTAGAGAGTGTGTGGGCAGAGAAAGAGTGAATGAAAGTTGGAGATTGGAGGAGCGACAGGGAGACGAGATCCTTATGTCTCTGTTTTCACTCTACTTCACTGTGAGGGTTAAATAAACTGTTTTACCTGGACAAACCACACCATAGTGGTTTGCAGCTTATACCAATGGATATTCTTATAGCAATATCATTACGCTCCCATTTTACTAACGAGCTCATGGAAACTGTGCGACAGAAGGAGGTAAGGAACAGTTTTATTTATTATATTTAATGCAATGTGTTTAGTGGGATTTACTAGGCTGTGTTGTCTCATATTCTCATCCACAAAACACTGCAATGCAATTTCATTACAATGTGAAATAAACTGAGGCACAAATTTTCTGCTTATTCACTGTAATTACTGTGAAAATTAATTTGGAACAGAATATTTGGTAGGGTTTGTTTTTAAATTTCAGAATGAAAATCTGTGAAATATGTATATTTCCTAAAAGCAACAACTTGCTCAATGAAAGGTGCAACCGCTGTCTTTATCATCCAATAATTATGTATATGAATGTTTCCCAGCCAATCAGCCGTAGCCTATGACTTTAAGGGCCGTATGCAGTCCCTCCACTCCAGCTACCCTGTCATTTAGACAACATATCATCCAAACAAATGACGACAACAGCCTCAGAGCTGGGAAATTAGGGCTATCTTGAGGCTACTAAACTTTGAGACATTGGCCTTAGAGACATGACAATATGAGAGCCAAGAAGAGGACAGTAGACTAGCAGCAGAATAAGGACATACATCAATACACTAAGGGGAAGAAAAGGCAGAAAAGAGTCATTCAGTCGCGCATGAGCTCCCTGATGACTGTTGAAATGTTGGTTTGTGTGATGAATTGCATGAGGGAGTTGCACTGAGACCCTGGCTGTCATGGTTTTCCTGGAGTCTCCCCAGCTGGTCACAAATACTGTACAGTACATTACCAGCAGTGATTGTATGGTCACACTGCATGAAATACCAGGATCCTAATCTCATTTTGATACGTAGATACAGATATTTAGTCTGACTAACTACCAATAAAACAAAGAAATGCTGATAGAAACATTGGCTGATATGCTTTCCTCTATATCTCTGTCTCAGGTGTGCAGTGATCATGGCAGCCACTAAGAGAATGAAAACCAGGCCAGGCTGCATCTCTTCCTCTATCAACAGGTTTGGATCAGAAAAGGTTTATCAGCTCTCCATCGAGGAAATGAACGTTTTCCCGACAAATTCCACCCGAGCTTGAGAAATAAGTGACACACTTTGGGCTGCCCTTTACTCATCGCATCCATTAAGGAAAAGTCAGAAAATGTCGTTCAACTTGCGGCTTCCCATTTCCTCCCATTTATTTATTAAAACATAACGTTTTGATGAAACAGGCTCTGGTCCAAGTATGTGTTTATTTAGCGAGGCTGATGAGAAGATGCTCGGTCATAGGGCTCTCCTCTGGCATTTAGTCTCAGGCTGAATTTTCCCACCGTTGCCAGAAAAAGACTGAAGTCTGTACTGAGGAGTTCAGGAAACTCGGGAGCAGACAGTTAAACTGAGGTTCCCAAACATTTTTTTCTGAAGTACCCCGATAACCATCAGATAAGCTCAAGAACCTTTATTTAAATTAGGATATTTCAAGTTATATGTATAGTATATATAGTCATGTTAAAAGATGTCATTTAAGTCATAATTTTTTTGACCATTAGCCTTCAAAGAATAGCAATTGTTTGTTTATTGCTTTCATGCAGCAAATTCTAGGGGCCACATTGGGAAATTTAAAAAATGTATTCTCGTAAAATTTTGACTTTATTCTGCAAATCTCAGATTTTCTTTTTCTCAATGTGGCCCTAATACTCTGTCATACATTTAGCTAACGATTTAAACTACTTTGATTAACAGTTAACTTGTTTATTCCATACTTTTAGCTACTGTAACTACTTCAACTAATCGTAGCGCTTGCTAAGGTTTTAGACTCTCATTGGCAGCATGTTGTTCAGGTGCTAACTGACTCACGTTAGTGGGAAGCTTACTATGCAATATTGTAGCAACTAGCTCATTATTGGATTATTGTATGGATTATTGTAACAAATTAACTGAAGATAAGAAGCACACCAATTTGTGATTGTATTTGGCTATTTATTCATCATTCTGAATATTTTCTCAAGGTACCTTTGGTTGGGAATCACTGCTGTAAAATGCGCATCACCACTCTGTAAATTCAAATTTTAAAAAATCTGTCTCATTCTGGTGGTGTTTATGAGATGTTGGACATTTATCAATCAATGTGAATATGCAACACTCAGAAAACATGTCTTTTTCTTTCTTCTGTTCAGGCTGAAGAAAGGCTGTCTTGGTGAGATTAGTGTTTTTCATATTGCTTCAGTGGAAAAAAAGGGACCCGGGCAAAGAAGACAGGGGGCACCAAAAATCCCCTTTGCCCCATTAGACAACCTGAGCAACCAGAGGGAAGAATTACCCATGATGGCTCACAGGAGGCTGACCTTTGACCCTCACAGCAATGAGAACTCTCTCTTGGTAGGCAATAAGCTCCCCAGATCCAATGGAGGCAACATCAAGGACAAGATTTCTCTTTGGGAGGGGAAGGAACCCTCTGGCTCTTTAGGCCATTGTACCAGCATAAAAAGGACAGAATCCCTGACAAAAAGCATCAGTAAAACTACTGATGAGAGAGTAGGCCAGGAAAAGTTAAATCTTGGGAAAGAAAATGGGGAATCGAGACCCTGCTCACCTGGTGAAGCTGGGAAACAGCAAAGAGGGACGCTCAAGAGCTGCAAGCCCAGTGAGAACCAACAAGGATCGGATAACGTTAGGGTTGTCCACAAGGAAAGGCAAGACCACGAGACAGAGAATGTAGAAAAGCTTGGGGATTCAAGGCCTTGCTCACCCGTTGAAGCTGGGAAACAGCAAAGAGGGACGCTCAAGAGCTGCAAGCCCAGTGAGAACCAAAAAGGATTGGATAACGTTAGAGTTGTCCACAAGGAATGGCAAGATCAGGAGAAAGAGAATGTAGAAAAGCTTGGGGATTCAAGGCCTTGCTCACCCGTTGAAGCTTGGAAACAGCAAAGAGGGACGCTCAAGAGCTGCAAGCCCAGTGAGAACCAAAAAGGAGTGGACAACGGTAGAGTTGTCCACAAGGAAGAGCGAGAGAAAGAGAATGTAGAAAAGCTTAGGGATTCAAGGCCTTGTTCGCCTACTTTGGCATTGCAGCAGCAGGTGGGGACACTGAGGAAAAGCAATGACAGAAGAACCACCACTCAAACCAGCCAGGAGAAGAGAGCTGTATTCACTCTTTTTAAAAATCTGGAAGCTATGGGGGAGAACCATGGGAAGACTCCTACAGAGCTGGGAAACTACTTCAGCCCACCTAAGGACAAACAGATAGAAGTGAAGAAGAAAGAAGTTGTGGGTCAGACCAGTGTGGTGAAATCCCCTGGGGCCAGAGATGGAAAGCAGCACCTAGATAATGCGAATAGAGAGCCAGGGGCTCCCCCCATCAACCCAGTACCCAAACCCCAACGTACCTTCCAACATCCAGCTTCTGCATCCAATGGGAAGAGCCAGAGGCTGGGGAGAGGGCAGAGGAACCTTCCCCCATTGCCCTCCATCTCTACGAAAACGCCCTCAAAACCTCCCTCTGGTGTCTACTGGAGGCCCAAGGGTGAGGGAGTCAGAGACAACATTAACAGGTATAGAGAGATAAAAAAATACTATATATTTTGTGGCTATACTAACAATCAGACCTGATGGAAAATCTAAATGGATCATATTCAACAGATTAACTCATAATAAGAAATACATTTATTCTAATTTTCTCTTTGTGTTCACTGCAACAGGAAATCCTTTGAGTTTGAAGACATGGCAGGGTCAACCAGCTTGCTCTTTTCTCGCTCGTTGTCTAAGGAACATCACTATGAAGACATCCTCGGTCAGTCACCTTTACTATTGCTGATTTTTATTTTAAAGAAATAGTTTGACACTTTGGCAAGTACACTTATTTGCTTTCTTGCCAAGGAGTGAGATGACAACTCAGAAAAGTTTTTGTTTCATGGCTCCACAGAACAGCATCCCAGAACTTCTGGGTCTTATGTAGATGGTTCTGAGCTACTGGAGACGACTTGTGCAGTGGTGTATGGAGGGCATGGAGTCCTTACATTTAGGCTTTGTTCAAATATTCATATTCAGGGGGTTGAATAATTTTGCTCCCAACTGTAATTTACACAGAGTATCTTCTTTGTTTTATCAGTAAATATTTAAGTGGAAGAATGAGAATTTGTGATTTTAAGGAGGTTTATGGTGGACGATCAATACGCTCCACTGGATCAAACACGAATATATTGACTATTACTAGCCGTAGCTTCAGCCTAAAAATATTAAAACATGTCCTAACTGAAACCTGAGATGTTTTGATTTTGCCTATATTCATGTGTTGAATGTTGCCCTCTTTGGTCTCCCTGCAGACTCATCCAAAGAGAATCCATACGAGGACATAGAGGTGGAGAGTCAGTGCTCTCAGCAGTCTTTGCCCTCCTCTCCTGGCGCTGATAGTACCAAGGTTCTTGCAGGACAAGCCATGCATAATACCCTACAGTGACAACACTTCTTATTTAAGTGATTCTGAAAATTATTTATCTGTCTACAGACTTCGAGGCCAGGCTTCTTCAGGCAGAACTCAGCCAGGGGCTTCAGGTTGCTGGACCTGCGGAGGACCAACCAGTCGACCCACAGCACCAGCAGCGGCGGCGTTTCATCTCCAACCCAGCTCAGCCCTCCATCCACTCCCACTGGGTCTGAACACACTTCCTGGCTGCCCGTGGATCCCTACAGCCGCACCTGCCGCAGGATCCCAACGGTGTGTGCATATTTCCCTCCATCAAGGAGGTTATGTTTCACCAGTATCTGGTGTGAATTTCTACATGATGGATTACCATGAAACATTATTTACCTAACCTTTTTGGCTAGATTAACAATTGGAATTTGGATTAGGGTTTAATTGAATCAAAAGGGACTGTTGGGCCCTGGCGGAAGAATGTGCTCTACTGCGTGCCCTTCTAGTTTAGAGCTGTATATGTATTTTCTCATTCAGAATGAACTACAGAAGAAGTTTTGTTCTCATCCTTGAGTATATATATATATCACTTTATTATAAATTTAATTATATTATTTATGTCCAACAGGTTGTACTAAGGATCAATAGCATCTTTGAGGCCCGCATTGGGAAGAAACATCTGCGGAGGATCTATCATTATGTTGAGACGAGCTCAGGGAGAGGTGATGATGTTGAAATGAAGACAGAAATTAAACTTCTACTGCCTATAATGTAAATGTGACGTTTTGACTTAAGAGACATGACTTTTGTTTGCAGTGACAGATGAAAACAGTGACTCTGAGAGTGAAGTTGAAGAAAGATTAAAAGGTACATCACCACAGAACAAGTTGTCCCTTAAAGATTTTACATATTTTGACATTTCTAATTGATAATCATGATGTGTTTTCCTCTTCTCAGCTCATCGTCAGTGTCTCGTGTCAGTCCAGTCCATGCTGAGCCAGCCAAGCCAGGCTCAAGTCCACTACGGCCACCAGCGTCAGCTCTTTGAATATTTTCTAGTTGTGTCGCTGCAGAAGTCGAAGACCGGAGGCCAATATCTGCCAGAGGTCACGCAGCAGTTTCCCCTGAAGGTCAGGAGCAGAGGAGTGGAAATTTTGTTTACATATTAAGTTCAGTTACCTTTAAATGTGGATTACTAATTAGCCTGTGAAAACAGTCGTTTAACATCTTCCGTGCCTCCGCAGGGAGCTTTCTACAGTCAGGAAAAACCAGTTGATGTCAACATCAGTTATCTTAACTTGGGCTTGAGGCTTTGACTTTTTAAATGAAAACGTGGGAACATTTTAAAGAGGTTAGAATTTAGATGAAAGAAGATGGAATGAAAAGAAGATTGCATTGTGGGAAACATAGGATCCAGACTTTTATTTCTGTTGCATTCATAACCTTTTATTTAAAACACTACACGTTTACTCATGAGAAAGAACATGCAAGCTTTTGAATATGCATATGTATGTATGAAATAGTTACAGAAACTAAGTTAATGGAAATGCATGAAAGCTTGCATACGTCAATGGTTTTGCAGCTGGAGCGGAGCTTCAAGTTCATGAGGGAGACGGAGGATCAGCTGAAGATCATTCCCCAGTTCTGTTTCCCTGATGCAAAGGACTGGGAACCAGTAGAGAGCTACCCAAGGTAAAAGTGTAAATATTAACTTAATATCACACAATTTTTGAATAATCTCCCTAGAGACTTTTCTCACTTGGTAACTCAACATATTAAACACAGAAAATTCAACTCTTATTACCACTAGTTTATCCCCTGATATACACTTTAATTAATTATATGCATATATTTTTCATACATACTAATAAATATATGCTTAGCATGTGTTTAATGGTGTATTTGTTGTGTCTCGTAGTGAGACGTTTGCTTTCGTTTTGACCGGAGAGGATGGCAGCAGGAGGTTCGGATACTGCCGGCGTTTACTGGTAAATAAAAATAAGCAGAATAAATAAGTGTGCTGCTGAACAGGAAGTGACTAAATACCAGAATGACGGCTGAGTAAATAAGAGCGCCAAAATAGTCGGCATGCCTGTGGGAAAACAGTTCATCTCAGACTCTGGGAGGAAGTGTGTGAGGCTGGGAAAATGTGTATTTCTACAGTATGTGTGTGTTTCTAGTACTGTTGATGCATATATTAATTCTCCAAACTGCTATATGGCCAGGAGTTAAACTGACTTCCTCAATTTCAGCAAATAAATGTTAACCTTTACTTTTCAGCCCAGTGGAAAGGGCAAACGCCTCCCAGAGGTCTACTGTATCGTTAGTCACCTCGGCTGTTTCAACCTCTTCTCCAAGGTAAACCATCCACCGGCCGCCCTCTGGTAATACTACTGACACACAAGTCATTAAGCAAATGATTAAGGTGTGTGTGTGTGTGTGTGTGTTTACTGTAGGTGCTGGATGAGGTGGAGAGGCGGAGGGCCTTGTCTCCAGCCCTTGTGCAGCCTTTTCTGAGAGCCATCATGGAGGCTCAGTTTCCGGCTCCAGGCAGAACCATTACCATTAAAACGTTCCTCCCTGGCTCAGGCACTGAGGTGACTGATGTTATTTGGGGCAATAACTGAAACTGTCAGCTCCATTGATATTGAAATAAAGATAATAGAGTTCGCAACAGGAAAGCAAATAACTTATTATACTATTATAATATTCCTTTTATTACTAGATGTAATTTTACTATCTTTGCCAAGGAGGTCACTTTTTTTGCCTTGTCGAGCTTGTTGGTTTGTTTAATACAAAAACTGCTTGGTGAACCAAGGAGCCGTTTACGCGGCAGCCGTTTTACCTTAGAGCGGAAACGTCGTCCATTTACATGATAACGGTGTTTTTCGGGGACTGAAAGCGCAAACTTTTGGAAACAGGCTCCGTTGTCGTCTAAACTGGCAAACTGCAAACTTCACTAAAAACTTCACTGCCAGCCTTAATCGTGTACACAAAGAAACGGCCTGCTATGGTCAGAACAACCACAAAAATACGTCAGACTGTCCGGTTTTGTTTGTGCTGCAGAATCTGTTGTTTATTAACACTCCTCCAATGTAGATTTGCTGAAACACCACAGTGATCTTATTCTGTGGTGTTGAGATTGAAAGGTTACACCACCAACTACTGCCTTGGCATACAGACTACAGTGTTTTTGATTGTTTTTGCTGATCTGTGTGTACGGATGTATTTAATGACCTCATAGACCACCACAGAGTACATCGTTACCTCTGCTTTTGCGGCTTTGTATTTACTAGGTACATTAACACAACCTCCTCCGACCATGGCCGTATTTGTTGTTGTCAAAACCTATGAAACTTCGCTGCCCTGAGTGCCTTTCTAGTTAAAATTAGTGCTGAATGAAAGCCTGTCGCTCATTTTTCCAGCTTTGAATGTGTGCAGATCAAAATGAATGTTAACCTGTGTTGGATGTTAACCTGACTCTTTTCCCCAGGTGATGGAGCTCTGCCGACCCTCTGACTCTCGCCTTGAGCATGTGGACTTTGAGTGTCTGTTCTCCTGTCTGAGTCTGCGGCTGCTCCTCCGGGTGTTCAGTTCCCTGCTGCTGGAGCGAAGGGTCATCTTCACCGCTGACAAACTCAGGTCGGTCCCTTCAGTGGAGCCATTTATCCCGTAATACTCCTCCCCTCGCGACAGCTCATCTTATAGCTTTTAATACACGAGATTGCACTGAACATCCTTCCTCCACTGTTTATGTAATTATTCAGTCTGCAGATATTAGGTGGAAGCATCAGAGATGTTTAGTTTGAAGAAACCTGGGTGGTCCAGACATGCGTTTTTAAATAAATGAAAGGCAGCGTATTTTGAGACTTGTCTGTGGAGTTTTGTGCCGGGGCCAGTTTGTTTCTTTTGCAGGAGAAAGCCAGTGGGAGTCAGACAGAGTGATTAAACTAGTAGATGACTGGAATGCAAAGTTGAGTGACGTAAATGAAACAAGTATGTGGCTTTCCTGGCCTCTCTGGGAAATGTTGCAACTTTAAATAACATCCAAAGCCATCACGAGATGGTATTTTAGACCACAGCACCCTCATGTGGTAAAAACGAGCTTACTTTCTGTATCTTTCTCTGTCCTTCTTTAATTGTCATCCAGAGATAAGTTGTAAACATGCAACTAAACAAATGTCCTCCTCATTATTTAATGATGTCTGATTGCTTGGTCTTCCAGAAACTCCTCATCCATCCCTTCTACTCATTTTTCCTGTGTCTCTCCATGCAGTACTCTCTCCCAGTGCTGCCACGCTGTCGTGGCTTTGCTTTACCCCTTTGTATGGCAGCACACTTACATTCCCGTGCTGCCCTCGGCTATGCTCGACATCGTCTGCACTCCAACCCCATTCATCGTTGGCCTGCTGTCCAGCTCCCTGCCCCAGCTCACTGAGCTGCCCCTAGAGGAGGTAAGAGAAGCGTTCATTCTTAAGGCCCATTTATGCTCCCTCTACGTACGTAAATGGATACGTCCGTCCATAAACGGTCTATCCGTCAGGGCCTACGTACTTACTTTTATGGAATGAACGCAGACACATTATGGAAGGCTCCGTCCGTCTCCGTATCCGCATTTAACATGGAGCAAAAAACGGCCTTTAACAAAGATGGGGTGAAACTTCTTACTGAAGTATAACACACTTATTAAAAATGTTATGCATTACAATAATTTCGATTTTCTATCCACAGGTCCTGGTTGTGGATCTTGGAAACAGTCGATTTCTCAGACAGGTAGGCTATTCCTTGAGGCAGTTTGTTTTTTATGTCTTGGCTTGATTTGTATGGATAATTATTTTCTTTAATATCCAAATGGATTATCTATCCTGTTTTGTCACATTTAGTTGGACGATGAAGACTCCATCCTGCCTTCTAAGCTCCTATCAGCGCTGGAGAATGTTCTGGAGAGGAGAAGAGAGCTCGCTAATGAGAGAGGAGGCGACACGCCCACTGGTGAGGCCTAACAAGGACTGAAAAACATAAAATTTATTTAATATTGCAACCAACCAAGTTTAGCAGCACCTTCTGTTTGTATTTCTTTATGTTATAATCTTCTTTTCTTCAGACTCTGGCCATCTTAGCACCGTTGTGTCAGAGGCCTTTGTTCGTTTCTTTGTGGAGCTGGTTGGCCACTATCAACTCTTCATCATCGGAGAACGGGAAGACGGCTACTCCTCCTCTTCGTCCTCTCCGGTCCCCTGCTCCTTCCAGCCCGAGGGTTTTCGTAAAGCAATCCCATCTAAGACCATGCGCCGCTTCCTGGAGGTCTTCATGGAGACCCAGATGTTTGGCTGGTTCATTCAGGAGCGAGAACTCCACAGGCAGGCTTTCAAAGGTAAAGACCTGCACCGAAAAGAAAAGGTTCACCGGTCAGGAGACGACCCAGCGCTTCATGATTCTTTCTCTTTCCTCAGGGCTGTTTGAAGTCAGGGTGCAGGAGTATCTTGAAACCATCCATGAGAATGAACACCGGAGGGTCAACAGGTTTCTCAAAGGCTTGGGTAAGGTTGTTAAAGTGAAACTAGCTTTGGACAAACAATCTACTGTAGACTTGTTTTCACCTTAAAACACTTTTGTTTCTTTTCCTTTGCTCCAGGCAACAAAATGAAATTTCTTTCAAAGAAATAACCGCC
Source organism: Chaunax sp. Z400 (assembly GCA_037577475.1). Taxonomy (NCBI): domain Eukaryota; kingdom Metazoa; phylum Chordata; class Actinopteri; order Lophiiformes; family Chaunacidae; genus Chaunax; species Chaunax sp. Z400. The sequence continues at coordinate 19,255,440 of CM075204.1, forward strand.
ATAATTGCACAAAAATATACAAAACATACAGAGAAGAAGCACCGAGAGAAGAGAAGACTTCACGGAGAGCAGAAATCCAACCAAATAATCATTTGAGTGCTTTTTCATGCCGTCCTCATCAGTGTTTGAGACTGAGGGTTTCGATCAAGGACTCGTGATTTGATGACAGTGGTAAATCACAAAAAGAAAATCCTGCTGTACTTCATATAAATAAGGCTTGTTTAAGCTTCTCTCGGTTATTTAGTTTTTTTATTTCTTCAGGCAACAACATTCATGAGCACATACAACACAAAATAAGATTGGCCTCTATAAGCGGCATATGGCTGAAAAATTGAATTAAATAAAGAATGAAGATGATGCTGAAAAGACCACCCTACCTACGGTGAAGCATGGCGGTGGCTCTGTGAGGCTCTGGAGCTGCTTTGCTTCCTCGGCCACTGGAAACCTGCAGCGTGTAGAGGGTCAGATGGATTCCATCAAGGATCGGGAAATCCCAGAAGAAAACGTCTCCATCTGTGAGCAACCTGAAGATGGACAGTGATCCCAAAGAAGACCTCAGAGTCCGTCAATGCTTGGTTTCATAAGAAGTCCTGGATCATTCTAGAGGCCGTCACAGTCGCCTGACTTGGATCCTATAGAAAATCTCTGGTGGGATTTGAAGAAGGTGGTTGCAGCAGGTAAACCCAGTAATATTCCACAACTGGAGGCCTTTATCCACGAGGAATGGGCTAAGATTCCTCAGGAACGCTGCTGGAAGCTGGTGTCTGGATATGCATCATATTTGCAGCAGGTCATAGCAGCTAAAGAGTCTCTACAAAGAACTAGAGACACTTATCATGAAGGGTTGAATCATTTTGAGATGCAGTAGTCAGTAAAAGTAACATTTTGTGTTATATTTGGGAAAAACACTTGTAATATCTGTTGTATCGAGATATTTAAACTCTTCTTGTGTGATTTGTTTATTGCAAACGGCTGATAAATAGTAGATTTTGCCTATAAACCTAATGTACAAGTGATTTAATCATTTTTCTTCCAACTGCAGTATTTTGTGAATCTACTAGGGGGCAGTAGTATATTGTGTTGATATTGGTAGTGACGGACAGAAACCCTCTCCTGCTTCAGTTTTCTTTTAGTCATAACAGTCACCACATCACAAGTTCGTGACGCTTTGACAAGTAAATAAAATTTTTTTGCTGTCTTGCAACAGAAGGTTATTGTCTTGATGTTGCCATGTTTTTTTTAATTTGATTGAAACAAATGAGCAGCTCTCATATATCATTGCATTACATGTTTAGAGTCTGGATGCCATTTTTTTGTAAACTCTGTAAACCTCTCTCCCTCATCCTCCGATTATGAATGATAATGACAATGTGAGTTATGTTCCACACTGGAAAGTCAAAGCCAAGTGAATCGTGTTTGCTCAGCATTTGTGTGCAAGTTTCACACTGAGTAATCTGCATGCCATCCATTTGCTAACCATCCACTGCTGTGTTTGTGCGCTTGAAGTAGTTTGGCCATTTCACTACAAACAGGCTCGGCTCAGGGTTGGTGACTGCTTTACTATTTTAGTCTCTGAGTCATGGAAACAAAGCAGATCTTTAGGCCACAAGGAGGAAAGCTTTGTCAGCCTGAAAACAAAACACAGGTGCAGAGCAGAGCATTGTAGTGTATTGTCTAAGCACTGGTGTGTTCAGTTCGTGCATGCTGAGCAAGCCTAGGGGCCCCTGGGGGCATCGCACAGCACCTAACCTGACACCTTGTTAGTGGCAAGTTCACACCGACCTGCTGACACAGATGTTGATGCATATACACAGATGCACAGCACAGAGTACAGAGTACAGAACATACAGGCTCACACACACACTACTGTATATATATGTATATATATATATATACTGCTAAACCAGAGTTAATCTGTCAAGTAATAGATAAATGTTTATAGTCATCTAAAGATGACATAACCCCCCCAATATTTAGAATAAATAGAAACATTGTACTACAAATTTACCAACCTTCAGTCACCTTAAAATCATCTTTACATTAAAAAAAGAAGATTTATAGGAAATTCTAAATATTAAAAGACAGAACAGCTTGTCATGGTTAGTACATGTGTGACGTTTGATGAAGCTAGAAGGATACGGTTAGCGAGGTAAGCTCTGGACAAAAGAATGATTACGGTCGGGTGGACAGATGAACATACTGACGGCTAAATCCCCTCATTTTTATGTCGGTGGGATAAAAAGTGGATACGCTAGTTAAAATATGTTTTAGCTAAGAGTATTGGATAGTTGAAGTATGTTAATTAGCTAACAGGTCAGTAGCTTAAAGTAATGAATGCACAGTTGAATTTGCTAAAAAGTCTCCTTGCATTGTAGTGTGAAGGTAAATTTGACCAAACCAACCAACACCGACTGTTGAATGGTATGAAAATATACTGGAACAATAACTCCTGTTCTATAATTAATAGGGTTAAATAAATTCTTGTTGAACATTGGTTACCACAGCTTCCTATCTGGGCCCTAAAGGTGGGGAGGCTGCGGTTCTGCGGGACAGGAGGCGTCTGAGGAAGATGAATGAATGTGGTGAGAGAAGAGAACCGACGGCTGCTTTTTCAGTCGTGTTTGTCTATGTGTGCAGACGGGCGAACACCAAACCCACATTGTCACACTGTGTTTCCTGCTAAACACCTGGCTGCTGCTCAAGACGACGGGCTCATTAGTGAGGAGGTAATTATGGTTTTAATTATTCCAGTCAGGAGGAATTGACCCCCAAAGCCTCACAACCTGCACTGGTGTGTTTCCACAGCAGAGCTCCCTGGGTAATATCTTTCACCACTGCAACACCAATCATGCATTGTCATGTGTTTTTTCAGACGGGAGAGAGAGAGAGAGAGAGCGGGAGCGAGCTTATCAGCCACTTTGAAACAACAATAGCTTGTTGAAACTTTTCAGAGATCCTTATTACCTGACAGGATGCCATGTTTTAGAGATGCGCTGACACCACGACATTTACCTGAAAGCGAGAACCTGCTGCAAGACACGCTGGTGCAGTGAAATAACGCCTATTATTCTCAGCAGAAATAAAATCATACGAACATCACGGTCCATTAAAAGCAACCACAGATTCAATTATAAAGTCTCTCCAGAGATTTACTGACCTCATTTTAAGGCTTGCAAACTTGCATTCGAAACTCTCTGAGGGTTGCCTGTGCTAATTACATGATTTATGGTGTAATTTCTGGAGGCAGGGGGTGCGGCAGCTAAGCAGCACTTGCTATCAATCAAAATGAAAAGTATACTGTCATTTTCCATTATTATGTTTTATAGTTTTTATACCTTTTCTCCCACAAGCCTCAATCAAAAAGGCCATTTTGGCAAAGGTTGAATTTGCTGAAAAGCCTGGGGTCACAGCGGCAATTTTGCACAAATTATGCAAGTGCGCCTTGGGCATTCTTGTCATCACAGCACAAATACCTACTGTACAGGTTCCCATAGTGCCTGGTTGGAGCTTATGAACTCCAGGGACTGAGCCCACTGCTCCTCTAAATGCCCCACATTGATTTTAATTTGTCTGACACTGCCTGTGTGAGAGCAGAAGTGTGGGAATGAGAAAGGAGTAAAAAGCAGGAAAATAAAAAAGGGCGGGAAACAGAGAGGAGGGCTGCCAGAAAAAGTGCAGGAGTTTGATGTATGAGAAAAATACTCGCGCACACGTTGAGGCGCTTGCACGGCGCCCACGTTCACATGCATTGAAAAGTTTCCGAACATGCACCCGTCAGCTTGTTTTTCTGAGTTGCAGGTGCAGTGTCCAGCTGCAGCCCTGCCATGCATGCCAGGGGCCTGAATCATTTCCCCCCTCTCAGAGGAGGAGCCATCAGAGCTTATGGAGAACATACCAGCAGGAGGAGGTGGGAGAGGAGAACAGGGGAGAAGGGCAGGAGAGGAAAGGAGAGGTGAATTTGACAGGGGGGGAGAAGTGAAGTGGTACAAAGTACAGAGGAGGGAAAAAAGGATTAGTAGTGGAGGATTTCCCTGCTGCTAAGCCATGTTACAGCAAAGCCTGAAAACTCTGGACACAGACCAGGAGCTAGCAAAGAGGGAGTGGGTGGGGAGCAATGGAGGGTGCTGGACATGAACAGTAAGGGTGGTTTAAGGAGAGCAAAACAATTGTCAGTTGTGAGGTTGACCCTTTTTTCGTGGCCTCTGTAATCTCAAATTTTTTAAAAGAAAGAGAGGATGGGGGGTGCGGGGGTGTGAAGGGGGGGCAAGGAAGCTCAGGCCACACACATAGATTTCCAGACTTGAGGTTGCATCAGTCAGACCTGTCTGCATGTGGTCTGCTGTATGTGTCCAAGTTTATCCACACAACTATTACACCACCATTAGTCATGGCATCTGATGACAAGGGTTCAAATCTTTCTCCCTTTCCCTCCGGCTTTGTCTCTCGCTCACTCATTCAGCTCAAAGGACCTTTTAAAGGGTCGCACCCCCAACATTTTACATTTTCCAATCTCACCTTACTTACTCGTCTGTGGTTAGCATTAAGAGGAGTCTGTCTGGAGCCGGAGAAGTGGACGCACACATAGCCAGACACACTCATGCACACTTAGGCCGGTCAGCAGGGGGATTCTTTGTCAGAATAGTTCCAGGGTGGTCTGGTCTGCAAGTGTCAGTACGTAAGCTTATCTGTCTCCATGTTCATGTGGTATGTTTCCTTATGTCACCCCATTGTGAAGAATGTAATTCAAAAGCTTGATTTAAAGATTTAGCGAGAAAATGTGCAGCTCCAGAAACTGATTTTATTATGAAGCAAAACAATGGCTGAAGGTTTGAGTGTCTGAGAGTGAAATTTATGCTCTATTGCCCTGCAAAATAACCCCACAGCTAAACTAAAAATGTGCTACTTTCTGCTAACAATCACAGAATGAGATGCATTTTATAGTGCAAACTATACAGTTGTGCGACTGTATTGTCTGTCATTCATGAATTTACGGTAGTTTGTAATTTGAGCATTAAAAGCATGAATAGCAGCTAACGTCTGCATGCTAACACGCTTAAAATAACACAGCAAACATTTACGTGTACCACCTTCTTTTAGCATGTTAGCATGCTAACACTTGCTAACATTAGCCCTGAACACAAAGTATAGCTGAATCTGATAGGAATGTCAGTTTTGCAGGTATTTGGTTGGTCCGTCATTGACACAGGTAGCATGGCCCAAATTACATGCATGTTTGGTTTTATTTGCACATGCGGTACAGTACATGGATGCATGATGCATTGCGTGTGCAAACAGGCACATTTATTTTTGTGCACTCTCCTTTTACCTTTTACCTACCCTCTCAGTTAGCTTGCCAACATTAACAGTGGGACAGCCAATCAGAATGCACAACAATCAAAATATCTTTTCCTGTAAAATCTGTCATCTGCTAAAACGATATTCGTGTTGGAATGTGATCCACTCCAACCCTTTGGTACACTTGTACTTTTACAGTAGCCAGCATGACTGACAAGTACTTGTATGAACAGGATAATTTTCAGTAACTTTTATATTTGAGTGTTTTTTTGTTGTTGTATGTAGCCTAAAAAAGAAGAAGATGATTTTGCCACTTGTTTGACTATATTTTCATTTTTGGGGCTGATTACTGCAGGAATCGAGGGTGCTTTTAAAATCAGGGCTAATGTGCAGACACGCAGAGCGTAGCGAGCGTGTTGAGAGAGTGGTGTTATTTGCAGAGAGAGAAAATTGCCTGACAACTGTACGCGCTTGCCTGAGAGTAATGTTGCCATGAGGAAGTACGCCCATACAAATAGGCTCTGTCTTTAAGCTGTCACTCAGCCATTCATCACTCTGTATTTATTCCCTGGGATTAGAAATGCTTATATCTTGGCGGCTGTGTTTATTTTGCTGTAGAGCTGTCACAGGAGTCCTTTTAGCCGTCATCGCTGTGATGTACATCTCCACTCAGGTGTTTCTTGCTTTTCTACATGCTTTAAATCTCCATCCTTTGTCTGACTTTGCTGTTAATATTGTTGAAGTTGTGTACATTCTGTCTCTGAAGGTTTGCGGCATGTTACTGTTACACCTGGGCTCTCGCCGCTTTCAGCTTCACGTCAGTAATAGAAAACACGTTGCGATAAAAAACAAAAACAAAAAAAGAAACACGGTTCTGCTTTATTTTGGTCTTTTTCATTTTCCACATCAGCCATTCGTCAGACAGATTCGTGCTCCTGTAGCTGAAGTCTGGAAAGTTATGGAAAAGGGTTATGGCACACTTTTTCCACCGGTGCAGATCGTGGACAGTGTTGAATCAGTTATTGTAGGTCAAAGGTTTTTACGACCCCACCGAGACGTGATTCAGGCTGATGCTCTAAATACTGAAAATCCATTACTGTAAAAATGAAGGACTGAAATGTATGCGACATGTATTCACCTAAGCTGATTTGACAAGCTCAGAAAAGAGAGAGGGAGGAATAGTAAAGGTTTGCCAAGGCGCTCCGAAGCACATGGTAAAGACATTGGAGCGTACAGTAATGAAGAGGAGTGTGGTTGTGTGTGAGGCAGAGGAAGGGTGAGTGTGTATTTATGTGTATTATGATAAAAGTGCAGGTTTCGTCTGTTAAAATAACTCTTGCCACAGTGATTTGGACATTCACTCAGAAATGTAACACTAATCACACAAACTCACTCGACACACGTATGCATGAAAAAGAATGAGATGTGTTACAAGAGAGGATTGTAAGTAACTTAGTCACTTTTACCTCCGCTAAGGAGATCATGTTTTCTCCTTCTGTCCGTCTGTTAGCAGGAAAACTACTCACACTTTAGATTAAAGTTTAATTTAATTAAAATAGACTGTTGGGCCTTACATACATTCCAGTTCTTTTGTAATTTAGCATAAAGCATACCTCTGCCCAGGCCGAACAATCCTGTCAATCTGTTTTGCTTGCCTGCTCTTCTTTTACAGGCTCCAACCTCCCCTCTTAACCTGCAAAGGATAAATAGTTATAGAAAACGGATGGACGGAATATGTGCTATTTTAAGCATAGAAGGAATGGGCTGTTTATTCATTTTTTTTCTGCAAAAACCATGTCAGATACACATTAGACAGTTCTGTACGCCTTTATACACGAGTTCGGTTTGGTATTCGTACATTAAAAAACTTTTCTTTTAAACATAGGTTGCACTTTGTCAAGTTGCTCGTGCAAATCATTGACTTAAATGACCCGAGGCAGCATGGAAAAATACTCTCTGTGCTGTGACGCTATAATGGTTGCAACATGTCAGAGATACAGCCATTCTTGGCTCCTGACAGACATCATGGCTTATATACTGTTCTGTATGTACAGTTCATATGAGGTAGCTGGGCCTTATGTTGATAAATGTGGGAAAAGGGGAAGCGGCTGAGCGGTGTGTTATCTTATCTATGTACTGTCCAAGCCACTGACTGCGCCGCGTCCTGGGAATGACAAGCACAGTTGCGTGTGTGGTAGCTGGCAGCTTTATCAGGAGTCTGGAGACAACTGAGTTAGTCTGAGAGGTTTCAGCTCATTCTCTCCAGGATGTTCCAACGCAGTATGAGTTGATATGTTCAAAACTGTCCGGAGCATGAAAAAATGTCGTAAAGGAATGTTCAGTGTAGCTCGTGAGCTCGACTCAAGAGCAAACCAAAGACATTTAATGACCTGCAGGTCAGAGATGTTTCATGAAATTCTCTAAATGACATATGGGTCCATTTGGCTGCGGTAACTCTTGGGAATTTTGTTCCCAAAATGAGATATCCATTATTGGAAAAAGGTGAAACGTCATCTTTCCAAACAGCACATCAATCTGAGGAGTCTCTTTATTTTAGAAACAGCGATTGATGCTTTTACCCAAAAAGCCTCTAAAATAAATGCAATACATCTTGGACTCTCCGTTTTCAGCTGCTGCAAAGGCAACACTGTCACCCCAGCCAAACCTTTCCAACTTTGGGCTTTGGACTGAACAAGCTGATTGACAGACTTCTGGACTCCGGCCAGAGTCCTCATTTGAACTGTCTCCTACCACTGTGGTGGGAGATAAGTTCAGGGAGATAAGTTCAAAACTGCAGTCCGTGGCCTGTGTCTGGGTCGTCCACTAGCTTCATATAAAGTTACCTCCTAATACACATGTTGTTAATTCAGTATAAATCCTCGGTGTGATGGAGCCAGGTGCCTATAGATCTTTCTTCCCCCCTTCTGAAACCAAATATATGAGGGGAGCAACAGAACCTGGCGCGACCTTCAAAAATGCAGTTTACATTTCAGCAGCTTTTATAATCAGTTAGATGTTGAAATTTCAAATAACCCTGGAAGTGGGTGGTCTAGTTGCTGAATCAAAAATTTCACAGCAGCCACGACCGGCGCCATCATAGATGTCTATTACTGATTAATGTAAGCGTACATAACATCCAGGCATTGGCTCTTGCAGGAATTAATGCAAGGACACAAGTGTAGCAAGTGTAGCATCGGCAGGTGAATTCCTGAGACGTGAGGCAGGCGTCTGAAGACCCTGGAATCCGACTAGACCATCGGAGAGGAAAACATTGCGACCCTGAAAATCAACCGTCACTTAATTTTATTCAGAAATATGTCTGGGACTGGTCCTGTGCGAAACACTTGAACAAACACAGGCTCTGTCCTTTTATACATCTTGGCTGTCGGTGGCCCAGAGAACTACCTCTGGGGAAGGGTCTCCTTCCACTCAGTTTCCACTCAGAAGAAACCAAAATACATCCTGACCCGGCTGTGGAGACCATGAAATTTCAGATGGTGTGTATGCAAGGGAGACAGAAACACAGACTGTGCAGATTTGTATGAATTAGGGTACAATGTGTAACTGTTGAGATGGTAGAAATGATTTGATCTGAATTGACACCAGGTTGTTTTAGCTCTCAAACCAAAGTCTTATCCAGTTCCAACGACTTCCCTTGTATCATAAAGATCCTTTTGGATTTCTGCGTCTGGCATGATGTTAATGGAGTTCCTGGTCTACTTTGATGCGACAGCAACAGGAAAATACTCAGTTTTAGCTCATCAGGTGCTCATGCTCTTCTAGTTCTCTGAGGTAAGCCACTGTTCCAGATCTTCCAGGCACTGTGGACAATCATCTACGTGAGGCAACCTCTAAATCTTCATCCTGTGATTCTTCAGCTTGTCAGTGCCTTGGTAAGCTTTGTAGGAATATTTTGCTTCTCATATCCCATTTCACTCTCATGCCCAAACTCACAGATGATAAGGACAAGCCTTGTGAACGTATTTTTCTCGATGGATTTTCCTGAAAGTTGGTACAAGAGCTGGGCATGTAGCAAAGACGAACTGGCTAAAATTTGGAGTGGATCTGGATACATGTGTGGATTCAGGAGTGGGTTTATTTCTGCTTACTTTAACAGAACCTTTAGGGCAGGTTCTTTAATGGGGTACAAGTCTTGTTGGAATTTGGATCAGGGTTTAATTTAATTAAAAACGGCCTAGGCCTTCTATTTTGTTCTCTGTGTAATCTTCCTTGTCAATAGTCCACCAAGTAACCAAGTGGCACCAAGTCACATGCATTTCTCCAATCCAAATTCTGCTGTGCTATTTATATATCTAAGACTATTTTATAATGAAAGAAAGACCTTTCTCCAATGCTACCATTGCTAGCAACATTGCATTAGCCACCACTAGCAGGATTCAACCATAACAAAAACATGTATGTAGTGCATGAGTGTATCACTGCAGAAGATAAATTAAACAATTTAACTCTTTAGCTCTTCTGTTTTTGTAGCTGGTTTGCTGATATATATGAGCTGGATTGGACAAACCTCATATGGGCGTCAATAATAGTCACACAAATTAGTTTAATTGCCATTAAATCCAGATGTTGGTTTATGGGAGCGTTCAGGTACTGCAGGGCCTGTAGCCTCATCACGAACTCTCTGACTCTGTTAGCCCTCGGCCTTGGTCCTGATGCAGCTCATTAAACTGTGATTATGCCGCTTCCAAGGGTGTGGGCCCAGGACCAACTCATTATAAAGGCAACAGAAAACAGATCTCACATAATGAATTGTAATAATGCAGTATGCATCCAATCACAATCATCTGCTATGCTAGTTTGCCTCAAAACAAAGAACTTCACATTCAATTTTAGGAAACGTGAAAAAGGAAAACGTGTAAAGAAACATTTAACAGGAAACCAAGCTAACAAAATGAACCTGTACTTGAATGTGCCATAGGGTGCTACAGGCCATTACCATCAGGATTAGCAGTTGGCTGACCCCACATGCCCTCCTTAACATTTTGCTGCTCAGCTCATGGTGTGCTCCAGCTCTCACCTAATGCAGGCAGCTATAAGGGAATTATTAATATTTAAATCGTCCCCGTTAAATGCATATCTGAGAAAAAGTTCAGTTTTCAAAATTAATTATTACTAATTAAATTATTAATCAAAATAAATACATAAATAAATAAAATGATTGAAAATGGCACCTTGCTAGTAAATGGGAGATGTGTACATAAAGTTGCAGTTTTTGAGTTACACCCCAGAAACCTACATCTGAGACAAATCCCACCCAAGGAATTAGCCTATAAATCCAACTTGTAACCATCGAAACAAAAATATGAAAAGGACAAACATTCCTAAATAGCGAAAGGCAACACTTTAGTACTTGTTTGCCATGTGTTGGAAGTTTTGAAAAAAATATCAAACAATTTTTGGCAAGTTTGCACTTCAGCGGGCGTAGGGTCCACGTCATTGAAGGCAGAATGCACCCAACCCCAACCCCAATGGCGGCTCCACGAAGTTTATTCGGGCCGTGCTCGGCCTAGCCCCATGGTTAAAGGCCCGGCCACCAGACACTCACTGACGAGATCCGATCCCAGGTTTGGCCCCAGTAGGGGGCCCTGTTCTCCTTAACCCAGGCGAAGTGTTGCAACTTATTTGTAGTCCATTCATTGAAGTCTTTGAATTGCTCTTAGTCTGGTTTCCTTTGACATGAAGAAACAGAAACTCTACTCTGACATCCAGAGGAAGCTCGGAGTAGAGCCACTGCCTCCTTGCTTCGAAAGGAGCCTGTTGAGTGGGTTTGGGCATCTGGTTAGGATGCCTCCTGGGTGCCTACCTTTGGAGGCTTTCCGGGCTCGTCCAACTGGGAGGAGAACCCGGGATGGACCCAGAACTCGCTGGAGGGACTATATATCTCATGTGGTCTGGGGATGCCTCAGCATCCACCAAGATAAGCTGGAAAGTGATGCTGGGGAGAGGGACGTCTTTTTGCTTTTCTTTGCAAAGAAAGCAAAGTTATTTTCCATAATGTCAAAAATAGACACAGTTGTTCTGTTAAAGACGGAAAGAAGTCTATGACACATAGAGTTAGCATGTACAGAAGTCACACAAACACACGGTTACGTCAGACTCCATTTAACTACCCTTTAAGTTTCACTGAAACAACTTGACTGCCGTTAATCATCATCATTTCATCGTCTCTCTCCGTCTGAACCTCATCTACTTCTGCTTGGTATTTCGAGCTGGCATAGATTAGAAGTGGTGTCAAGTATCCTGCTCTGTGTCTGGCTCTACAAGGTTCCTCTCGTGTTTTGACAGTCATTAATGAGTGCAGATAATGCAGAGTGTTAAAGCCCCTAATGGAGAGCACATCCAGATGTATGCCAAAGCAAGCATTCTTTTCTAAAGAGAGGACAGGATGTTACTGTAATACCTCTGACTGGTGCCAGACCATGGGTACTGGTCTTGATGATAGCTGAGTTTAGTGGATGCCAGGCTGAATACCAGGATTTACAGAAGAAGCAGCCAGAGGAAACAATGGCTTTAACAGACGCTAATAAAACCTTGAAAATCCAGTTTTTCAAGGGCGATACTCTCCGCAATAAATCATAAATGTAATCGAATCTTCTGTAGCTGTGACCAGTCATTTCTGTGTTTGTCAGAATAGGCTAGCATATGGCATATTTTTGTAATCATACTCATATGCAACAAAGAGCTTTTTGTCCCCTTTTGTGTATCTTTAGACCCACTAGCTGTCAAGTCTGCCACTTTTGGTCCATGCTCAATAACTAATGGATGGATTGCCATGAAATCCCTTGCAGCCATTTATTGTGAATGAATGACTTTGTTGATCTACTGACTCTTTTTTCTAGCAGCACCACGAGGTTGAGATGTGTGGTGTTTGAGCGTCTCAACAAACGCCATGACATCTGGTATACACAATGATGTCACACAATTATGTAATCATTATGAATCTGTTGATTCTTTAGCTTTTCATTCCTATCATTCTCAAGCCGTCCTACTATACTTTTAGTAAAAGATGTACACGACAAGATGAAAGAAAAAAAAGATGGGGCACCCCATACTATGGGATTTCATGAAGATTCAAGATGCCAGAGGTCAGGTGTTTCCTCACAGTAGATCTCTCCGGTATGACCCAATGCAGAAATCCCTACCCTTTGTTTTTCTGTACTTTCCAAAGAGAGATTTTCATTGATATAATTATGCTCTAAACAGAGACAGGTGAGGGAGCATGACATGATCCAGATTTACATGCACAGCACTGCAGTCACATACCAGGAATGCCAGCCTGCCTGAGTAACCAGGACACCAGGGCCTTAAAAATGAGACGTTGTCTAACTGAGACTGTGAAATATGAAGGATACTCCAGAGTTGAGATGCAGGACAGAAGCCCAGAGCAGCACTCCACCTCATTCCGGAGAGAGCTCATGTGTCATGTTCTCCGGGCTGGACTCAAGTGTTATACAGTACTGGATGTACACCATGAAAGGGTGGTAACCGTCGTCCTGTTAACAAAACCGAGTCTGTGCACCGGATGTGTTTATTTTAAAATCTCCAGTAATTACTTAACTATGCCTTAAAGATACGCTCGACAGAAGAAGAATGCTGTGTGTATATTTGGAGTAAATGCTGAGATAGTTACAGTCAAAACACTATATAGCAGCACTAATACACCCCTGACGTTAAAAATGAACGGCTTCCTGGCACTAATGTGCTGGAAAGTCGTTCAAGGGAGACTTCGGCGCTCATTTTCTATCAACGTTACACAGAACATTTTCAGATCTGTGCCGGGGTCGGTGTGCCATCGGGAGAGATTTCAAACAATGGACAGAAGGGGTTTCCGTTGCGTTATGATGGAGAATCTGAGCCGTGGCCGTCTGCCATCCTCAGTGTACAGGCTGTAGTCAGGAGGAAGGAGCTGAGTCCTAATGCAGCACTAAGAGGACAGATGCGAAGGCACACGACAGAAAACTCTGGTCCTGTTGTGCGTTTTACCGTTAGAGTGGCTCCACCTCGTCTTAAGGCACATTTATGCTAAAAAGTGACTTAATAATAAACAGGATAATATTGACGAAATATGATATAAAGTAAGAAGAACATTTGACATAGGAGTAAGTAGCTAATGAAACTAACACAAGTGGTGAGACGAGTGAAAATGACGTATGTAACCCAGTCAAGTGGTTTCGGTGCAGCACAAGACTTTTTCCTTTTTTCTCTCACCCTCTCTCTCTCTCTCTCTCTCTCTCACACACAGACTCACCCACACATGGTGAAGCTTGTTTTTTCTCAGTATTGTGACTGACTTACCAAAGGAGGCCCAGACTGTGGCCATGTGCTTTAGCCTACAGGTGCAAGAAGCTGACAGCTCTAAACACTGGCCACATTCAGGTCTATCACAGTCTATCACCTTTTGATACTGAACCCCAAGTGTTGAGTTAAAGTCTTGTGAAGTTTGTTTTTTTTAAGCATTCACTAAAGCATTCATTTGAACAGGAGCCAGTTTCTTTCCACTCACCAAGTGGTTGTGTTGAACCAAACAGCAGTCAGGGGCCTCAGATTGGGTCGATTTGGAGTCTTCACTCAATGAATTCACTTCTTTGGACGTTTTTTTTATAAAAGCAAATGCAAATATGTCAAATTGATTAAGATAAATTCAAGTGACTGTTCTATTGGTTCGGGGTTTACTGTATTTTGAGAGCTAAGCTACCGTGCTTAGCCTGCTGCCACTGCCACTCTGGATAAGCAGAATAAAATTAATGGATGTATTGTTAGTTGGATTAAATGTGGAGTTGCAATGAAATTTCTTTTTCCCATTAAAGCTGACATATTTTCTCGGAGAAGTAAGACTTCTTTCCTGGGTGAGATGTTAATTTTTTCAACATGGTCCGTGATTTTCCTCAACTCCAGATTGCCTCCATCTTCTGAGGTTGACACGCGAGGTGGAAGCTCCTCACGTCAACATCTCCAAAAAACTCTGAAAGAAATTATTTGAGCCATATGACGACAATTAAAAATTAATACATGTCTTTTTTTCCCCCCTGCTCCCCTTTGCTGCTGTGCACGCTGATTAAAAACACTTACCGCACCCTTGGAACATTTTTTTAGTGTGATTAAAAGCATGACAGCGAATCTTAAGGTTCCATCTTAAACCCCATGTCTGACTTAAATGGAGGTTGCAGAATGTAATAAACAGTAAAAGTTTCAAACAAGGCTACTCTGACAAATATTGTCCTTGGAGGGCAGCCAGATTCTTGTGCCGATGACTCTGTGCCAGAGGCAAAACTCATCCAAAGCCAAGAGTACTCTCAAGTGGGCCTGAGTGTTGTTTTGGAGTTTGAGGCAAAAGTGAATAGGCCAATGGCTCCCTGTGAGATAAGCTATTAAAATCCACTCAACACACAAACACAGAACAGCCCAAATCTGTGTTTCTTCAAAAATGTACACAGAACAGACATGAGACAGATCAGGCTTTTGTTGCATTTTGATGTTGTGTATGAGTACTTACTTGTGTTACTCTCCACATGCAGGTAATCCTAGTTTAGCCCAAAGTCATCTAGCTTGGCTTAGTCATTTATGTACTGTGTGCTGCCCCATTGTTGCACTATATCCTGGCCTTTGTGTATGCTTTAACACTCACTGGAAGGGGCTTTCTGGGTACTTTACGTGAGTGTCTGGCCGCTTTCATACCATGCATAGTGGTAGTCGGGAAGTACCGGACATTTATCAGCGCATGCATACTTAAAATGAAAAAGAAAAAAAAGAAAAAAAGTTCAGAAGGTGCAAGATTTTTATCAGATCATGCAAACTTTTTTCAGACTTTAAATGCCGTGTTAAAAATATTCTGATTACAGGAAATTTTACTTCCAGGATGTCTCAGAAGATCGTTTAGGTTCTGCAGCGGTGAAATCTGAAATTTGCATATGGACTAAGATTAGTTCACCATCATATAGATTTTCAGTTTAAAAGTATTAATACATTAAATACCTGTGATAAAAACTTCTGCACAAATACATGCATTTTGAGAAGGTGCGAAAGGTTCATGTTGCAGATTTGTGATCCACTGATTGCTCCTTGTACTTACATTGGGGACACTTGCACCTGTTTGATTGGTTGAAGCGCTGACTTCTGCACGATTTCACCAATGTTCAGATCATGACCTATTGAGCATCTATTTGTGTAGTTATGTTGAAAATAGCCTGTCCATGTGTAATAGCTCTAGCTATCGTTTACCCTCGGCATACCCCAAACATGGCGGCCGAGGTAAAATCCCCAGATATGTGACGCCAGGGTAAAACTCTGAGCAAGACTCTTAGCAAACACATCATAATAATATGCTTTGTGTGTGTGTGTGTGTGTAGCCTGAGGTCTCTGCATCTTTCCCATGCTCCCCTGTCACACAAGCACACAGTCACGTCTCAAGCTAAGGTATTTCCTCTGTCATTATTATCATTATTAATAATATTTCTTCTCATAGCGACCTGCTGAGGACCCTTGTGCTCGGCTACATAGCTTGAATTTTTACACACAAGCTGTTTACACAGCTGCGTGTCCTTTGGAGCCCAGTTTCGGCCCAGTTTGGTACCATCTGGTAGCTCTGGCTTCCAGCACAAACTTAGCTGGACGTGGATTTCAGGGTTGACAAGGAGGGCAGAAGGGTGGTGTCGGAGAGATGAGAAGTGTGCAAGGAAATGGTAGAAGAAGAAAAAGAGATGGTGAGAGAAGAGGAGGGGGATTGAGGGATGTAAGGAGGCTGTAGGTGGACCTTTGGCAGCAGACGTAGCTGCATGGTAGACAGGAAAAGTGGTAGCAGGGGGTGAAGACAGAGAGGTGGATGGAGGGAACTTCGCCTGTGAAACTGTGGATATTAGGAAGCAGGAAGCAGCAGGTTGAGACTCACACATGTGCTGTAATGTTCAGTTTCTCCCTCCTTCCTCCTCTGTATGAGGAGTAAGATTTATAACTTCAGTTCAACACAAAGGCTATAAATGAAGAATGCAATGCTGAAGAAGTGACAACTTTATTATTAGCTACATTAAACCATATGGGTTGTATATCAGTGGTGACACACAGATAGAGGCAGCGTTATCTTTACAGCTGAATCCCAGTCAGCTGCTGTTCTACTGTGCTCTGAAGATGTGAACATGCTCACATTGACAATGCTAAGATGCTAACATTGCTGTTACTTTATTATGTGAATTTTACTGTGAATTTTCTTATTGTTGAGAAGCCACAGACATAGTTCAGTGAATAACTTGAGGGTTCTTTTCCCACCTCATGTAAAGCCAACACTTGAGTCCACTCAATATACTCTATAGCTCTAATGAAATTATTTAAAAAAGGGGAAAAAGTATGATGCAGTGCTTTAGGCCCAGCATTGGGAGTTCTGCTTTTTCTTATCATAACCACCAATCACTGTTATTTGTTAATATATGATCAGTACAGGTTGCAGATGTTTGGAATTCTAATGCTCTCTAGTTGGTTTATTTACCATCTGAGTTAAATTACAAATGAATACAGTCCTGCTGTTCAGCTTTTCTCTAAATGGACATGAATCCAACAGTCGATCTATATTAAAGTAGCAAAGAACAAACGTTTCATTATTGATCTCTGTTTCCTTTACAGCACAGATTACTCTCCTGAATATGACAGGCCCACAGATTGCAAGTGCATTGATATTTTCACTATTGATTAACTTGGATCTTTCATGAACTTTAATCCTCAAACACTTAACACTAATAAGAGCGATTCTTTGTCACAGTTCATATCGATTAACACTTCATATAATTGATTGGGGATCTTCTCTCTGCTCCCTCTTGACCTCACATGTAGCCAGTCAAAGCTGTGGATGGCATCGTCTCCTCTTGCGGGTTGTAGCTCAGCTCATTTGGAGTGTTTTCAGCTGACATTATAGAAGCTATATGCTAGGTGTGCGCCATGTTAGCTCTGTGTCTGAGGCTCCAGAACTGACTGGTTCGGAGGAGTGATATGCAAATATAGAGCTATTATAGAGCTTGGGAAAACGATATTGGCTTCAGCGTTTGTGATTGTATGACAAAATCCATCCAAGCTTTCTAGAATCTGTGGGTTGGAATCGCAGAAGATCGGTAAGAAATAGAGGATTTGGGTCATGAATGTGCCAGAAGTTTGTTGAATCCTCTCCACAACACCTCCATCTTCTTTTTTCTCCAAATCAAACGCGACCCCCATCACAGCACATACCAGCTCTGTCCTTGAACTCTGTGAAATGAGTTTGATTTCCTTCCAGACGACAACTGGCACAGACGAGGAAATGGAGGCCGCAGCAACGGACGCGTTAAAATTCCATATCGGCCCACTCCATTTAAAAACCCATGTACTGTCTGCAGATTATAGCCCCGGGCCATGTCACTCCCTCCCTCCTCGCTGCCTTTCCTGTCTGTGCCCCTGCCACTCTTTGATTCAGCTCAGCTGTAATAACAATAAATCAGAAGTTTACAGGTTGTTTGGGGTGGAGGGGAAGGAGGGAGGAGTGGAAGGAACGTGGGAGTAGAGTTTTATTTCGTTTTAACCTCGCCGGATCCCATTGAGATTAGCAGCCTCCTTTTAAAGAGACCAAAGGAGCGTAAAAATAAACTGCAACGCACACGAGCAAGTAACACCGTTAAAAAGAGACTCGTAAATCTTTCAAATGTTAAAATTCACATAAGCAAAAGCGGAGTGAAAGGAAGGACAGCGTATTCTTAATGAAGCAGTCTGGAAGCCACAGCGCGAGCAGGACGTGGGAGACGTGATCCTCCCAGACGAGGGTGCGGTTTTATTAGTGGGGAGTGACACAGTTAATAGGAGCTGATTCTGAATGAGCTGCTTTAAAGGGTTGGAAAAGTCAGCCTTTTGCAGCCCTGTTCAGACGGTTCCCTTGGCTTACTCTAGACTCTCATCCCATCACTCCAACCGGATAACACCATTGTTCACTTTCCACCTCAGCTTAAAATCATGACAGACCTGCTATTGTTGTGCCAGCTCATTTGCTGTGATTCATCTGGATGCATATGCCTCTGTTCTTGTGGTATAGGGCCCTGACAGATCATTATCTCTTGAGTTGGGGACTCCTCCAATTATTTCCACCCTCTGCTTTATTAGAGGATTTTCAGACTAAACTCCACGTTGACTTTTTCTTTAATAACTTTTGGGGAATTAAGGGGGATTTGTGTGTTTGCAGGTTTGTTAGCTGATGAAATGCGAGACTCCTAAGGTTCACGTTGAGCTGGGTGTAGCTGGATTCCGCAAATTAATAAGAATGATGTACACTCAAGGGATTTGATAGTTTATGCAGTATGAGACTGACAACATGTATTTGGTTCCTTTTTAACCCTTCTGTTGTGTTCTGGTCAAATCTGACCAATTTAAAAGTTTTCTCTCTATAAAAAGTAGTTAATTTCATCTGTTCGTCATAAGGTTACAAGACTTTGTTCACACATGGCATCTGAACACACAAAGTAAATTTTGAGAATTTTTAGTAAATTTTGCGTGTTTTATTGAACTTGTGTACATCCTTGGTGTTCAGGGTCAAAAATGAAACACCCCTTTTTTGGCTTCCATGGTAACCCCCACGGGAACCACATCTTTTGGTAATTGTCAAAAACAACCACAACACTCCTTGGGACCTGGGGCTTTTCTGTGTGGAGTTTGCATGTTCTCCTCGTGTCTTTGTGGGTTCCCTCTGGGTTCTCCAGCTTCCTCCCACCACCAAAAACATGTAATAGAGGTGAACTGGTGACTCTAAATTGACCGTAGGCGTGAAAGTGAGTGTGAATGGGTGTTTCTCTTTCTATGTGGCCCTGTGATGAACTGGCGACTTGTCCAGGGTGCCTCCCGTCCAAAGTCAGCTGGGATAGGCTCCAGCCCCCCTGCGACCCTACACAGGATAAGCGGTTACAGAAAATGAATGAATGAATGAACCACAACATTGTTATATATATATATATACAACTTTCTCACAGCTCTGGTATATAAAGCTTTTTGTGAGGCCTTGCTCACAGTTCATTCTGTTGCAGCACGATGGCCAAGTGATATGAGTGTGTCTGGTGGAACGCCCTTCCTCCTGCACGCCAAACGGCACGATCCGGGTCATGCTGCCCCAGCCCACGGTCTCCCCAGCCTTCGTGTCTTTTTTTATAGGGGTGGGTTAGTTTAACGAGGGAGTGGTAGTTTAGGATTTCTTGGATAAAGGCATCATGGCTATTTCTCTTAAAAAATTGTGTATTCGGGTTCAAGACTTCTCACAAAAATCAAGCAAGCGTGACCAAAACTGAGTGGTGCATTTTGAGTGCAGATGCAATTTCTCCCACTTAAACATGGGCAACCAAGCTAATCCTAGAGTCAAGGACCGCAGACACCAAAGGGTTCTGATCAGCCAAAATATTGTGCGTGAGCCACAGGTGTGCAGGACCTTCAGGTCTTAAGTGTATTTGACTCATCGTCTTTAATCCTCCGGTCATATCAGGTTCTGCCACAGAGACGACACAGTATGGACATTATATAAACTTGTACTTATTGATTATATGCATGTCTGATTTCATTATCACCAGGTCATATTAGGTACGGACAAACAAATCTAGTGTGTGGGAGAATATTGTGCAAGCAAGTGTGGCTGTATCTGGTGTTTATTTTGCAGTTATTGATTACCAAAGACGTACTGTATGGACACAGATGGACATTTGCAGCCTCGGCAGACTCAGTTACTGTTAAATATTATTACATATATTATTACATTTGAGACGGATTTATGAAAATATATGTTAACAGTAAGCTTTTGAGAATTTATGTGTAATTAATATGATTTATTTTACTGTGTTTCAGATATCCTGTCAGTGTTTAAACCTGGAGCTGTTTATCCACTAGGGGGCAGTTTGAGTGTGTTCAAGTCTGCAGTGACTGAGGTCAGATGAAAAGGTCCCTTCTTACTATTTGAAGCAAAGTGGCACACATCTACTCAAAACTCTCAAAAGACAAATACATTTGATTTATACCCATGATGAGGATTGAGTTTATGTATTTTATTGTTGTTTACTGAATTTTGATGATTATATTTTCTTGCTGTTGTCAATAGATCTTACTTGAATCAACCCTGCAAAGATTGCATCAAACTGTGAAGATTAAGAGACATGTGTGTCGGCACGTGTTGTCTCTGCAAACAGAAGGCCTGAACTGAACCTAACCTTAGTCATAGTGCACCACTGAATTTCAACGCGCCCCCTCCTGTAGGTGAGTTATGCTTGGGTGGGACTCTACTTGGAAATATGTTGCAGAGAATCTCCAGGAAACCCACGTCAAAGTCCTGCTCTCTTTTTTTTAATACTTCTACGTCTCAGTGTGCATTAAAAAGTCCGCCCATCAAAACATCTCTCCCCTCTCTCTCTCTCCCCTGCTCTTTCTTTGCTACAGACAGTTAAATCTTTACTCCTTCTTTTCTCACAGGATCCCAAAACAATTCACCCCATAAAATCCAGACTCAGTTTGCCATATGTGAAAACGCATTGGCTCCCACGGGGAGTGGCTGCAAGACAGCGATAGAGGATCCATGTTTGTTTTCTGGTAAAAACAAAACGAATGTGTATCTTTCAGTTGGTAAACCTGCCAACAGTGACTGCAGTGTGCCACTTCCATTATTCAATATTTCCTTAGGAGCTCAACTCAGGTTTTGCTGGTTTTTCTGCAAATAATACACTAGTATTGTGTTACAGGTTTGATCAATTTCATTTGCATGTGGTTTATTGTATAAACCTTCTAATAATAAGTGTAAAACACTCAGGATCCACTGCCACGGGTGCATTTCATCGAAGAAAGACTGTTTGAAAGACGTTATTTATAAGCTGTCCCTACAGAGAGCAATAATTCTTAGTTGCATATCTGAGAAAAAGCTCCATTTTCTAAATTATAAAAAAAAAAGCTTAAAATTCCCAAAAATATCAAAAAGGCACCTCTCCAGTTTTTGAGGTAGGCCTCAGAAACCCTCATCTGAGAGAAATCCCACACACAGAATAATCCTAAATTCAACTTGTAACCATGGCAACAACAACAACAACGACAAGCAAATACACACAAATAAATGTTCCTAAATGGCTAAAGGCGCCACTTCAGTACTCGGTTGTTCTGAGTAGAAAGTTTCCTGAAAAAAAAAACAGAAGCAGTTTTAGAGTTACGCTCCAGAAAGGAAACCTGACAGACAGCGAGATGGGCAAACTGAACCCATACATTTATCAATCAAATTCAACATCAAATTCAAAATGGGCATATAATTAAAAAAAAAATAAAAACCACACTCCTGTGATTTCCAGGCCTTTTTTTTATAGTGCATGATGGTAACTGTATGTGCCACCTTTGTAGTAATTAAGCTCCTTCAGAGTAAAAGCACTAGGCTGCAGGAGCAGTGTTCGTACATCTGAATTCCTTTTTTGAGTAAATGTAATTTTTTATTCATCTGAGGAAGGACAGAAAGAGAAAAAATAACATGTTTGAGTGACTTAAATTCAGGCTGAGGCATCAATAACTCTCCTTGTCCTCTCCTTCTGAATGACGTCAGTCGGTTAGGTGGAAGTGAATATAGAGCTGCTTCTCCATAGGACAGTGAGCTCATCCACAGAAAAGGCCATTTCAGAGTTATTTGTAATTTTTTGAGTGAAATCAGTCTCGGTTTTATTGACATTATCTGTCTTCATTTTCCCCTGAAACTTTATTCAGCTGGTTTCTAATCTGATGCATAAACTGTTCTAAATGACAGAAGACTTTTTTCAGAAAAATTACACAAAGAAGCTCCACAAAGAGCTTTATTTTATCTGTTCATTCAGGTTTTTATGGCCTTGATCCAAGATGTGCACAAAGTAATGTGAATGTGAGCTTCTGTCACACACGAGTCTGTCTCTCCCTTCTGTTTTTGCTCTGCAGCAGTAAACTGAATAAGTGAAAAATCTGTTTTCAATGCAAAATGTACATCTGTTAACTGTCAGCTGCGTACAAGGGGAGTTTAGATGAGATGTTAATTACAGGCATTATCTTTTAACAGAGTAATGGAGACTGAAGTATTTTTGTTGTGCAGCTCATGTGCAAACAATGCTTTTACACCACAGCTGCAGATCTCGGCCTTCGATTTTGTTCCCTCGTGGAAAATGCGAATGCTCATAATGATGGGAAACTTTAACTACACCAACATGTAAACTTTGACGAAACTAATGTGTCATTACAGCCGCTACACTGCTCCATAGCTTCTCTGTGTTTATTTAACTGAAAGTAAAACCTAAAAGCTCGGCTCTAATTGTGTGCTTGGTTTATTTTATTTGCACGAAGCGGTGCTATGTTCCTCCAACCTTTGGATTATGTTCTCTGACACATCCAAATTCACATAATAGTATTTTTTCCGCTTTAAGCAAAACCAAAAATGTCCTTTCCCGCCTTAAAATCCTGGTTCAACATTGATCTGAGTGGTAACATGTGCTGCCACATGTCAGCCCATATTGCTTTTGAACATCTGCCAAACGCTTCAAGTTGTACTTGTTGTGACCAAGCTGGACCATGAAAATTAAATGGTCCGTGCATCAACAAGTAGGCCACAAGCATGCAAGCCTGCACAGATACTCACACGTATCACCTGTGTCTGGTTTCCATCCTGCAGGGGCTGATATAACGGCGGTGAATCGGGCTCTGTGCTGCAGTTAGGATGAGCGCTGAGAGATGGAGCTGACTTATGTCTCTTTTTATCTGACTGAGAGAGGGGCGATGTGGCAAACCTAGATTTCATAAGCGGCCCAGTCTCTGACTCAGACCGTTGGTGTGTGGTAAGGCTGCACGTCTGTTTGGAGGAGACAGAAAGAGGAGGAGAAGCTAGAAGTGATTCTGTGGCGTGACCAGTGAGCAGGAGCATTGAGGAACCCGCTGACCTCGACATCCTCCTTCTTCTCCTGCTCAGGCTCCTGCCATTTCTTTCACCACATGTCTATCATGTACCCACTTTTAATAATAGGCCAGAGCATGTGAGTCATGTGTTAGAGTGTGCTGGCATGCCTGCAGGATGTGTGTGTGTGTGTGTGTGTGTGGGCGTATGTGTGTGTGGGTTATGTATTGATCAGGAGTCTGTGGTTGATGTAGAAAGGGCTAGTCAGGACAAGTTGAAAGATACAAACGCTCCACATGTGTCTCTTTTCGCTGTTTAAAACAATTTTCCGTCAGTCATTAACTCTGCAGAGCAGCAGTAAATAGTTCACATCATTCTCATGTCATGCATTTGCATTTTGCTAAATTATTCAACCATTGTATTTTAGATTTATTGATGAGATCTGCTATTTATCAGCTGTTTGCAATAAACACGTCAAACAAGAACAGTTTAAATAGATCAACACAACATATATTGCAAGATTTTTTTCCTATAAATATAACAAAAAGTCTCTAAATGATTCAACTCGTAATGACCAGCGTCTCTAGTTTCTTTCTAGAGACCCTTTAGCTGCAAACATGATGCATATCCAGACACCAGCTTCTACAGCGTTCCTGAGGAATCTTAGCCCATTCCTCATAGACAAAGGCCTCCAGTTCTGGAATATTCCTGGGTTTACCTGCTGCAACCACCTTCTTCAAATCCCATCAGAGATTTTCTATGGGATTCAAGTCAGGCGACTGTGACGGCCTCTAGAATGATCCAGGACTTCTTCTGGAACCAAGTCTTGGTGGACTTGGAGGTCTGCTTGGGATGATTGTCCTTTTGGAACGTCCAATGACGGCCAAGCTTCATCTTCCTCAGAGATGACGAGACGTTTTCTTCTAGGATTTCCTGATCCTTGATCGAATCCATCTTACCCTCTACATGCTGCAGGTTTAGCAGGTGTAGGTAGGGTGTTCTTGTCAGCATCAGCTTCATTCTTCCTCCTCCAGACATACCGCTGATCCATAAGTTGGAGTTTTGTTTCATGGCTCCACAGAAAACGTCTGGGTCTGATCTAGATGGTTCTGAGCTACTGGAGCCCACTTTTCTGGTGCTCTTGGGTCAGCAGTGGTGAACGTCTTGGAGTTCAGACATGGAGCCCAGAAAAACTTTTTTAAGTCTATGAAGGTTGGCTCAATGTTTTAACATCTGATTAGTAAATGTGTCTCTTATGAGGGATGACATTCAGAGGGTTGAATCATTTTCAGACTGCAGTAGTCAGTAAAAGCAGCATTTTAAACTTAAAATATGTTGCATTGAACTATTTAAACTGTTTTTGTTTGATGTGTTTATTACAAGCAGCTCATAAATAGCATTCTGTATTTTACCAATGAGGGTCGACTAAAGCTAAAAAAAAAACAGGTGGATTCATTTTTATGCATGTTTGAGGGTCTAAAGTTGACAGTTATAGTTCCTCATTACTGTGACCTCAGCAGTGGTTTCACAGCCCTGTGCGGTTTCCTACACCAGACACAGTTTATCAACAGTCTATATCTCTGGGTATCATACGTCAACCCCCTGCTGTCAGTCTAACACAACCACTGATGGATGCAAACAAGTGTCAGCAAATATTAACACGCTCTGCATGGAAGCATCTTTCACATTTAGATATTATATCTGATGATGGGTACTTGTATGGTTCACTATTTATTATAACTCAAATTCTAAGGTTTCAGTTTAAGTCAAAACGGTTGGTTATCAGTGTAATATAGGTTATGTGCTGCATAAATATGTCACAGCTGTGCTTAGTCATCTCTCTGTCCTGCATGTAACTGATTGTCTTTCATTGAAGCTGTGTTTGTTTGGACTGTGCATGCTCATGTGTCTGCAAACACATATTGTACATATTACACTTTGTGCTAAACTATCAGGAAATGATACAAGACTGACAAATATCAATCAAACTGCAGCTTTAGAGGCTGTTTTGGAAACGTACCAACGCACCAACCAGTTTTTCCAGAGTTACACCATATTTTTTTGTTTTACAAGATTATCCTGGAGCATTCTCAACGCTGCCACAATTTGTTTTAATTATTTTCAGCTGTGTGTGGTTTATTTTTTTTATTTCTGTTGTGCATTTCATTTTAGAACAATGGTGTCCATCTACGGCACATTCAAAAATCAAGCAAATCCACTTTGCTTATTGACATCTTAAAAGGCCCCCTGTGGAGTTTTCTGGAAAGCAAAGAAAAGTCATGTTTATTATGAACTTCCTTCCCCATAAAACAACTTTGTTTGCACATTGCCTCTTTGTGAGTTTCCTCCGCCGACTGCAGATCATTAGAATAGCGTGAAACAATGGCAAGAATGTCCGTCGTGTCGCCCGTGTGCACGAGATGCAAACAACACAGGACCCGTTTGTAAAAAAACAGCAGGGCTACTAGTGCTGTACCTCCACAGAGGGCCTTTCACTGTATTTACAGGAGCACTCCATATGTTTTACTTTAAGATCAGTTTACTCAGCTCAAGGAGTACGATGCAAAAACAGTTGCATCGTTTCGTCTGCAGATCTGGAAGGAGCTTTCTGAAAACCTGATGAATATGCAGTTTCATTATAAGATCCAGCATGTTTGGAGCTTGGTTGATATTAGAGATTAAAAACCAGGACATCTCATTCTCTCATGCATTTTTAAAAAAATCATTTTTTCATAGAAGTCCACATATTTTATAAAGTTAAAGTACCAGTGCAGATCCGAAAGATTTACTCAACGTCCATTTGTCAACGGCATTCTGTTGTATAATTTAAGATAGTACACTGACTTCACTGGTCAAAGGTTAGGTTGTCCAGGATTAAACCAGACTTGGATCCAACATGCAACAGATGCAAGCCAGCTTCTGAAAGCCTGTTACACATGTTTTGGACATGTCCAAGCCAATGGATCCCTTTCCTCTTATTGCTTTATTTGGTGTTGTACCACAAGGTGTGCATCTAATCAACTAAGTGCAACATGCCGGCCTTATTTATTGGTTTTTATTTATTTATTTATTTAACAGGGACAATGCACACATTAATGAACATTGCTGTAAATGTGCCAGAGTTAGCAAGGAAGCTATTTTTCATCTGTAGTCCCTGGACAGATGTTACAAAGTCACCATAAAAAACAGAATATAATTGTTCATTATTTGTGAGCATGCAGAACAAAGGGAAGAGGAAATATTAAAGTTAAATGAAACATCATTCAGGATGCAATACTGCAATGTCAAGTACCATTTAAAACATGCAATATAGGGACTAATAAAACAACACACGCAAAACAAATGTTAAAGTTAATGGAAAACATTGTGCTACACTGTTAGTATAGAAACTGACTAAAAAATGCAAAGCAGAAGCACAGACATAAAAGCCTGACCAATAAAAAAACAAACAATTCAGTCTGACAGAGAAAAACTATAAAAACATGCAAGCAGGTCCATGAGGGCAGACTGACAATAGCAAGATAGCAACAAGTAGCAGCAACAGAAGTTTGGTGCAGTTATGTTGACAGAGTACTGATTAACTTCTGCACTTTCTAAGCCAGGCGACTCATACTGGTCAGATGGAAAGACTCTCTTCCCCCTTCTTATTGTCATTGGATTAAAGACAATTGTCTTAAGCTAGAGAAGATAAGACACTCTCTCCAAGGGTCTGTTCTGAGATTCTATACAATTTGGTAACCTCTCTTGACATTTGTAGAAGTGGAAGCAGCGAATGTGACTCCATAATATGCATATGTTTTTAATTTGTCCCGTTGCTGAGTGTTTGTTTGTTTTTGTTGTCTATTTGTGGGCTTTTCTTCTTTGACAAGTGTGTAAAATTTATTTAGTGGCGCAGGTCTGGTAGATAGACAGGTGGGTTGGGTGGATGCTTATTGCATGTTGTGAAAATCTTCAATAAATAGACCTTGATCCAAAAAACCCAAAACCAAAACAGTGGCGTCCTCCTTGAACTACTACTTGGGACACTGCATTTTTCACTACGTGTTCTCATGTCAGCCTTAGTTAGACTGTCTTCATCTCTGCAGTCGTGGTGGATATCTGTTTGCGAGGAATAGCAGAGCCCTACAGTTGTCTTGTAACATGAAAAAAAAATGCAACTAAGAGAGAGAGAAAGAAAGAGAGCTTAAGAGGGTTATGGTGAAAGGGAAGGAGAAGGGTTTGTGGCTGACAGCTTAATCATAAACACGTTCTCTCAACAAGAAAAGAAAGACATACAGACAGAAAAAAAAAGAAGTCACAAAAACAAACTCAAACATTAGTATAATTGCATATTTTGTGACTGTCCCTGGGGGGCACAGCGAAGACAACTGCGCTCAGATGTCCAGGAGGCCTGGCAGCGTTTAGACTCTGTGTCTCATGAGAGATGAGAGGATGCAGAGCCTGGCCACGGGGTCAAAGGTCAGAGTCGCGATCGAATTACAAACGTCTGAACCCACTGACACATCGGCGTGTGATGAAAGGCTCTGCTGACTCATTTGAAACCCCAAGGAGAGGTTATTTATTTTTCAGTGTCAGGCTTTTAAAATTAGAACAAAGAGAAGAAGAAGGAGGAAGACGACATCAGCGAGGCTCATATTTGCTTGTGAGTCATGCGAGAGGAGTTGTGGAAACAGCATGTTGGTCCCTCTGCCTTTGTTGGTGTTGATAGTAGAGACATTTGTCCATGACACAACATTTCCATCAAGTGCCACAAAAATAAGCTGAGTTTCAGTCTGTTTTCAGTTAACTCAGTGACATCGGTGGCATCAAACGTATTCTGCGAACATCCAAATGAGAACTTGCCCAATTCGTCATAGTTTCAGGGTGTTTTTTGGATAGTCTTCCACCTACGTCACCCTAAAAGCTTAAAAATCACTCGAGTTGAAGGAAAATTTTTGACATCTCTCCTTCCTGCTTTGACATTTCAGACCAGGAAGCAAAGTAACTCCAAACGCGCACCACGTGAGACCAGATAACTAAGCTGCTTGATATTTGGCCCGGGTCAAGAACTCTTACTTTCATCTGCCTTCACCCATCCACACTAACAAGCTTTCGTTCCAACAGATCCTCCTATTGTCTGTAACATCGTTTGTCATGTTCATTACGCCTGACCCCGGCACCCTTTGATCCCGCCGGTCTTTTGAAAGACGCACGCCACCGTCAGACAGATGGATGCTCTCTGTTTTGTTGTTAAGACTTTCCTACAGCTGCCTGATAACCCCAAGGGACCGAGAATGGCTGACAGTAAGCGTTCCTCACATTCCTACAGCAGGAATGTTCATTTTTCTGACTTTGTTTTTTGGGGATCTGGTGACTTCACCGTGCATCATATCCTGGTGGAAGACAAACACCTCGGCAGATTCCTCCATAAGGGGTTTTTGAAGTCCAAGAAATGCAGGAAGTGTCAGAGCAAAGGTCATTGTGATGATGCATCACACCCTATATCCTACTGAATTTGTTGATGTATGTAGGCTGTAATGGTTTCTGTGGTCATTTATCTGAAACCAGCCTTGACTTTAGAAGAAACTTCTGCTGTAAGTTGATGGTTTGCTCAACCCCTCCCCATAATTGTTTTATCATAGTTTAGCAATTTCAACTTGGCCTAGAAATTCACGTGACGGTGTGTCATGAAGGCCTGTCAGCGTTGAGGTTCTCCCGAATCCGCGGGATGTTGATGTTGTTGTTGATGTGGAAATGGAGGGCAAGCTAAAGACGTACGGAAGAGGTAGAGGTAGAGCATAAATGGGCCTTTAGTTCTGAAAATGTCCTTTACTTTGATTCCTGTTATCAACTATTCGCTATTCTCATACTCGTGCAAGTAAACACAAATGATCCCGCGTTAATAAAGCGATTATTCATGTTCGGTATGAACACCCCATAAGAGTCATAGTAATCATTTTAAGGCTTTGCAGGGTGTTGTCTTTCTAACATTTTTAAAGCCAAAAGTGGTGGCTTTGTACTTAACCTCAGTAGCCCATAACATAACACGAATCAGCATGTCTTTAAAAACTAAAGAGCACATCATTAACTACTTTTGAATGAGGATAAAATTCACTCTGTGTAAATGAATAATATTTTATTGCCATGAGCGTAATAAAGATGAAAATATGTTTCCTTGGCGATTAGGCCTCATCTTGAAGTCATCATATTTTACGAGGGGAGGAGAAGTTATGAGTAGTGTAGGAAAACCCCCAGATGGAACCGAGACACTAGTGGTGGAGATGGGATGGAGAGAATGGATGAAGATCTAGATGTGATGAGGAGTAACTCTACGAGCTAAACGTGGGTTTGGATATGATGAACTGGTGAAGGGAGGTAAATGGAGTGGAGGAGGGTCGCAGTGATTTTCATACCGAAATTAGGTTACAGAACTATTTTCTGTGTTATTGCAAATACTTGAAATCTCAGACGAAGCTCTTTTTGAATTTTGGAGTAGATCCTGATAGAAAGTTGGATCCAAGATTCTTTTCACCTCCTTTAACATTGCGAGAACCCTGAGGAGCCATTTTAATCAAAATGTTATCGAGAGATTTGCATGAAACCTTTATCAGAGATAGGCATCAGGGATGGGAACAGGCAATTACATTTTGGCACTAATCCATCTCGAAGATCTAAGTCTTATGGAACAGATGTTTTTCCCCCACGACGAAAGTTATGGAAAGATCCAAGTTCTGGGTGAAAGAGTCTAAATGTTGCATATGAATAGGACTGTTTCGGCTTTGGCGCAGGTTGGCCGTCTCCGAACCCTCTTGTATTTGAGTGACAGCACCCCCGCTGGCTACTTAGAGGCAGAGAATAGAAATACTAGCTGACAGCTCTTCCTAGACACTGATTAGATCACTGATGACAATTTTGCCGCTGGAGAAATGAGCTTTCTCTGTCAATCTGCCATGCACTTAAATGACTGACTGCATGTACCAAATTTCCATTGAACTACTGAAGTACCAGTACAATATGAGTCCCTCCCAATACACCTGGGCTCACTGTCAAGAATAAAATACATCTTAAAGGATATAATCATATGCACTTTGTAAGTACTGAACATGTAGTGACAAACAGCTGTACTGTCCAGTGTGTTCCAGTGAAACCCTTCACACTGACTTGTCCAGCAGTCAGCCAGGCACTCAGTCCATGCTCTCCATCTCCAGTCCCCACTCCTCAGGGACAGCGGCTGGCAGGCCGCCCTGTGTTTTTGTCTTGCTATCCATGTCTGCCACTTGCAGTTCCTCTCGCTGCAGTTTCCCCCGCCTCGGCCAATCACTGCGCGCCTTGAGTTGCCACAGAGGCCAGACAGGGCGGTGTCCTCTCTGCAGACGGGCTTGGAAGAGGAGCTCACGTGAGGCCTGTTTATTTGTCGAAGGAGAGATAGAGAGAACGAAAGGGGTGGGTGAGGGGGAGTGGGGGGGGGGGAGCATGCCTGTGAAATGAAGTTGAGAAAATTTCAACTGGCGGGAAAAGCAGGAAGGGAGGGAGGAGGAGGAGGAGGAGGGATAAAGAGGAGAGGGAGGAGGAGAGGAGCAGCACAGAGAACTGGACTCTGTATTTATGCTATAGACATTTCCACTGATCAGCTGTTAGTCATTGCTTTGGCTCATGAGCTGCAGGCATTACTCTATTACTCCATTACTCTATTACTCTACTCTATATAAAGGAAGTCTGGTGATCCAGTTACATTATTCAGTTTTCCTTAAGGTAAAGCCTTGTACCTTTAAGAGGAGAGGCAGAAAAGAGATCAAGCAAAGCAACACCTAGCATTAAGTTATGTTATGGGGACTATATGTAAAGAATCCTTCTCAGGACCAGCCATGATTTTTATTACATCTACAGGGTGTATAAATCATAATTTGGTCAGGTTAGCTTCTATTGCTTCATGTTATCAGTCAATCATAGTTGCTTGTTTATAAAATGTGGAATTTCAAGATTATAGTATATCTCATGTTTGACTTGTTAATGCACCAAGGAAGGGAAGCCACACACATCGATCCTAATCCACCTACTCCTCCAAATTCTTTAAACACTTTTTTGGTCTTCACCAACTCTTTGGAGGTAATATCAAGCTATTTTCTGCAGTGCTGTGCAGCACAGCTCATTAT
Organism: Chaunax sp. Z400; assembly: GCA_037577475.1. Taxonomy (NCBI): domain Eukaryota; kingdom Metazoa; phylum Chordata; class Actinopteri; order Lophiiformes; family Chaunacidae; genus Chaunax; species Chaunax sp. Z400. The sequence goes on from CM075204.1 coordinate 19,286,742, forward strand.
TATTTGCATATTGTTTCTTTCTGAATCTTCTCTTTAAGGCAAAAACACAGTTTTTTTAAATATTGTGCATGTTGTGATTTTGTTTTGTTTTTTTCAGCGGGTCGCTAGCTTGGAAAACTAACAAAAAACTGCATGCAAAATAGAGAGGGTCAAATTAAAGATGGGCCCCTTTGGCTCTGGAAAGGTGGCAGTGAGAAATATAACATCCCCCAAAACCACCCAGAATGATAAACTAAAGAATCAGCCCCAAAACCAAAGGAATCAACATTGGGAGTCACTGGAAAAGGAGGGAAACAAAATGTTATGAAATGAAAACTGGCTGAAAGACACACAGTTTTAAATAAAGAAAAGAAAAACCCTTCCAACACACACTGAACTCAAACTCCCACTCAAAACAGAAACACAAAAGGCCAACTGGTGGTGTTGACTCTCTGGAGACAGTCGACCAACTGAGCAGGTGAAAAACAACCTCCTTATAAAACCTCCCATCCAGGCTGATCACCATCAGCTGAGGGAGAATCACAGGTGAACCCGATAGATCCTGATGAGCTGAATGAAGCCTGTGACCTCGACCACTTGTCACTAACATTCCCTGTACATGGTGTGCATGTGATGAATCAACCGACTGTTTCAGCATCTCCTTCATACATATTATATTTCTTGCATGGATGACCTGTGACCCACGTCTCTGCAACCACATATGGTCTTTGTGCAGCTTCATGCTCTGCCAGCAGCACCTGTTTTGTGATGATGGAGAAGCCACGATCAGACTGTCACATTATCAATGCATGTGTAGAAATGTCTTCATGAATGACATTTAATTCCCCTCTGGTGGATTTCTTGCAAAACCTGCAAGACACAGCCAGTTCTATCTGGCGAACTGCTCAAAGAGGCAGAAAACAGATTTTTTATTGAAAGATGAAGCTTTGCCAAGCTCCACATTGCTGTTATAAATCAGCCTCAGCATACATGTCCTGTGTGGATAATATCCCAACTGTCTCTGCAGCGGCTCCCCAGCCCCTATTTTCTCTTCTTGGAGTTTTGGTCGGCCTCCAACCAAAGCACAGGCCGCTTTTTAACTGGCCCCCCCTCACATTTCCATCGCTATTCACCAGTTCGGATCAGCTGTGGGGCTTCGACTCTCTCTCTCTGGAACATCCGAGAGGTCAGTGAGTGGTCATACAAATAATAAGCGAAAAAATGTGAGATAAAATGAAGGCATCATCTCAACATTGTGGAAATAAAGAAGAAACATCTCTTTTATTAATGAGTTGACACACAGACATTTATTTTCTTCTTTTTAATAAAGCAGTCAAACTCTACTCTGATTACATCAGCCTCATTGACTGTAATTGGGATTACTTCACTGGCTTTGAAGCTAACATGTTTTCACACAAGAGAGAGAGAAAAAAAGATTCATTTTCTTCACCCACAGGTGACCCAGGTCTGATGTCTTTTCCATGTTTAGCCTTTACAGCACAGAACACATAAAGCTCATTATAGCTTCTGTAGAAACTAGGCACAGTCATTTCCACTGACTTCATTTGATTCAATTAATCATCAGTGCTGTAATGAACTGGTGACTCTTAAACACCTTATCACTGTTTCACTATCTGAGTAACTCATCTGTGCTCACTACCCTTTATTTCTGTTGGAAACTATTGTGTGCTTCTTCTTCTTCTTCTTCTGTATCCTCTGGCTCTTTAAGGATACGGGTACACTCTGTACCTTCTGTCTCTGAACCAAATAGCCCCGCCCACTGGGACACACCCAGGCAACCTGACGGGTTACAATGAGATGCAAAGCATAATAAAGCTGTAGTGTAAGTTCAGTCAGGAGGACTAAACCTTTGCAAACTCGAGCTATACTTTATTTCTCATAATCTTATTTTCCTGCTATCACAGTCCGGGCCGTCATTGTGAGTCATCAGCTGTTCTCATCAGCCAGTCACATCTATCCAATAGCACAGCGACACACCTTCATTGTCAGCCTATCATGTTGTCACCTTGTTATCTAGTTGTTTCATGTTGCCGTTTTGCGCACCTTCCACCTCCCAATCCCAGTCTTCAAAGATTCACCAGCTTCATCATTCATCAGGTTCACCAGGGTCATCAGCCACCACCACCAACCAGTGTCTGGACTCCAAGGGGGGGATATATATCTTGCTGCTGCTCAGGACAGATGCCCTTTGATCTCAATCTCCCAGAGGAGACTAAGCGCCAAAGACTTTCTGACACCAAAGACTTTCTGACATACAAATGATCAAATATAATTTGATGTAATAAACATTCTTATTTACTTCAACCACTAGTCTCTCCTGATTGAAATCACCCTTGTTCTCATGATAAAATAATGACAAACTTGGTTTCTCATTATCATCACACTGTTTTGATGTTCTAGTAGCTTTCATGGGGGACATCCTTGGAAGAAGATGGATGGATGGATGGTTGTTGACCTGTGAAATAGGGTTCATGCTGTGCTTGTGTCACGATGATTCGTGTTATGCAGGCGTGACATTCACTGCATCACAGCACACCACACCCATCTCTTTGTGTATGTGTGTGTATTTTTCTAAATTCCTCTACTCTCTCTAAAAATGTTTAATCCTATAATTGCTTCTAATATGCACAGAGTACAGACTGTTTTTCCCCACTTTAGGCCTGCATACAGAGCGTGCAGCCTGCATCGGAAAGGCCTTCAGATGGAATTATATTCACCACCTGTTCCTGATCCGAACGCATTAAAGGACGAGTGGAAGTCGCGTGTGCTGCCTGCGGTTCAGACATGGTAAAGACATAGACTGAGAGACGTACACTCCTCTCCTCGGGCACATAAAACAGAGGCAGGTCCAGGCACGAGAGAAGGGGGGGGATGAAGTGTGTGTTGGTGAGAGGGGTGAAGGCAAGCATGTAGGACAAAATACATGATGAAAGGTGGTGTGAGTGGGATTTTCATCAGTTTCCTGGCAATTAAAGATGTTTTCCATCCCAGACTAAAAAGTCTGTCAGCCTGGCAGATGATTTTATGATCAATGCTTAATAGAAGAGAAGAAGTTGCTTCCATTCCTTCTTCCTCGCTGTGAGTCAGAACTGCATCAGCATATTGGCTGAAAATGGAAAAACAGCAAATAAATAAATAGATAAATTCGCGCAGGAGGAGTCCAAGAAGCAGTTTCTCAGACGTAGAGACTTATTGCAGCATTAAGTGTAACCACCTCAATATGTTCCTTATGCTCTTCATCCTCCTTTTCTCATCCTCTCTTCCCTTCCCTCCCTTTCCACTTCTCATCACTTATAAACCCGCAGTCCGTCAGCTCCAGCTGGCTGGCAGGATCAGTTAACCGGCTCATTTGGAAAGCTTGAGATGACTTCAGGTAAACGGCAAAACAAAAAAAAAGAGACATCTTAGGTCAGGTTTCTACGTCTCTCTGTCACTTTGTGCCTTCTGAGATAATTAGTTTTACAAATGTCCAGCCTGATGATTAATTCTGAATGTTTCCAGACTAATCCTTTGACTTTTCATGGATGCACACATGCAGTTTTGCAAAACTCCCCCTTTTTCACCATTGCTGTCTCACCCCTGTTTATTTGAATGGTAGAAACCCTCCAGCTCTACACTGTCAAGGACCCACAGACGGATACAATAACTTCTCCAGACTGGCCTCCTCAGCTCACCTCCTCTTTGTCATTATCTGGAAAAGTTTCTTGTACAGTACAATGTTTTATTTCTGCTACTTCTTCCTTATTTTGTGCCAAACGAACCGGCCGGTCAAATTCAAGGAAAGAGCAACCAGCTAATCTTGAAATCTTAATGATATGAGTAAAGATAGGATTATTATAAACTATGATAAATATGTAAGATAAATGAGAACATGAGGGAGAATTGAAAGAGGAGTGTTTTCTTTACTTGCTGACCTCACCGCAGCATGGAAGGCGAAGGCAGAACAGATCTGTGTGTGTTTTTGTGTGTGTACTTATGACCCGGCACGACAGCAGTGTTTGCTCCAGCTTCTTTCTTAAAGGTGAGTTTCGGTGACATCATTTGTCAAACAGGACTCTTGTTGGCTCAGTCTGCAGGACTCAGACACACCAAGTCTCTGTTTGGTTTGTTTTACGCCCGCCGGTCTGTATTTATGTGAGGATGAGTTCCCTCCCTGTCGAAAGCTAAATGCTGCAGGCTACAGATGGGACACATATGACTTTTTCACATGTGAATTTATTTCAGCTGTGTTTTAGCAAACAAAGATGACGGTTTCCTGGGACTCATGCACATTATTTTTACTAAGTTGTCGAACCGTTGCACAGTAGCCTAATGAATTTTTATACAGTCATTCTGTATTTATGTACATTATTTCATTTTTATTTTTTATCTTTTTAAATATTATCAGTCCATTTTGTGGAATTTTTATTAGTTTTTTTAGTTTATTATTAGTGTTATATCAATGTTTACTTTTCCATTCAAAACGCAAATTTTACTTCTTCTTTTTTTTTACATTGCATCAAACATAATGTCATCTTTCTGAAAGATTATCCACAATGACAAGGCAGAACAAGACATCAGAAGCTCCTCACACCCATTGTGTTATAACAGACCAGTGGCGTAGTGATTAGCAATGTTGCTTTACAACAAGATCATAGGTTTAAATCCTACTTCGGAAATATGTTGTATATAGAAATGAATGTTAGTGTGAGTTAATGGTTGTTTTTCTCTAAAAGCCCTACATTAAGCTGAAAGGTAGTGGTTTTTAATGTCTTTTTATATCATATATCTTTTATTCCACTGTTTAATGAACATTTAGATACAATAATATTCGGTAATTTAATTAATTTGGACTGTAAAATCTGTTCTGTATCTTTACAGTATTTAAACTTGACTGTATTATTTACTGTAATTTGACAGTATCCATCTGGAAACTTTTACTGTTTTTTTTTACAGATTCTTTTTACAAAGTATACATGAGAAAATATATAAAAGCTATATTTTTAAATGTATGTATGCAGTATGACAACTTCTAATCTGTGGTAGTGAACACTAATCAAATTAACATCATCATATCTTTAACAACTCTTGAAAATGATTCATATACACAACAGGAAGCCAATATTCTGAGGAGCTACTTTCAATTTCTCACCGTTAAGAGACGCCTACGCATGTAAAATGGTGCAGTTAGCAGGAATCTGTTGTGGTGTGTTAGTGTCAGTCATATTGACTCCTCTGATCCCCTTTAATAGCAGTGCGTCCTCAACACCCTGCAGGTGGAATGGAGGCGCGAGTTATTATGCTTTATACAATGCACATCCCTGCCAAGGTCAAATGATTTTTCTTTTCAGTTCACATTTATCGACATAAATGTCATCATATGTTCGTTAACAATGTTGCAGAACATTTAATGATGCATACAATTAACATGCAATGCAGCCAAGAGGACCAAGAAATAACAAAACAAGACAGAAAAACATGAAAATAAACCCTAAATGATTAGTTTTAAAATGTATGTGTAGATAAAACATAAGTGATTATCTCTCTGGAGGTGACACTGGAGAAAAAGCCTATGTGCACGCTAGTTTCCTCAGCTTGGCATTGATGGCAGCGTAAACACCAATTACTCCACGTTTATGTATTTTGCAACACGATCCACCTCGTTTGGACCAGAGTTCACGTGCAGCATTTCCCGACTAATTTCAAGTTCAAAGCAGTTGGCAGCTCACCAGTGGAAAGGCCAAAAAAAAAAAAAAAGCCATAAGGTTTTACAGAATTTCCACTTTTTGTTGACCTAAATGCAGAGTGTGGCAGGTGTTGGGCAGCGGCGCAGGCCACCCTGACTGCAGCAACACAGAGTGTTAAGTGTGAACTTGCTCTCCTGGGAAAAGGCTGCTGCATATTCGTGACGTTTGTGCGAGGCTCCGAACCTGTTTGTGTGCGTGCAACCTGCCATCAGCGCTGATGACTGATTGAGCACATAAGCCTGCTCACACGCCACGTCTCAAACAAGCCTGAATGTATGCGTGTGTACACGTGTGAGCCGCCATTCACCCTGACTGAGTAAATCTGCTAGAAGCTAAACAATGCAGCCTTGCTCGTACCCTATTAAGCTGTCACGGAGCAAGCATTGAACTCACCCTGTAATCTTTGCAATAATGGGAGTCTTTTTTTTTTCTTTCTTTTTTTTAAAACTGTAATTGCTGTGCTGCTAACACTCAACAGGCACACACGGAGTAAGCAAACAGCATAAAGCATTGTGACACTGACAAAGTAAATATACACACACACACACCGGCATGCACAAACTGAGCAATGCCATCCAGCAAATTTACACATGTGCTGTTCTTTCCTGTGACCTCAGCTGTGAGTTCATTATTCCCCTCACACATATGGAGGCCTGGCATCGTCTCAGCGCTCGGCTGCTGCCCTGCTACTATCAGCACATTTTTAATTGCCTGGCTTTAGACTATAACAGCCTCTGTGATGACAGCATGCTTGTTTATTTTTATATGCAACCATAAAGGCCCCAGCAGCCTGGACCATATAAGGTATATATACACTGTATGATGCTGTTCTCCGTGGGCCATTTGTATTTTTTGAATTGTGCAAACACAATATAGTTGGGTGATGAAAGTGAAAATGAAATGAAGATACTAAATAAAGGTTAATGCCCTCTATCTGTCTCTTGAGTTCGTGTTGCTTGAGCAAACAGAATACCCCATAATATTGTGGATATTACCATGGAAGCAGAGCCGAGTGAGACGAACGCGATGAGACGGATTTTAATGTCTTGATCTCACAGCATCTCAGAATGACAGACACCAAATATGATAAAGATTGAACTCTTGATATAACAAGACAACTTGAAGATGCTTAGCCTGACAGGAGTGTGTGGGCTTGTTCAGTTAAGGCTTTTATTTTATTTTATTTTATTTATTTAGCCTTTATTTAACCAGGTATGTCCCATCATCATCATCATCATCACATAAATTAAAAAATGACAAAATCAGAGAAAACAGCCTGGATTCAACGCAGTCTGAAAATCATTCCTAAAAGGTAGGTGCAGATTACCTAAAAACCTTCTTTCCAAGTTCAGTTTGGGCTTTGGGAACATTGAAATGTGAAAAGTCCTCAGAACAGATATTGTGATTTCCAAATTTCTGGGTTTAAGAGAAGATAATATATGAACATAAGAGGATAAATAAGGAAGTAAGAAGATAAATAATTAGATAAATCATTGTCATAAATTCATCTTGACATAAGCTTTGACTTTATAAGCTGCCAAATTACATCTTAAAATAATGTCACTGACCTGTCTGGCATAACTAGATAAACCTGCACTCCATGAACAGTGTAGAGTGCTGAGTCATGTTACCAACCTGGCAACCAAACATCATCACATTATGGGCATAGTTATATGGAAATGAGCGATGAGAGATGTACTCTGGTGTACATCCCTTACTATGTGTAATGAGTAAAACACAATGTTGTGATATATTTCTACTTGTTTCCTTAATTTTTGCAACAATTTGAAGCTGTTAATGTTACAAAAACAGATCCCGACTCCGGATTGGGTGTGTTTCCATCAACCGGTTAGGAGTGACTAAACTAGGCAACACAAAGTGTTCATGAGAATTTGGTGGCGAAGATTTTTGTATGGCTGCAAAAAACAGGATAGAAGAAACAAAAGCAGCTGTTAGCTGTTAGCCAACGGCCGACAAACATCAAAGAAGAAGAAACAAAAGTGGAGGCCTTAAAGGAGAACAATGGAGACAGGCCTTCAGGAATTTCTCTGGTAAGACGCTGACAGCAGAAACAGCTTTTTCTTCCCAGAACAGTCATGTCAGTTAAACGTTTCTCACATCAGAACGTTTTTTTTTCTCCACCTCCAATTAAACGTATCAACTCCTTTTCATAAAGGAACATTTTATAAAGTTGAGGAAGCTTTTTAATTAACACCTTTTTTAATCACCTAACTCTTCCTGTTTTTTTTTACATTTCAGCTAATTTTGGGGATTTTACGACGGCTAACTTTATTGTTTTGCTCACTCATCATAATCGTTTCTTTGTCTCTAGCAAAAAATAAATGCTATCTACCCTGCAACACATGAAAGACAAAGAATTAGCACCAAGCTGGCGAACATAGTCGAGTTTTTACTCTCTAAAGAACCAGATATTTACCTCGGTGGAGACCAAAAACAGAGCTAAAAAAAAGTGAATATTGGATTTTCATTTTCATTTTTTGTCAGACGCCTTTAAAATGACAGGTGCTGCTTGACATGCAAATAAGCAAACGGAGACATAAATATGTCATACAAGTTTATGAATGGTAGATTGAGTCTGGTCTCCTGTGTGAAAGTCAAACACACTTTGTGCATCATTATATAAAGGAAACACTACTTTCTGCATTGGCCCTGAACGTTGGATTCGAGGTACCACATTTGTCCAGTATGATTGGATATTGTGTTGTGGTTTTGTTTCACGACAATGTGCACAAGCGTCAGTGTTGAAAGCAGCACATAAGTCATCCTAACGTCCTGCCATCTTCTTTGGAAAACATGCTCATAGCTTCTGGCATCCAGGAGGTGTGAACAGCAATGTGTGTGTTACATCAGCTGATGAAGAGCATGGCTGGAAAAAAAGTACAAAAAAAAACAGCCGTTAACCTTTTCAATAAATAGAGGGCTTCATGAATTAGGCTCACCATGCGGTGGTTCTTGTCTGTCAGGTTGGCCCTGTGACTTGGCAAGTGTTCCCTCCCTCTGAAGCAATCAGGGACTTTCATCAAGATCGTCCCTCAGCCCAGCCTTTCTCTTCCTCATCACGCTAAAATATCATCCCGATGTGTGTGACTGCACAGGAATGAAGCACCTTTACACAACTTTATCTTCCTAAATGTCGCAAAAATGTTGGTTTTGTTTGTTTGTCGTGTTTGTAAACAGAGATATTTCCCAACTAAGGTTCACCAATAACTTTGGGAAAGTCCCCTGGCAGCAGCATCAGAACAAACAGAGATTCATTGTAAGAACTCATCTCGGTCCTTCCTGCTCACACTGCACCAGGCTAACAACTCTAGTTAAAGGGTAATGTGAGCAAAGTTCACCCTGCTCTTGTTTCCAGCTTGTTGTGGCAGTATGGAAATGCCTTGAGCTATGAGGTAATCTTTGAACACTATCTTGCTATGCATGTGTAGTACAGTATACACACTATAGTATGTAATCCATGCAACTGACGCTGCCGGTGTCCACTCAGTCATACCTCAAAACACCTCGTGTTCTTAAATATTCAGTCAGACACAGGATTTATGCTGGGACTAAAATAATAAATGACACATTTTGCAAAGTGAAGTGAATAAATGCTGTATGACCGGCGTGATTCCATCAGCGTAAACAGACCTGGAAAGGCTCATTGCATACCTGTAGCAATTAAACTGGTGGGACACTCCCAGAGGGTGTGGCGCATCAGCTGATGGCGTGATGAGAGAAAAGAAACCGTCACACCCTCAGGACACAGAAAACACACCAGATTTTTTTCCACTGGATTTGACAATTAGTAAAGTATATGATAAAGTATATAATAAGAGGTTGAAACGGAGCGATGCCAACGGAAATGGTTGAAGGCAGCATCGCTACAATTAAAGCAAGGCACGACAAATGTGTACGGAAACAACGAAGAAGAAAATGGACATACGGAAGTATGTACGGGTCGACGGATAGACCGTTTATGGACGGACGTATCCATTTACATATGTAGTATAAATGGGCCTTAACGCTAAGCGAGAGGCGGGGTACACCCTGGACAGGTCGCCAGCATTCACGCTCACATGTCAACAATTCACAATTTATTGCGTGTTTTTTGGACCATGGGATTACAGCAAGGTCACGCACGAGGAGAACATGCAAACATCCTGAAGCAGCCTGGCACACCCACATCTAAAGATAGAAAGAAAATGTAATGACGGGACACATAACAGAAAGCGGTTCATCAAGATCAAGTCAAACCACAACCCCCATATCTGTGCTGACTGAGCAGGAGACAACAGGAACACAGGCCTCAGTCGATGCATCACTGAGAACTGTGTCTCTCATCCAACACCACACATGACCAGGCTTTCATTAAAGACTTTAAAAGGTCTCCTCAGTGCAGAGAAAACATTCAGCCATGATAGGGAAGCTTGATGATTAGATGCCCAGACCCTTTTGAAGTGTCTTTGGACAAGATACTGAACCCCAAACTGCTCATTGGTTTGTTATCGGGCTAGGAACGCTAGCACAGTTCAGTCCATTTACCACTGCTTTAGTGTCAATGCTCCTAGTCTAACAGTTAGGGAGAGTGAACATGTCAGGACAGAATGCGTGCACCTGCACAAACACAACACTTCACCACATAGAAACTGAAATTTAAACTAAATTTGATGGTAAAACTGAATCATCACCGCTGCGCAGCGCAGTGTGGTGAGTTCAGGGAATCGTGCACACTTGTGCTTTTGCTGACCACCTTTTTAAAAAGGGTGTGGGTCGTAATGGCAGCATATTCTGTACATTGTGGCTTGTGTATATCTATATATAGAGCAGAAATAAGTGGGGACAGAGAGAAACTGAAGGGAAACTGTGGCTCAAAACGCTGACTTTCTGTCTGTCTGTCCTCGTGGCTTATGCAAAGTAATACACACATTTTTATGAAAACTGAAATTCAACCTGCACAAAGATCCAAAAAATTTTTTTGGGGGGGGGGGAAACTTTTCCCATTCTGCATCAATCTTATGGATGGACTGTGTGGCGCATTAGCAATTTTTTTCCCCGTGTCTAAAATGCATTCAGAGCAGTGATGCAGGAGCAGGACAGCTAGCGAGGCTAAAAACCTAGACCACAAAATAGATAGTTTGGGGGGAAGTCATGGGATGGTCGACCAACTGAATGACAGTCAATTTACATCATCGTGCTAAATTCACTGCCTCCTGTTAACTGAAAAAAGAGAGAGAGAAGTAGGGAGAGAGATAGAGGAACAGCATGTGACGTGAGGAGTGCTCCCTATACTTAGTGAACTTCTGGCGTTTTAATGGGCCTGACGTAGTTCCATGCTGCGGTCTGAGGTCTCTCCACCAGCAGAGTTGGAAAAAAACATGGAGCATTCAAGCAGGCTAAAAATGTATCTGATGGCAACCGCTCTTGGCTGAAAATAGCCCTAGAAGGGTATTATTATCATTAATGAGGGATAAATTTGTCGGCTGACTTATCCTGGAGTCATGAGCGCTTCAAATGATTCTTTTTGGCCGTTTTTGGCAAAGCTGTGCCATCGAGTCCGTCTGAGGAGAAGAAGATCTCCTGCTGGTTTCTACTAAGAGTCAGCTTCCCCCCGTAGAGCAGAAGAGTTTAATGAGTAAACATCGGCGGGAGCTGCTTTTAGGTTTCGCTGACGCAGAGTGACTCCGTTGCGTCCGTGACCGTGCAAACTGTTTTAGATGTTTTAGCCTATTAACTTCAAATCACTCATACATCATATGAAACTTCTGCTGACGTTCTTCCAGAGAACTTCTCGAGGACTTCGTCGTTGGTTTGTTCAGGGTAGATGGGATTGTCAGATCTCATTGCAGGATAAAATCCTGGACAAAGCATGCACCTTTTGAAAAGACGAACAGCCATGCTAGCAGCTCATGAAGATGTTCCAGGTTTGTCATGAAGGCTAAAATTCTGGGGGGACCACAATTAGAGGATAGGGCATGGAGTCCTCCCCCAGAAACACCTCCTCCTCTGCGGAGCCACATTGTGAAAGAAACATGTGAAGCTCCTTGCATTCATATTGGTGTTAAGACATCTTTTAGCAGGTGAGCATCCAGTCTTTTTCTTTTTCAAACACAAACACACATTTTCTCTCTACACAGGATGTCGACGTTCCATGTGTTCCTTCAGACGGAGCCATAGGGTTCAGGCGTTAACCCTGCATGAACCGGACAGAGAGAGATAAACGAGGTGTGACGAGAGAGTAAGAGCAGAAAGAAAGAGATAACAAGAGGTACGATGAGGCAGAACAGGCTGGAGTATTATGCAGCTCATGTTCAGGGATGGGGATTGTGTGTGTGTGTGTGTGTTGGGAGGGAGGTTACAGTAGACGGAGGTAGTTGGGTGAGGTATAAGCGGGAGAATGGGGGAGGAAGGAAGAGTAAAGTGCAGAGGTAAGAGGGAGGACAGAGAGTGTGAGTCAGTAATCTTATCTTGGCCTGTGTATCGCAGCGGTCCGCTCATGTGCTCACAGAGGAGGTGGAGTTCTTTATCATAAGCCAGGAGCAGTCAAGCTAACTCCTATTCTGTGATTTATATTGTGGAGATGAAGACATATTTTGTTCTTTACATCACTGATGTTACTGGAACAATAAAAACAGAAACACTTTTTTTGTGGAATGCTGTGTTTGTATGACATGAATTTAGACGGACTGGACTCCAGAACAAGCCAAAAACACAACATCAACATATCATCACCTTATAAAGTTGTTGGGATGAAATTATTAGCAAACAGCTTCCTCTTCAGACAGAATAAATTAGCGTTGACATTCATTTGTCATCATGTTTCGAGTCTCCTTTAAAATGCAGCTACAATATTTTGTCTTCACTGACTCCTGAGATGCTAGTTCTGTCTGTCTGACGTCCACATGAGACGATCAGTGCTTCGTTTTTTTACAGAGTCAGAGAGTCCCAGGAGGGGTGGAGGTCGGGGTAGAGTCCCAGGAGGGGTGGAGGAGTCCCAGGAGGGGTAGAGGTCGGGGTAGAGTCCCAGGAGGGGTGGAGGAGTCCCAGGAGGGGTGGAGGTCGGGGTAGAGGAGTCCCAGGAGGGGTGGAGGAGTCCCAGGAGGGGTGGAGGAGTCCCAGGAGGGGTGGAGGTCAGGGTAGAGTCCCAGGAGGGGTGGAGGTCGGGGTAGAGTGGTGGGTCACACACACACACACTTTGCGTGCCTTGCGAAAGCAAACACATCATCACCACCACTTTTTTCCTTAAATCTAACCACGTAGGTTTTGCACCTAAAGTTTAAAAGTTCAGTTTGTTCCGTGCCAATAAACAAAGGCAGCATAGAGAAGGGTCTTCGTTATCATTATTGTGCGATCTCTTTAAAAGGGCCAGTGTGTGACGAGATGAGGTGATAATGTGCTGCAATGAAATACAACCAAACCATTGTGCTGAAAGATTTTAAATTACATTCACATAATAATTTGATCCGTTGTTAAAAATAAAATATCGGTTGAGGTACGATGATACTGAAACCATGATGCCCTAGTTGCTTTTTTTTCCCACTGAGGTTTAAACACAAGTTTAACCTTGGACTGAGTCTTTGGCCTTTTGCAGAGCACATCACATGTTCACAGTTTAAAACATTGTAATGATTGTTCTCAGTGTTATGAGAATTTCAACTGTTTCAAAAATGTGCCTGAATCAACAGTAATAAAAAAGGCCATGTCTATATTAGAGGAAAGTTAACACATTTTTGAATGAACAATAGGGGGAAGTCGTATTTTCTAGCAATCGTTTTGGTTCCTCAACCCTGGAGACCTGCTGGGAGCAGAGTGACACCATTCTGGCAGATCAATAAATCTATATAAACAATCAGATCATCTGTGACATCTCTGCTGACAGAGGAACATTCTTACTGTGTGAACACACACCAGAGCTTTATTGTCTTTAATGCACGTTTAATCACCACCTGCATGGCTTGATTTATGGGAAACTTGTAAACTTTACACCTTTATCTACTCAGGGTCACAAGCATAAGTACACATTTACAAGTGAGCAGATAGCTGCACAGGCACATACACTTCCCACTAAATGGACTTCCCCATACATATGCTTGTCAATAACAACTTCTCTGACCCCCCCCCCCCCCAGACTGCTGAGTGGATGCAGGTCTCTCTAATTTAATCTTATTTGCATCACGCTAGGCAATAATAAAAGCTCTGAAGCGCTGGTTTTCATTACTGCCTCGCTGCTACAGCTTGACATTCATCTTAGCGTACGTCTGCTACTAGAGGAATGCAAGGAAAAACACTGGCACAGATTCCTGTAGTGGTTTTTACCCTCGCAGGCCGACTTTACAGTTTGTGGTTCTATCTCCTGCCTGCAGTGCAGAAACGACAGCTTGCCAACACCCTCAGTATACCTGCATCTCCTCCCACCAGCTCAGGAGGGACACCATTAGAGTTGAGTTGCTGGTTGGACCGGTTTGGTTGTTTGTGCAAGTAGTAAAATCAGTTCCTCTCACATGTTTGTGTGCATGTTTAAATCACAAAGTTCTTCATACGAAAAGCTTTAAATAAAGTAAGCAATATCTAATCTGCCAAAAAAAGACACATTCTCGGAAAAGACAGAATTTCAGCATAAATAAACCCATAATAATGTATCTATACTCATCATGTATTAATATATTATTTAGATGAGAATAATTGGTACAACCAGCTACTTTACAAGAACTTATTTGAACTAATAACCTCCGTCCTAGTGTTGACTCCACAGAGGTAAAATAACTTTACTATAATTGTTGTTTTTTTAGCTGCCACACAAAGGGAAGAAGAAGAAAAACCAGATCTGCAAGACTGAGTTCCATATTTTGATGACTAGACCGGCCGAGTAGCGCTGCGTGTTTTTTTTTTTTGCATGTGCCTTCATTGTGGTGAAGTCAAACGCAGCGACGCCCTTGCTGTAGTAAAATCACACACGTAATTATTACCGCAACCCAAACAAAACCCAACATCTGCTGCAAAACGGCGGAAGCATGATCACCTTTAACATCCTTTTTGCACTTTCACCCACAAAAAGAGTCGACAACTGTTACCCCTGAGGGCCAGTTTGGATCATCTTCTATATTTCTGTCACATGGTAATTTATTATCTGACACCACGATGACTTGGCTTGTTTAAAATAGGGCCAAATGTTGAACATATTGTATATGTGTGGTATGTGATTGCCAGCGCTGCCTCCATTATTAATCAGCCATATGTGGCGGCTCAGTTTGGAAAATATTCTGGCATTTGTATATTTTTTTGGCAGGAAATCGAATACTTTGCACGTCTCCCATGTGTAAACTGTTGACCGCCTATCTAAAGACTGACATGAATATCAAAACCTGCTGTATTCCTAATCCTATTCATTCAAATTACCTGTTGCGGCGCACAAAAGCATCTTATCTGTGTTTGTACTGAATGTCACCTCAGATGACATTTTCCGATGCACCTGCGGCAGACTTTACAGATCTCCATTCAGACAGCTGTCAGAGATAAAAATCTTGCGCTCCGAGAAGCGAGCCTCAGAGCTACGTCGTTCCTGAGCACCTGTCAAACAGCGAGGACGGGAGACGAGAGGGGAAGCGATGGCAGCAAGAAACATCCCCACTTCAACCCTCAGAGCTGGATATTTTCCAAACCACAGTCCAAAAGAGAGAAGAAAAAAAAAACTACCAGCTCTCCTTCCGCATGAGGCTCCACTTGATCTCTTTAAGCAGGCCCTAATTAGATTAGTGGGCTTTGCCACAAAAACAGAGAGAAAAGGTAGATAGACGAGTATAAGTAGAAGGAAAACCTTGAATAATCAACCATGTCATCACTCTTTGATCTGCCTTGCTCGTGAAATACGCTCGTTGTCCCCTCTAAATGCCCTTCATCACCCACTCACTCACACGCTTCGCCCTCAGGGTTCAGCGCCATGAGACCCTGAGCACGCGAACCAGCACCTGTCTTTCATTTGGCCTCTCCAAAGCAAACCAGAGAGGCGGAGGCCAAGAGAGAAGTTACGAGACACGCTCCCGGCATTCCTTCCAATTTAATGGCCGCTGTAGTATGTCCTGTTTTTAAAAGGAATGAATTTTTGGGCCCCAATACTCTGCGATTTTCTACCAGCAGCGTTGGGAGCATACGAAGGGCTCATCTCCTAAAATGTTTAGTTCTGGGAGTTGAAAAGTCACCTCTAGATTTTAAACCTTTTTTTTTTTTTTCAAAAGATGACAAACAGACTCAAAAACAGTCCAGTTCCAATAAATGTTTTAGTTTCAAGGTTGAAAAATAAATGAAAATAAAGAAAAGTCATGTTTATTCACTGTTGGTTCAAGCTCTGCTTCCAGCTTCCATCTGTTGTTTGTGATTTTTTTCCTTGTTTGACCCTGGATGAATATTATTGTCAGCTTAGGACAGATGCCTTGTTTGTGTTCTCATCGCCATTTTCTGGATTTAGCTTAGCCCAGCGGAGTCCTCAAAGTGATCCTGTATGTCCCAATAGTGCTGAATATAAACTACATATGGAACATTAAAGGATACATGTGGGTTTAGAAGGCATAAGGTCACAGTTACATTTATGGATTAATGGTAATTACGGCTGGTGAAATTAGGATATTATAAACAATTATTATTTATTTTGACATAAAACAAAACATTAATATTTTTATAAGAACACTAGATTAAATGACTACATATAATGTGAGAGGAGCTGCTCATGGTGAGGAACCAAAGGCAGAAAACCACTCCTGCAGGCCCCTTCCTTAAATGCATAAAATATTATGCATTAAATGTTAAATGGATATTTTATCACAATTTTCTGATTCTAATTTGAACAGACATCATATTAGTTGAAATGTTCACATATTTTAATAACATGAACGTTTTCATTCTAATGAATCTTGTCCCTTTTTAAACATATAATGTATTTTTATATAACCATGGTGTCAGAAAGCTTGTCTATCACACAAACGCTATTTTACAGAGATGTGATCATCGATATTTGGTGGATCACTTTTCAGTCTGACGATAATGTCCCTGCATGGCCACATGTGAACGTTTAAAATGGGTTTAACAGCAAAACACGCACCGTCCCGATAAGATCTCCACCTATCTCTGCCTCCATCTACCTTCTCTATGGTCCACTGACTGCACTCCTGATGGGAGCAAGACAAACAGTTTGACCGCTGACCTTGTGCTACCCCACTACCTTTGAAGTAGCCTGGCAAGCTGCCTGGAGGTGGATAGGTATTTTAACAACACTGGACATTAGAGAGAGAAGCGATAAAACCCCTCCCTCCTTTTATAGATTGACCCAGATGAGAAAATGGTCTCCCCCGGGACTAATGACATGATCGAAACTGTGGTTTAATGAGAAACGTCTCAAATGACAGACCACTGCTTACCTAAAGGCATTTGTGGGCCTGTATCCGAAATCTTATATATTTCAAATACACCATTTTTTTTATAGAAAAAATAGAAGCTTAATTGGAAATGAATTAACTTATTTACAGTAAAAAAAATACTTTTATAGTACTCTGTGGAGTTATTTGTGAATAAAGCATATTTTCTGTCTATTTTGAACATCCATGTTCGTTAGCTAGCTTCTTTCATGGCACGTCGCTACATTTCTTGGCGCATCACTGCCACCAAGGATAAATGAGGGGACTGTTGCAAAATGAAGGCATTTCAAGTCCCACTTATCATTTAATGGCCTGGCCTGTCTCTACCACTTAATTATTGGTAATAACGTGCCATTAGTTAATGCATAATGGTGTTTTGTGCACCCTCCACCTCCCCATCACAGCCAAATCTTTACAGATTCCCCAACTTCAACATTTCATCAGTCTCAGCAGAGTCATCAGCCACCACCACCACCAATGTCAGGACTTTATCTTGTTATTTAGGGCAATGCATTTCACAGTCTCCCTTTCTGACATACTTAGTTACCACATTTCATCTGCTGTAATCAATCACTTCATCTATTGATTGCCATTGATTTTTCTGTGGCTTTGCTGAGCCTCTTCAGTGTGCAAAAGGCAGCAACACATCTACAGAAAGGATTTAGTTAATAATGCATGAACACTACAAGACAAACTAACTGTGATTATTTGTTCTTGTAAGTATTTTTGTTACGAGTGCAGATGTGGTTGAGTGGTTGCTCTGTGGTGTCAGCTCAGAGTGTGTTTGTGTGAGCAGAGGGGGCGTGGCCGCTGTGTAAATCTGTGTGCGTGTTGTGGTAGAGAGAATGATGATGAAGGCCTCACGACTTTATCAGCTTCCAGAGATGTGCGCAAATGTATAATTGCTGCACGAGGTGCAGAAACTCCAGTAGTGGAGCGGAAGATAGGAGGACTGACACTGATAACGTCAAAATCAAATTCATGGTTTCCTTGAGTGGTTTCCCCTCATGTGTTTGATTTAAAAGCTGTTGCTGCCAGCACGCTAGTCCTCCCACTTCTTCTCTAGTAATGGCAGAAGTTGTCTTTGCAGCCAAGACATTCCTGCAGTTGAGTGGTAGGACTTCTCTTTCTATTTCTTTCTGTGTCTCTGTCTAACTCATCCTCTCCATTTATCTCCCCCCTTTCCCTCCTCTGTCAGGCCAGTGAAAAGCTGCAGTTTCAGCTATCTGCTCCCTGTTAGCTCTCCTTTTTCCCCTTCTTTCTATCCATTTGTGGGCCAGAGAGAAAGCTGCCAACCCCAGTGTGTGTGCATGTGTGTCTGTGTGTTTATGCTACAGCATGGAGCCCTTGGGATGTGACTCAGTTTGCAATCTAAGACAGCCCCTATCATAATGACTACTCATTACCTACCATGCTATCATATAAAGATATATTTATACACCCGAGGACATAACCTCATTGCTCATCTACATAACAATTATGGCTATTTTATAGGCCTCTTTGGAGCCGTAGAGGGAGCTCAGAATTCACTCAGTTGCAAAAACGGCCTGAGTGACAGACAGGTTGGGAAATTAACAACGGCCCCCATTGTAAGAGCATCATTTGTATAAAAAGTTATATTTTCCCTGTAAAAACTGGAAAACATTTGAAACAATCATCCCCACTTATTATTTGTTCAGGGAACAGTCATGAACTCAGCTAATCTACTTCATCAGAACCGTTTGCTCATAATGGACTGACAGAGACCTGGCAACATAAGACAAAAACCCACAATTGTTTTCATATTTGGACTCAAATATTGCTAAATTCTCATTAGTGCAGATGAATATATGACTTCATCCTTTTCCAACCGAACCCCACCCTCCTCTGATCAGTGAGAAGAGTAGACAAAAACACGGATACATAAATCTAGCATGTAGAATAACCAAAACTGTTCATATAGAAAACTACAACTCGCTAACACAACCTACCCTATGGGATTATCCAGCCAACAGCTAACTACAAAGGTTGGTAACTCCCTGAAAAGATCTTGATCTATAGATCAAGTATTGATTGGTAAAAAAAATTCTGAGATGCAGACCACAGCAAGCCAATCTGTAGTTGTGACTTTCTTGTTTGTCTGTGTCATCATGTTTGCAGATGATTCACTGTTCTATATTTCCTGTCATAGATCTCCATTATTGTCGGCACTGTAATTACTTTTATAGCAACTATGTTACATGTCAGAATAAATATGTTCAGGAAGATAATTATCTGTACATTTTTATCCTTACCAGTAGATGTTTCAGTTTAGCAGCAGCAGCAGCACTGCTGTATGGCAGCGTAGTCTGTGTAGCACATTGTATAGCATATTTAATACATGAACCAGGCTCAGGACAAAATTATGATTTGAGTAATTGCCCAGTAGAGCTTGGGGTCCAGCTGGTAACAGCTATTACTCATATGACCAGACCTCTTATAGCAGCCAAGTAATTAGCTAATTATCAGACTCAGCTATATTCTAACCAGTATGACAATTAAGAACACAGCTAGAGGTACAATTACAAATATATTGCATTTAGGTAATAATCAAATCCATTTTTTAATCAAAAATTAGCTTAGACTCAACTCATAAACCGACTATCGGGGGATGTACAGTAAATTATACGAGCCAGACTACCTAGCTGAAGCACTTTGAGTTATATGTTTATCCCAAACATAGCTCTTTCTGATTGACGGTAGCAGTTTTTAATAAAAACAAGACTACATGTTTTTAAAAAACAGACTTATGGAAAATTGGCCCAAGACTTCAAACAGAACTCCAAAAATTGCTGAAAGCAGCATTTTTTTCTTCTTCTACTGTAGCAGATCATTTAATAAAATTAGGAATTGTCATTGCGAGCTTGCATCTGCAGAAGGATGTTGTTTAAATCTTGGCAGCTGAAGGTAGAAAGAAAAGCGGAGGGGTAATAAATTGCAGTATATGTCAACATTGTACAGATGTGATATTGTGGTGCAGAATGTGCAAATAGTACAAAGACATTAAGGAAAATAAGAACATATGGAGGGCTTCACTCAAAACGGAGCCTAAAATTGTCCTTAAAATATATCATGAACTGTGAACCAGATATTTTCATCCATCCTGTGCGTTGAGTGTGCACAGCAACTGCCCTTTGTGCCAGTGCACTTCAAGCAAACCCAGAGTATTGCTTACATGTGATCCTAGACCCGTAATTGCAGTTAATAATCGACCAATACAGCCGCATTACCGCTTATCACGGGCTAAAAGCATCATCATCATCAATCATAAAAAAAGGGGAGGGCATGCTTTTGGATCGGGGCCAAATGCATGCAGGTGTGTCTTGTTGATTTGACCGTGGATTGTGTAGACAGATAGTTAATATCCAGAGGGGAGGATAGACGGCCGGCGCTGACCATGCTGATATACTTGTGATAAAATATCATACTATTGTTTCTAAAAAAAATCAGTTTTTTAATCTTTCTTTAAGGGACCATGAGGCCAAATCCATCTGGGTAAACATCTTTGTAAAGTTACACAGATGAGGTGAATTTTATTAGTTATTTGCAAAAGAAAAGGTGGTTCAGTGGTTTTTCTTTCAACAGTGACATTTGACTTGTGGTTCAGCAGGAGATATGAGAAATGTTGGTTTTCTCTCTCTTTCTAACTCTCCCTTTCAGACACACAAACACAAGCAGGAGAGGTTAACTATTGCAAAGCGTGGATGATTAAAGTGATCAATGCCAGAAGTCGTTGCATGTCCCCTTTGCACATGTAGCGTGGTGCAAAACGTTAGTCTCTTAACTACAAACGAGATAATAGAGCTGCTCCAAGAGTGAAAGTGTGTGGGAAGTGGTAGTTTTAGGCCATGTGTGGTGTGTCTGTGCATGAAAGTGCATGGATCTGGTAAATGTGTGGGCCATCAGTGACCCTGATACAGCAGAAAAACACAAGAGCATGCAGATGTTTCTCTCACATCCACAGAAAACAAACTTAATCCTTTACATGGTGTCTGTCTGCCGTGCAGCAATGCATCTCCTACCAACGGCACAAAACAAGGAACAATCAGCTCATTTTTTTCATAACCTTTGGCTAGAATAAATTCAAACCAAACCAAACAAGCATGAAATGCTAAGCAGGCCTCGCCACGGGTGCATTTCATTGAAGAAGGACAGTTAAAAAGAAGCTATTTTAACTTGTCCCTGTAACAAGTAATTCTCTTTGATAAACTATTTAAGTAAAAGCTAATTTAAGAAAAATTAAAAATATTGAACAGTGAACGGTGAGTTATGCCCTGGAAACCCTCATGTGAGACAAATCCCACTCAAAGAATGAGCCTAAATTCAACTTTAACCATGGAAACGATGAAAATAAAAACAACAACAATCCATAAATAGGAAAAGGCCCCAACTTCAGTTTTTGGTTGTTGTTTGTAGAAAGTTTTGTGACAAAATATTAAACAGTTCTTGAGTCATGCTCCAGAAACCATATGTCATGGAAAGACGGACGGAAGGACGGAGCACATTCCTTTATCCTTTATTTAATAATAATTGCTAAATGCAACATCTGAGGTATTGTGATAAAGACTCAACCACATTAAGTTTTGGCATCGCCTGAGACGGCAGCCTAAATTTTCCCCTAAATTAACGGTGCCAGCGGATCGCAACCCCCACTATCCTCGGAGGTGGTTGAATCATACAAACATTAAGTGCACATGCGTTAATAGGCTTATCCAAATGCATCCAAACGACAACACAGAATTTAAATGTAACTATTATTTATATTTTGTAACAATTATGGCTAAAATAGACTATTTATAATCATTTTAAAATTTTATTCAATTTCTGGAAATCATCTCCCGACCCCTCCATTGGTGTCTCGCAACCCCCGCTTTGGGAATCCCTGATATAGAGTATAGTTTTTTCTTCCTCCTCAGCTTTTTCTTTCCATTTTTTTGTGGAATTACCCATTTTTTCTATTTGACTCAATTTGTATTTAGTGTTTCGTCAGAGTGAGTGAATTTGGCTGATTCGGCTGTGTTCCTTTTGCCTACTGGTGCATGGAGAGCTGAAACTGTCCTGGTTCTTGTTCTCACCGGACATGTCATCCACCAGCCTGCTTCAGTTTGTGCCACTTTCCAGCAATTCATTGAAGAGGAGCTGGTGGACCAAGACTCCAAGACTTTGACCAAAAAGTCAGCATCTCTAACTTGAAGTCATGTGAAATCCAGTCTGTGCTGAATAAATGTCTTTTTCAAGGTTTTTCAAGGCCTTTTATCATAACCTCTCTGACCTGTGCAATAATCACGTTGTTTAATCAGCATCTTAAAATGCCACACGTGTCAGGAGGCTGGATTATCTATGGATAAAGTACTCATTAAGATGGATTTTAACAAATGTGCTTAAAATCTGAGAGAAACTGTTTGCATGAAAAAGTCTTAACTTGTGAAAAATGGGAGAAAAAGCAAAAGTGTTACCAAACTTACCCAGCCATGCTGCTCATTTTCTCACCGCAAAATGCTGATAAATCAACAGCAGCGTGGAGCTGAAGCTGCAGATGTGGAGTTTCAACATCTGTAAATCATCTCTCCGGGTAAACTGAGACAGTCAGGATAAATGTGGGCAGTGGAGGTGAACAAGATGCGCTTGCCTCTCGCTGAACTGGTCTCACAAATGTGGTTGTGGTTGCACTGGGCAGGGAGAAAAGAAAATTTCCAAAGGAAAAGAGCAGTTAACTACCTTATCATCAATACATTATTGAGGTATGGTCTGTTTTTTAAAGACAAGTCCACCCTCCTGTCAAAGTTATGATATATTTTATCTACTCTTGTGAATAATTGGTCAAACACAGATGATAACGTGACACTGAAATGTTAGATATATCAGAAACCCTTAAACTGTCAAACACGCTGCGGATATCGTGGGTTTTCTGTCATTTCTTGAGAACAAAAATCAATCTTTCGATCCCAAGTGCACAAAAAAGTCACAGTTTCTCCATCAACCAGAGTCTCAAGCTTGCAAGAAAATAAGAAAAAAGATTCTTAAATGTTATCTCTAGTGCCTTTTACACTGTCTGTTCAAGGCAGGAATGCTGTGCTGTTATTCCACCTCACCAGGGTATGAAGATGGAATCTGGAGGCAATGTTGTGCCGCCTTGAAGCCGACAGCAGATATGCATGGACCCCCTTAATTCTTTAATAATTCCCTGAATTCAGGTCAAATCTTTCACATATCCATTGAAATACCTCAGAAACTTGTGGATGGATTTGCACAAACATTTTCCACAGACAATCATGGCTCATGTCGTCTTGGGAATTTACACATTTTACACATTTTACATGACAACGGCATTTTGGGGGCCTGAAAACACAAACTTGAAAACGCCACCATGCCATCGCCGTGTCAACGAGCAAAACGCAACTCGATGACGTCACCGCCCAGCTTCGTGCTTGCTTATTACGATTCCAGACTTGCATAAGCGGACAGAATATCAACAAAAGAACAATGTGGGACTGGCGGGTTTTGTTTGTGCTGCAGACGCTGGTGTGTAAACAGGACATGTAAACAGGACCTTAGACTGATTTAAAGATAAAATGACAAAAAGGATAAGACTGGAGGGTGGAGGTAGTTTCTTCAACATCCACCAGTTGCTAAGAGTTCATGGCCTTCTGCCACAGGGGTTTTAGTAGATTTGTTGGACAGCTAGTGTCATGCAAGTCAAAACAAACACACACCAGTGTCAACTGCAGGGCAAGTTGGTCTTCCCTGGAAGAGGTCAGATCTCTTGAGTAAGTAAAGGACATGCTTGTAGTTCAGATTCAGAGCATCCCCCACCCTGAAACTGTGGCCTTTCAGCCATCCTGGCCTTGTGTGAAAACATCTATGTGTTTGTGTATATAGAGAGATGAACAGGAGATTAACCAGGAAATATTTCAATATTTCTAATCTACTTGAGCATGTGTGTGAGGAAGATTAAGAAAGAACAAAAGGGTCAAATATGGAGGTGGAAGAAAAGAAACCCAGCATACAAAACAGTGTCATGTCTTCAATCATAGCCCTGGTGAGCAACAACATTTTCCAACCTTATTTTGCTCATTCACACTTTCTCTGTCATGAGTCTTGACATTCAGCACAGATGCTCTAATATCCTGCCTCTGCTATCACCCGTCTACCACCTCAGCAGAAGCTCTGATGACAGCCACGTGCTAATTAAACATCTCATACTGTGCTATACATTAGACGCAGCAGGAAAGCCTGATATGGAAAACCCTGGTTTCATCCCGTTAACAAAAGTATGTTCCGGGAAAATGAAAAGGGGGTAAAGGTTTCACGCAAGGTCGTGGTGGTGGTCATGGTCTGCTAAGCCTCGTGAAAGGAGTCCGAATTTGAAAGCAGTCGAATGAAAGTTCTTCATGGGAGGATTCACTCGGGGCTAAAATGCCCCATGTTCACTGAATATGACCTCGGATAAGATGTTCAAACTTTAAGGTGCAGTAGTTTTAGAAATAGTTGTTACTATGAACTACATTGCAAAAATTCATTTCTACAGCTTCGGCTAAACGGTGAGTCAGCATGAAGACTTCATTGACCTTAAGAGTCCGCATGAATCAAAAGTTCTCTGTGGAAGGTAATCAGTCGGTCTGCCAGACTTCCAGTTTGAAATATCTCAACAATTATTAAATGGATTGACGTGACATCTGGTGCAGACATTCATGCTCCCCTCAGGATGAATTGTTATAACTTTTGTGATCCCTTAAAGGTATAGTGCTTTTTTTTTACTTGGGGTTTTATGAGGTACTTATCCATGGTCGGTATATTAAAGTAGACGGGTTAGGGCTGGGCACACCACGAGCTTGGAAAAGCAGACAGAAGTACTGAAGCCAAACAGCTACAGGTTCTCCAAAGACAGCAAAGTAACACAGTGAAAATAATCTAAATGTTACTTAAATTGATGTTTTAGGGGCTGAAACACATTTTGCTGCAGACCCAGTCCACAGAGCAAACTATCAGAAAACACCAGTAATAAGGCTGGAACTTGAGACACAGGTAGAAAAATAAACAGAGACAGAAGGGAGGGAACACGAAAGCTTCGAAGGACACAGTCTTCGAAGGCGTGTCCTTTGGCGACCATTGACGGCAAAGGCCAGGGAATTGAACACTGTTCAATTACACAGCCTACTCTACGGAAAATTTCACCATCCCTTCCTGTCCTTACCCTTGCATCACGAAACGCCCCGAATGTCGCTTAGCAACATTGATAGCTGAGGTTGATTGGTTGATGATTAATTGTAGTTAAAGTCATGGTAGTAAAAGCTTGTTGTAGTGAAAGCTGTGATATAGTAGTAGTAAAAGCACTACAGTCGGTTGTAGTAAAAGCTGTAGTGGTAGTAGTTAATAATAGTAGTAGAAGTCAAATTTGTTGTAAACATTGAAATACTTCACCTTCACTCTTCAGCGCCTAAGGGGCGTCCATTATGCCGGTGCGCACTGAATCTTGGGAAATGGATCCTTTGCAGTCCAGGAAAAGAAGGACGCATTCGCCGGATGCATTTGAAGGAGTCTTTGAAATGGGGCAGGCCTTGTTGCACCACTGTGAAGCATTTGGTCTTCAAATGCAGCTTGAATATTCTAGGAGGAGGGAAAACGAGACACAGGTGACACCAATCAGGGCTGGGCAGACAATCACAGAAAATAGAACACAGGTAAGTGACAAAATAAAACAGGGAACATAAAGACACAGAAAACAGAGGTGTATACAGTACATTATACCTGCAAAACATCAGCATGTTACCTTAGTCACTGTGAACACGTTAGCATGCTGATGTTAGCATTTATCTCAAAGCATCGATATGTCAAAGCAGAGGCTCACAGAACAGCTCACATGACTGTAGACTAATCAATTCACTCATTTCCTCTGGGTTTCATTTTCATGATATCATAATTTATGACTAAGATGATTTATAGCAGTCGACTTCCAAGACCAGGCGGCTGGAGATTCATGCAAACATGGAGAGATTTCAAAGTGGTCGCCTCTTCCAACTGCATTACAAAGCAACGGGAAGATAAACTTTCAGATTAAATAAAAAATGAATATAGATTTTGGTGTTTTTCCTCTTCCAATTGGGTTTTAAGTGGCTGTAGCCTAATTTTGATTTGCATACTGAAGTGAAACCACAGCCGATACGACATCCTTTGAAAAATTGTAGTAATATGAAACATAATGGGTCAAAAATATAAAATCACAAGCATGATCTATAAGGGGTTTTCTTTTTGAAGAACCTCTGAGGATGACTGTCATACGTAAAAAAAGCATACCACTTTTTAACGTTCCTCATCCTCCTTTAGAAGATAATAATCTTCGTGCAGTCTTCATGTAAGGATTCAGCCTTTAACATCTGCCCCCCCGGAGGGTCGTGACCCAGACTCACCCAGTCCAAGCACCAATCACACACATTAGAAGATTTTGTTTTGCCCTTAGCCTGACCTCTGAGTGCCGATACTTTCTGCAGTCACACGTCTGTCCTGGGGTCAAACATTACTCATCGCCAAAAAGCCCAGCTTAGTCCTGTAACCAGTTATTTCTTACCAGTAAGCAATAAGTACTGAGCTCAGTGAATCAAAGCTTTACTTGCATAAAGACGTGCTACATAAACAAGGAAGTAATTAGAGGAAAATTCACCCTCCCTAAGAGGTAATACCAAACTTATATTACTGCCTAAGCACACACTCGCTTGTTCGGAGGCTGGCTGGCTAGTTGAGGCTCATGCCATCTCCCAGCTGCTTTAACTTTGATGCATACGTGGAGAAGACATTGCCCCCCGGTTATTATCTAGAGCACGAGTCACCTCAGCAGTTGATTGTTGCCTTATTTCAACCTTCTCTCCTCACAAATATGTCATCTAACCCTCGGGGCCAGATTAAATAAATTGAAGACATGTGAGGCATGGATATGACAGGGCTACAATGGTTTGTTCATTTGAGCATCTTAAATCTGAAGGGAACACTCACTTGGCCCTGTGGTAATAGGACAGCTCATTTCCATAACATTAATACAGTGGATTCATTCTGTAAAAACATATTTACTTGACATTTATCTTCTATATCTAAAATACTGCATTTAAAGTTGTAAGCCTTCAGATTTTCATGAAATCAAAACCAATTTTTTCTTCAGCAGTAGCCACTCAATGTCAGGCTGCAACTAACAACTATTTTGAATGATTTATTTTATTATATCTTTTTTTTTTTAAATCCTTACATTGAGTATAAAATGTCAGAAAATTGTGAAAATGGCCTCCACAAATACTTTTTGTCTGACAATCAGTCCAAAACCTTTAGATATTTAATTTACGATCATATTTGACAAAGATAGCAAGAAGCTGGAATCAACACATAGTTCACTCAGACAACTAAGAGTCTAGTCTGCGACCTCATCACTCCCCGCAGATATGTTAATATGGATCTATTGGGGAGTGATGCAAAAACTTCTTGAACCCCGTAACTGGAGCCTACAGGTGGATGATGGAGTGGTGGTGGGGCTGAAAGTGCAGCAGCAACACTGACAGGTACCTTAAATAGACCGCCAAATTGTGAGGGTGTGTTGATGACATTTGAGGAGAATGAGGCGGTGGCGGCTGATGACTCTGCTGAGACTGATAAAACTATGAGGTTGGTGCATCTGCGAAGACTCGCCGATTACTGTTCACTTTTCACTTTCTCTACACTGTATCAAATCTGTGTGAAGTTACTGCTAATGCAAACGGAACATGTCGCACTGCTGCTACTTCTCTTTAATAAAAACACATGCACACTGAACCAATCAAACACAGGGGTAGCTTTGACATAGCTTAGCACTGACCAGGATCTTCAAAACAAGACAGGCAGTCATTCTGCCATTTTGTTTTTGTTGGTGGAACAGTTTAAATTACATATGTAACCAACTCCTGTTTAGTGTATCCTGTGGAAAACTACTCGCATTGTGCACACCATGAAATCTGATTTTAGTTGGAATTATTTTTGATTGCCTTCTAAACCAAAAGATCCTGAGTTTGTTTGGCTGCACTATAAACATCTCTACTCCTGACATGGTAGCTGTTCAAACAGTGTTTGCTGTCTCATTAAACCACACCTGCTGTTAGTACCACGAGTGTCACCAAATCAAACAGAGCTAAAACCTTCAGGGTGACATAAATCAGTTTAAACCGAATGCTAACAACTGCACAGAAACTCACTCAAAGGGCATTTCTAAGCATTAGAAGAGAAGGAGGCAGGCCTGCACCATCTTTTTGACCTCCACTCCAGAGCTGCAGCCAGCCTCTGAGGCCACACAGCCAGGCTTGCATGAGTCACACAGCCCAGAGCGAACCCAAATGTGTAAAAACTTCACATTGGCAGATTACTTTGTTTACATCCTGCACTAGACGAGATTTGGCCGGGCCGGCGCGAGGCACAGCCAAAAAGCCTGTCTTCTCTTTCCTCCCTTTGACTCCATCCTTCTTTACCTCTTTCCTCCTTTTTTCAATCATGCTTCCTTCTTTTCTTTCCCCTCTCCCAACTATCTCCACTTCATCTCTCCAGGTCTCGCTGCTGCCAAGAGCACATGACCATGAGGCAGAGTGAAGCGGAAAAATAAAGCAGCCCTGCCCTTGTAAAAAAAAAAAAAAAAAAAAAATTTAAATGAAGAAAAAAAAATCAGACAAATTAATAACAACACGAAACAGATGGGGAAGTTGTATTTCCAGAATTAAACAGGGCAGTTATAAAATTTCTTCTTTTTTTTAAAAAGCACTCCTTCCCCTCTAGCAGAGTTTGCCAAGTTATGAGCTCATACTTTGTAGGCCCTCTGCTGAATATCTATTCATAGCGTCAGCTCCAAGATGTCAGACTTTTATGACCCATTACTCCTCTTGTTATCTGCAGCAACAATTATGGGCCTACAAGTTTAACGCTGGAAATACGGACCTCTGACGGCTCAGAGTGTGTAGAGTGACTGACAGTGAACATCAACATGAGGCAGCTGCTTTGTTTGCACGAGTGTGTGGGTGTCTTTTTCGCACTAATCTTTAGTGTATTAATGAACAGGGTCAGTCTGGCGTAACACACACACACCCTACATCAGCTCTGGTTTTGATTTCATGTCAGCGGTGAAGCCATCCATGTCTGCATCATGTAAACTGTGAGAGCTGCTGCCTCTCTTCCTTCAGGTAAATCTTTTTACATCCTTTTTAGCTGTTTTTGTTCCCTCTGGATTGTTTCTCCTGCTCGAAATCAAGAACTGCATTCTAATTCTGTCAGTGAAACCCTTATATTCCCCAAGAATGTCAGTAATTCAGCTTGATATTCATGTGATATGGCAAAAAAACACCACAGAGCGGTGTGACAAAAGCTAAAAATGGGCTGACAGCACCACACAAAGCAGATTCTGTCACACCGGTCTCAGATGTCTTATCAGCTGCAAACACCTTGTGTGGGTGACAAAAGGTTGTCAACGGGGTGTTTTAAACACGTATTTACGTATTTTTACAAATACAGGATACAAGAAATATCTGAGCTCTGATTCTGACATTCAGTAGAATTTAGACTATTTCCCAGGATGTTTGTCTTTACATGGACACCAAGCAAAATTATTTAATTGTAACCACCTGGATCAATGTTCTGGGCCAGATAAAAATAATTTCACTCACTTTATATATTATTATCGAGATCTTTATCTTAATCTCTATCTTCTTCTGCTCCATGCATAATTTTCAATATATTTTAGCTGAAAACACAACAAAAAGATGAGTAAATTATTTGGTTTACAGAATATAAATGTAGGAAAAACTCTTGTTTTAATGAGTTAAAGTTTTGTATATGTATAATTTTAAAGGCATAACAATCTTTATGATGATTATGATTACTTGTCTTCTTTTGCATTGCCTTTTAACTGCATGTGTTTCTTCTTTTAGCACACTGGTCCTTAGAAACGTGATTTCGTTCATGGCCCGGAATGACAAATAAACTTGAACTTGAACTTTCTCTGAAACTATGTTCAGGTGGGACAGAACTGGATCAATACAGATCCTGTTTTGAACCAAAGTTACCATGAGAAAAGATTCACTTTTCCCAGATCAGTTCTGCTCAAATGTCAAGTGCTTTTTAAAATGCACTATGGTGGCGCTGTTGCAGCAGAGCAACACAAAAAGTCAGAGGATTTAAAACTTCCTCCAAATGGGAGCAGTCAGATCCCAAAAATGTTGTATCCTCTTAAAAAGGAGAGAAAACCAATGTTCCAAAAAAAAAGTATCAGAGTCCTCTTTAAATGTTTACTAAAGGCCGCGAGCTCACTTGTAAATACTAGACCCAGAGACAGTAAGCGATATTATAGGAACAGCTCTCTCCCTCACTCTGCATTTGACTCCTACACGCTGGTATCAACAGGAAAGAGGCAGCCCATGAAACTAATTGGGTGGTGTGTGTTTTATGAAAAGAACAGCCTGTGCTAGCCTGCGGTCCCGCCCACCGCTCTCTGACTGGCTGCTTCCTAAGTGGTCTGCTTTTCTTCTCTCCGCTGTGATTGGAGCAAAGCAAAGCCAATAACTCAAACCTTTTTCTTTCCCTCTTCTTGCTCAGGACCTACCCTTGTTGTTTTCAACCGGAGAGGCAGAGCTGGGCTGATCCAGCACAGGCAGGGTCTTCGCTCTGGGGCTGCATTTCCAGCTAAAATGGACACTGGGCTGGATTATAGTCCAGCCACACATATTAGAGCATTTCCCTTTGGAAAATTCGGGGGAATTTGTAGAAATGCTTTGGTAACTGTGTAGGAATGACTCACAGCTTATGTAATTTCTTATTACAAGGTCAATAAAACTTCATTATAGAGCATTACCTTTCTTCATGTCTAGACTGATAATTATTTAGTTATATCTCCATCAGGTCCCCGTTAGACTATTGCTAAGGTCATTTGCTCAGTTTGCATGGGCGGATCAATTTCAAGTGTTTGTTAAGGGCTGAGTGTGTGCCGTGCAATTAAAATAGTGAGCACACTCATTAATCACACCACCGATGCTTTTTTAATCAGTCAAATTGCACAGCGAAGAAAAGAAAAAACACACAGTGTATAAAATCGATTATTAGGCTCAGTTTTGCAACAGTTTATTTACTTTAAAAACAATAATGAAAATATATATTTACAAAAATGTCGCTTTGGGAAGCCATACATACACCCACAAACAAAAAGCTCCACATAAATAAGTTAGTATAATTTTTTCAGTGTTTTTCAAAAAAGAAAAAAAAGCACACAGGTACACTTCAAGGGCCAACGGAGGCAGTGTCACTTTGTTTTTCTGCCCCTGTAAAAAGAGAAATTAACAATAGTGCAATTACATGTTCCACATGAATTCCACACCACAAATCTTTGATTCACATATTTGCATAAGTAACCCAGTGATTTTAACATATTTTCTCTACGTTAACCTGGACTACATCACTTATTACACCGGGTGGGAAATGTGACCTAAAGGCCACTAAAATATTAACTCACCTAATTTAAAAAATAAAAGCTAATTCTTAGGATTATTAGCAAATACTGTTAAAATTTGGTTGGATATTGCTCAGCAGTTTAGCCACCCTCCCACCCCCATCCCTCAGTCCCAGAACAAAAGGCACAAACTTTGGCAAAAAAAAAAAAAAAAATTTTAAATAATGAAATAAAAATGGGGAAATAATGAGACAATATTTGCATGTAAACTTTATCTGTCATGGCTGTTCCCAGTTAGATGGACCCTCAGCTTACAGTGTGACCATCTGAGCCTTCAAAACCAAGATACAGAGCACTGGGACAAATAAAGCCATAGAAGAAGAAAAGACATTTTGTTTCCACATAACCCTGACTTTTGAAATCTGCATTTTTAACTTACATCAATTACCTGAATGATAAAATATGACCACTTAAACAAAATAATATTTCTCTGCTGGAAATTGCACTGCAACTTCCCGAGTCAAATTCACACATATACATTTAACAAAAGGTATGAAAAGCATAATATGCTTTTTTTTATGTGCTACATCTGAAACATAGGTAGTAGATTTCTTTTTTCTCTCTCTTTTTTTTTGTTTTTTTTTGTTTTTTTTTACAAATGAGCAAAACTCCACTTGCACACTGCTACATTGTCTGCTGCTTCTGAGGCAATTTAATTGAAATGAGTGCCAAAACTTGATAGTGTACATATTCAGTGCTTGTGCAGCCTCTCCTCCTCCCGTCTTTAGGAAAAGGCTGCTTTTATATGTTCTCCCCCATCTGTCAGATGATGAGAAAGGCTACAGTATTCCACCAGCAACAGGTCTCCCCGCTCTGTGGGACATAAA
This sequence comes from Chaunax sp. Z400, assembly GCA_037577475.1. Classification (NCBI taxonomy): domain Eukaryota; kingdom Metazoa; phylum Chordata; class Actinopteri; order Lophiiformes; family Chaunacidae; genus Chaunax; species Chaunax sp. Z400. Next base: position 19,319,212 of record CM075204.1, read on the forward strand.
GAGGAAACAGACTGTTGAATGGTGCAATTGAAAAAGCAGTTGCATGCTTGATATCCCTCATGCGGGCAGAGCAGTCAGACATGAAGGGTTGTGGGAGATAGAACAGCATTGTGTAGGTTGTAGTTTGAGTGTTGTGTGCAGGAATGAAATGTGTTTACAGGTGCTATGAATTCCTGACAATAAAAAATACATGCAGCCTTATTAGCATCCAATGTAAAGCCTGATTATTAGCATTATAAGTATGTAATAATGCATTTAATAATAGCCAACATAGCAGAAGATGATGATTTCTCACCTGGTACTGTTTTTCACGGGACCACCGCGCCGTTCTCCGGCCTGCTCGGTCTCTCCTCCGCGGCTTTCACCGCCTGACTTGCAGCGCCCGACTGGTCTTCATCATCGTCTTCATCGGTATGCGACCTTTTACTCTGACTCTCGCTGGAGCAGGCACCTGGCAGACAAAAAAAAACAAAAACACGCAGAAAAGTTGTCAGTGTTGTTGTGCAGAGCTGCACGTCCTCTGTTAAAAAGGCACCTGCCTACATCCTCAGCAGCCTCTGGAAGAAAAAAAAATTAACAACCGAGAGGAGATCGAGTCAAAGCGGTTCGATTCCCTAAATACGTGCCTCATTGTAAGAAATTAATGTTTTCTTCTGTAAAAAAAAAAAAAAAAAAAAAAAAAATGTTTTCTTCCTCGTCTGTTTTTATCCAGCACGATTCTGTTTGCGCAACTGTCGCTCCATTGCGGCACAGTAAAACAAAAATAAAAAATGCGCAACAGCCTTAATAGGTCAAGGTAAATCACCTGAAGCTCCTGAGCGTCTCTTCCTCGAGCCCTCTCTGTCGGGCTGCCGTTCACTGCTCGCCTCGCCGGGTGAGTCCACATCCGTCTGGGGCCGCTGGCTCCCGTGAGGCGGTCTGCGGTAAAACTCCGGTGCGTCGTTGTCCTCTTCCCAGTCGTAATTGCGCGGCGTGAGCGGTCTGTCGTTGACCGGATCGAAATTGTACTCCTCCCTAAAATCCTGCACACCTTCCTGTATGGCATCCGCCAAATACCTCTGTATGTCCTCTGGGTCAGGTGAGCCGAAAAGGTTTCTGCGGACCGAAGGTCTGACGTTGTCCGGCTGCCGCGCATCCACCCTCTCCAATGTCGGGCTCGCATTAGAAAGGCGAACATCTGACATTTTGTTGCACATACGACAAGGAAAAAGATACACAAACGACAACCAAACTTCTATTTCCAAGTAGTATTCCGTTCAAATGCAAAGTCGCGGGAGTGATGCGTGCATACTCCGCGCGTATCATCCGAAACGCATACGCACGAAATGGAATAAAGCGTCTCCAAAGGCGCAGGGGGGTTTAAGAAAGCCACTCCTGTCAAGTCCGTAGTAAGACAGATAAAAACAACAAGTCATAACAGCCAATATGGCGTTAGAGGGAGCTATGAGTGAAGAAGAAAAGTTGACATCAAGGACTATTTAAACAGAGAAGGCGATTCATTGGTCTGCGCAGTAGGACCGCCCATAGAGCGCTCTTAAAGCAGAGGCAACACAGAAATGAATTGGATTAACTCTACACATGAATATGGCCTAATTAACCCCTTTGATAAATTAAATACATAATAAAGAGCAAAAGGAAGGGCGCGTGTGATTATAGAATTAGAGAGGAGTGCCTTTTGTCTTTCCATTAGCACCTGATTTATCACAGCAGGCATCAGGTTGGACTTTTAACTGGACACCCGACGGATTAGGATATCATTTGATCTCATTAGCTGTCATCTGTGTGCTGCGTTCACGCACCGTAAGATGACCCAGATAAAAGCTGATAAGAGAACCACTCTGGAGACAGATTTATCTCCCTGTGGAGGAGTTATTAACCGAAGCCTCGCTCCAGGCTGGTAAAAAATATCACAAGAATCAATCATCGAGTGATGGTATGCTTACAGACAGCACCGCCTGGTCTGATTTGGTTTCCCATAAACATGTTAGGCACACTTGATTCAATCAGCTGTAACTCCATTCTTTTACAGCTCGGAGGTTATTGGAGGACAATGAGATTTTATGCAAGAAAACAACAAAATGACCACAAATCTGCCTCCTTGCTTACGATGACATCAGCTCTGGAGCAGAAAGCCTTCCGTCATCATTGGCATGGTGCCTATCTATATCAGACTTTGCCACTGGTGCCACAGGGTGGTTTGTGTGCTTCCCTGGTTGTAATTGCTCGTGTGTGTGTGTAGAATTCCTGTGTGTGCTTAGAATTTTAACACCAAGGAAACAAAGTGGTACAAATTCATCATTTCTACTCAAGTTTGCATCTTAAAAATGTAAGACTTGTGTAATCAGATTTATCCCTTGTACAGCCCATAGCTGCAAAAGGAAGCCAGCAGTAATTGCACGAATGTGTCAGCAGTCGTGAGCACGCCTTGTGCATGAATGTCCCAACTTCAACTCTACAGCCAGTCGCTTTGCATTCCTCCGCAGCATTTGCCAGTAAAAATCAGTGCCTTTAAGGCCATGCTGTTTCAATTAACCCTTGAAAGCAGTCAAACAATCTTGTGATGCGTACAGCGAGGCCATCTGCTCTATCACTGTTATCACACTTAATCCATAATGTGTTTATGTTGCTGCAGACGGAGCCCAGTGTTTTGCACAGTGATCCCTGAGATGAATTTTGATCACTGATTAGATGTGCAATTGAGTAACAAGGCAAGAGAACGTTCTGTTTGGTTCACACACACACACACACACACACACACACACACACACACACACACACACACACACACACAGCCAATGCTTTGGCCTCACAGTTGGAAATACTAGAGCTGGTTATTCTACTTTTGGAAAAAAACACAGTCAAATATAACTGAGCGGGACAGTACAACTGTTGCACATTGGTTAGTTAAGCATTAATAATAGCCCGGGTGTCAGATATCACTGAATGCATCTATTTATAGTTTGAGGTTTTTTTTTTACTGCACACCTTCTGACCATGGATGCAAAAGTGAGAAGGAAAGGAGAAGGTGTCAGTCAGTGCAAATGCATTTTATAATATTTGTCACACGTTACTGAAAAATAATTTAAAAAAGTCATGTCATGAAAATGTGCATTAAGACATTGATTTATTTAGATGCAAAGGCAGTGGAAAGATACATTTGTTTTATTGCTGATCTCGAGAAATGCTATTACTTCCACATCTTCTTCTGAGTCATACATAGTTAATAATAATATTACAGTGTGTAAAAAGTCCAGAATAGTTGGTGATTTAACCTTAGATCCAATACTTTCATTTCTTCTTTTTTTTAAACTAAGAGTTTGGAGTAACGTCATGGCAATTAAGCACAAAAAGTACATGAGAGCCGCTTTTAACTAGTGCAAACCAGCGGGTCTGATTCTGAGCCTGCAATTACAATCCCACTAGGGCTGAGAGGCAACGACAGTCACACCCGTTGCTTGCCTCAATAAAAACCCTCTGTAAACAAATAATACCCTATGGCCTAATACAGCAGCTTACTTTACTGGCCACAAATGTAAACCAGTATTTTTTTTAAAGTGTGGTGTAATTTTCCCACCCAAATTAGAATAGCTGCAAGCTATGCTAAATTATAAAATACAGGATGTTTGGATTTTTGGTGGGGTGTTTTTGGAGTTTAGTCCCCGTGTGGGTTTGATGAAGCAGTGCTGGAAAAGCACCCACACACGTTTAGGACTCTCCATATGAACATTCAGACATTTCTCCTCTATGGACCTCTTATCCGATGTCATGAGACGGCAGGCTTGGAGCTCTGCTTCTTCTTGGCCAGCTCGGCCTGAATCTGATGGGGGAACTGGTCCAGGTGCTTGTTCACACACGGCATGCAGAACCTCTTTGTGTAGAAAAGACTGCAGTCCTGACAGAAGAGAAAGCAAAAGTCCATCTTTAAATGCTTGCAGTTTCACATAAGCACTTGGATGTGTGCAATCATATTGATTATATGTTGTTGTTGTTGTTTTTTTGCCATTTGTGACACTAGATTCATTGTTTTTGCACTGTCATTGTCACAGGAGCACAGCATGGTTTTCAAATGCAATTTCAACTGATGATTACGCCACAAAGTTCCCTTTTCTCTGTCCCAAAACATAAAACATTGCATTCAAAGATTTATAGTTGCATTCAGAGTTCAGGAGCACCCAGACAGGCCGATTCTGTTCAGACTTCATGCGACAACATTCACACTGTCATTTGTCCCTGGGGGAGAATGCTAGCATGTATGCAGCAGACATTAGCTTAGCAGACATTTGATAAACTGAATGACGTGATTTAGTTTGTGGCTAAAAAAACAACAGACCGAAAGCCATCTCACCGATCCAACACAGACTTGCTTGCCGCACAGGCTGCAGTTGGAGCCCAGGACTAGAAACTTGTCCTTGTCCGGACTGAAGGGGTCCCGGCTCACAAAACACTCCTCAAGCAACCTGATGGACGACACCAATCCCAAAATGACAACTTCATTTAAACATTAAATTCAGAGATAAGGGCCATAATGTGTTTTAATGGCAGAAATTGCTTTAAATGCAATGTACACGTCGCTAAAACGTTAGCATAGCAGCTAAAAACATTAGCTTTAGCATAGCTAACTCCAGAGCGCTATAAGGAGTCTTTTGCTTCATGTTCACTTACACAATGGCTCTGGTGTTTGGTGGCTTCTGGCCAAAGTGAGTAAACGGGCTACTTAAATCACATAACTGGCATGTAAATATGTTTTCATGGGGTTCACTTGAAGTATGCTCCATCGTTCGGGTAGCTAAGTTTCATATTCTACTACTGGAAAGGCATTACCGACCTTTCTCTACCTCTGATTGGCTAGTACCTGTATTCTTGGTCGGCTGGGTTGGTTAGGTTTAGTAATAAGGGGTGTTGATTGGTTAGGGTTAGGGGACGACATCAGGGTAAGCCAATCAGCAGCAGAGTAGGGCGGGTCATGCCTTCACAGTAGTAGGGTTTGGAATTCGTCGTTCAGGGCAGGGGAGCTGAAAAAGTTAGTTCCTGGTTTTCTTATGGAGTGCTGCCATATGTTTCATGAAGTTTTACCGCCATCTACTGGACTGGGGGAGCAGAACTGTAGACTATATAGAATATATTAGAATATAAATATTTTTTTGTCATTAGGTTTTTTTAATATTCAGTGACAAATCTAATAATTAACATATGTGAGCTTTGCTTCAAACAAATATCTTATGTCATTAAAGGAAAAGTACAGCTGTAAATAATGACAATAAAGCCTTATTGGGACAATTAAATGGAGCATTTAATCTATTAGTTCCATCTGTGCTTTTCCTAATATCAAAATATGTGCAGCGAAAATTTTATTTCAAGGGGGGGGGGGGTCTTAATTAGCTGAAGAGATAATACTAATATTATCAGGCAGATACTGTATAATAGTCAGGGAATTACAAATAACATTCAGTTTAATAAATCAGTTTATTTTAGACTAGCATGTGATATAATGCCTTTTTGAAACAGCAAAGGTCTTTTATTGTACGCTGGACTGAACATGACAAAAAAATATAGACGTTTTCATCTTGACAATTAGGACATCAAATGAGACAATCATGCTCCTTTTTGAGGCCTGCGTAACTGTCAGCACACACACACATGTCCCTTTAATTGTAGTCACCACATTCTTGTTCTATTTACAAAATAAAACATAAACCAGTTTAACAGATTATTGTATTTGTGGTCAAAATATACAACACCGGCCAATGCAGTTATTGCTGAAAACTATGTGTCTCAGTATACAAAACATTTTGCCCTCTGAAACACTGATCTGTCAAAAAAAATGTGAGGTGAGCCCATCTGTGCTAGTTAGATAGCCTACTCCATACTTAGCTTTTTGTTTAGTACTTGTGTTGTGCGGCATCCAGGGCCAAATGAATTACACTTGGGTGCTCAAAGTTCAAATGCATTGAAACAATATCACTACACACCAATGGTGAAAGATCAAAAAGTCTGTTCCCCGCTGCGTCCTCCTTTCATGGGAGCAGTCACGCCACCTTCAAGAGCTGCCTTTCCTGGTTTTCATTTATGCTTTGCTCCAGTAGAAAGTCACATGGTCTCAATACAGACCCTGCAGATCACAGCAGTGTGCATCCACAGCTGCTTACAGTACACTGATATACACGACAGTGTCAGTAACTACTTAAGTACACATGTTTTGCATTTATTAATATTTCATGACTGTGTGCTATCCTCTCAGTACATGTCCCTGTATATCTCTTGCAGGAGTGGATGCAGTGATGCGTCCTCTGTTGTTTTGATTTCCTGCACCAGCTGAGCGTGCTCGGTGACCAGCTCCCGGAGATCGGCCAGTTTCTGCAGGAGTCTGGGGAAGAGGAAGTTGTCGTCGGGGTGGTTCACCAGCAGGTGGAGCCGTAGTACTTGGACGATGCCTTCCTGCAGCTGCTCCACCAGTGGCACGTCCACCAGGCCTGGGCGATCTGGAGGGAAGGGATCAAACAGAGGGAGAGAGGAAAAAAGGACATGAAGGGGGAGGATTTAGTTTCTTGTGCACTTTTAAGTATAATTGAGCATAATCTTCCACATGGTGTTCGTTACCTCCGCAGCAGATGATGGCAGCCACAAAAAGGGCCAGGTCACTGTCGTCCAGCTCCAGAGAGTTGAAGCGTGTAGCGAACTGGAATTTGGGCTCCATCATGTCGCTAAACGGCCGCCGGAGGCTCTTGAGGAACTCTCGGGTGATGAAGCCTCCACCGCGGGCCACCAGGAGGCCGTCTTTGTTCATGCAAGAAGCCAGGAGCGTGAACAGGGCTTCATAAACGCCATATTTTAAGAGAGTCACCTAAATAGCAGGTTAGAAGGCCACAGCATGACTCACATATGTGGGTTTTTGTGTCTCTAACTCAGTTTGCTCATGAAGTTCCAACAGAAACACACCCTCTTTAGTTCAAATTAACTAAAATCTGTCTTTTCCACTTCTCACCTGGACTGACAGGAAGGTAAAAGACTGAACCCTGAACCCACCTGATCGTTCAGATCCAGGCTCTGGAAACCCGGCACCGCTTTAGCAAACTCCGTCAGCTCTGTGACCGTCTCCACTGAGGTACTCTGGCAACAGTGGAAGAGCCTGGCTTCAGCCTCCCTCTGCTGGAGCTCCCCACAACCCACTGCCGGAACCACCTCCACAGCTCGAAGGCCGCTCTCGGGCTCCAGATAGTCACCGTTTACCGTATGGGCCGCTAGCGTCCTCTCTGCCAGCTGGAATGTCTCCATGTCATGAATTATGAAAGGCTGCTGGGAGAAGACAGAAGAGAGGATGTTGGTAGGTGAAGATGTAGATTAAAGAATGTAACTTCTGATTGTTGCATATATTTTTTTCTGTACCGGCTTGCCAGTCTTTCCAGTGAGTATGAGCCGAGCTTTTGCCTTGTTCATGTTGAAGTTCTTCATGTAGGCTTCGTGGATCTGCCTGACCAGAATCCTGTGGTCAGCCAGCATGGGGCTTCCCACCTCTTTCTTCACCATCTTGCTTTCTGCCTTGAGCTTTAGCTTCTCTGCCTGAGGCATCCGACCAAACCGGATGGCTAGTGCACAGAAACATCCATTGTTACAGACTGAATGGTGTCTTTTTTTTACAATCAAGCTACACTCAGCAAACATGCATGTACAGCATGTTGCCCACATTCTTCTGCCATCCTCCTCTCAGGTTTCCACACTGTTCTGTCTGCAGTGGGAGGCCATCGTAACAAACCCAATGACCCCTCAGCAGTCGGTGCAGATGATGGGCCAGATGTGGAGCTATATGGGCCTGTGTTTTCTCAATGTCAAGCAGGCTCCAGCAGCACGTTGTTCTATAAAACCCAGTCAATGTAACGCACTCTGAACTGGAGCCAAATCACAGAAGGAATCCTTATGTTGTAAAGAACCCTTACTATGATGTCGGCTGAGGATAGATTTTTACATAACTGCAGGCTTTCTTGCCGGTTCTTTACATGCACTTTGAAACCAAGAATGTTCAGGAAGATTTAATGTAATGCATTTTTTTAAAACACACTCTTGCTCAATATTTACCATTATCCTCTATATCTTGTCCCTTATGACACAATCCAGCATTGAACTATTTTGGAGGTTTCAGGCCTTACCATTGTGGGACATGCCCACAGAGAGGCACTTGTGGAATCGGCAGTACTGGCACTTGTTGCGGTTCTTCTTTTGGATTTTGCAGTTGCGTTCGCACTTATCATACTCCAGCTTTAGCCTGATGGTCCTCCTGAAGAAACCCTAGCAGAGACAGAGTGACACAAACCACAGCTATCAACTTCATTTAACATCTTTCCGATTAAAGTGCACAAAAGCACTCGACTGGTACTTCAGCCCATATGGAAATCAGTAAACCCTCCAAATGTCTTGTACGATGTTCTGTACCCTCTCCTTCCAGGACAAAAATGACCGGTCCTCGACACGCTTCTCCGATGACAAATTTTAAACCACCAGAAATCAATTCTGCAAGAATAAACAACACCTGCCGTTCACTAAGGTGGAGAATAACTCTTCACAGTGCTTGAGATCGACGATACAAGTAGCCGGAATGAGCTTCCTCCACATGGCAGCTGGGCTGAGATCAAGAGACTCCCCGTCAAAAGGGGCCAGTTGAGGCAGTTCGGACAATATGGTCAAGGTGCCTCCTGGACGCCTCCCTTTGAGGGTTTTTTTGGCCATGTTAAACTGGGAGGAGACCCAGAAGTTGCTGGAGAGATCACATGTCTCATCTAGCCCTTGAATACCTTAGGATCTCTCAGGAGGAGCTGGGAAGTGTTGCTGGGGAGAGGGGCATCTTGAATACCCTGCTTAAGCCTGCTGCCACCTCGACATGACCCCGGTTAAGCAGAAGAAAATTAAATTGCATGTATTCCTCTACTTAAAACTTGACAGTAATCAGTAGCCGGAGTTACAGCATGTTATGTTGTTTTACAGTCATTTTAGGGAGGCAGAATTAGTTGATCTTTCTGCTTTTCACGTTTCTGGAACCTCACATCTTTCACAAGTCTTTAATCAGGATACTTACAATGAGATGGTTTCTGGGTTTTTTTTAGCCTCACTTTATAATTGTTTTTACTGATTTGTTGTATTTCATTTCATCTGCAAATTATTTTATAAATGTTGTGCCTGAAGTGCGACAAAAACCAGGAAGTATAGGAATAAAAAAAATGTATTTACACTTATTTTATATCAGGACAAGAGGGATTATCTAGTAAAGATATTCATGTGATGATGCGCCATAAATCAGAAACCTACACCTGCGGCATGCATTCTGCACATATAGAGCCTGGGTTGTACAAGTGTTGCATTTTTATTGCATGGATTGGTCTGTATAATGTAAGTACATCTATATTCAAAGAGAAATACGCTTCACATAGATTCTTCTGATTTACATGTAGGTTACAAAGCATCCAGGCCCCTCAGGTCATCTGGGACAGGTTTACTCCGTGTTCAAAGGATCAAAAGCAAGAAACGAGGAGCAGCTTTTAGTTTCCCCACCTGTGGAACAAGCTTGCTGAATACCTGAGGCCTGCTGAAACTGTCTCGAACTTAAACCAGGGCTTAAAACATTACTGTTTAATCTGGCTTTTCAATACGATAATAACTGCTTTTAATCTGTGTTTTTGCTCCGTTTTAATTTGTTTTTAAAGCACTTTTAATTGCCTTGTGTGTGAACGGTTCAATATAAATAAACTTGCCTTGCCTTTAAGGCAGGCTCCGATGTTCCTGGTGAATAAGCCTGATTGGACAAGACATTCCGGAGCCCTCCGACACTCTTTTGAGATACAGAGCAGTCGACCAACACATATGCTAACAGATGTCGCACATGTGCCAGAACGTCTGATACTTTAACATGAGCTCGCACATGCGAATGTACATCAATGAAACTTCAGTCAGGACATTCCTCATCCCTCAATGTCAAGACGGGGATGTGGATTTACTGCTAATATATATCTGGAGCCACGTCTCACGGAATACATCAGCCATCATCTTACAAAAGGTCTCGCCTGCCTCTGTGTTGAAGGCACGCTGCTCTTTAGGGTTATTACCTGTCACACATCACTTTTTTGGGGGGTTAAATTGGTTTAAAGAATGAGCTGCAACCTCAACGAAAACCTAAGGGGAGAAATGTGAACTCGCAGGCATGCACAGTAGTTCAGTGGCATATGATAGACATAAAAGCTGCAATGCAAAATAACAGAACCGCACGGGGAGGATAAAAACAGATGTGTGTGTGTTTACTACATGCATGTCTTTGCATGTCTGTGTACGGGTGTGCAGACACAAACCAGAGGCCAGCACTTTGCTGTGATATGTAGTTGTGAGAGGTGAGTAACATGAATGTAAACAGAAGAGATGTATTGTGCAATGCTTCCTCAAAGGGAAAAACATCACCGACACAGAAAGAGAGGCTTCAGTAACACTTTGTAACCAGACCACATCTACAGTGTGTCATGGGGGCATTCATAACACACAATGCTTTCTGATGCACTATACCAACGGTGATAAAACATTACAGATGTGACCTATAATCAGTTTTAAACGAAGCCCTTGACTCGTTATAAACCAGAAGTTGACTCGTTATCATTATTTGTGTTGATTCTGATGTATGAGATGTGAGTCATGAGCCAGAGAGCCCTGCAGGAATATGATAGTTATGTAGCGTTCAAAAAACACACGAATGTGCGTTGTGCAATGTTGTCCAAGGGCTTTCGGGAAAACTTGGGAAATGTTTCCTGCCTGTGGCCATTTCTTCTGTCTGACACAGATCGCAGTGAAATAGAATTTCAAGGTGCACGTGATGGGAAAAAAAACTTTAAACTGGGCAATGTCACAAGTTTTAAGTCAAACAAAGGCTCAGATTAGCTGCAGAACCTGCCACCGGCTTAGAGAGAGGTATGAGAATACAACAAGCTCCCATGACTTGGCAAACAATGAAGGCCTTAACCCTTACTGATCACTGAGCTTGCTTGAGTTAGAAAATGGTCTCTATTTTCCAGTAACAATTTTGCGGTAAAACCTCAGGAATATTCAGCACAAAAGTGTCCTAAAGAGTTCAAAACGAGGTCAGGCCTAAAAGATCCTGATGAGACCCTTTAGAAAACAAATTTCTCTTTATCATTAAATCTCAAATTGACTCTGTAAACACACAATATGCAGATCCAGGGACATCAGGGCTGGTGTGTATTAAATGTCATTGAGTTGGGCTCTGTGCCAAGCAGGGGAGAGGTGACAAATCAACTAAGGCCACCGTGTCGCCCACCTCACGTGACCTGGCTGCGTGTCATAAAAACTTTCCACTGGCCTCTGGGTCAATGCCTTTGAGGGATGTTTGGGCATGCATGTGTTTGTGCAGGCATGCATGTGCACAGCTACATGCAGAGACACCAATGACCACATTATCATCAATCTGAATGAGATTGGGACTATCTGGGACTATCAGTATGTCAGTGCACGTGTACATCATTGTCCTCTAAACAGGCTGCAATAAGCTTGTTGTAGTCCAACATGTCTCACCTTGCAGCCCTCACAGGCATGCACTCCATAGTGGAAGCCTGAGGCCGTGTCTGAGCATACCCGGCACTCCAGGTTGAGGGGGATGAAGCTCTCTTCTGGGCCTGGCGCTGCTCCACAGACATCAGTCGATGGACTGGAGGCTGGGGTCAGTGTGTCTACAACAGACAAGGTGGAGAGGAGACAAACAGTGATTGATTTCACCGGACTACACTTTGGACGAATTCTCATGAAGGCATCCACCTTTTGGAAACAAAATGATTCCCAGAACAATTATTTACGAGGAAAGCAGTCTCATGACTCATCACCTTAGCATGAGCTAACCTTAGCTTAACATTAGCTTACTTTGTGTTGGCTTAACTGTATGGTTTGTACATATGTAACAAATGAGATATAAAATACAACACACTGTTGCCTAAAGTGCTTAAAAAATATGGCAAAAAAAAACAGAAGAACAAGTTTACGCAAATAAAAACACTTAAAACATTAAAACAAATAATAACCATTAACAACAAATAAAAACAAAAAGTCTAAAAAAGAGATTTAGACAAAAATATTAAACCCTTAACTCCATTCCAACAAGACATGTGTGCCTTCATGGTTGTGTTTAAGTAAATTTAAAAACAAATCATGAATCTGCGTCTTTATCTGGACCCACTCCAACATTTAATGGTTGCACTTTTGGCACACGCTCCACTCTTTCACCAAGTTGAATGAAAACCTGTCAAGTAGTTTTTGATTAATCAGACAAACCAACAAACCAATGCTGGTGGAAAAAATACCTCCTTGGCAGAGGTAAGTAGTAATCCTGTAGTATCTGTAAAGCAAATGAAACAGATTGAACAACCAGTTCAAGAAAGGGAGACAAGCTCCTGTTATTGTTACATACATCATTATAATGTGGATTGAAAACCAGATATCTTGATATATTGGACATCGAATGGCAAAAACTAGACTAGGATTCCTATCAAATTGCTGTCTTTGTCCAATCGAGAATTCGATGTCTACTGTATACTTCAATGCTTCAAGTTCAGGGGTCATTTGTCCAAGTGCTGCTCAGGAATCTGGAGACAGCATAACTAAGGAGACCTTTAACCACTGGACCCAGAAGGTCAGGTATGCAATGAGCAGCACTGAATGAGATAAAAATAAACTCAGACATGTTCAGTATGATCTAAAAACACCTCAGGAACTTCTGGTTGTTCGTTTCTGAAGGTTTTTTTTCCTACCACATGGACCCTGTGACAATTCTGTCCCCGTCTTTCAACAATGAGGCCATTCGACAACTCACCCAGTGCGATGGAGCTCTCTGACCCCGATCCGGTGCTCTGGTACTCTGGGAAATCAAATCCCAGCATGTCGTCTCCGATAGACTGGGATATGTTGTGAAGATCCTCCATCAGGTCTCCACACAAAGGACTGTCCAGCAAGGATTTCTCCAGTGGGGAAGGAGGGCTGAAGAGATCTCCTGCCATGGTGGAGATGGAACCACAGTGGGAGGAACGAACCCTCAAACGCCAAACTGGAATAAGAGCGAAGGGAGAAACAGAATGAGGACAATGAGTAATAACGACACCATTAATCTGATGGAGAATCAAACAGAGAATCAGTAAATCAATTTGTGCACTTTGGCTGGACAGGTTGGAATTTAATCTGCGAATGATGTGGTTAAAATAATGGATCAGGAAATCCTAGAAGAAAACGTCTTGATCCCCAAGCAGACCTTAAAAATCCACCAAGGCTTGGTTTCAGAAGAAGTCCTGGATCATTCTAAGAGGCCGTCACAGTCGTCTGACTTGAATCCCATAGAAAATCTCTGGTGAGATTTGAAGAAGGCGGTTGCATAAAGTAAACCCAGGAATATTCAACAACTGGAGGCCTTTTTCCATGAGGAATGGGCTAAGATTCCTCAGGAAGGCTGCCAGAAGCTGGTGTCTGGATATGCATCAGGTTTGCAGCAGGTCATAGCAGCTAAAGGGTCTACAAAGAACTAGAGACGCTGGTCGTGAAGGGTTGAATCATTTAGAGACTGCAGTAGTCAGGAAAGGTAGTATTTGTGTTTAACATCTGTTGTATTGAGCTATTCAAACTGTTCTTGTGTGATTTGGTTATTGCAAACAGCTCATAAATAGTATATTTAATAGTATATAGTCACTTACATATCTCTGATCTAACACACAGAGCTCAGGCTGTGGGGTCATCTCGACGTAACATCTCAGTTTACACAGCTGCACATATGTAAGACAAGCATGGGAGAAACATTAGCTAATATGAGATTGTGCAACTTTCACTGTCAAGGACTGTTCTGGCTGAACTAGTGGCTGAACGTGACAATAAGGTAAAATGATCTTTATCTGTCTAGGTAGAAAAGGTGGACTCTCTGGTCTGTTAGGTCGGACAGAGAGGACGTGTTTGATTAAAGCGTATTTTGGTTTATCTAGTCTGTGGTTTCAGAGGACCGGTCCTGTAGGTAACACCTAAGTTGTGTAAGAAGGCATCCGATGAAAGATTTAGGTCTTGTACCTACAGTAGCACCATATAGACTGAAACACTTCTCAGACTGCGTGTTGACGAACCTTTCTTCAACTGGTTTGTCGAGCTGCTTCCAACAACACGTAACCTCTGACAAAGCTATGATACCCCTTGGCAACTAACTGACGTTTCTCCATGAAATGATGGATTAGGCAAACATGTTTTTCTGCAACACAATAAACAGCGTCTGAACTTGAATTGAGCTCACCCAAAACAAACCCCTCTTCTTCTTTGCATCTCTGATGTTTTTTCCTTGCTTGAAATTTTTGATTCCCTTCTTTAAATAAGCTGTTTTTGCACAGGAGCGACACAAGCCTGCGACTCATGCATTGAACTTAATCTGCGGTGATTTTGATCATCGTTTTTTAAGTTGTTTTTTAAAGTAAAAATGCCAAATATTTAACGGCCCCAGGCTCTAAAATGTGAGAGTTTGTCCGTTTTCTTACAGTCAAACTTATATTTAGTAGTTTGGGGCTGTTCGTCAGACGAAACAAGACATTTGATCTGTTTTCTGAGGTTTTATAGATTTGATTACTCAAAAATCCATCCAGTAGATTTTGTGTAATCCTGCTGACACTGGGACCAACTAAAGACACGGACAAAAACATAACCTTCCATTGAACCCACCTGGTTCACCTATTTCATCGTATAATAGCTCAACTCTGTATTGCTTATAATTTATAATAAACAACAACTGCTTAACTGGGCTGAAACAAGTTTACTTCCCCTTTCATAGATGACTATGGCCAAGCCCATGATTTCCCATCACCTCTAAAGACATTGTGTTTTCAACCTCAGAGGAACTGTAATCCCAGACAGAAGGCTGCTATCTTTAGGTCACAGGGGAAGCGGAAACAGGACTGAGCTGCAAAGTATGTTAACAGATGACAGTGAGGATGTAACAGTCCCAGAATCAGACCTTGAATTTATTCAACAAGCCTTCTGCAAAATCAGACTCATAGCCCTGTAACCACAAAGTACAGGCAGAATAACCCCATAAAGACTTATTTAAATCTGGTGTACAGACAGATTTTTATTTGGATCCACACCAAATTGCACAAAGTCATAGAAACCAACCCTCTACATATGCTTGATTTTTTTTCCCATTAGAATCCATGAATCCCTGAGAAATGTTAAAGAAAGTGAAAATTCTTTATCAGGATTTATCAGGATTCCTTCATCAAAATGTAATGGGATCTATTCTGGCCTGAGATCCATCCATTTGAGCAATCCTGCTGACAATTATAACATTTTGTTGTCACAAGATTTTGTCAGTGAGTCAGTGTTCGATCACCACAACGTCATCTCCAGACCAGCCTCAGCAGAAGTTCAGTTCACATCATGTGCATCAGTGCACTGTTTCTCAGCGTTGCTGCTGCACAGATGAGGAAATGGAAATCTAATGGGGGCTGAAAGGGCTATTCATAGCCAACAAACAAATATTTTCCTCTCAGCAGAATAAGTCTGTTCTTGGCACCAGGTGGGTATTGGTGACAGCAGGCCTATGGACTTTAAATAAAGCCAAATTCACTCACGCGCTCTTGGAAGAGAGATTGCTTTTACTCCTGCGTCATAAAAAGTTAGTTAAAACACGCACGTGAGGCTTATACGCACAATTATGTAAAAAACTAAAGTTGTTTAATGTGTCATGAGTTACCTCACAGGCCGTTAACCGAAGCATCTCCACTGTTTGGGTTTAGTCCGGGGACGTGCACTCAGCTCTGACGAGTCGCCTCCCTTCTAGTTGTCAAAACTCCGCTCATCCTCACCAGGAAGTCACGTAGCGACGTAGTGACGTAGACATCTCCCAGACACACCTATAGTTTCAACTAATGAGCATGTCGAGATCTGAAAGCGGGACCGCCCCTTCTTTTTTTTGAGCAGGACAATCACTGGCCGGTCTCGATGTGAACCAGCTGGAAGCGAAATTACTCAACCCTCAATGGATATTTAAGGTTTATTGGAAAAATATACAATTTATCAGCTGTTTTCAATAATCAAATCAACTAAGAACAGTTTATATAGTCCAATATAACAAATATCAGATGTGTTTTCACCAAAAGTAACATAAAATACTACTTTTACAGACTCAAAATTATGCAGCCATCATTGTATATTAGGTTTATTGGAAAACTATACAGTTTATCTTTTTTCAATAAAATCACAAAATAAAATCGCACACAGCCCACTACATTTGTGCTTTTAGAGACTCAAAATGATTCAGGCCCTTAATGACCAGCGTCTCTAGTACTTTGTAGACCCTTTAGCTGCCATGACCTGCTGCAAACCTGCTGCATATCCAGGAATCGGCTTCTGGCAGCGTTCCTCACTGGTAAAGGCCTCCAGTTCTGGAATATTCCTGGATTTACATGCTACAAAATCAGAAATCCCACCATAGATTTTTCTATTGTGACTGTAACACCCCTCTTGAATCTTCCAGGACTCCTTCTGAAACCAAACCTTGGTGGACTTGCAGCAATTTTTTTTTTATATCTAAGTAAAATCTACTGAAATACTTGACTAAAGTAATCGTTTTCACTGCAACTACAGGTTTATCCACACATTTCCTGTAGTGAAAATAACCCGTTTGCAGAATCCACATTCTCAGGTATCATCAGCTCTGTGTATACAGTAAGTAAGCAACAGTAGTAAGTGCGGATTTATTTAATCCACAGTTTTGTTTTCTTTCATAGCTTTCTGTAAAATAAATCTTGCAAACGTGCATCAAAGTGTGGATTTCTAACATGTAATATCTGGCGCCATCTACTGTGTGTGTGTCCCCACACTGAGGTGAGAGGCTGTCTGGGGGTATTTGGACATCGTTTCATTTAGTCTACAGTGAAGCTAGAAAACTAATTTCCTCAGTGTGTTTTCACTCAGGGTGATAATTTATGATTTTTATCTCTGCTGTTTGGTTCCATCTGTGAGGGAACACGGTCATGTTTTCTGAATTAGAGACAGTCTGCGGCTGAACTGACACCGAGTGAACCAGATATCAGCTTTGAGGTTTTGGACACAACTTCAGCTCCTACCTCAAAGGCCTAAGTCTACATTCTGATGTGTTTTACAAAATTCAGAACATTTGTCACAGTTTCGCTCCAATAAAACACTGCAGCTCCTTTTAACCTCTGCTTGGGGGTTGTTTTCACCCGTGTGCATGTGCTCATTTGTTTGTCTGCAAGATTACACAAAAACTACTGGATGGATTTCCATGAAACTCAGTGGGAGGACTGGTCTTGGGCCAGAATAGACCAAATTTTTGTGAATTTCTCAGTTAATAATGAACAGATCTTGATGGGGAAAAAACAGGCATATTTAGGGTGTTGCTATCTATGAACGTGTAATTTGGTGAAGATCCAAATAAATATCTGAATTTTTTTTCACCAGATTTAAATGTTTCCATAGGTCGTCTGCTCTGTAAATTATGATTACAGGGCGATGAGTTTGATTTTAAGGGGATTGTTGGGACTTGGTGCCATTTTTTTCTTTAAATTTGTAACATAAAAATCTTCTTTTCCATTGATTATTAATGTTTATTATGAAAAGTGATTATCTTTATTTTAACGTAAGAAAAATAAAGATAAAGGGATTTTTTTCTTTTTTTTATTACAGAAAAAACTCCAGTCATTGTTCTCAGATTGTTTCGTATCCAGTCTTTATTTATGAATGAATATTTATTAATAATACCACTCACCCATTCAAAGAACAATCTGATATCTAACATGAGACCGTCTGTCAGCGTCTTCCTGAGCAGAGAGGTGATAAATCCATGTGTGCTCCTGTGACGTATTGCTGCCCTCCAGGGAAGGCAGTAGGTTGTATAGTTAGCTCCTGATGGGGTAAAATCACAACCCTGAAACCACACAACCTACTACCTCACCCTGTACGAACACCATAACTCACCCACACAGGGTGGGAGGAGGAGGATCAGGATTGAATACAGCATCGTTTGTGACGACAACAGTCCAAACACGACAAATAAAAACCAGTATTCAAATATTAGCCAGTTGTGAAATACTGTTAAAGCACATAACGTACATTTTACATGAGTAAAATAGTGAAGAATGTATATACAGATAGATAGATAGACAGACTCAGGATATAAAGAAAATATTCCTCTTATCATGTTGTATGAAAGTTTTGAAGCATATATATAATAATTAATACATTTCCTCCGTTTGGAGAATATTTATATTTATTATATTTTCCATTGCGACAATTACGACGATGATGAAGATGATGCCATCACAGCCGCTCCAGGAAAGACAGTAAGTTGTATAGTCATCTGACAGCTTGGGAATGACCCTAAAACTATACAACCTACTACCTCACCCCAAAGGGCAGTTTATCTCCTGCAGGTGTCTCTCAGATCACATCCCATCGGTCCACCTAAGGGAATTTTTTTTTTAAATTATACTTGTAAAAAATACTGATATTTAATATATTCACTGATGAAGACTGTGAGTTGCAGTTGAAGTCTCAGAAAAACTTTAACTTATTGTCTTCTTTCTTTTGTAACTCGATACTTTATTCACTTTAAACACAAAAGCTTCACAGACTTGTAATAACTAAGACAAGAAATATTAAAATATAGAATTAATGTTGTCTTGTTTTATATTAAATTGTCAGGATGTGATGCTGCTAGCATGGACATATATGGAGGAATGTAAAGTTAGAAAAAAAAAAGTAAAAATTGTTTTCAGGTTTTAACTTAATTAACCAATAATCTATATCCCAAATTATTTGTAAGTAGGTTTCATTGTAAATATTTATTTTTATAACTTTATCAATTTAATATTTTGTGACTATTTTACTGGAAATAAACAGGAAATCTATTTTTTTTTTTATCGAATGTATTTGATCCTTTTCTTTGGTGTCGTGGTTTGGAAAGCTTCCATTACAGAACCAAACTGTTCAGCTCATCCTTGTACATCAGACAGTTACAGCAGCTACCATGGGTGTGAATAAAGTAACTTTACCCTTCCTCACCTTAGGAGGACAGTGAACTAACCATGTGCCATAAACTGAGATCATTTCTTCACGCCTTAATTGCTGCGAATCACATAAAGCTGTGAAAATACTTCCTGGAAGTCGCTCCTTCTTGACAGGTCGCCTCCTAAGCCTTCCGTCGCCTCGTCTCCTCTCGGGTTTCCTCAGCCTGATGGAGACAAATGAGAGGAGAGAGTGAGCTGCTGCTGCTGGGTGAAAAGGTCACACTCTCTCCTTGTGTCTTACACGAGTGCTTTGCATATAACGACAGCGCTGCACTACACAACAATCAGCGTAAACGTCTGCACACGCAGTCGTCTGTCTGTATTATTCATGAGCACCTTGTTTGGCAATCTGCACGCGGTTAGCTGGCGTCTCAGGTAGCGAACAGCCAGAGTCGACACCTTTAGCTTAAAACCGTCAGAAGATAATCTATCGAGCTTCGTCTGCAGCCTGTTTGTGCATCTCTTGTATGTTTTGGTGCATAGAGGTGGACGCCAGCGTGTGTCTGAGACACCTGCGTCTCTGCTGAGGTCTCCCCCCGTGAGCTGAGGAGGATGCCAGGTGGGCTCCCATCTTATAAAAGTGAGTCACCGCCGGACTCCTCACACGCATACGAGACGGTGTGCATCTGTTTTATTGCAGGTCCCATAAATGCACCACAAATCTCCACACGCGCTGCTTAATGTTCAGGCCTGTGAGTCATATAACAGACTGCTCTTCATGACGTGTGGACTGCATCAGGTCCTCACTGGACAATCCTTTTTTACTCAAAAGGGTCTCACTTATCTCTGGTGTATCTAGTCATACAGATAAATCTATCTGTCCCTGAGATTTCTGCCTTCATCTTAAAACAACAACTTTAATTTTATGTGAGGTGCAAATCAAAACAGCAGTGAAAAGGGAAAAAAATCACTTTTAAATGAAAACAGTTTCCCCCAAATCAATGAGTTTTTATGGAGATTTTCCAGAGTAACGGGGTAAATGTTTCTGGAAAGGTTCTTTATTTTTTTTATCATTATTTTATCGTTTTTTTAATCATGTGTGTTTGTTTGTTTGTTGGTCGGTTTGTCACCAGGATTATGCAAAAACTACAGAACGGATTTCCATGAAACTTGACAGGAGGACGGATCTTGGGCCAGAATAGACCTCGTAAAAAGTTTGGAGCAGATTCAGAATTTCTTTTTTTACGATCTTGATGAATAAAATCAGGCATATTTGGGGGAGTGTTTAATTCAGTGCAGATCCAAATAAAAATCCGTATCAACCAGATTGAAATGTTTTCATAGGGGGTTGATTCATTTTGGTTCCAGGGCTACAAGTTTGATTTTGAATAAGGCTTAAGTGAATTAATAGGTACTGTCTGTATCTTTATATTGTATATCAGAGTGGAGAAGTTAAAGCAAAACTATCTGTATGGCAGGAGTCTATTAGAGGTTGGCCAGAAAATACACATTTTTTGTAATTTGGGTGAACAAACCCCTTTAAAATGGGCTCAGAAAGTAAAATAAATCTATATGTGATAAATTAAAACTTTTAATTACACTAGCAGGGTATTTAATTAATCCTGCATCCTTTTTATTTTAAAAACTATAATTAAAATATGTTCATGTGAGTGAATTATCATAGTAGTACACTCAAAAAAAATGCCTGTAAGAAAACATAATGGTGTCATTAATGAGACAGACTGAATGTTTGTTGGGACATGTGGGGATGTGAAAATAACGCTGTGTGATTATCTTTGAGGTGAGGGGACCCTGTGTGCCTGGAGGTCGAGAACAAATGGATAAAATCAGTGAGTATGAATAAGAGCAACTGTTTTTCTAATATTAACAAGTAAGAAGGGGAAAGAGACAAAAAGCCGTTCACATATCTGACTGGTGCTGTGGCCAAAATTACTCGAAGCATTTCTGTGCATTGGAATTGCATCTTGTTTTTCGTTTGCTCCAAATTAAAATACGGTCACATCATCTGTGAGGACGTCTGGTCACGGCGTCTGCAGTTGACCAGAGTCACCAACAGGTGTCATGTCTCTCCAGGCATGCAGGCAGAGTGTGTGCAGAGGCGACGCCGTGACAATGAGGCCTTTATGCAGTTCCGGGTGCCAGCCGGTGTGCCCTCGTGTACCGTTTCCCTCTAATCTTCATTTGACCTTTAGGCTGACGGCTTTTCTTTCCCCTTTTTCGCCGACTAATTTCCTTTGAGGAGATTATCTTTGAGCTGCGCCACAGATTCCCTGATTCAAATGACATGACATCAAACGAAGGGGACGCATCAGTCACCGCCGGAACGATTAACTAATGACAAACTGTGTTGATTGTGTTGCGAGCCGGAGGATGCAGACATGAAATGATGTCTGCTTCATCGAGTGTGAAGTAAAAATGGAATCAGATCAAATAGATAAGTATTTGAAAATATTGAGCATTTAGAAAAAAATCATGAAACTAACCTTGTCGTTGAGGTCTGACCAGGAAAATTAAGTCATTCCCAAATAACGAGCCTGGAAGTGGAAGAGGAAAACATGTAAATACTTATACTTGAATACACACACACACACACACACACACACACTCACACACACCAAGGTGTCCATGTAGAACTCAGGTCATAAACCTGCCAAGCAGCTACTTGAGTGTATCATTAAAGCTGATGTAACATATGTTAGAGAGATCATGGCTCAGAATACTGCAGCTGAATTTAGACTGGATAACTAGAAAACCATAGACTGGTCAGTGATGAAGACGCTGAAGATTCAAAACACTTTAGTGGGAAATAAATTCATATGTGCCATTAGAATTATAAAGAAAGTTGGGTTGTTTTTTTTTCTTCAACAAATATTCAGATTTCCTATAATTTCCTATAATTAATATTAATAATTTTAAAAATAAAATGCCGAAAGCTCGAAAGTGCTTAAAAAATTAAAAATGTAATAATGTGACCCGAAAATGGAAAAGAAATAAATAACCATCAATTAAGCTACAAATAAAATCCAAATTTTCTTTTATTAAAATACTTACAGTGCTAATAAATAATTTATATTCTATATTTTATAATATGCATATTACACACACACACTACATACACACACACAGGTTACATATACTATGTGTGTATATATATATATATATATATATATATATATATATATATATATATATATATATAAAATATATATAAATTTATATATTGTATTGTGTAATTCACTAATGTTGAATTACACATTAAAAAAAAGTTTTTTACAGAAAAATCCAACATGATTTTTTAAAGTGTTTTTAAGAAAATCTAATAATAAAAAAATCTAATATTAAAATATATATCTTAAGTACTTTGTGGTGCTGAATCGTAAGAAAATGTAAAGTTAGATTTTCCCACAAACTTTTGTTTCTGCTTAATTTAAATTCTACCAGTAAAACACACACACACACACACACACACACAGCCATACACTCTTAAAAAAGAGGAGGTGTAACTAAAACGTAACTGACAGTGAGACACCCTAAACACTTCTCATACCTCATCCACCTTCCTGTTTGCTGCCTAACAAATTAAAAGTCACTTTTCAGGTCAAACTGCAGAAACATTAGAAGTGAAGATAAAACTGTGTGTGAGTCCAGCTGACCTGCTCATCACGGGGGGGTCAATGCTCTGAATGATAATCAATATCTGAAGTATGTCTGCGCTTTTTCATTATATTCCGATGCACCTGTGTGTGTTGGTGTAAGATTGTGTTCTCCTCTGTGTGTGTGTGTGTGTGTGTGTGTGTGTGTGTGTGTGTGTGTGTGTGTGTGTGTGTGAATGCTCAGAGGAGGCTGTGCCCTGCACTCCCTGGGAGAGGCGTGGGAACCCCATTCATCTTAGGAGCCAGGCTTCATTGTGGGGTATATAGCATCAAATGTGTTTGTGTGTTTGCCTGAGTGAGGGAGTCTGTGATGTGGCGTGATGGTCTTTGTGTTAGCTTTCACATTTCCCTCAGTGCGATTTTGTTTTACAAACCAGGCTCATAGATTCACCGACACCGATTCCAACGCCGTGTAAATGTTCCGTTTTAATCTGATTCAGATTTGAATTTATTATTAAATCCTAGCTTTTAAAAAAATTAATTCTAAAACACACTTTACTTTTTTGAAATTAATTTCACTCAATTAAAAGTAATTATGTGCAAATTAATTTCTACTGTCCTTTGCGCGCATGTGCAGACACATGCTGCCACTTTATTCTGGAGGTGGGGATTTTTTTTTTTTTACTCTTTTTGACTAGGAACGTGGCAGCAGTGATTGGTTATCACCGACGCATCGCAGCAAGAAGGTTGTGGGTTCGAATCCCAACCTGGGGCCTTTCTGTGTGGAGTTTGCATGGCTTCCTCCCACAAACATGCAACATTGGTTGAAAAATATCATTCAAAATTTCCCCAAAAAATAATAAGCACATCCAGCTTAAAAATATATATGGAATTAGATCAAATTATTTTTTGTAATAATAGAATTAGGTAAATTCAATAAACAGTTTTTTTCAGTGTTCAATGTGGAGGTAAGATCCAAAATATCTGCTTGGCTGTGATTGGTTAAAAAACAACGCAGTACCTCTCACTGGTCCATCTATCACGAGATGATGAGATAAGAATATTTTAAGTGCAAGAAATGAGTGCGTCCTGTATTAAAACAAAAGGTTACTACAAGTTTTGCATGAAGAATTTTTCAATTTTAGAAATTCCAAGATGGAACCCCCTTTTCTCATTTCTGTGGGATGAAATATTCTTTGTAAGAATGATCATATTTTGAGGAATTAAACAGCACTTTTTTCTTTTTTTTTGACACAATTAGACCCGCCAGAAAATAAATATTTTTTTGTTTTCTAAAGTGTCATCAAACGACCGACAGTTTCCAGGTTATGACATGAGTGTAAAAGCTCGTCGCTGCCTGTTTCTCTTTGGGGTGTTTGATCGTGAAGCGCTGCATGACGGTGCAAATATCTCATCTTTTAATGGTAGAAATTAGTAAGGAAGGAAAAAGAAAAGAGCGGAGAAAAAGAAAAATTAAAAAAACAATCATGTCCTTCATTTGTCTCTGCTGCAGTTTTGACTCCAGCATCTTGCGACCCGATTGGTGCTCAGCAGTGACGTGTTCCTTTTCCAAACGCTGACGTATGAAGTCGGAATATCGCGGGGCCTGAAGGCCTGAGAAGAAGGGTTCAGACACACCTAAAGCGGCGAGGCTCCACCAGTGTGTAACGTAGGATGTAGGTGGGATGACTACAGCTATCTGGGATGACTCACACTGCCTCCACTCCTGTCTGTTGGTCATAGTGGAGGTGTTCAACATGGAGCCACATCGACAGGCAGTGTGGACAAAAGATATCTGAATTAATGCAGGTTAAAAAACAACTGATTTATTGGCGGTAATTAAAAGATGCAAGAAAGCATCAATGGGGGGTGTGGTCAGTTTTTTTATTATATGCAAAATATCATATCATGCAGACAAAATTAAAGCTAACGTTGCTCCTCGGGGATAAAGCAGGTGTGATTCTAATGCTAATGGAAACATAGCCTTCATTCATTCAAAGCACAGCCTTAATTCTGGCTCACATACACGTGCAAAATAGTGTGTTTAGGTTTGATTGGTGAATAATCAAACTAAACTTACAACTTAATGCTGTGGAGCGTTTTTTCTTGTTAGGAAAATGTGAAAAAATGAACGAACAAACGATAATATATACGCTGCATGAGCTCTAATGGACAATAAACGACATGTCCAGAAGGCCTGTTCGAGCCATATCAACCCTATGTGTGGCCACGTGTCAGCAATGAGTCATTTTCAAATATCTAACCTTGTATCATCACTCAAGTTAGTCACAAAGAGAGGATTTTAATGAGAAAAGTCATTATTTGAATTGCGTTCATAGTTTTTTTTTTAAAGCTGACCAGGAGCGAAAAGGGGAGAGAGAGACATATGGACTGACTCAGAGAGAGAGAGGGAGAGAGAGAGAGAGAGAGAGAGCGTTGTGGTGTGGCTGGGCCTTGTGTAGCGAGCCTTATCTGGCCCGCAGTCCAACATTACAGCACTAGTCCCTCTCTGCTCCCTCCAAAACCACCTTTCATGCAAACAAAAGGCAAATCTGGAGATAGGATTGCACCAGAGGAGCGATCAGGCCGGTTTCATCAGAAAATTCAAAGTCTGCGCCTTCGCCTCCTCTCTTCGGATAGTCCTGTCCTAAAACGCCCAGACTCAGACACACCAACATGGAGGTCAAAACGGAGCCTGTTTCATTGTTTTTGTCAAAAGAAAACCTCCCCACATGCACACACAGGCATCCAAGCACAAACACACTCACCTCCACACCCACACACACTTCCCGACTTACCCACTGAGACTTTGAGGCAACTGGCACAGTCAGCTATCCGGTGGGTAAAGCGCCAAAATCTCCACTGCTCATTGTGCTGGATTCCCTCTGTAGCTGCACGTAGTGTGTCCACATATCCTCTCTGCAGAGACGGGCAGACAAGCAGCTTGAATTCAGTCACACAGCTCTGCACTCCTTGCAAGGAGTAGGCGGGCACGCCAACAACTCATTCAGAGTCCCACAAAGTGCCAGCCTCCCTGTCTGCCTGGTCGGTACGTCTGTCTGCCTCTGTGTCTCAGCTTTACCCTGTCAAACTGGTCACCTTACCAAAAAAAAAAAAACTCCAGGTACCCGCCTCACCTCAGATAACTTGCTGTCTAATATTTGCAAATCGGCTCCTGTCGCTTTCGCCTGTCTGCCACCTTACAGTCTGAGACTGTCAGGGCTCGCCACAATTAGGAGGCCATGTGGGTTTCCCATGGAGTCGCGTGTTCCTCCCGTCTGGCAGTTAACAAGGCTTTGAATGAGGAATGTTAGCAAACAGAGCCACTGAATGTCGGGTGAATGCTAAGCCAGACAGCCAGTCAGCTTACAGCACTGGCCCGGGCATATGAATAATGCAGAAGACTCACAGGAAGGCGAGGGAGCAAGGCTCCGCCTCCCGCTGGCCATTCCCAACTCCACCCGCCCCTCCCTCTCTTCCCCGCTCCAAACTCAAATGCCTTCACGGGAGCAAAGAGAAGGGGGGAAAGAGAGGATTCAAGATCTGTTGCTACTCACTTCTGCGGTGGAACAAAAAGTCCTGCAAGAGACAAACACGAACACGTTATCACTGAACATCCCTCCTTCAGACATGCAACTTTTTGCCTGTCGTGGGGAACTATCTCACTTTTTATTGGCATTTGGTGTCTTTTGTTTGGAATTGGCACCTGTCCCAGAAAAAGCCCGTCGCCGCTCCGCCCTCCTGCTCCCCTTTCAGTGGAGACTGCCCATGAGAGAGAGAGAGAGAGAGAGAGAGAGAGAGAGAGAGAGAGAGAGGAGGAAGGAGGGGAGGGAGGGGCAGAAAACCCAAAAGAGAGAGAGGTTTAGAGATGGAGAGGGTGAGGAAGGACAAGGGCGAAGGAGATAAGAGCACAGGAAAATGCATGAGTGAAAATCTTCTGTTGAAATCAAAATACATGCAGAGGTAATATGAAATCAGGCCGCTTGAAAAAACGAACTCATCCTCAGCTTCAAGGACGACTCACGAGACGAGGAAGCATGGCGGTCAATCAAGAAGCACATGCTTAGAAAAAAGCCATCGAAAACCCCTGATTCTACCCGGTCCGCTTTAAGTCTGCGGACAGCGACCCAAAAAGCAGCAAAAAAACAAACAAAAAAAACCAACAAAAAAAACGACCAAATGCGTGTGATTAGTGGCCACCGGGTGAAGAAAACGGGGCTCCTGAAAAACATCTTCGCAAATGGCGCAGCAATGCCAAAGTAGGAGTAAAGCAAAGCCACTTGTTGCATGATATATAGAGGAGCAGATCTTGCAGAGAGAAGTGAGAGCAGACAGAGGGTTAAAATCCTGGAGCTGGGAGTAGTAAAAATCCCTCCCTCTTTTGGCAGAGACTAGCTAAAGGGAGGGCCCGCCTGTAGAAATAGCAGCAGAGCGTTTTTTCCCCCTCTCTTTTTTTTCCATAGCAGCAGCGTCCTAGTCTACCCTCTCGCATGTGGCTGGGACCCAGGGAGAGAGGAGGAGGAGGAGGAAGAGGAGAGCGATGGATAGAAAAAGAAGCAAGAGCCGGGTGGGGGCGAGAAAGGGAGGGGAGAAGAGCTGTGAGTGGAGGAGAGAGGGCTCAGCTGATGATGAAACGGGGACGTGTGGGAGTGCGCGTTTTCGTCACCGGCGCAACGTGCGCACTCACACACAAGGCAGGGTGGGGAGGAGGGAGGGAGGAAGAGGGAACGCAGTGCACTTCTCCCGAGGAGGGGAGTCACAGCAAACGCTCACAAATGATTAAACGATTCTGGGACAACTTGCAACACCTAACTTTGATATTAATAGAAAAGATCAACGATTTATCTTTTCATTTCAGGGCTGCTGCTGCTTCCAGGTAAATGTCAGACGTTTGTCTTTGACCCACATGTCCTTCATCGCAAAACTTCCGCAATGGAAGCAATGGCGTTCCCCTCATAAAGGTCAAAAAAGAAAGTCTGCCGAGAATACTAATGGATTTGGCCTTGATTGCTGCTTCCTTTCACGACCACGTGTTAAAGAGTCAAAGGGCTACGAAGCAAGCATAGCCAGATAAGCGCCTTGGTGCGACTGCCCTGCCTCGATTGCAACAGCAAACCTCGATGCAAAATCCTGTAATTTTTTTTCCGCAGTGCACCCACCAGGTGCCATTACTAGGCCACCGTCGCCATGCTGCAACATGGAGCGGCGGCGTTGGCTCTGCGTGAAGGAAAGGAGAAATGTCGGCCAAGAACCGAACGATAAAACGGACTGCAGCATCCTTCCCACTTCACCTCCCCTTCAGTGTCCAGCCTATTCTGTCTCCCACCCTTTCTAGTCTTTTCAGTAGCGCTGTCATAGCGTACAGTAATAAACAGCCCTGCTCTGAACAGCTAGCGTTAATTTAAGCCTGCATGAAGAGGATCTTTTTTTGGGCCGGTTCCACCCCTGCTGTCTCTCTCTCTCTCTCTCTCTCTCTCTCTCTCCCCCGTCTTCATGCACACCTACCAACCTCTGCATCGGCCAGCTGAAGGTTACTCACACCCGTCCGGTGTCCACCCGACTTCCCTCCCTTCTCTCTGTGGTCAGACTGCTGTAATGCCCCTTAGCTGTTTGCAACAGATTCCCCCGTGGTACAAAAAACAAAAAAAACAACTTCCTCTCTTTTGGATGCCGTTCCCCTCCTCTACAATCTTCCCATTCCAAAAAATAAACCCAGAACTCAACAGTCAAAATTTTTTTCCCCTCCTCTCTCCCCAAAGCAGTCGTACAAAAGAGAGGGGAGAAAAGAAACGACAGATCTCACAACATGGAGCTCGGCGAGCTGCTCTTGATTTCGGTCGTGCACAATGACACGAATGCAGGTGGGGAAACCTCACCAACTTTCTCTTATGTGTGTGTTTTGTTTTTCTTTACTGTGGAGAGGAAGATGAAGAGTATGAAGCGACTGAAAAGCAAACTAATATGGCTGCTTGGTTAGTTGCAGCCTCTCCTACCTCCTCGCTCTCAGTCCTGGAGGCTGGAGGATCCAGAGAGAGAGAGGGAGAGAGAGGGAGAGAGAGACAGAGAGTGAGTGCACTTGTCTTGCCTAACTCTTCTCAGCTTTCCACAGTCACAAATGAAACTCAGATTCCCTGCGTTCTGTGTTCTGCTGCGTATCAGACACACACAAGGCAGGAACGTGAGAAGTCGGCAAAAAAGAATTGAGACAGACGTCAGGTGACTACAAAGCTCTTTCAGAGTGATTTCAAAGCACTTTTATCAAGATAGAAATAATAAACACATGACCTCTGATGAGAAAAACGGACCGGGCGCCAAACAGTCATCGGATTGAATCTCGTGACGTCACATCTCGCCACATCTTTGCACCAATCGCAATCACTCCGAGCATAAAAACGCAACTGCGCCTAAATGCAGAGTATAAATCAAACAATGGTGTAAACAAATGCATGTTTTATCAGCAACTTGAAGATTCCCTCAGTCCTCCTCATCTATCTGAGACACTGCTAGTCAGTTGTTTACCATCTAACATGTGGCAGGAATTCAAAAAACTTGGCAGAGCCTGTTTGCACCGTACGTTGCAGAGAGTTCATCTGAGGATACGACTCTGGTTTTGGCTCAGCTGCCAACTTCTGACACTGTAGCCCTCTGCGAGGCCTCGCCCTTCCAGAGGCAGCCTGCGTAATGCTGCCATTGATGAAAATCCAATATTAACAACCTCGTTTATGACACCGCAACCACAATTTTTGTTCGTCAAAGTCCTTCACCTGTGGGGTTAAATGTTGCAGCACACGTTTACTGTCTGCGTGTAAAAGCATGTCACATTGACGATAACTGACGAGTGTTTTAAAGTATATTAAAGGTTAGAGAAAGAAGAGAAGCTGCAGCAAATCTGCAGGATTAAAGGTGCAAAGGGGAGAATTGAATATAAAACACTGAAATAAACCGATGGCAGCGAATATGTCACTTATGCACAATTCATATTGCATACTGGAAACATGTCAGTGAACGTCTCCCAGGCAAAGTGAGTTATAGCTCAGTCATGAGCTGAAACAATGGAGTTCTGTTCTTATCAGACGGCCGACACCTTCTCGTCACGATGAAGCAAACGTGACCAATCGGCACAGAAAGATGAAACTCAAGACAAACAGACGACTCGGTGCTGAACTAATATGAGCTGTTTTTTTGTTGGTTTTTTTTTCGTGGTAAAAGATATAATTTAAATATTCAAATCACAAAAAAAAAACTAATTATCCACCTATTATTGGGAATTAAGTAAATTCTGCCACAAACGGCTATCCCCTGAGAGAAAGTTCAATATCAGACACAGCAAAAAAAAAAATGCAAAAATTAAAAATGTGTAGCGCATTTAAGCAGCAAAAAAAAAAAGCTAAATAAAAAGCAGCGAAATAAGTAGAACCACCTGAGAATGAGAGTGAAGAGAGACGTGACCCTCTGAAGAAGTGAAAACGTGACTTGTTGCATGTAAAACACCAAAGTTCGGGTCATATTTAAGCTTCAGACGTTGTCGGTAAAGGTAATAACTCACAAACTCCTGCTGGATTTCCATCCATCTATACGTTCACACTCCAGTGAACACACACTTCCTCCTCTCTCCGGTGACCAGTGCGGAGCGGCGGCTCCCGCTACAAGGTGGTCCGCTGAGGGGCCCCTCGGCAGCACGCGCCTCGACAACTTCTCTATTACAGCCGTGACCCCTGGGTCAGTCTTTGAAGGGTTGTGAACAAAGGCCACGGCCCCGGGGTCAGAAGTGTAACGCCGGAGGCAGGTCGGGGCCCCACACCAAAGGGAGCGTGCTGTTTGCTTTGAAAGGTAAGGATCACTAACACAGAGGCCTAATAAGGATTAAGGGGCCATCTCCTTTGGGATGTCACTCTGGGGCCTCATACATCAGTCTCTATTAACCTCCGTGACCTCCAGCGGCCATTATGGGGCCACGGGTCACAGTCGCATGCGCTGCGGAGCGGTAAAACCTAATGTCGCATGCAACCTCTAACACGGCTGCTGGTGATTATATGGAGAAATTGTTTTAAGAGATAAACGCTCAGAGAGTTCTGCCCGTCCGGGTGGATTTCACCTCACTTCAGTCAATAGATTTCATTTTTTTAAGGAAGGAACTTCAAGGTAAAAAAGTTAATTATGAGCCATCGAGTTTCTCTGTGATTGAAAAAAAACAAAAAAAACTAACAGGAGTCATACAAATAAATTAAACATACAAGTGAAATTGTTTTGTTTTTTTAAAAAGCAGGTGAGCAAAAAGCGAGAGACAGAATCACAAAATGGAGGACAGGAGGAGACAACATGGAGGCCCTGGTGATGCACTCACACTCTGCTCATAAGTTAAAACATCGACACAAAAACACTGCAAAACACATCCTGACATGTAGCAGTTATTAGTAACGAATGGCACGACAGAAGCCTCTGACGACCCGACAGGAGACACAGACATCAACTCCTTTAGTCATTTTTCTTCCACTTTTATTTGTTCCTATTATATTTAATGAAATACGTGATGATTTCATCTTTTTCTAAAAACATTGCAGGGCAAATAAAGTATTTTAATTGTTGTATCAAAGTTTACAAGAAGGTTAAAATAATTATTTAAAGCCAGAATGAGAGAAAAAAAAGTTTGAACTATTACAGCATTTCTTTTTCTCCTAACTGACATGTAATAAATTTGAGCCAATGAATGTATTAAAAAGCAGAAATGGAAACATCAAATATAGACAGCCTATATATACATATAAAGTTTGATTTACATACATGTTTGATTTATTTAATAATTTAATTAACAAACACTGGGGGGAAAAAAGCCAACATGTGAGAAAGTGGTTGAATCATTATAAACTGCATTCAGTGCCGTAAAAAGGGGTAAATTCAGTCAGGCATCAAAATAATTGTTCCGGACCTGAATGAATTTATGAATCCATTAATTCATTGACAGAATATAAAACTTTATTTAAAACAAAAACATGGAGGATTAAATTCCCAATTTTGATGTAACCCAGTAAAAGAAAAGAAAATGGAAGTTCTTTTTATTTTATTTTTTTCAAAAGACAAACTTTTATTTTGAAAAGCGAGTCTTTACATTTAAGAACAAAATGAAGAAAACCTTCTTCTTTTTTTCCTGCATTCTGCTGAACAGAGTTTAATAATAAATTTAACTTCGACCTCTTTTCATAAACTGAGTCCTGGAGGGAAATTTGGCAAAGTTGAAAACATGGTGTTCTTTTCTTTCAATCGTTACTAAATGATATTTTAAAAATGTAATTATTAAAATATTGCTTAAATGTAAGGTTATGGCTATTTTTTAAACTGGTCAAGTTTCATTTTCAGATGGTAAAAATGAATCTCTCTGAGTTTATGCAATTAAAACTGTGCTGAGAAACCACCACACACACATCACAACACACTCTTATGAAACTCCTTTATAAAATTTAAAATGATTAAAATATATTGAAATTGTCCAGAAAATAAGCAGCCAATCTATAAAAGTATTTAAGTTTCAGACTTTTTATTGTGTCATTTAAAAACTGTCCTTCTGTTTTTACTCTTTCAAATTTGAACTTCGAGTACTAAATATATACATAAATTCTGTTTCTTCTATTAAAAAAATGCTTTTAAAAACTCTTATATTAAAAATTCACAGGAGGCCAAAGTAGCTGATTGAAACTAAATGGAAGCCTGTTTAGTAAAACAAACATACTTCACACTTATTAAGGCCATGAACCGAGCTCTTTGATTCTAATGCATTTATCTGATGATTATTAAACCACTCACCTACTGTGTGAAAACCCAGCGTCTCTGTGAGGAGCGAACCCATTCTGCAGCCCAGCAGAACAGAGCAAAGGTTAGGAGGGGAGGAGAGAGGAGAAGGAGCGACGCTCGCGACAGACGAGTGTCCTAAACAACTTTTAAAACAGACAGTAAATCCCAAACAAGCAGCACTTTGACTTCACAGCTCGTCCCTTTTCTGCAGCTTTTCTTCAGGGCTGTGCCTTCATGGGACAATCATTGTCCTACTTTCAGCTGACCGAGACACGCACTCCCTCCCCCCACCTCTCTGCATTTCCTCATAGGTTTATTAGAAAAGTTTGGTTTCTAATTTAGAATACATCTTGACAATATCATAAAAATTTAATTAGAGGGGAATTGTTATCCAGGGAATAAAACAATACCACTCGGATCCTTGGCAAAGAAGGGCTTTTTTCTTTCTTTCTGTGAGTGTGGAAGCATGGCAGTTTTTATATCTAAAACAAAACTGATGGATCGATCCTTCGGTTTTATTCAAGTTTGTATTGAATGCATCGAAATATTCTGCAATGCTGAACGACACAAGAAAAAACGCTCTTCACGTGGATTCTCAAGGCTGCGACGTTTCAGCTCCGACATTTGCATTTTTTGTAGAATAAATAACACAATAATAAATAATGCAAAAAGAAAACACAGATTGCCAACTGCAGACGGGTTAAAAAGACAAATCAAAAATATATTTTTGGATGCATTTTTTGCAGTAGTTGAAACTTACCCCTCCTCCCAACACAAACACACACACCTCTCATGATTCCCAGCTATTTGCTGCTCACATTTTCAGACGCCATTCCGCTTTAACCCGATGCTTATTTTTGCAGCTCTTATCAGACATCAGCTGACAGCACCCGAAGGTCTCTGGTATTCTCAGGGAGTGGTACCAGCTCTTAAAGGCTTCGATCCTGCTGTTGGTTCTAGTTCGTTGCCACGTCACAGAGTCATGCAGCCTAGACAGGCCCTAGCTCAGACAGATGGGAGCCCTACACACCACAGCCCCCTCAGGACCATACACCCACATTTCAGACAAGGGATGCTGCTGGTGCGGGTGGTGGTGCTGGTGGTGGTGCTGGTGGTGGCGTCATGTCAAGATATGTCTGATTGTAACTCAGGCATTTATTTGATCTGAGTGACAACATCTTCATTTCAATCGCCTGTTTCCAAATCAGCTGACTCAGAGTTCAGAGAGCTCCAAATAGAGTTTGTTGACTTCATATTTAACATGAGTTTGCACTCGCTGTCTGGGTCACACAGGGTGACACGAGGCATGCGAGCATGTCTGCATGAAAAACCGACCTTATCTATTTCAGTGAACGAGACTTCCACAAGAAAGGATTCTTGATTTAGAGGATAATTTAATTTCATCACAGACAGAAACAGAGCGTGTGTGCCATCTAATCAAAGACGTCCGAACGGCACCCTTAAAAATGGAAAAATTAGAAGCGCTAATAGGTCGGGGCATCTCCTAACTGCAGAAGCCATCGAGTCCTGATGCAAGTGATTTATCTTTAATTGGATTTTGAGGAGAGGTCTCCCAGTGGGAGTCGGTGGTCTCGTTTCTTAAACCTCACATTTTATGCAAAATGTGGAGACCAACAAGAACCTTTGGCCTGACTGGAAAGCAAAACTGCAATTAAAGCTTAAATTTGAAAAAATCCTCCATCTGATCGGCTTAATTATTATTTGTCAAAAGAAAATATTCCACTGCATAGTTTTACATTTAAAATGCTTTTTTTTTGTTCAACTCCCTGATCGTTCCCTATTCATGCAACAACCTTAGCCTGAATATTAACATTCATGTCAGATCATTTAAAGCATCGCTTTGCAAATAGAATGAAATCATTTGGTGATATCTGCTATTTGCATTATATTTTCATTTCAAGGTGTTTTCTATTTTGTTAGTGAGCTAAATGCCTGCAGAAATACCAAACATATAAATCACTAATAACAAACTACCAGCTCTAACTTGTTTTTCTTCCCCCCCTCAGTGTAGTAACTCACTGTGGTCTCTGCTGCAGTGTGCAGTCCAGTGAGAAGGGAAAAGAGACGCTGGCTGTCAGGGGTTAAGATGCTAGCAGTCATGTGCCTGTCGGCCGCAACAAAAGCCTGCCTATGGAGGGTGCATACAGATGGAGGGAGCTTCTTTGTGTGCAGTGTTTCACACGTCGCAGCCTCGGAGCTGCCAGGTCTGGCGCTCTGGGACTGGCTGCAGGCCTAACTAGCAGCTTGTAGCACCTGATGCCGGACTCTCACTTCGCCTTTAATCGCTCGGGACACAAGTGCAGCAACTTTTTTTGAAAGATAATGGTTAGCATGCCTCCCAAAATATTAGATTTTCCCCTCTCCTGCAACACACTCTTCATTACTACTTGCATGTGCTGATATAAATACGACCAGTGCATGTTTTAATCATGTGTGCAGTTGCGCATGATGTGTACATAGTTTTGAAACCTACTGTATACACTGTGTCTGTATATTCTGCTATATTTATACTACATGCGCCAAGTCTCCTAGGCAAGTTCCTAATAGTGTGCATGTTCGTGTACACAGTGATTAAACTAGCTAATGTCTGGAACGGGCTTTTTACACTCAGAGCACAAACCTTCAAAACCAAAAAAAAGTTGTTTTTTTCTCTCACTTTTTCTCTCCAGAAATGAATCACCTGTCGTCAACGTTGAAGACAAAACTCCTTTTTGTGTGTTGTATATATATATATATATATATATATATATATACATATATATATATATATACATACATATATATATATGGTATACAGGGCATTCATACAGTATGCACTTCCTGCATTTTGAGCCACACATTCTTATGAATGCTGGAAATTCATTGTGCAGCTTTGCATGGTCATATTTTTGATTTCATTATAGAGGATTACACAAATGGGCATTCTGCTATTGATGCAAACAAAACCTGAGGTATACAACTCAAATAAATAAAAACATTTAAACCAAACAAAGACTCAACATTGTATGGGGTATTAAGTTTCATTCTGCAGAATATAGTATATGCATAAAAACATGAGCTCAATGTCACAGGGCTAAATACCAATTGTGTCACACTGTTTGTTGAAGGTTGTAACATTTTGATAAAACCACACTGTAAATATGCAGAGCAATAAAAGAGTCTATGTCCTTTTCACGAAAACAGACCTTTATAAAAGACGGACGTAAATCATGTGCAAAACCTGACACCACAGTTTTACAGTGTATCACTCATGAGGGATTGAGATGGAAGCTCTTACCCAGATTGTGAGCAGGTGTGTGGGGGGGTTCACTATCCTGCCTGAGGACCCTTCAGCATGCATACATGGCTGTTAGGAGGGTCCAGTCTTTGACATTTTAAATGCAACACATTCTCTCTGAGTACCGGGACACCCTGCTGCTCTGACTGCACTTAAAAGCAATATTAAGTGGATCTAAATGCTGCCGTTGACCAGCATCGTTCTATTATTTCAAGTATTTCATAACATATGTAAGAATTCAGTAGATACTAAATGATTTCTTCACTTTACTGTTGGTTTTGGGTTGTGAAAGCGACGGAGGCTACTCTCTTATAAAAAGAGAATTCTCCTATCCTTCCAAAAATTATAATAAATCTTTAATAAGACAATAATCTGTAGAAATAGGCCTGCTAACAAAAAAGCTAACAGTTTTATGATGTCAGAAACAACACTGGATGTAATATTTGTTTTGTTGAAAGCAGCAGCAAACTATTATTTTACTTCAACATATTAAATCATTTAAAAAAGAACAATTAGAGGCTTTTATCGCGCTATTAACATATATTGGATGAACATAGTTCAAGATTTTTCTGTGTTGCATTGAAAATTGCATGTTAGCAAAGTTAGCACTCATTTAGCCCAAAGCTATCTTGACATATATAATCAAACAGCCATCATATGTTTTCAATATCAATGCTTTTCTGCTGGTTCTAAATGCTGTATGTTTTTTCAACTGAGTTTCTATAAAGTGCTTTGAGTTCCTGAAAAGAATAAGTAACAAACGAAAAGCCATTCAAGCAAAGTGTGACTTTATCTCTCTATTAGTGGCACAATAGTCATTTCTTCATCACACTGGAATCTTGTGAGGTATAATTAGCTCCCACGTATTGTTTTCTATTGTTCAACACCACTATGCAGGCCTGCAGGCTCAAGTGTGCTGGTGTGTGTGTGTGTGTGTGTGTGTGTGTGTGTGTATGTGTGTGTGTGTGTGTGTGTGTGCAAACAAAGTCTCTGCTCTCTCTCACTTTCACACACACAGACACGGACAGACACAGACACACACGTGGCTACATGCTACGACCGTGCTTCCAAAAAGGTTGGGACGCTCTGTAAAACATTAATAAAACAGAATGTGATGATTCCCTAATACCTCAATTCAATGCAAAGCAATTTAAAGACAATATATCTGAATTTGTACCCAATCAACGTCATTGATTTTAGTAAATGTATGCTTATTCTGAATTTTATGCCAGCAACACATCTAAAAAAAAGTTGGAACAGGGGCAACTAAAGACTGTGAAAGTTGTGGAACCATCGAAAACACCTGATTGGACCATTCCACAGGTAAAGAGGTTCATTAGTAACAGGTGATTGTATCATAACTGAGTAGGAAAGGCATCCTCAGACATTCACAAGCAGAGACAGAGACACACTCATGAGGGATTGAGATGCAGATATTCACAAAGTGAATATCTGCAAATCGTCCAATAGTTTAAAAACAAAGTTTCTCCATGTGCAATTGCAAAGACCATCTATAGAACATGATGTCATCAAAGGATTAAGAGAATCTGGAGAAATCTCTGCATGTAAGGACGAAAACCAACAATGAATGCCCAAAACCATCAATCCCTCAAGCGACACTGTGCAAAAAACCGACGTGATTCTATGAAGCTTTTTCCTTTATGGGCTCAGGAACCCTTTGGAAAACTGTTGTCATTAAACACAGTTCAATGCTGTATCTACAAATACAAGTTAAGACTCTACCATGTGGAGTGCACATCAAGAATGTCATCAACTTCTCTGGGCCCAAGAAGCAAAGTTGAAAAAGGTCGTCATTGGACGTCGTGTCCTCTGGGCTAAAGAGGAAAAGGACCATCCAGTCTTTTACCAGTGTAAAGAAGACAATAACACAATGAAGCAACATTCTGCAACCTTAAGGCCCATTTATGCTCTACGTTAAAGTCCGATACAGAGACGGATACGGTCCGGATACGGAGACGGATATGGGGACAGAGATAGAGACAGATACGGATACGGAGACGGATACGGAGACAGAGCCGGATACGGAGACGGATGGAGCCTTCAGTGTGCCTCCTGTGTTCATTACGTACATAATCGGACCGATGAGCAACCAAAGTCGTATATCAAGCAAGAATGGGACAGAATTCCACTTCCAAACTTTAACCAATAGTGTGGTCTCTTCCCAAACAGAAGGAAGAAAAGGTGAAAGAAAAGGTGATGCAGCACAATGGAAGGTTTTATGTTAATTAAATACTCGTCTGTAAAGCCTGGAGAGCGTTAGCTTCTATTTTCTGACCTTACTGTCCCCAATCATGCCCTAACACACATACACACACATACACTCCACATGTCTGAGTAACATACTACCAGGAGAAGCTGGTGCGTGACAACCACAGCGATGGAGCGGACATGAGGGATGGAGAAAAAAGAAGGTACCCCTAGCGTGTTAGTTTTCTGCCAGGGAGTCCCTATTGACCTGTTAAACCTTTGTGACTGGAACAAATGCAAATGGCGCTGACTTGTTCACACTAAAATACTAAAGGCCCATTCAAATGAGGCCCCGGACCACAATGCCGCAGTGGCCGAGTGCACTGTGGAGGCAGGACGGCCCCCGGTCTGAGAGGGAGAGAGAGAGAGAGAGATTCTTTGAGCCTTTATACAGTTCACTCTGGTTGTCT
Source organism: Chaunax sp. Z400 (assembly GCA_037577475.1). NCBI lineage: Eukaryota > Metazoa > Chordata > Actinopteri > Lophiiformes > Chaunacidae > Chaunax > Chaunax sp. Z400. Next base: position 19,357,607 of record CM075204.1, read on the forward strand.
GGTGAAGAGCAACCATCCACTCTCATTACTTCTCCTTCATACACAAGCAAGATAAAGACGATGAAGTTACCTCACACCTCTCTAGTAATTCTGCCCTGACTAAAAAGCAAACCCCATTATGACTAATCATGCTTGATAATGAGACACTTTTAAAATTACCTTGGTTTTTCTAAAGATAATCTGTCCTTGTTTATGCTGTTCAGGTGTGTAGAAAAGGAAATGAATCAAGAGGCAACCTGGGAAAGAAGTTGGTACAGAAATATATAGATGACCTCAAACAGAGAGATTAAGTTAAAAATAAATAAACCATGAAAAAGCAGCTTCCTTCCTTCTTCTTCTAGTCATCCAGAACAAATATTCCCAAGTAAGAATGTGAGTAACACGACCCAGAAATGGAAGAAAGCCAGAAAACTGAACTGAAGTTTTCCATAAAAATCATAAAGCATGACCCACGACTGGGTTAACTCGGTTGCAAGTACTTGTGCATGTAAATGTAGCTGCTGAAAATGATTGCAAAGAAGGCACAAACCACATTTAAAAGTATATAACTTTGCATGTGAGGACAAAGACTTGTTTGATTGTAAATATGGCACAAGGACGTAGCTTCTGTAAAAGCTTCTGTATAGCTTCCTCCATAAAAAAATAAGCATTTTTAATAATATACAGGACATCAGACTCTCAGTGGTCATGGAGGGCTTTCTTGTTCCATCTCCTCTCTCCAAATCAGAGATTAGCAGGAGCCTGAGGATGGCTCGCACTGGTACATCTGGACAACACCTGATCTGAGGCATGCTGCCTACTGAACCTCCACTAAACCAGTTCTATCAAATTAAGGGTTTTAATTCAAAAGTAAGGATGAGGTAGGAGGTAAACCAACAACTCTGGGTCACTTCATGCATCCTCTTATTCACAGTTCATTTCATAGTATTCATATGATATCCATAATATCAAATGTCTGATGAGTTATTACTTCCTTGCATAGTTAAAACCTCATCTCTTGAAAGTTTTGTCAATATTTCTCTGACTTTAAATTGCTTCCTAAGTGGCGTAATGGCTTTAGTCTGGATTCACCCGATCAGTCAATGCCATGAAAAAGAAAGAACAAGAACAAGTAAAGCACAAACCTCCATGTCTCCAAACATCAGGCAATTCCAGATTCTACCACCCCCATCTGCCCTGCAGTAACCTCTGTGTTCCCGCCATTCCCCATCACCTGACCTCCCTTGCCCCTCTGCACACCTGCTCCCATTTTCCCATCAAACCAATTACATATATACCAGCCCACTTACATTAATTCCCAGCCAGATTGTCTGTGGTGTTTCTGCCTTGGAGTTCCAGTCATTTTCTCTGTCTGCCTGAGTTTTACGTGCAACGAACAACATGTTTGCCAATCAGCGGGGCATCAACCAGAGGCCTCTAGTGAAGGCCATTGAAGCTAACACCGCTGAATCAGACACCTCCTTGGTACTGTTCCTTTCCACCTGGGCACGTCATACACTCACCTTTCACCTGAGTGATGCACTTTAACGGCCCGTCATTCTGGGATTTCCACGGTACATTCCATGTTTGCCATTGCCCTTTCACTACTCTAGCACACAACAGGAGACCATCCATGTCTGATGCATTTTCACCTACTGGGAATACTCAATTTGGTTGAGGCGAAGGTTGGCGTCTGGGCAGAGCGTGCAGGAAGAGTAGGATTGGGTACAAGACTCTGTACTTTAAAGGATAACAAATTGCTTTGGTACTACAAAGTTCTGATTCATGTTAGATCATTATGTGCTGAATTTCAATTGTGACAACTTGACTCAAGTGTGCAAGGTACAAGCTATGAGAAGGTCCTGGAGGAATTGGTCGGATAAAGTCTTGTTACTGATTACGACATTTGCACCATCGATCTCCTGAGCAGGTATCCACCCTACCTCCTGTCACCAAACGGACAGGAAGCTTCTTCAGGGAAAATAAGACCCGAGTTCTTCAAGAACATTACCATCAAACACAGATACCCTTTCCTCCTTATTTACTCAGCTTTCAGAGTGCTACAAGGGGCCACCTTAGACCTTTGCAATGTCTATCATCTGGTAGGAATTAGGGAGAGTGATGAGTGAATATCTGGTGGTGACTTGTGGTTTGACCAATATTCATGCACAAAGCATGTCTCCAAGGTGTAGTTCCTGGGGTCCATTTCTGCTGCCACTTCATTCAGTATTAAATATGTCAACCGGCAGAACACCTGCTTCATCTGGTCTTCAACATGATCTGTTCTCACCGTTCCCGATGCCTCACTATGTCTACGGTTGAGAATAACACCTTCGACATAGGAATGGGTGTTTGCACATGGCCCCGAAGCTTCAGCCCAATGAGTTCTTCTCTCTCAAACCTTCCCAGTGGAAAAGAACCGTCAAAGTGGTTCTGGAAGAGTAGATGGACTTTTCAACTTCACACTTTCCTACCCCCCTCAGGCTCTAAGAATGTGAAGCCAGATGCCAGTCCTGCCAGTTTCTAGCCCAAGGGCACTTCAGCAGAACCTGACCCTCCTGCATCATCGGAGCAGTCTCCAGAGAAATCGAACATAAGGTAAAGCAGTCCAACAAAATCTCCCAGAGGTTGTCTTGCAAAATGTTTTTTTTTTTTGTTCCAGCTCATCTTGGCTTGCAGGTCCCACAGTGGGGACATTCCACTGGGCTACTCCTGTCAAAGCTTTCAGCAGTCCTTGGTGGAACAGGTCACCCAGGAATGAGGGACTGGTCCACACTCCAGCCCATCTCTGCCCAGATACATGAGACCTACCTCTGAGAGTGGAGTCCAGAAAAGTGGCTCCTTACTTGGTGGGTCATCACATTTTTCTTGTCTCTTGTTTAGTGGTGCCATTGCTAAATTCCTGGCTGCCTTTTGGACTCCTCCTGATTGGCCTGATCCTGGGTCAGGTAAGTTTGCCTCATCAAACATGCACACCTGGTTTTCATCTTTGTTTCAACCTCAGCCTAAATTTAACTTTATGCCATTTTGCATCTGCACTGGAATTAACTTTGCAACTTTGTTTTGTTTCAACAACACAACATTAAAAGCAGAAAAATATGAATTTATTCCAATTCTGCCTATTTTCATGTGTAAAAACTTTTAACCTTAAATTCTGGCAACTTCTTTCTTATATTTTACATTTTCAGGTTTTCCAAGAAATACTATATGTGGACTGCCAAGGTCACATTTGAGCTAAACTTAAGTCAGCATTTACAAACAGTTTTTATGGACTGTTAAAGCTTGTTTGAGGAGTTTTTATATAGAACAAGATATTGAATGCAACAGATTTAGTAAGTACAGTACAAGACAATTTCTTTTCATTTCTTACTTCTATATTAGCTACAACATTATTACTTGCTTTGATCAATATTTTACATATCCATTAGTAACTGAAAGGCACTATTATTTAGAATTAGAACTGGGGATGTTTTGCTGCTCATTAATTTAAAAAAACAAACTGCATTAAAGATTTTAAGTGAGAAGTTTTAGCTTCAGCTAAGGATTTAACTACTTTTAAGAAGTTTCCCACTGGATGTCACAGAAGCACTAAAGTGCACTGAAGATCCCAAGTCGTATCTCAACCCTCGAACATTATTAAGGGAAAATTACACTGGTCTAGGCCTGATGTGCTTCCACAACAAAATACAAATTGTAAAAATTGCAGCTGCCATGCATTGTTCAAACCCACACAATTTAATTTCATGTACTAAATGTCATGTTTAATTAAGGAAAAACTATAAGAACTGCTGTGAAAGACATGAAAAACCTTTTAAGGAGTATTTCATTCAGTACAAGCATTAAATACTGTGGCTTCAGTGTCTTTTATATAGGATACTGTATGCATGTGAAACTGTCTAAGATTTACACAGCTTTAGTTAACTCTGAGCCTGATATTGATCTTAAACTACTGGAATTACACTGCACCGGTTACCTCCTACCATCTGGTAGTCAATGTAAGCTCAAACAAACATGATAAACTACATAAAAAAATAAATTCACCACCTGAGGCATGGACAGGTGAGCCAGTTGCAAGACTTCAAGAATGCTATTTGTTCAGTCCATGCTGGGCAATTTGACAAAATAAATGATCGATAATAATGTTTATCAGAATATATCATTTTAAAATGACGCCAGTTTGAAGAGGTAAACTAGGTAGGTAAAAATTAGAGGATTAAAAAAAACAACATAATAAAACAGTAACTATCCAAACATGGGTTGAATTAGAGTATGCTTTATGATTAAAAAATATATCAAATAACATCTGAGCATGAACAGAGCTGTTCGTGTTGAGTGACAACTTACTGATTGACTGCACAGTTCACTCAAAATCACATTTTCAAAAGGCTTAAATTCTACGACTACGACGTAACGTTGAGATTTACGGGGGAGGAAGACGTCACAATGTCAGGATCAAAGGAAGAACTAGAAAAAATAAAAGTTATAAATCATGGAGCAAAAATGTTATTTCTTCCCAGAGTCTCCTTAGGTTAGGTTCACCATAAATCCCCATAAATCTCAGTTATGACGCTCCCAAACTGAAGGGTTGACATCGTTCTCATTCAGCTGGAAAATCCAAGTGCTGAAACTGTAGCTGGACAAACTGCAGCTTAGAGTTCTAATCTGATTCTGCTTATTATATTGTATTAAAAATGCTCTCATCTGGAGTGAAGCGTTAGATGGACTGTGAGTGTTGTTCTCAGAGGTTCACTGAGGAAGGATTCGTTCGATTCTGCAGTAAAACTCTAGATTTTAGTAGGAAATTCTAATTTTGTAGATAACGTTTCTGTTTTAATTTATTTTCCCAACTTTATATAACTAGATTATTCCCATTTAAATTAACAATTTATTATTCAAGAGCCAAGCCAAATGGATTAAATTGATTCACTTTTAGTATTATATTATTATTTCTATACTGATTATATATACTATTATATAGTACGTAAAGAAACGTTTCGTTTCCGTAGCCTAACTCAAAAACTGTTTAGTATTTTTTTTCATGTAACTTTCTACACATAATTAAACGGTACTGATGTGGTGCCTTTTGCTATTTAGGAACTTTTATATTTTGTATTTTTTCATTTCCATGGTTACAAGTTTAATATTTTTTCACAAAACTTTATGTACACATCTCCCATGTACAGGACAGGTGCATTCTGATATATTGTGGATTTTTATTGACTTTTTTATTTTATTTTGAAAATTTATCAGATATGCAACAAAAAGTTCCTGTGAACATTTCAAGTTTTTGAACTTCTTTTTGCTATTTATGGCCTGTAGGCCTCATTGACCTGAGCTCATATCACTTGTTCATCATGCTGCAACAGAATGAACTGTGAGCCTCAAACAAAGCTTTATATAGAAAGTTGTTTATATCATCTAAACAATGTTGCGGTTGTTTTTGACAATGGCCAACAGGTGTGGTTCCCATGGGTTAAAATTCTATTGGGGATAGGTTCTCGTGGGGGTTGACACGGGACCCAAAAGGGGTGCGTTTCTAATGACCTGCCATTTTTGACCCGGAACACCGAGGGTGTACACGAGTTCAATAAAACAACCAAAATTTAATAAAAACTCTCAAAACATATTTTGTTTGTTCAGATGCCATGTGTTCATTGTGCCATTGTTCAATGGCATGGAACCTTATGACAAACAGATGAAATTAAATTAAATTCTTTTTTTTTGAGAGAGAAAACTTGTAAATTGGTCAGATTCTACGGGAACACAACAGAAAAGTTCAACAAACGACATAAATAACTCTGCAACATTTTGGAGGCATTATGCTGCCGCATACAGCTGCTCCAAATCCTGAAATCCATGGTATTCTACTAAATAGGACCATAATGACTCGAGTTGAGATCATAAACATCACATTATAGTTGCGTGTGTCTATTTACACATGCAGAGTGGACGTTTGTGTGTTGCTCTGACCGTGCACTTGCCTGCTCTGCGGCATCTGAGGTCCTCGTCCACATCCGCCCCTGTCCTCACTTGCCCTGCACCAAAAAAAAAAAAAAAAAACACAAGACGCAGAGACTGACTCAAATCACAATTAAAGCATGTGGAAAGTCCCTGCTCCATTGTTCTGACCTGCCCTGTGAGAATGTATCAAGATCAGTGATTGATTCAAATGTGTTGAGTGCGGTTCTCCTGTGTGTCGTTCTCCCCCAGTGTGCCAGCACAAGTACGGGACATTCTTCGAGGAACATTTCTGCTGTTAAATATCAGTTCTGTTGGGGTGAGGGCCAAATGCAATGTTTTTATTCTTCTTTTCAATCATAAACTTTGTCAATAATTCTATAATTATTTCATCTTATTTCTGCCTTATGCATATATAATGATTTACCCTTTTTTCTTATGTATTTTCATACAGTAAACTGAGGTAGGAGCATTACTATTCTATGCTTTTCCTTAATAAATAATAAAAAACCAAAGACAGATACATACTGTGCAGAAAGGAGCAGCCATTTAGCAGAAACATTAATCCATTCAGTGTGGAAAATAATTTTAAAAAACCTTCACAGATTCATCTTCTGGCATTTAGGACACTGCTAGCGGTCTGGGGGCGTGTGTGTCTGGATGCCTGTGCATTTAAAAGTCCCTTCAGACATTCAATAGATTTCTAATGGGAGGCGTCCGCTTTGTCGAATGAGTAAAGAGCCTAGTTCAATGTTGCAGACAAACAAACCAAACAGTTAAAGATTCTCCAAATGCACGAACGAGGCTGAGTAGGTGGCATCCGTGAAAGTATCTAGTCCTATTCAACTCCTAAAAATTCCTTTTCCTTTGTTACATTTTGTACAACAAACCTTCAGAGTGAGATTATGTACAATTACTATAGGGTTTGGGTTCTGGCCTGTATTTAATTCTTGGAAAGAGTGTCATCATCATGAACAAGATTCAAACTCAATGACCTTCAAACCCGATGAACCCGCGTCGATCACGACTGGAATAATTACAGTCTGGTATGTCAGTAATATCCAATCATCCTTGTCCTTTGTTTTTGTAGCTGCAGCAGGAAATCAACTTAAATATTTTAGCTGTTTATCTTTCACGCAGAAGGGTTTATCAGTTATTTTTAGCTTTTGTTCTTGCCATGCCATCGAAGGAACACAAAGATTCAGAATGCGTGGTACCGTTGGAGTAGGTGTTTTTATGCTTAAGTGCATAATGTGGGCAGCCTTTTTCTGCTGTGGGTATGTTAAAACTGAACAGGAAGAACCTGCACTGCTCCCCCCCCTCCACCCCCCTCCCCCCGACAGTGAAGCCCTGCTTCATTTGCTTTTTGCTCTTGAACTCTGCATAAACCTGCAGATTCCCTGCAGAACGCCGCTGCACGTCGACGTCAGTAAAACTAGAAAGAAAGCAAATGAAGGAGGGAAAAGGCTGAAACAGACAATCAGGTGTAGAGAATAAGAGAGAGAGAGAGAGAGAGAGAGAGAGAGAGAGAGAGAGAGAGAGAGAGAGAGAGAGAAGCAGGCCAGATTGCTGAAGGTTGAATCGATGCCGCGGCCTGCTCTTTTTTTCTCCCCTCTATTTTTTTCTCTCTCTCTCTCTCTCTCTCTCAAATGATTCACAGTGGAAAGAAAAGGCCTTTTCCTTGTCCTCAGTTGAACTCGACATCAGCTTCCTGTTAGACAGGCAAGGAGGAAGCACTCAGAGCAACATGCGCGTGCGCAGATACGCACGCACACAAATACACACAGAGGAAGGCCTTCACTGGTGGATTCTTCTCTGCCAGAGAAATTAGGTCAAGTACTTAAATGCCCTGCACTGAGATGTGTAGAGATTTAAAACTTGAAGCGTTTGGTGGGGACAGCAGAGGCATACCGGAGCAACAAATGTGCACACATAAATGTTGCATTACTGTAGTTACATTATTATTTTTTTTTTTTAAAGAGAAAAGGAACATGACAAGTTGGGTACCAAACTTTTAAGAGTAAGGACCGAATTATCGTTGCCAAATTTCAGCACCTGAGAGTGAATCTTAGAGTACAACGTAAGACAGGAAGAACAAGAGGAGAGGAAGAGTGTCTAGACTTTATACCCCCCCCCCACCCCCACCCCGAACATGACATCGTCTTCAGTATGTCCGTCCGTTCGTAGCCATTTTTTATTCTGGAGCATATCTCGCTAACTTTACTAGCTTCACCAAACTTTACATATTTTAAGGTAGCTGTGAATTTTTGACGTTTTTAGTTTCATGCAAACTTTATTTGTGGTTGTTTCCATGAAAACATGATTTTTTTCCCCCTGAAGGGTGGTGATCTTGTCCAGAGCATATCTGGAAAAACCAAACATTCTAGCTTCACCAGACTTTTTACGCATATATTAACTATAACAAGTAGTTGTGCCCTTTGACATTTTGATTTTTCTACAAATCTTATTTTTTGAGTTTTCCGTGGAAAGATTATTTGCTGCACAATGTCTTGCGTGGGTCAGAGGGAGACGTCACCTTCAGATGAGTCTTGTTAAAACGTGACGCAGACAAAGCGTGCCTGATTTTGGAGCTAAGTCCCCTGTAGCAGCCACAGCTAACGTTAGCACACTTGCAGCCAGCACTACGCTAGTTCACAAAGTCAAACCCTCCACAAACAAAACTTTAAGCGAAGTCTTGAATGGTGTTAGTGGAGCATTTTTATTAGCAATAGCACACCTGCAGCCAGCGTTACGTTCGTTCACAGTGTCGAACCCTCCATTAACAATGAAACTTTAAGCAAAGTTTTGGATGCCGTTAGCGGAGCATTTTTATTAGCATTAGCCATCACTCAACACTGATATGCTATTTAGTATCCTACAACAGTTTCTGACATTTTTAGCACCTGAAATGCATATTATCTATGGTAAAATATCACAGTATGCTAGCACAGTGGTAGCGACAACAACAACATACAGACAGGCGATGCCGGTGTTTCTTCTTCTTTGGATAAGGCAGATTAGACTTGGTAATGGCATCTACTATTTCACATTAATGATCCTTTCATTATCTAAATTTTTATATAATTCAGTACTGTGTTGATATTCCATCAGTTTATTGTTTCAATCCAGTTATCCAGGTTTTGCAGCATCAAGAGTAAAAACAGCTTCCTCATGATCCCTGGGTTCAAACACTTTTGGTGCCTTATTTCTTACAATGGAAACGACATTCTTGTTAGTTAGAATCGGTTTAAAAGAGAACAAACCCTAAAAACAAAGTGGAAAAAATACACATAAATTATGTGTATTTTGAAGAGTGAGAAAACCTCTTCCAGGCTGGACTTCATGTTAATAAGTGCACACATTCTAAAGAGACTGGGGAGAGACAGGAGTCTCTGTGCACCTCGACAACACAGATCAGGACAGGACGGCACGTTGCTGTTTCAGCCGTACAAACCAAAAAATCCCCCTCGCCTCGCCAACCCATCGCCTCCCATCTTCTGACCTGGAATGGTCCAACAGAAACAACACACCACATCACCATCACATCCAATCAACTATTCATAGAAAGGCTGGATTGCACATGGCCTGATTTTACCGTTTAGGGTTTCAATCAATTGCGTGAGATAAAGGAGAGAGCGGAAGGGAGAGTGGGAGGGAGGGTGAGGCTGTCCTGAAAGCAAATGAGAGAATTTTGTGTGAATCCTTTTCATATTGGCCACTGCCAATATTGCCTACAACGGGGCTCTAAGCTACAGGGTGGCAGTAAATCGGATAATAATCACACCAATTTTCACTCTGGAACCATGTGCTTTCTCCTGTCCCACTGACTCACAGTGGAGAAATGAAGCCCAGTCCATTGTCTGAGGGCCACCTGTGTTTTTCTCCATTTTCTCCAAGGCACAGCACCATTTTCCTGTTTGTAACGGCGGCTTTAAAAACGTGCAATCTTTAGATTCTAATACGTTTCATAAACGTATTAGAAGCGTATTAGAGGCCAACAGGTCATCCTAATCCTGTTCACAGTTCAGCTCCTTACAGGTCTGTGTTTCCACTGAGAGAGAGAGAAAGAGGCATGGAAGGAGAGAGAATGTGGAATAGCTTTCTGTCAGCCAGCATAGATCTTTTCTTGGGAAACACTCTACGCTGCAATTTTGACTGACAGACCAGACTCTTACGCGGCCGTTCGGCCAGCCTGCAGACAAACAAACACACAAGGTGTGCAGAAAACCAGAGATGATACACAGGGACGAAAAAAACCTGCGTTCCATCTTAACCATAAAGCAAATCTGTGGCACGATCTGAGAAAACTAAACCGAGGAGAGATCCGATCTCACAGGAAAAACGGTGGCATGCTGAAATGTGCAGTGAAGCAGGTTCATGCAGTGCAAAAACATAATTTGATTGCATTGCAAAGCAGTATTTTGCCTTCAATCTTAAATGCAGTCGCTCAGAGACGACACAAATCTGATATTATTGAGGAAAATGTGCACTTTATCAATTATGACCTGTATCCACAGGAAGGGAAGTTTTAGGTGGTGTGTTCTGTTCTCTAACATCCTCCTGTTCTGTCTGTCTTTAATTTCTCACTAGACTTTAAATTAAATTGCGCATATTCCAGTCTGTTACATAAACTCACTGCGCACCTGAGAACCAGCCTGGAAGCCCACACGGGCCTTTTAACCATTAAAAATACATTCAGCTACAACCGCGTTTGCTCATCTCACATTTCAGTGAATTAATTTCATCAAAAACTTCTGAGGGAAACCACAGTGACACATGAGGGGAAACCGCACAGCTCCACCATATGTTCTCATGTCTTACATACTCTGATTATCTCGGGGTGAGCAGCTCCGGAGACGCCGATTTTCTAATTAAATGCACATTTTGGTGAAATCCTAGAAATTGCTCACTTGGAGTGTGGTGATACCCCCCCCACCCCACCCCCCCGCCCCGGATTGACGTGATGTGCCCGGCTGCCTATCTTTGTTTGCATCGGAGACAACAAAGGAGAAGATTATGGCTCTCTGCGAAGGGAAACTAGGACACGAAAAGGCGACCTCTTTTCTTCTACTGGGCGAGAGAATATTACAGTCTGGCGACCATTTCATCTTCACTGGAACATGTTTGGACCTTGTTCTCAAAATTACATACGATTATGTTAATCTTTTAAGCTGTTGTTTTTCGCACCATGGAATCTGCCCCCCTAAGGACTATAGTCATAACAGTGTCAACATCCAACAATGACTCAGTCTGGGGGAAATACAGTATATGGCTATTCCTACGCTTAAAAGGTACGCTTGAAATGACGACAGCGACAGCTGAGTCATTTTTTTACGCATTTTACGCAAATACAACCCTCTAAAAATTAGCCTAACAAAGAGAAAATGTAGATTTAAGACTACGCACCGACAGCTCTCAAGTTCAAGTTAAACGGTCGCTTCCTCCGGGGTGTCGAACTCCCAAGTCCGCAGGGTTAACAGTTCCTATATAGTCTTCTATTTGGTCCGTGCCTTCTGGACCCAGAAAAGAGCAGAAAATAAAAAGCACAAGGCGACAATATTTGTAGAAAGTCTTCTTGTTCGGGTTCTAGAGACGGGTCTCAGTGCGCAGCTTCCAGAGCCACGGAAGGCGTCGTGTTTCCCCGTCTGCGCGTCTCTCTCTGCGGTCATCCAGTTCGCTGGTTCACTGGGGACACAGGCTGCAGACTGCGCCGCGCGTCTTGCGCCACCGATCAACCAGATGCGTGAAGTTCAGCTGAGGTGAATTGCCGTTATACAACCGGGCCCGCGCTGCTTATTTAATGTTAAATGGAATAAAGAAAAGGCACATTGAAGTATCTGCAAAGGCTGAGTTGGGATGACTATGACGGGCTGCCTCACGCCCGCCTCCAGCCCCCTCCGCGGATCTAAAAAGCACAACAAGTTACCGGCAGACCTATTTTCTTTTATTTAACTTACCTGATGTCGCATTTTCATTTTTTCATTCTGCTTACTTTGGCTTGAAAATAAGCAAAAACTGCAGCCTGTTTGAATAACTAGAAACGCAATTAAGGAAAGCGAGGTCACCTAAAGTCACACTTTTAACTCCATCTTTGACTATTTTAGAAAAAATGTTTTATTTCTCCATTAAAATATTTAAAAGTGAGAATTACCATCAAATAAAAAACACTCAACCCCCTAAATACGTCCGTATCACCCTCCAACAATGCTAAAGGAAAAAAAATAACACACTTGTACATAATTAATTTCTCAGGCAGCTTTACCTAAACAGCTAATTATTTCATTTTGATGCCAGCTAATAAAAAACTCTGATTTCAGCATCTCTCACACCTGCTTACCTGCGTTAATGAGCTCGATGCCCCCCTCTGTAAGTTAATGAAGGTTTAGTGGTGAACTAGGACAAGCTCGGACTTGTTGAGTTTCGATTCTCCTCACAGACTCTTTATTGATTGATCAGCTGTGGAGAATAAAGGACCAAAAAGTTATTTAAAAACGAGCCTAACACCAACATGGGAAATTTAAAGCTACATGCAACCTCTTAGGATGGTTTTGTATATAAGTAGATGTCAGTAAATCATATTTTAATGGAATAATTTGGACTTGAACTTGGGAATATTTTAATTAAAAATAATAATTCCTAAAAATAGGAACTTTTTTTTAAAAAAGTTTAGAGCTTCTCCATCTGCATGTGCTAACCATTATATTTTTATGTTCATTCTATCTCTGAAATATTTGTACATTTATTGGAAACACAGAAACATTGCTAGATATTTTCTAAAATCCTTTTTTCCAGCTGATATTATAGAGAAGCAATTAAATGTAACATGTTATTAATGCTGAGGACAGACCCCTGCTGTCAGTATTTAACATTTAGAAACAGAAATAATAAAGTCCATTGTTTCCAGATTTAATATTCTTTAGAGGAATAGATCAAATTAACCATTAGTATGGACTCCCTGGAATGTTTCAGAACACACTCCTTCACTAATGTGATGTAGGCTAACTTATTAAATATAAGTGCCCAAAAGTCAGTTATTAAATTAAAATAGATACAAAAAAAACCTTATGAATTATAGATTTAAAAAAAAAAGTTATTATCTCTTGCAATGAAATTGGTTTGCAGGAAATAGTTTAATTAAAAAACATAAAATAAAACCAGGATGTGGCTGGATTTCTTTTTTTTATTATAGTCCATAAAAGAAAGATAAATTTAAAATGAATAACATACAACATACAATGAATAACATACTTTAAAAAAAGCTAAGTTTATGTTTGTGTCACAGTTGTGTGTTTGATATTTCTTGGTTGTGTGCACCAGTCAGTCACACTGAACCTGCACAGCAGAGACGAGTGTATTGAGTGGTGGTTAATCTGTATTGATAGATGATATTTCAGTCGTACTCAGTGACCTTGTGCTGTGTACAGTACACCTTTAGCAAACAACACAGTAAGATACTACAGGATTAGGTGTGTGTGTGTGTGTGTGTGTGTGTGTGTGGGCTGAGCATGGAGGCTATAGCTTGCAGGGATTAGAAGGTGAGGTAAGTTCATATTCATGAGAACTCACCTGATGTGGCTCAGGACACACACACACACACACACACACACACACAGACAGACACACACAGAGCATTTTTTCATGTACAAATATCAGTAGTTGTTTCAATTAAAATAAAGTTAACAGGTATTAAAAAGTGGGCGGTCCACAGGTGAGACATTCTGCTTTTAAAATTAAAGCTGCTTTTTTCAGTAACATTATTATGAATATGTCATTAATTATAGAACTATTAGTCAAAACCTTTATATAAGAAAATAAGTATTTATAACATTGTTAAATCAATTAAACCTTTTTTTAACATTCTTAATTGTTAACTTTATATAACTTTGTATCAGTATTTTTTTTAAACAGCTTTCATGCATTTACACATAATCCTATTATCTGAGCTTCTAATGGCCTATGTGTGGTTATTATATTATTATGAATGTTATATTACTCATTATGGAACATATAGATGTCTACTGAACCTTAAAATGTATAGATTTCATATTTATTTCTTTTTATGTTTTTATTATTTATATAAATACATTTTATTTCTTATAGGAATTTAAATGATTTTCTTCATTTGTGACCATTTGATTCTGTTTCATTTATTGTTTTCTGACTTGTATATTAATGAGCTGAGGCCATAAATAGAACGATTGTGCAACAGGTTTTGTTTTTTTTTGTTAATATTTGGGATGAAGTGATTTTTCATAGATCCGTCTCTCCCAGAGATTTGCTTAGTGGGAGAGACGTTCCGAAGCAGCAGCTGTCAGACTTTAACAAAAATACAGCAAAGGGAAATATCAACTCTAATATATTAATAGATGCTCATCTGACTAATGGATGTAGTCTATGGAATGAAGCACTTATGAGCAGTCAATAGGAATTCATCTTTAAATTTATAACTCAATTTATGGAGGAGAGGAGAAGAGAGGAGAAGAGAGGGTTAAATCTAGTCATTTGCAATCAAACACTCTCTTTGAGCTTTTTTTTTTTCTTCCATGTCTCAGTCACAGCTAGCATTACCGGCTACCCAAGGCTAATCTTAGTTTGATTTCAGGCCACTGATCTCTGCATGGAGCTCCCAAAGCTGGCAGAGGAGGAAGGAGCGACTTCAGAGGATGAGGAAGGAGGGTGAGGGGAGGTGTGGAAAAAGTGGGAGGAGGCTTTCTTGCAGGACAAACTGCTGTCTCCACTCCCCTCGGATGGGGACCCCGGCTTGCTCCCCCTCTAACATTCTGCAGTGCGGTGCCACGCCCCACCTAGCACCATGAACAGACCCGACATTTGGATCTATCGCACTGACGATCATGACCTTTTTCACCTTCATCATCTTTAAGTAAAATCTGATCCTGGATCAGTATTCCAAGTGTGTACGTTCAGCAGTTCAATCTGGCTCCAACACGCGGACCAAACAGACGAGATATACTGTAAGGTTTATCATCCAGGGAGCCCGATCCTGACCTTATAAAACAGATCAGATCAGGCTCTGGCCATGAAATGACAGAGCGCATTAAATGCAGCTTCTTTGACGATGCCACAGGAATCCAACCCGCAGAATAATCAATTACAGATTTGATTTCTGGGAACTGAAGAACGCCATGACATGATCAGAAGATGCCTTTAGAAAATGTCACATCTCTAATAACATCCACTTCAAGCTGCTTCAGAGCTTATCTTTGTACATTTCCTCCTTTGCAGCTGGTATGTGCTCCATATTTTTGTTAATAAAGTTTTGTTTGTACAGTGTAGGTTGGCTGAGCGTGCATGTTTTTACAGCAACACCCAAATGAGCGTGGGATTAGAGCCTTTCTCGGCTCTTACTGAGAAGATCACATTCAAGCTTGACTCATATTGAATTGAATATTTCTGAGTGAGATCACATGCATGCACGACTGTTTGAGCGTGCACCTGCGTTATCACTTTATCAGCACTCTGGTGCCTGTGCAGCATGCTGCAGCTCGGTTGCCACAGGTAACAGGTCAATGATTACCCAGAGGGCCTTGGGTGTCCTCACGTTCAGGTCAGAACCACTTCCCTGTGTGTGAGAGAGAGAGAGAGAGAAAGAGAGACAGAGAGAGGGACAACTGTGGGCTGCAGCTGCCGTCTGTAACTCCAGGCATGTGTGGTTATCGGCGTCTTCTCTTGCTTGAAATGCTGCATTGTGTTCACATTGTGTGTGTGTGTGTGTGTGTGTGTGTGTGTGTGTGTGTGTGTGTGTGTGTGTGTGTGTGTGTGTGTGGGCGGAGTCAAAGGCAGGGCCACGCTTCAGAAGCTGCATTTTATGAAGTGTCGACACGCTAGTGGTCATTTCAAACAGGGAGGTGCAACATTTTGTTGCTTACCTTGTCTCTCAAATGCAGAGCTGCCACGTGTTCGGCCATGATTGAATCATGGAATCAATGGCTGGACCGTTGTCCTTCATTACGCATCAATGATGTTTACAAGCAGGCCTTAGAAGTGAGGCTAACGGAAATACAGAGGAGGGAAAAAACTGCCTCAGTCCTCTTTTGGTTTGGGCCGATTCCCACAGGTTGTCTCACTTAATAGCCGCTTTCCTGCGCCAGACCGAAGAGCACAATCCCTCTCAGTCTCACTCGAACACATAACAATGCCAGGAATGGCTGCATTTGTGCAGCGCGACCATTAGGAAAACTTCCGACTGCCTAATTCATTCAGTTTCTCCCTGTGCCATGCCAGCACAATTGGCCTGAAAGGGTGCAGATGGTGGGCAGAGGAGGCTTGAGAAGCTTGTTGTAAAGTACAAGCTAAAGTTGAACTGCAAGAAGGCCGGATGGGTTAAAGCGGGAGACACAGAGCGGACTGTTGGGAAAACGGTGTCCTTGAGGTGATCCCGGCAGGCCTCAGTGGTCATCCTGGCCCACCGCTCTGAGTTTGACCCTGACTGTATCTTTAGCAGTAAGTGGAACAAATTATCGGATCGTATCGCTCTACTTTCCCTTTCTCTTTCTCACTTTCTTTCTCACTGGATGACCACAACCAGCCATTGTCGTCGCAAACCACGAGAACAATTGGGTTCTTATGCCGTGGCTGGACAGGGGATGGGAGGGTAAACTTCAGCGATGGCTGTGCTGAGTAAATTATAGCTCTGATGCCCTGTGTGATTTGGAGAGGCTGAGCGCTGTGCGAGGTCCTGCAACTAAAACCCCCGGGTCAGCACATTTGTTGCCTCCGTTCTGCCAGATGACGACGGCACAGCGAAACGCAGACGCCTTCTTGTCCAGTAGGTATGGTTGAAATAGTTAGAAACGCTCTCAGCTACCGATGAGGCCTGTTGAGAAGCACGAGTAGCTCGTTTTGGAAAGCACTCACACTTTCTGCACTATAATGAATCACAAATGAAAACTGAATAATTGCGTGACTGCGAGGCAATGAAGGACTGCCACAGTCCTCCTCCCTCTCTCCCTCCCTTCCTCTCTCCCCCTTCCCTCTCTTAGACCGAGGCTCCGCCTGTCCACTGTCTTCCCGCGCTCCCATCGCTCCACCCTCCCACCCTATCCCCTTTCTACATGACATCATCTGCACATCTGTTGTCCCAACAGGGTGCTGGTGACACAGACAGGCCACAAAATTAGTAGAGCTCTTTCCCTCTGCTTCGTCACCATCTCTGTTTCCATCTTTCTCTGCCTGGCCCTGTTCATCCATCCTTTAGGTACTTTTTCTTTCTTCCTTCTTTTCTCTCTCTGCACACCCTTTCACATCCTTCTCCCTGATGCATTATATCCTGTGATGATAAGGTCGCATCTCCCCGTTTCCTACAATGTGGCGCATACATTTGAGCAGACAGGAAACAGTCATTAAACTAAACGCTCCCCGCGTCTGACCCCAGCCCTGACCCATGTGATTGTGAGCAAACTCAATCAGCGAGATCAGCGCTAACATGATGTGACTCTCGCACGACTTTTTCTTTCTTGATGTGACTGATTTGAGCGATTACCACTAAAACCAGTTAAGAGGCTGTGGTTCCATCAGTTTCTGTGTTAGTGTGTGAGAGAGGAGGAAAAAGAGAGTGGGAGCAGTTTTTAGTGTGTTTCGACAACAAGGCCCAACCCATTAAGGGCCAAGTCTTCTCAAGGGGATAGAAACTTACAGAAATGTAGCACATGTTTGATTCCCAAAGCCCCACAGCAATAACTCTCCACATATGAAGTACTAACAGATCAAATCAAAGCTGGAGTGGAAAAACAAACTTTAGTGATGTAAATGAACAAATAGAATTCATTGCATAATTAACTGTTTCCTTAAAAAGGGTTGAAAAAGCAGCTCATGGTCCGTTTGTGACATCTTTTACTTATTTTTTTCCTTTTTTTATATAAATAGAGCACGATGAACTAGAATGGCACTCAGTAGAGCGCAGACCTCCACCACAGCCCAACAGTCCTCTTTAATTCAGTCAATCCAAAATCAAACTCATAGCCCTGTAGGCATAATTTGAATCTAGTGGATCTGGATTTTTATTGCACACACACTCATAGATACCAACCCCCTAAATATGCCAGATTTTTTTTCATCGAGATCCATCCATTATTCACTTAGGAATTAAAGAAAATGTTTGTTTTTTTAATTTAAAAAAATGCCTCTTGCAATATTAAGAAAGTGCAAAAAAAAAAAAAAATCCACATCTGCACCAAAATATAACAGGGTCTATTCTGGTTTCATGGAAAAGCAGATCAGTATTTTTCGGGTAATTTTTCTGACAATCCAAGCAACAAACAAACAGACATGAGTGAAAACAGAAGAACAAGAGGTTAAAAAAAAAGCCACAACTAAAAAATAAAAAATCTGTTGCTGCCAGATCTTAAGCAGTCGGATGTGAAGCGGCTTCACTTTTTGCTTAAACTCAGATACCAACACAGAACGTAGCAGATGAAAAATTAACTACATTTGTGTATGCATGACTCAGATTTATTACTTCAGCAGTTCTTACTAATTTGTATGAAAAATAACAAATATACTCTATGGTGTAACAGTGTGTTAATTAGATATATTCTTATAATTTGCTGCAGACACTGAAGCAGAACAAACGGCTTTTAATCTGTTAAAATACTGACGCCTGGCTCATGTGTCTATCTGTACATAAAGACTCACTGAACCAATACTGGAAATGAAAACTGTGTCACTAGGGAAGGAGACACTTTGCCTTTTTCTCATGTGATGTGTTGCTTTTTGCTCGGAGAGCACAGATTTAAGCAGTTTGAATTGATGGTGGAGTAAAGTGTGGAAATATCCTTCTAATTTCTGCACTTTAAATCACTAGAATTACATTTTCATGAGACGTAACAAAGATTATATTTTGATATTAGGTTTGCGAAGACA
Organism: Chaunax sp. Z400; assembly: GCA_037577475.1. NCBI lineage: Eukaryota > Metazoa > Chordata > Actinopteri > Lophiiformes > Chaunacidae > Chaunax > Chaunax sp. Z400. The sequence continues at coordinate 19,376,423 of CM075204.1, forward strand.
AAAGAAATCCCAGAAGAATAAATGTTTTCGTATGAACAAAAATGAGGGTTAAATTTTGAGGTTTCAATAATAGGAACCAAGATGGTGGAACCACTCTGGGGTGGTGGGAACTACAGGCTGCTGTACTTTAAAACACAGGAGTAAAGAGCCCCCTTGAGGATCTCATAGTTACTCACTTTATACTGAAATACTGAGACACGGTAATGTCAGATTCAACTCAAGATTAGTACCAAACATTTGTACGGAATCTGAAATGAGCAGAAAAGGAGAAAAAGTCATTGAATAATTCATTTACCATTAAATGGTAATGAAAAAATGTGATGATGAAACCGTTATTAGCATAGTTATCATGTCTGTTGTGACAAAGCGTACAACAGCTGCTATTATCATGCTATGAGAGACAAAGTGTGGTGTAAGGGGAGGACAGTGTGAGCTGGTTTAAGTCGTTCTCTGGTGCTTTGGCTCCCTCTGCAGGCTCGGAGTGGAAGCACAAGCTGCAGACTTCCACTCAATGCTGAACTAAACTAAATATCTTCGAAAGAGTGAAAATAGCAGCCTATTGAGGTTGGGGGAAAAAATTATTATTATATATAGGTGATATTTCCACTTAGGAGCTTGTGCTGCAAAATCTATACAAGTCAAAACCTTGAAAACTTGCTGTTTTAGGTGAAGCATACTTACTTTGTCTCTTTTTCTGAACATCTGCAACACGTTTCATGTGTTCAGCATCCATTCAATGTTAAAAGAATACTTTCAGAGGACATTTATGTCCTTGGTGGTATTGTTGAAAATACCCATCTGCTCTCAGAAGGGTTCAAGATGCTCCAGAGACAATAACTGCTCCACAGTGGGACTGTTGTTCTGTCGGCTTTGTTGGGTTTCATGGATGCTCTGAACAGTGTAAATTACAGCTGATTACAGACCAGTTTCTTTTACTTCTGTCATAAATACTCTCTTGCCTGTATTTTTTTCCTGCAACGCCCTTTAATCACTTATAGTACAGGGGACCGTATTCATTTTCCTTAACCAGACTCAGATTTCTTGTGCATTCCAGCGAGTGTTTTACCCCCATTATACTTATAAGCACCATTTGTTTGTCTTGCATATATCACTGAACTGCCTGTATATACATGTCTGACCTTAACAAATTAAAAGAGACACGCATAATATACAGGATCAAGGGCTTTGATGCATGTTTCACATTGTAATACTAAATGAAAAAATACTAAAAGATTAAGGCGGGTGATATTCTGTGTTAGGTTGTCTCAGTCCCAAGCACATATGTACTTTCTATGTATGTCTACTTTCCGCTGTGGATTACCACCAGACTGGTGTACAAGGGATTAACAACAGTTCCCACGTTCATGGTAGTTAAGGAAAACAAATGGTGTGACTCATGGACATGTTTTTGTTTTGTTTTGATGTATTTTGATGTTGTTGTTTTTTTGTTTTTTTTTACAAATAGGACAATGACATCCAAAAAAAGTTAGAAAAAGGAAAAATGTGTACAGACACATTAAGCAGGCAGGCAGCCACATAAGGGTTTAAGGCGTATCCAATTGTGATGGGCTATAAAGACAGAGGCACAGCCAGTCTACATACAGCCTGTTCTCTCCTGGCTGCAGTTCAGCTAGAGGGCGCTAATGAAGGAGTCCTGAATGAATGGGAGTGAATGGAGCTACACGGCTAAAATCATTATTTTCACCCACTTCTAGACAAAAAAGCCCAAATTTGATTTTACTTTGTGTCAGTATATATAATCAATATATATATAATATTGATTATATATCAGAAGTGAAATGAAAACACACCAATGTTCTTTCGTTTTTCTTACAAGGAAGGACATTTTGCCCACAAACCGCTAGCTTTCTGCTAATGAATGCTGATTGGTCAGTTCAGGATGTGACCCAACACCCTTCCTCGAAGTCTCCCGGAGTCTACAGACCAGGAGGACCTTCGTTTCTGACAGCCAGATGTAGATCTGGTTAATGTAATAACAGAGATATTACACTGAATATTAATGTCGTAAAGTGACTTGTGCTGCTACCAGAGATGCTACCAATGCTACTACTTGAATAATAATTTCACAACATTTGAAGCAGCAAAAAAATAATTCTTTTGAAAAAAAATCTTTTGAAAGTTTACAACTCTTCTTTTATTGTCAGTTCTGTTTTTTGTCAGCTATTGTCTTTTATATGTGGAGTAATCTTGCATGTCGTGTGTGGTGACTGTCAACACTGGGCTGTTCTTGCACATTTTTCTCAGATGGTCTTGGTAATAGTGATGATGACAGTATACTGCATTGGGTAATATTATTTTCTTTATTATTCATTGTTACTCTTTATTTCGTCATTCTATTGTTGTCACTGTCTGGAAACTAAAACGGCCACCAAGGATATCAAAGACAGAGACTGACTGCACAGAAACACTTAAACTAGAAAACCGACTTTTATCCAGTTAAATCTGGCAGAAAAGTCCTAAAGATCTTAATTAGAGCAGTAACAAAGGTTCGTCTAGGACTAAATTCCCCACAATGAATGCATACATGAATATAAAATCTTATAAAACAAGCTTAAGGCTTTTGTGTATGCATGAGCTAATCAGCAGCAATAGTAAGAAGAGTCAGGTTATAATGGAAGGCCTGCACGAATATAAGTGGATGTTATTAAGTCAGCTGGGAGTCAAAACACTATGAAGGAGTCAATGATTGATAAGCATGAATGCAGCAACTGATGTCAATCAGCTCATACAAGCATGACCTCAGTGCTCTGTCTGACTAGCATTATGCTAAGTAAGGTTAAATGTATTTTTTCTCTACCCCCAAATTCATGAAGTGGTGATTTACCTGTGTGAATACTTTCCGTTACACTTTCAGCTGCATGTGCAGGGGTGCAAAATGAAACACAGATATAGGCTATGAGAGATAAAACATCCTTATTAATCCAGCCTTTCCAGGCCTGCTTCCAGTCTGAGGACCCTCTGCACATCTACTCCAGTTTCTGTCTCTAACTCTATCACATCCGAAACATTTTCTGTCTGTTTTTACTGTCAACCCTGATCCGATGTCTTAAAGAAGAATTCCTCTGCAGCCCCAAACTTTCCAAGTCTGCATGTTCATCCTCGGTGCAAAACGTGAAAAGAAACAGACATCACTGCCCGAGCATCAGGACAGTGAGTGCATGCTGCTTAAGTGCTATCTTGGCTTTGGAAATTGTGGTTTAGGCGGATTATTTTGACAGAAACGGAGAGGGAGAGGGGGTGAGAAAGAGGCAGAGAGAGAAAGAGGCACACAGATGATACAAATACACGAAGGGTTCCGTCTCTGCCAGAGTTGTAGATTGAGATCGTGTGACAGAGTTTCAACAGCCAAGATTTTCCAATTTAGTGCCAAAGCTGCCTCTAATTCTTTACAATACTGAGCGAACACGACCACAGCTTCAGTTACACACAGCCTGACTGCGCATAAAAATCAGACCAATTTTACAAGAGCCAAAGAATGGAGGCTTTTATACTCCAAATTACTGTTATCTTTCAAACTGCTTTGTTGGCAGCTAAAGGGAATTTAAATTAAAAGGTTCATTTCCACAAAACTGCCCTTAATAATGTTTAAGAGAAGTTCTCACTTTTGCCCAGATGATTGATATTTCAGTTTTGGAACATATTTATTCATATTATCTCCTCGCGGTTACATGTTCAGCTCAAGTAAAGCTCATAATGTCTCAATTTTCGGTCTCCAAGATGTCAACACGGGAAAAAAATATGTACTTTGTCCTGTGAGGCAGAGCTATAAAACTCCTCGTCCTTTGAAGGTCCCGTGGAATCGAACGGGACGGCCTCCTCCCATTGTACTCCTCTTTCTCTTTAAAGCTCCACAGCAAACAGGGCGCTGTTTGCAGGGAACATCTTTAAGAGAAATTAAAAGCATAAATTCCTTTTGTGTCCTCCCTGTTGGCTTTTCCATTTGAGTTCACCTGGGCCACTTCAAAGGCCGCATGGGTTTAACAAGAATATAAACCTGGTGGAAATATGCGACATCTATTCCAACGAAGTGATTAATTTTTTTTTTTAAATCCTGCTTTTGCAAAAGTAAAAATAGTCTTAAAGACATTTTACAACAATACGACACAACCTGCTCTGCACCCTAGAATTAACATTCATGTTTTGGGGTGATGACATTTCCTTCATGCTACCACAAGAGGGCACATTGTTGGTGATGCACCAACAGCACATGGGAGCTGGCAGAGCCTCATCAATACAGTGTAGTAATTCAGTAACAAAAGGAGAATTTCTCTACAGGGATGCATAAAACATAACAGTGGGTTATAACCTCAAAAGATTAAAAATCATCCTTTGACACAATCCTCTTCTATAGCCATCTTTATTTCCACTAAGCGTTATCGACTTTCTCGTTTAACTGATCAATCGGTTTGTCTATAAAATGTCAGAAACGGTTAAAAATGCTAATTATAATACCCTAAATCCCACTGTGATGAATTCAACAACCCAAATATATTCAGTTAATTATCTCATAGGACGAAGAAAAGGCTCAAATTAAGATACTGTCAGCTTGTCTGTCCTGCCTGTCGTCAAACGACATCCTCTCATCCTTTTCTGCCATTGGTCACTTTGTTGTTTGGTAACTTCCAAAGAAATCCCTCAATAAAAACACAATTTTGTGTTACTTGCTGCATCCTTATGTTCCATGTCGCCTGCTTAGGTCCAGCAGCTTTTAGATGTGCCTAGAACCAGACTGGTACTTAGGGCCGATCAGGCTTTCTTAGGGACAGGTACTAAACTTTGGATGATCTCCTCCAGATCAGGTCAACAACATCACTACTAGTGTTCAAATCTTGATTCATTTATTTATGACTTCCCCTGTTGACTTTCTTGCAATGTTTCAGTCTCATTTTTTTTTTGTTTAAATCTGTTTTAAAGGCTCAGTTGTTTTTTTAATCCTAATTTTCTTTTTATTTATGCCTGAACTCTTTGAATTTGTTTGAATTTGTTTCTCCTGTTTGTTTGTTTTTATGGATGTTGTGCAGCACTTTGGGCAATGCTGTGTTGTATTTTAAATTTCCAAATAAATTGAATTGACTTTGATAATATTAAAATAAAAACATGCAGCAATAATATATAGTAGGTGGTGTGTATGACATGACGATGTGAATTCGTTATGACTGACAATAGAAAAGATGGGCGTTTTTTATTGTTACATAAATTTAATTCTACATGTAAAAGTTATTTAAGTTGAGTTTTTGGGGGGCGTAATTGTACCCAGACGGTAACAGGTTTGATCCCACAGCAATCTGTGCGTCAGTAATTGTTGAAATATGCGCGCACCTTCAGCAAAACACAAAAATGCAAATGCAATATTCACGACACAGAGAAAAAGAGGTGGGTGGGAGGTTTGTGTGGGTGGGGGTGCGGTGGGATGCGGGGTCGCGACTCGTCCCAGGAGCGGCCACTGTCTCCCATCCCTCCAATGCCACATCAGTCTCACTTTTGGAGACGTGAGCTGCGCGTATCGCACATCCGGATCCCCACATGCCCCCACCCCCTCTCTCTTTTTCCCACCCAGTCCTCTATCAGTCCAGGTGGCAGAGCGCACTTCGGCCGTGGGATGCAGCCTCTCATCTCCGACACATGGACAGCGGAGCTTGGAGCTGCCGCAGCGCGCCACGGCTCCAGTAGCTGAAGACACCACGTCTGACCCGCGGAAAGAAGAGACGACGCTCCTGCGTTTTTATCTCCTGGGACTCCAGATTAAAAGGATATACTTGTTGACCCTCTTTTTTCTTCTTCTTCATATCTGTCGAACCGCAAGAGAGCAGAACCAGTCGTGTTCAATGCGCAACCATGCTCATCATCTCTTCTCGCAGTGCGCTGCTGTCCGTCTACTACCCGCAGATCTTCCTCATCCTCACCAGCGGTAGCTACCTGTAGGTTTCTTATTAATGCACTTGCTTAATTCAGGCAAAAGTCGGTTAAATTTGCAGCATATGCGGTTGACACCGACGCGCAATTACGCACAGGGAAAATGATCAAGATAGCTGTTAGTTGCAGGTGTGCGCTGATTTGTACACGGGAAAAAAAATCAGTTTCCATATTTTTAACCTTTCTTGCGGCTGTATTTCTTTCTGTTGTGGCAGAAAAAATTTAAGTGGGAATATCAAGTCAACCAAAATTTAGTCAGCGTGGGTGAGAAATGCGAGACTGTATCCTTTGATCATTTATATTCCACTATGGAACCACAGGCACCAGAGCTGCTGGTTTTATTCCAATAACATGAGCAGTTACGTCATTTTTATTCAAACATTATGCATAAATCAAATAGTAATAAATAGTAAATGAAGTCAAGAAAAATAATATGTCCTACATTCTAATATGTGCGGAGCTAATGAGAGAACCTGCTCTGGTGGATTTACACATTAGCCAGAACCACTTCGTCATAGGAGCACCTCGTCAGACAAAGGCTGTAATTGGAAAGCAGCATATGGAAAAGAGTCGTACTGGACTACTTCATGCTCTGCCTATAGGTGTAATGAGCTCTTTCTTATGACATTAAAAAACCCAGGCCCCCTCTCCAAGAGAATGATTGCTGCACCATGCATGCCTCTCATTCATAACATGGGCAGGTCCTGAAACCTAAAATAGCTGTGGTGGTTCATGTTTTCTGTAACATGGAGAGAAGAGAGAGACAGAAATGAACTGGATTTGGACCCATTTTGACTATTGTTCTCCTTTATGCATAAAAGAGGGTCCATATGGTGTGATATAGGGTAAGGATGGATGCAGCAGACGCTGCTCTTCTCTTATTTGGTTTTATTTGTATGAGCTTTTAAACTGTAATGAAAAGTTTTGCAAAATTGTAGTCGCTTAATAATCAATAATCAATCAGGGCGAGTATGTTTTCTGTCCTCACTCGTTTGAAAACATTTCTTTAACGTGCCTCTCATTGATGTCCGTTTCTCTCTGCCCAGGGCGCTGTCCTCTGTGGTAGCTCTAGGCGCTAACATCATCTGCAACAAGATCCCGGGACTGGCCCCCCGTCAGAGAGCCCTCTGCCAGAGTCGTCCGGACGCCATCATTGTGATCGGCGAAGGCGCCCAGCTGGGCATCAACGAGTGTCAGTACCAGTTCCGCTACGGCCGGTGGAACTGCTCGGCTCTGGGCGAGAGGACCGTCTTTGGACAAGAGCTGAGAGTAGGTCAGTCTGTTTGAAACTCGGCTTCTTTAGCTTTCACTCAATAAAGTTTTCTCAACGTAGACGGCAGGAGAGCAGGCTGAGTGAGGGGAGGAACGCTGCTCAGAGGACACAGGTCTTCAATAAGAGTTTTCTAGTTTATCTCTTGCCATTTTTATGTCTTTATTAGAGTTTTCGACAGGAGACGGATGACTAGAAAGTGGAGAGAGATGCAAATGATCTGCAACCGATGTTCTGGATGGGAACCTCTCGGCCACGGGGGAACCCCAGGGCCAAAAGCTGGTTAATGTTAAACACACATTTTATCCAATAGTCAGATCAACCCAAACTGGTCTTATCCTTGAGGCAGGACACCTTGTTCTTTCCACAGGTGTGTCATCAGGTATTACTGACCTAACATAACCAAACCAAAGCCGTGTGGTTTGATCTTTTAATCCTCAGAGTTGACAGAACTGTGTGTGGATTGGCAAAATTCAGCGGTGCGCTTGTCATTCTTCTTGTGCTGCCCTTGAACCTCCTGTAACTGCTGTCAGTGGCAGAAAAGCCGCAGCATACCTCGACTAAGTGGCATAACCGAGCCTTTTGAGATGGGTGGTGAAAAACCACAATGGAATCTGTGCGTCGTTTAGACACTAACTAAAAAAAACAATAGTCATCGGAAGATGATATATCCAAAGACAACCCCCCCCCCCCAAAACACCGATATATGTATAACATGTCCTCCATCCCTTTGGTGAGGCTAGAGTAATGAATATTGTTTCTGGATACATGTTATGGAGATGATGACCAACCTTCAGAGTCACCTCATCCTGCCACCGATATTAAACCGACATGATATCAACAAACTAACATGTCTCCCTGCTTTTAGTCAACATTCTTCCCCGTTTTACTTCTCACAGAAGCCTGTTTTCTCCTAATGTGAACCTCTTATGTAAATTGTGTTTCAGTCTGAAATGTTTTGTTGCGGTCTCGCTGTGGCTTTGGATCCATGTTTAATCTAGCAGCTCTGGGAGCAATCACTTTCTTCTACACGGGAGACAGAAAGACAGACGTCTGGATCCCTTTATTTCTCCTGTCAGAGGAAATGTCTCTTTTCTCTTGCGGTGCGTGAGGGAGAGACACTTGATCCGCATGTCCTCCCCATGTGGACAAATTTACCGAATAAGAACTTTCTGGAAGACTACATCTGTAGAAAAACTAATTTAGTATGTAAATGAGTGTGAAAACACAAGAGTCCATCCTCGTGGATTCTCGGTAAAATTGCTTTCCTGTTGCCGACTCCATGCAAAAATTGAAATGCAAGCCAGGGCCGTACCCCCCTCTTGCATTGCTAATGCGCCCTCCACCACTTCTTCTGATTGACCTGCCGGGCCTGTGAGCTCATTAAAAATTGAGAAAGACCAGGGAGATTCATGCTTACCACTAATTGAAGTCAGCTCCAGCAGCTGGATGGCAACAATGGAACCCTGCATGCACTGCTGTACAATCAAAACAAATCACAGCGTGAGGAGATGGCTGTTTGGCCATTGCATGCGCCTGATGCCTTGAGAAATGCTAAGCACACAGCGTATCTGAGCGAGTCGCGGATTTCGCCTGATGAGAGAAGACTTCAGAGTTTGTTTTGAGTTATGGACCGGGGGAACCGCAGGCTCGATAGCCTCCGCAAGCAAGTTTGTCAGGCTGGAAGGAAGCCATTAGCATCGCCTCTACAAGAGACGCCATGCATTAATACTCGGGGGCTGTTAAGACCAAAGGCCTAACATTACCCTGATTGGAGACGGAGGATATCCTGTTACAACACGTAGTGCCAATAAATTCATTTCCCCCTTTCATGCCATAGATATAAATGTGTTTATTCTCAAGTTCAGATTGTGACACACAAAAGCTTGGAAATGAGAACATCTCAGTTAAGGCTGGCCACAGATTATTTCAACATGTAACACAGCAGTATTATTTACTATAATAATGTGGAGCGCCTAAGACAGACACACAACGACACATGAGCCGCGTGAGAAATCCTATTGATGAAAAAGTTGAAGATGCAACAACTCCAGGAGAAAAAAAGCTCCTCTAGTCAGTCAGTAGATGTCACGTCTGTTTTCTTTACTACGCTGATCACTGTTATAAAGGCAGAAAGATAGAAATCAGGGAATCATTATGAGATTATACTGATGCTCCTCAAAGTCAACTTCTAACCCCTTATTGCCCCGCATAGCATTTAAAATGAAGTACAGCGGAAAATTTTTAAATCTTTAAAAACTGATTTGTCGCCAAATGTTTTCTTAATGGCCACAACTTAACTATTATTTAACATTCATGGCATTTTGCCTTGTCTGGAAAGCTGATAGTACAGAGGCAGAGAGGGAAGAAAGTCATGCAACAAATGTGCATCTATAGTCCACTCATGTTGGTGTTTTTGACTCATTTTACCTGACAAGACAGCTTGTGCTGGATCGACATGTCTCTCTCTACCACCTATTAGTTTTGCTGCACTTGTTTGGGTGGTAAAATGAGCACTTTAGCGTTTTTTAATTGGTTCACGAGGTTTGGAGACCAGAAAAGTTATGCCCAGCTGCTACATAAAAACAGCACTTAGTGTTAAAAAAAAAAAAATCTGTGTGGGTGTGCAGGGCCTTTAAAAAAATGAATGGTAAAACTTGATGAAGCTGAGTTAGACTAAGATTTAATGGCTTGTATGAATGAGCACCATAAGTGCTGGATCCTGTGAGCATTGGGAGGTGCAGTTTGTTGCTCTCTCGGTCATTGGCTGTACCTTCACTTCCCTGTTGTTTCTATTTTGTCTGTGGATTGGTATTTTTGTAAAAAAAAAAAAAAGGAATAGGGGAAGTTTTATTTACAACCACAAAGAGCAAGCAGACTAAGCGACCTAGCAATACGTCTGTCTGTTTATGTACCTCCTCCACTTTGGCATAGCACCGACACATGTACCCCTTAATTTAGCCGTACTCATTTCACCATTTCACAGCACAGATGCTGGCTTATCTACGGGGGCTTACATATGTCAAAATATTTAGACACCGGGAGCAAAGATATCCTTATTCAAATTGCAGTACTATTAGCTCAAGTGGCACGCATAAAACTCACGGTTCATTGGGTCACTGCATGACCTGAGCACTCTGTCTTTTTTAAACAGCTTTAAAATGCATCCAAAATAGGCAAATAGGCATAAAGATTTACGAATGTGTTACATCCTGCACAACACTCTAGATACATGTCTTCAGTGATATCAGCATTGAATAATCTGAAGTTATCTAGTAAATGTAGTGGAAAATTATAATATTGTATAATATAAATGTACAATATGCTCCAACATGTAGTGATCTATAAAGTATGTATGTGTGTATTAAGTAGCAGAAAATGGAAATACCTCAAAATTGAACTAGTTGAGTAAATTCGACTTATATTACTTTCCATCACTGATTATTCAAAGTCTGCACACTAAGATTTCATTTGACTGCAAATGTTCATCGCATCAGTTCGATGTATCGGTTATTGGTTTCCTTGCATACTAATGATTGGTATTGGTTTATCTATGGATCGATCCCTAGACATTACACAGCTGTAGTACTTCTCATAATAAGTAAGCAGTAATTCATGTCCAAATTATGTTTTCCTTCAATAAGAAATCATTTTTGAACATTCATTGATGGAGGATCGAGACAGACCTTCATCCTCCTGTTTTCCAGACATGCTTACTGATTTTAGAATGTCTACCCAGGTGAAATAATGACTTGGATTATATCGGATCGCATGAATCATGTCTCTTATTCTCTTTAGGCAGCAGGGAGGCAGCATTCACTTACGCCATCACCGCCGCCGGAGTCGCCCACGCAGTGACAACAGCTTGCAGTCAAGGTAATCTCAGCCAGTGTGGCTGTGACCGCGAGAAACAGGGCTACCACGACTACCAAGAGGAGGGCTGGAAGTGGGGAGGCTGCTCAGCCGATGTTAAGTATGGCGTGGAGTTCTCGCGGCGCTTCGTGGACGCCCGTGAGATCAAGAAAAATGCCCGCCGGCTGATGAACCTGCACAACAACGAGGCAGGGCGAAAGGTAACGCAAGCAAAGTCGTTTTGACCACACATAAGACACGCCTATAAAACATATAAGAATACACTCCATTACACAAACATGCAACGTTATGACAGAAGAGTAAAATAACTAAATTGGCATAGATTGTCCATGATTCTGAAATATGACTTGAATATATTCAATGTGCATTTTCATCACCTTCTATAAATGCATCAGCCCTAAACTGCACAAGTGCAGAAATCAATAAACAAAGGCATGGTACACTTCAAGTGTAGCAAAACGTGGCAGATACAGCTCCCAAAATAGAATCGCACCACAGCCCTGCAATCCATTCTTTGAATTACTCTGCATTAAGTGAGGACAGAGGATATTATTGCAAGTCTCCCTCTCTTCCTTTCTCAGTGGCAGCACCAGAGACGATGCTTCTGCACCACCGCAGACCAACCAAAGTTAAAGGCAAACTCCCACAGAATAGACAGCCGTTAACTGAAGGACAGAGTCCCTATTTTGACCGGTGCTCTGGACAAACAAGTTATAAGATGTTCTGATGCATCTGTGCTAAAAATAAGGTCATTTGTTTTCTGCACTGAGATCGAGCTCAGCCACACGGGCAAACTTTCACCTGTCAATTTCGTCATCCAAGAATATTTGTATGGCATTCTAATATAAATTTGTCTCAGACCACCATGTAATTCTATACGTGTATGGTTGCACAACAGCTTCAGTTTTCTTGGGCGGTCACGCCATCATGTGGTCTGAGGAAAGGTAAAGTTAATTTGAGACCACAGTCTTTGGGTATGAGTTATTTCCCCCAGGTTTTTGACATAAAGTTGGCGTGCTGGTTGGTGTGCTGAAAGTGGAAGTCTCCGCAGAAAGCCCAGCTTTAAAAATTCTGAAGGCTATCCAGTTCAATAGTGTTTCGAATTCAAGCGAGGGACGTGTGTGTATTTTTAACCTCTTTCAGAGCAAACACACCTAATTTCTTCTCTCTGTGTGATCAGATCCTAGAGGAGAAGATGAAGCTGGAGTGTAAGTGTCACGGTGTGTCTGGTTCCTGCACCACAAAGACCTGCTGGATCACCCTTCCGAAGTTCAGAGAGATTGGTTACCTCCTGAAGGAGCGCTACAGCGACGCGGTTCAGGTAGAGCCGGTCCGGGCCTCGCGGCTCCGCCAACCCTCCTTCCTGCGCCTCAAAGAGGCTCGGGGCTACCAGAAGCCCACGGACACAGACCTGGTGTACCTGGAACGTTCGCCCAACTACTGCGAAGAGGACACGTCCACAGGTAGCACAGGGACGCGGGGCAGGCTGTGCAACGGCACCTCGACCCACACTGACAGTTGTAACGTGATGTGCTGCGGCCGGGGCTACAACACGCACCACTACACACGCGTCTGGCAGTGCAACTGCAAGTTCCACTGGTGCTGTTTCGTCAAGTGCAACACCTGCAGTGAGAAAACAGAAGTTTTCACCTGCAAGTAGGGAATGAGGAGATTGAGCACTGGGGTCTGGGGGGGGAGAGACTGGGGGAAAAATCGACTGTGGATGAATAAAAGATGGTTCTGACAAAGTGGAATTTGAAGTGAAGGACTTGGAAGTATTTATTCAACAATTTGCACATTTTTACATCCTATTTTGGAATGCTTTAAAGAGAGGAAAAACAGACACGAGGGTGGGAGAGAGAAGAAGAAGAAAAAGAGACAAGACTGGTACAGAAACATGTTGCAGGTGAAAGGATTTGATGTTTTTTGGCTTCCAGTAAAAAAAAACATTTGGAAGGGAAAACAACAAAGGCTATTGTCCAGGTCTGAAAACACACTAACTGGAAACAGCCTTCAGACGACGATGAGAGGAGACAGACTCCTGATGAAGACAGTGGAATACCTTTAACTGTACGCTCACACTGTATTCTGTTTGAACACTGAATATTAAACAAAATTATTTATGTAAAAATATCTGTCAAACCTAAAGTCTGGATGGATTTCACATCTTTCCTCTTTTATGATCTTCAATTGCTACTGATAAGAGTTGGGAGTGACCAATTTAGTCATATGGAGCCACATTTACAGCAATTAACAGCAAAAATCCTCTATTTCATCCATTATCAGTTGTCCATGGCATATTCTCCTATAGATTAGTTTTTATTTTGCACTCACATAGTCGCATTTTGTTCTCTTTTTCATGGGATATCAGTAATTTGTGAGGCTGTGCTATTGACTGCTCTCTCATGGACAAAAACCCCTCCGCCGCTGATCCCAGAGACCCTTTGTCACGCCGCGAGCCAAAGAGGCAGAAAATATCCCCAAACTATTTTAAGCATCCAACTCGTCGTCCTGAATGGCACTCTCCATCCTGACCGTGTTCGATGTTTTGTTTTCGGAGGGCTTGTGACTTCGGAGAAAAGCGAGTAAGCCTCATTGGAACTCCATAGAGGTGCAATCAGGTTCAGATACATCCAACATTCCCATGAACTGCAGAGATGTGGAATTCCACATGATGGCCTCTGCTTACACAAGGCCTTCCAGTGCGGTTTAGGCCTGCCTGGGTGGATGGCATGTGCCCCAACCACACAGAAGGGGGTATGAGAGGATCAAAGGTCTCAAAGCTATTTTTGGACAGCACCCTTAATGTATTCAGAAATGTTTATTTAGGCTTTATATAACTTACACAACAATTTGAAGAGTATATTTTTATATGAGGAACGTGGCACTTTATGTCATTTATAGATGGAAAAGGAAGTCACTATTTACAAGTGTTTTCTAATGTCTTTGTTTTCAAATCTGAGAGCTATAAATTATTTGGAATTTATGTGTTTGGATCAAAGTTGTTAAGTTGTAAATACTCCACGTGTTTAACAAAGTAGCCCAGGTTTGTCCGTCTCGATGCGATCCTTCATGATTTAACAAAGCTCTTCAAAGCTGAGCGACTCATTCAGAAAACCACTGTTAGGGATTTGACTAAATGTATGGATGATGAATTGGAAGCTTAAGAGATCCGACTAGAAGTTGTTGCATCCTAGAAGCGCAGTTGCTACTTCAAATACACCTAATATAAGTTTCTTTATTTGTTCTGTGGCAAAATAAAAGTCTGCATCACTTACAGACATGGACTGTTGTATTTCCTCCTCTTTTTTTTTTTACCAATAAAATTTGAGCATCTTTTGTTAATGCCTCTTGAGTTTCATGTCAGATGTGGCCTTTATTGGCCTTACAAAGGGCTGTCTTTCACACACAATACTTTATTAAGTATTGTATAAACCTATTATCTGACCTAATCATGAAGTAAATACTTAACACCACGACAAAGAGCTTTTTCGCTGGAGGCCGATATCAAACCAGAAGGCACAAATACAATATAGTAGATGCCAGTAGCCTAAAACGCTGATATGGGAAACAGAAGAACTCCTGGCTTCGACTGATGTGCTGCTAATGTGTTAGGAGGTGAACGGACGGTTGCGGCTGTGCCACCTCATTCAGCCCGGCTAACTCGCACAGCCTCTTTCCTGTGGGCCTGAAAAGCATTGCAGCCAGCCAGTCGAGCGCAAGTAACAAGCTGTTTTGTTAGCTGTCTGAAATCCTGGGGACCGGAACCGCATAAGCTCCCCCGACTATACCGGCGGATTGAGGGGAGAGTCCAGCCGATTGTTTCGATACATTTTGTCATTAAAAATCAGGGGCAGAGCAAACAGGGTGGAGCAGGGTGTGGGCAGGCCAGTAAAGCGCTGCATTGTTGAGGTGTCAGAACCGTTCAGCTTATCCAGCAGCAGCAGGAGGAGGAGGAGCAGGGAGGGATGTCATTCTGCTAATGCTCATGGTTTCATTCACTCATTTGTTCACTCGCTCACTCAGTCTTCGGACCTACGCTTTCAGTAATATTCTCACGCGTCGTCTTCTGATCCAGAACAAAAGAAGCACACGCTCGCAAAAGCATATCTGCAGCTTCACGGAAGTCTGGTGAAACTCCAATATAGCTTCCTCAGAGTGGAGAGAGTTGGTCTGAAGTTTAAAACGTTAACTCAAAAAGATGTGAGTTTAAAGATGGCTAATGATCCATGCTGTATGCCATTAGCCCTTATGCCTTGTGCTTCTACAGTGCTGTGAATAGGATAGAAATGGGGGATCGGGAATGAGACGACATTCATGTTGAATATAAAACTATTCTAACCTTAATACAAGAAACATCGGAGAAGCAAGAAGAGAAAAATCTCACGCGCAAAACATGCATAGCTTCAGTTCATTATTTGCACTTAGGTGTCTTTGTCACACACCTTTAAGTAGGTAAGGCAGTGGGGGTTGATTACATCATGTTTTGGTCATTCTCTGTTTTGTGGTTACTGCAGAAGTCACTATGGATCTGGGATTAAATCCCAACCCCTGCCGGCAACATCAGTGTCTCTGAAAAGTGAAAAGCCTGAACACCGCGGAGCTCTTTGTCTCGGGATTAAAACACAAAGCATTAGCTTTGTCAAAAGGTGCCAGCAGGTGCTCGCCTCTCCAAACTCCTCATTTCCCAGACGTGGGTTAAGACAGAATAATAAAAAAAAAGGTCCTGCTTATATAAAAAAAAGTAATTATACTTAACTTTCTGAGAGAAATCTCTTTCTAAAGAGCCTCTGTGTTTCATGGACGGGTCATTCACCCGCAGAGGAACCTTAGGTATTAGGCAAGATTAACAAGGCTTGTAGCACAACAACACAAGAGGCTCATATTCACACAAGTATGTATATATATATATATATGAACACATGTACTTAAATCCTTTCTAAATAAATACTTCATATGAAAACCTGCTTGCTGGGGTTGAGGACCTCCTCTAAGGTTTTCAATTGTCTTTCCGCATAGGTTTGAGCAGCAAGCATCCATCTCGGTTCTCCACGAGGAACCCAAACTCCCTGAGCACAGAGTAGTCAGCAGTGCCACGTTTTTCCAGGGCGGCGACCAGGTCCTGGTTCTGCCTGTTGTGTTCTAGGAGGTTCCTGATGGTGAAGATGGCCCACTGTTTCATAACTAAGGGCATCCAGTTAAGGACGGTAACGAGACTGAAACAGACTGTGAAACTTTTTTTTTTGGAGGCTTTTTTTGTTTTTTAGCTTCTCAAATGACAAAACATAAAACCTGAAAGTAGACTGATAAAGGGGTTATCAGGTCTTTTCAACAACAAAAGTTCCTGGTATTAGTTTAGGTCACTGACAGCCAAATAAATAGGTTACATTTCTTCTTTAACATTCTTTATCTTAACAGTAACACATGCTGACACTAACAGAGTGTGGAGTGTTTGTGTGTTAACGTGTATGGGAGATGGGGACAAAGGCTGGGCTCAGACTATTGCCCTGGGTAAAAGACAACCTGGCACGATGCCCTGACTTCAGCCAGCTAATACCAACTGGTAGCAGGATGTCCAGCGGGGGCTGGATATGAGAACAACAGAGTTGTGGAGCCCAGTGACCAGAAGCATCCTCCAAATGAAACGGAAATCATGAGAGACAAACCAATACAAAAGTCTGTTGATAATTCCTAACATGGTGAAGCTTACCCAGTGTTGATTCAGGGGTATTGTAGTTTTTTCAGAATCAAGTCAATACATTCAATGTCATGGATTGCACCAATCTGAGAAGAGCTTATGATATTATGCCAACCTCGTAGGTGTAAAAACATTCAAAACATATGTAAATGCAATTTAATAGAAACGTCCCACTGTGGTATAAATAACTGACTTAACTTTATGACACAATGACAGACGTGACAAACAAAAAGCAGTATTAATAAGCGACCAAAAAGACGCTGTTTTAAAAGGTTTGGTTGGCTGGCCTTCACAAACACGCTAAAGCAATCAAAGCTAAATGCAACACTTATTTCTGGTTGAGAACCCACCAGCCTTCCTGTGCAAAACAAGCCAACAATGACCAAAATTACTTGTAGGCAAGAATATGACAAATGCACATAAACAGAGAAGTGTGTGTATAACCAGACCATCAACTTGTGTTAACAAAGGATACATGGGTTGTTGCTGTCGATGTTGCAGTTGTCCAGGATGAGGGGGATGCCTTCCAACTCTCTCACCTTAGGAAACAATTATACACTAATTTATCAGTGTACTCAAACAGTATCTGTACATGCTTTGTGACAGTATATATATATAAATATACTGTTTCTTAATAGTATGACAAAACTTGTGTAGTGCAGGATTTGGTCAGGGCAAAAAAATGCATTGGACCTTAAGTGTCCCTCTCGACCATGAAAGAGCAGCAGTGTGGTTGTTGTTAGTTTAAGACCGTCACAACTGTGTGATCTGCTCTCCATCAAGCGTCCGATTCTACTGGCCTAATTATTCTTTGTTTGCTGCTGCCTTCCCCTTGCCGTTGTGGTTACCCTCCAAACATACTGGTAGGAGCTCCACAACAAGACAAAATGCTGAGTTTTCAGAAAATGGAAAACGTCATTTATTCTGTAAAAGAAACAGAGTCACTGACTAGTGCGAGCATTTTCCAAGTCCAAAGTGATTGTCTGCAGTTGCTTACATTATGTCCAAACCCATAAAGAGATGAAATAACAAGCGACTGGACACTGACATGAGCCCAGTATATGTAGTTCAGCACTTTGCATGCACATCTTAAATTACAATCTCTCCCAAAGGTGAACAGAATGACATTGGTTTACTGGAAGGGTTCTTAGTGAAAACAGATATGGGGTGATTTCTGACCACTGACAGACCACAGATCAGCATCCATAAATATGAAAGAGGCCAACTGAGGGTGGCCATCCCACAGGCATTCCACAAATCTGTTTCTATTAAGTAGGACTGAGTCTATAATGTGCTGCAGATAGAGGCCAACTTTCCCCATGTACTTTATTATCAGTCTGTGCTTTATGTTCGTAGTGAGCTGCTGACAGATGGTGATGGAAGAAAACTAATAAAATCACTGCAGTGAGGGGGGGGATGTTTCACATTTTAGTGCAAACGCTGTTGTGTTGAAAGGACTCAAAAGCTTGCAGTCGCAGGAACACCCAGCCTCTCGTTAAGACATTACTCATCTGCAGCCCTCAGTAGATCATGTGGTTTGATTCAACAGCCCATTACTAGAACTTTCACTTTAAAGATGCTAATTTAGTGCAGAGCTAGGGTCCGACAAATCGAGAACAGGAGGGCCTCTCAGGCCTCTTCTTGACCTATGACCCCACTGTGTTGGACTGTTGAAGTGTGATAAACGGTCTTCATTGTAAAAGAGAAAGAAGAGATCGCAGGAGACTGGTAAAAGTAATAAAGAGAAAAAATAAACGATTAAGGATATCAGCCAATAACGATCTTATTTTCAGTAGTACATGTATTTTCCTTTTCTGAATTCCTTTCTGTCTCCAAACCCCATTCGGTTAAATATTAAACCAGTAGTTGTTTTGTAAAAGCTGACTGTCATCACATTTTTCCCTATTTCTCAAATGGCCCATATTTCTACTAGATTTAATAATGAGAAAATATTCCCCAACGACAGCATTACAAAATGTTAAATCCCAGCAGGTTTACAGCGACAGAAAAACTGATTCTTCAACACATTTTAAACTAGTTTCGGCTTTATGGAGTTTTGTTAAACGTTAAGCATAATTCACAGATATACATTACCTCTTTTCCACTCATCCACAAGCAGTTCAATATCAGCATAATTACAAGGTAGATTACTTGAGTGTTTTCACACCTAACCTGTTTGCTTTGGTGTAAACAAACTCCGGTGATTTTGCCCATTTGGTGTGAAAGCTGTCAATCAACCTCTATTGTGGCCTAAATGGCTTCATGCAGCAATTAGTTTGTTCATAATAAATCAGTATGAACACAAACTAGACCAGAAATAAAATGCAAAGATGTATAATTTTTTTCCCCCTTGGTCTGGACCACCTGAAACAAACTACCGATGTGAAAGCACCTTTTCTGTTTTTCATCCATCCATCCATCCATTCCTAACCTTGTTCTGGTTGTTGGCGTTGCTGTGACACAGGTTTCCTATCAGCCTAATGAGGTGGGCTTTGAAGCTGATGACAGGGGACTGGGAGGAAGATTCTCCACTGAAGTAAGAGAAGTTGCGTGAAGCACTAAAAATATTCTTAGTGGCCTTCCCTACATCGTGCACCTGTCTCAGGAGCTCTGCAGAGAAAATGTCAAGGATAAAAAAACAAACAAGAAAAGCACAGAGAGAGGAAAGACAAAGAAAAAAGGAAAAACACGTTTAAAATAGAGCAAAAAAACCCATTAAACTCAGATCCTGAATTTGTAATTATGGAATTAAATTTCCAGTGGATAAAATTACTTTTTGTAATTGTATATGAATCTTTCACCATTTAGAGTTTTGAGTGAGTTCAGATAACATATTTACCGTTGGACTGCCAAATCAGACCCACAAACTGTGCAGCCAGTCACAGAGAGAGATTGTGTGTGTTTCCATTTACCAACAGTTTTCACGAGCAGGTCAGGATGATCCTGAAGGAACATAAACTGCGTGCGGTCTGAGGTCATCTCACACAGCACGTCCAGCAGACTTATCACTGTCAGCGCCTCCTGCAGGGCCTACAGGGGATTGCAACAAACAGGTGTCAGGATGTTAGGTTGGAAAATGGAACAACGGAAAAAGCTCTTCACACTTTATTCACTTCACAGGAGAAAAAAAAAACAATACCAGCACCAGTCCCACAGGCCTGCTGAACACACCTCTCTGTGTTTTCACATCAGTCGGGTCAACTTTACCTCATAATTGGAAGCAGAGCCAGTGGCGAGAGTCAGTACAGCACCACAACATTTCTGGAAGGAACTAGCCAGAAAGCTAGCCACACCGGGAGGGACACCACAACTGTCCGAGTCTTTCTCTTCTAACTGGGCAAGGATCAGTGCTGACAGACTAACTCTGAAAAATACAGACACATATGACATGTCTGTAGTACCGTTTCCAATTATAAAGTCTGCATGTGTACTAGATGATTTAGGTGCTGTTAGCTTTACTGAGTACATCACTTGTAGTATCAGAAAAGTATTTTTATTAGAGGACTGATGGGGCTGTGTTTATTATAGGACCCGTTTCTGTGTAGTGTAAGGTGGTCTGCAGCACTATAGTGACATTTACTGTCTGTCACTACGTTTAAAGTAAAGTACCTGTCCTGGTGAGACATCCCAGAGTACATGCTCTGCACCAGAGATGGACACTGGAGAAAATGATGGGTAGCAATGAGAACCCTGCAAATGAACAAATATAAAATAAAAACTTCATCAACAAATGACAGAAAATAGCTGGCAGTACCTTGAAATGAAACACACTCTAATAACATCTGTGGACATGTAATCACAACTGCTTCACACAAACATACACAGACACATGCTTACGTCCACTCCAGGTCAGAATGAGTCCGGCAGAGCTCCAGGACCCTGAGAGCAACCTGGATGTTCTGCGGCTCAGACAGCTGTTCCACCTTGGCCTCATCCAGACATGTGTGGAGGACCATAGAGGTGTAGTTTACTGCCTTCTCATCATCAACACTGAGCAGCTGCCTGTTGAAACATTCATGTTTGGGTTGACTCAATGTGAGGACAAACAGCTTGAGGTCTGAAATTAAGCTTTCACAAATGCAAACACTGACACAATATGTGTTTATTGTGAGTAACAAAGGGGCCACATAAGTCTTGTTTTTAGTGTGGAAGAGACAGAGAGATGTGGATGATATGCTCTTGACATAATGTGAACAGAAGCCCAGTGAGCCACTGGGATTCCCCTACAAACGGTTTCCTGAAACCTTAAAGACTTACGATCAAAGTTAATATAGCCTGGTCTTAAACATAGCCTGAATTGCAATGTCTTTATCTAATATTGTTGCTTAGTGTGGTAAAAAAAACATAACTGCAACTGCAGCAAACAAAACTCACAGAAGAAGATTTGGGAAACTCAGCTGCCAAATATCATCTTTACACCTTTGGTTTCCAACCGCTATGTTCCCGAGGAACTGGATCCCACAACGAAGAGCTGTGGGCCACAGAGGATGATTTCAAAAAGCAAAGATAAGTATCAATACATTGGCCAGACAAAATCTTTTTATTTTATTAATGATTGATTACCTAATTTTAGACTTACATTTGAATATATCATCTCTGCTCCCCAAATTTCTGGTCTGAAGGAAACTCAGGATTTTAACAGATACATCAATGAAACCAAGATTCCTAAAGGAGAAAGATAATTATATTCCTATGTACTTGCTTACCACTTTAATTATATCTTTGCTTATTTAATTTGTCGAAGAAGGTGGACTCAGTAACATGAACACATAATGCATAATGCAATTTAATATGATAGTATTACAGTAATACTTACAACATTGCAACAGACAAAGTAGAATTCTTGCTGAGACTGTGTCAATTTTGGTATTTAAAGTTTGTGATGTTACCATATTTCATGTATTCTACCATCTACTAATCCTAGCTTCCAGATGATTCCTGGTGAAGACCACCCTTCTATTTTCTTAATCTTTCCCACTATCTCATTGGGACTGCTTTGTATCTGTGACTATACCTGAGCACACTCTGGTTGCGAGAGCTCTGGACACAGGCGTTCCTCTGAGCCCTGAAACACTCAGCGGTCAACTGCAGCTGCAGGGAGACAGACTGCAGGTCCTGCTCCTCAATGCTGACCGCCTGCAGATCATTACGCAGTCCAGTCAAGACCTTTAAAAGACTGGAGAATGCCTCCTCTTCCACAGCATCTCTGGGTCAACAGAAAAGGAAGGCAGCATGGTTTATTTAGCGCAGCGGTGGCACGTAAGCCTGGGTGCTCCTGTAGCCAGGAGGGAGCTGTGGAGATCAAGCTTTTCATAACAAACAAGTTTTAGTGCATCTCATAAGACTGTACATTGCAGCTTTGCATAATTACTACCAGCAATGAGCCATCTTTGCTATTATTAGTTGCTTTTCCTGCCATGACAATTCTGAAGACTCTGAAGAGAGCCAGTGAGAGCCTGGACAATGGTCTCTGTAAGTAATACAACCTACGGGATGAATCAATAATAGGAGGGAATTATCTTAGTTAGCTATACTGCGGTTAGCTAGCTGAGACAGCTTCCACCTAGCTGTTTAATAAGACAGAAAGGACAACAAACGGACCTGAATAACAAAACGTTACTAGTAATGGACCCGTCCCGGTTCGCTGGACATCATATTTGAGTTTGTTGCTGACCGTTGGCCTTCAAACTAGCTTAGCCGATAAGCTAAAACCCTCAGTTTCCATTTAAAAATGCAGTAACGTAAAAATGAACTTGTCCACACCTGTATTCCTGGTCCTGTAACGCAGTGGTGAATATTTTTAAAGCCTGCAAGTGTTCGGGGCAACGTTTTTCATTCAAAATACCAGCGAAAGATGCTGACATGTCCAAGTTGCTGATGGTAGAAGCTGCCATGTTTGCCAGACTCACGCGCGTAGGCGGGACGTCCGGAGACACTCCAACATGCTGTTGGTTCAATCCAGGATATGGGGCGGAGTCAGAGCATGTGCTGCTGTTGTCAAACTGTTGTCAGTGGACAATGTAGTTTTTTGGTACCAAAAATACAGGAAGACTCACATTACATGGTACATAGTTGGGTACATAAATTTACATGTACATTTACCGTGACAGTTTTGAGGTACTTGTACTTGACTTGATTATTTTCATTTTCTTCTACTTTATGCTTCACCACAGCTCAAGGTCAAATATTGTACTTTTTACTCCACTACATTTATTTTATAACTTTAGCCAGGCCTACAGCTTTACATAACAATATATTATCATCAAATAGATTATTTTGTATTATTTAGGCATTTATGATGAGATATAAGATAAGTCTTTTTGGATTCAAGGTTTAAATTCAAAAGCTACACAGCTGTATATATAGTAATTGAATTTAGCCGCACCTTTATATGCTGCAACATTAAAGTGATACTCCCATAAAATGTGTTCTCATGTTTCATGCAATTTACTTCATAGCCTGTTGGGATTGATCTTGGCCTGTTATCCACATAGTCTAGTGAAATGCTTTGTAATTTGCATGTTTTATTATAAATCAACTTAACTACAGTTTGCTTATGCTATAGCCTATATTCACCATGAGTTTAAGATGTTTGAGAACTCCCATTACAGATGTTTTACAAAATTAGACCCACTTGCATACCCATACTTATACAAACCCACAATATTAACATCCAATAATTTCTGAAATAGAAGTGCTGTACAGGCAGTAGGCTGCAGCTGCACTCACATCTGAAATGCATTCACATGAAGAAAGTTTGTGGGACAACTGTAGCACCCGCAACAACAAAGCCACAGGGCAAGCCTTTGAGATTTCCATGTAGAGTGGCAAATTTAAGATTACTGGATTTTCCTCCGTGTACTTGTCCCCCATGTTTTCACCAGCCTGGCACAGCACAGAAGTGGTAGGCAGGTCGATGTGGAAGAGTTGATTATGGATGGCAAGAATGATCCACCTCAAGCAATTTGTCAGCTTTAAGATGAGGCATATGAATATCCAAACATTCCCTGTATAGAAGTCACATCATTCATTCTTGAAATATACACACAAACTTGAAGCAGTATGGTAGAATCTAAAAAGTTAAGTTACAGGGAAGACAGGAGATCCTACCAGATACTATTTCATCTATAAAACCTCCGGTATGATACCTAGAGGACGGCTGGTTTAGGATCGACCTCTGCAAAAAACACACAATTGTCCACATAGAGACTTTATTGTTCACTTACAGTCTGATGATACAAAACACTATTCTTCTAGTCCACAGATGATTTTTATTATCATTTAAAATATGTCACATCTGGTCTGTCAAAACAGACGAAATGGACCAAATATCAAACGATCAGTCCATCATGGTGGCATTCACAACAACAGTCTGAATGCAAGTGAAACACAGTGGACAGTAGTTAAGGCAATGAAAGAACCCTATTCATCTATTACATTCGCCTCCATCAGGATGGCATATGTAGGTCTTAGTGGAATGTCTCAACAAGAATTGGCTATTTCTAACATGTTATTTTTCCTGCTAAATATTAGCATGTTCTCTGTGGGCATGTTAGCTTGCTAACATAGCATTAGGTCAAAACAGGGTTGTATCTACAGCCTTACAGAGCTGCTAGCATGGCTACGGGCCCTTTGTCCAGTATCTAATCTAATTAATGTGTTCTTGTTTTATCAGTAGAATATATTATGTTGAATATTAAAAAGATTTGTTGTACACTAATGCCCTGGATGTGCTGCAAACATCTTCTGTACATGTTTTTAGTACATTAAAACACTTGCAAAGGAACCAAATCCAGTGATTCATCTTATCTTGCGTGCTACAGCAGGGTTCAACATAGTTCCACATTTGAGATGAGATCTGTAGCCACTCCAGATATTCAAAACTTCATTTAAATAACTGCAGAGTTACGGTTTGTATTCCTAATGTCGACTTTTCATTCTGCTCTAATCTCAGATCAGAACCAGAACTCTGAGATGAAGACACTGATGATGACAATGTTGCGATGGGAAATGACCCCTGACCTGACATAGTTCATAGCCACCTCCAACACAAGGTCCCGGGGGCCAGTGATGGGTTTCACCTGCCGAACCACACCTGAGGGAGGACACACAGACCGGGATTAGTGGCAGGAATTCATAAAATAAAGAACTGACCACCTGGATCCAAGTGACACTCCTTCCTCTTACCCATTATCATGCCCTGGTGGGAACGCTTTTGAACGTCAAAAGAGAACTGGTCATCTGCAGCCAGGATGTCAAAAAAAACATCAGTGGCACCGGGTACAGGGTCATCGGCTGTAACTGTCCGCAGGTAAACGATATCTGATGGAGGAATAGGTTTATAGATTCTATTAGTCTGACAGGCGCAAACCACAAAGTGCATTTGGGTCTTCCAATCATATATATTTAATATAGCAAAACTATTCTTCTCTGGTTTGAAATAAGCTATTGAATCTCAGGCACTGTGGCAGGTTAGCGGTGGAAAGTTCTATTTCACTGACGCTGCAAATAAGCTTTCCTTTCACCACCAGCCCAAAAACGGTGTTTCTGTCCTACTTGAATTTAACATGTAATATATTATTACCCTAAAATATTGTTTCATTGCACATTTTTCCTCTCAGGATGACCAAAAATGAGGAATTCTTATGCCAATAATTGCATTCAAGATTTATAATGGACTTTCTGTATATGTGGCGTTCAGGCTCGCCCGGAAAACTATTGATACAAAATGCATTTTAATAGATTTGTGAACATATCAGATATGATATCTCATTACAGAACAGTTATCCAACTAACCAGTGGAATCTATGGGGTTTTTGGTTTAACTGACAGCAACCATGGCCTTCCAGCAATAGTCATATCATAACCAATAAATAAACTCATCAAGATTGTCTGGTTTCATAGAGGTCAAGGCATTCTAACTCATAAAAAAAATGATTTTCCTATTAAGGATTTTACACAAATACATGTAAAAGTTGTCTGTAAGAACTGGTTCTTGTTCTTGTCTTACCTTCTGGTTGACTGAAGTCCCTGAAGGCTGGCAGAGAGAGGGCGGTGTGGGTGATGATGTGGACGGGGTCAAGAGTGCAGCTGAATTCGTTAGGCTGGCAGGCTTTAACACAACGCACACTGGCTGAAGCGTCTTGTCTGGATCTGCAAAGCGGTTGGAAGAAAAATGGGGAAAAAATGCACATTTTTAACATGTGGCAAGGAAAGAAGAATACACACAATCAGAGGAAGTGTCCATTTCCCACAGTTTAACTTATACAGTTTACACCAGTATTTATAAGAAAGACTATTCATAAGAATAAGAAGAACCTGGCAACACCTGAATAACCTCATAGCCCTCTATGGTTAACCAAAGACCATGTGCCTTAAAAAGAGGCCAACCCCTGATTCCACAACCTAAAATCAAGGTTGTGGAATCCTCCGACGTGAGGACAGTCGCACTTTCAAACATAACCTTAAAAAATTGCAAAAAGAAGACAACCATTAAATTAGCAGCCGGCAGGTAAATGCACCAGCAAAAAGCCACCAAGGAAAACTGGATGGTCGAAAATCACATGAGGGTATGTAAGCATGAATGTGATGTGATCCAGTGACATCATAGCCACCTGGTAGACCAAGGAAAAAAGATCATGATTCATAATGATTCTCTCCAAACTCAGCCTACGAGATGCTATTATTCATATTATCATAAAGCTTTTCACTATTTAAAATAATTCAGGATTTTGGAAAGAAGGTGGTTTTATAATCAGGAGAATAATTACCACATCTTTTATACATATTTGCATTTTCAATCTGTTCTACATGCATTTAACCCCAAACCACCAGGAGGAAAGTGAAACAGTGGAAAATCTGTGCGACTGCCTTTATTCAGCTGAGCTACTGGTATCATTTACTACAAATTAACTGATAACTAATACCAACACTAAAAACACCATCCATCATACGTACAAGCTGCAGTGCTGCTCCACCACTAATTGAGGCCCCGTGCTGGCGGAGCCCCAGGTGCCCATAAATAAGTGCCATGTTTATTTTTCTTTGCTATCCACTAAGGGGAGGCCTGCTTGATGAAAAATTGGTTTGAGCATCAGAAGTGACCACAGCGGAGGAAGCATGAGAGCAGCGGCAGAAACCATCACCGGTGTGCTTAAATATCAAAGACTGAGAAGCCATTTTTATCTCTCACTTTTTAATTCCAAACACATATAAAGGAAAGCTGCTGCACAGACATGAGGTAGAATGAGCTGCCATCATTACAAATGAATAGAGATTCTCAACAGCTAATAGGTCCCCATCTACAGTGTCTAAATATTCTTACTATCTACTGCTCATATGCTAGAATAAAGTAAAGAAATACATACCCAAGACTTTGATGAGTGAAATTAATCATATTCCTCCATATTAAAGAAAACATTTGGGGTTTTTTTAAGATGTGAAATAACCTCTAATTAGCTTTTTTGCTGAGAGCTAGAGCTTCTCATGCCTGTATGTTGAATATTGTCGTGGTTTGGATTTAGTTTGCTTCCTGTTTTAGTTTGGTTTTAGCATACAGACACGAGAGCGGCATCATTCTTCTCATTTAACTCTCAGGAAGAAAGCAGTCGGAGCAAGTTTTTACCACACATATCACAGTCATTTTTTCTATTTCGCAATCATCTGTCCTTTTTGTATGAAACATTCAGTTCTGGCTTTCTATCTAGAGCTCAACAGCAGGGACAACCTTACAATCCTATCTTATTGTAAAAGAAATTATCCTAGCACAGAAACAGTCTTTGAGATGCACGTATTTAGCTATAAAAATAAAGTTTTTTTTTAATAGCTACTCAAATTACTGTAATGGTCTGTAGCATAATTTAACTTTCAAACGGTAGAGCTGGAGCTGAGGGTATAACTAAAGGATGAAAGTGAAAGACACTGTTATTGTAAACGAGTGAACAAAGTAGGGATGGACATTAAACACAAATTCACAGACGTCTAATACGGAAAAGGTCTTGAAGGCTGGATGAACTGCTCTTGTGTGACAAACACAGCGATCTTGGCCATGTACAGATGAGACGTCCCGTAGCGAACCAGCTTCATCTCCACGGTCAGAAAGAAGTCTCGAGGCCGGGATAAGGCACGGCGCAGTGAGATCTCCCCTCCGTGAGCGTGCTGCTCCACGCCGAAGAATCCTTCCTCGTCTCCGGAGACTATGTCGAGCACTATTTTGTCTCCTGGCACGGAATTAGCGGGTCCCATCCGGAAAACATCAGCGGGGACGGGAGTGTTCATGGGGAAGCTGATGTTGTAGAAGGAGATCCTCAGAGGGAGCGACAAACACGAGACAGGGTCCTGCGTGAACGCGCAAGTTACACGCTCGCAACGGCTGAAAGGGAGAAAACGGAATCCTCATTGGATGCTGGGTGAAAACGGCTGCATGCATGGGTAGAAAAAGAGGGAATAGAGAGATAGAGGGAGTGATGGATGGATAGAGACAATCAACCCTGCTCGTTTCAACAACTCTCACCCCTGTGATGCTTGCCGGAAGTTTGGAGGACATGTGAAGGACAGACAGCGAAATCCTCCCTGGATGTTGAAGCAGCTTTCAGACACAGAGCAGGTATGGCTCCCTGCTGCACATTCATCAATATCTGAGAACACATGAGGGAGGGCGAAGGTTCGACATTCAATAGGAAGTTACAGGTCAGTTTTAGCAAATACGGGAACGCCGCTGACCTTGGCATGTGCGTCCATTGGGGCCGAGGGTGTAGCCTGTGGGTGGGCAGGTGCAGTAAAAATTTCCCGGGGTGTTGGAGCAGCGGTAGGAGCAGATATGACCTCCAGTGGGCAGCGCGCACTCGTCAATGTCTGGGAGCAGCAGAGAGTAAAAATGAGCGCTATCTGTCCCAGTTTGTCATGATAAACCGTGAAGTCCAACAGTACCTTCACATGTTATCCCATCGATGTCACTCAGCTGGTAACCACGGCGACAGTAGCAATGGTAGGAGCCAAAGACATTGGCACACTCCTGGCTGCAGGGGTTATCGTCACACTCATTGACATCTACAGGGCAAAGATACGTCGTGTTTATTCAGAGGTATTTTCTAAGCATTCATCCTTTTCATATCGTATTAATAATACCTTCACAGTTTCTACCATCCTGGGACAGTTTAAAACCAGTGGCGCAGCTGCAATGGTAGGACCCCTCTGTGTTCTCACACTTGTGGGCACAGAGTCGTCCTGGATAATGCCTGCACTCGTTGATATCTAAAGAACACAGAGGGCAGACTATGAATATTCTAATCTAGCAGATATTAAAACTGTATAATGACTGACTGGTGAAGTCCTGCTGTACCTTCACACAGTTTGGTGATGCTGTTGAAAATGAAGCCAGGTCTGCATTCACAGCGGTATGAGCCCACCAGGTTGACACAACCATGTTCGCCACACACACTGCCTGCACGACACTCATCAACATCTAAAACATGAAGGGAAGAAATTAGATTTTGTTTTTTTTAGTTTGAGAATTAAGGTGAGATGCTGCAAAAATGTTTGACAAACAGAAAATCCGTTTCTACCGTCGCAACGTGTGCCGTCCTCAGTTACATGATAGCCTCGTCCACATTTGACTGTGTTCCTGCGACAGGTGTAGGAGCCCAATGTGTTGACGCACATCTGGCCAGGCAGGCATGGACTGGTATGGGCCACACACTCATTTATATCTAATGGGAAAACACATTAGAATATTTATATAATAATAATACTTTATTTAAAAAACCTACTTCATGCAAAATTGCAATACAAAGTGCTTAACCGTGTAATTAAAAACACAAATTATACAATATAACATATACGTACATATACAACATATGAAAGCCAATCAAACCTAACAGAGCAGGAGGCCCAGAGTAGGTGGGTCTCTCAGCAAAGAGAGTAAAACTCACGAGGCAGAATTCCTTACACATAATAATAAGATAAAAATAAATAATAATAATAAAGTTATAATAAAATATTTATAAAAGAATAACAAGAAGAGTATGGATCTGGACCAGAGATCATTAAAATGTTAAGCCTGGGTGTAGTATAATAAAAAGTTTAGATAAAAAATTAATAAAATAAAATATGTCTGCTCACTATTTACCTGCAGAATGTTTTTACCTGACATCAAACTCACCGATGCAGCTGCCAACGGCATCCTGAATGAAACCGTCTGCACAGCTGTCCTTTGGGTGGCAGCGGAACGAGCCGACGGTGTTGGTGCAAAAAAAGTCTGGTCCACAGTTATGGGTCCCTAAAGTACATTCATCGATGTCTGCGAGAGAAAAATGACAGTAAAAATATACAGTTTGAAGTATTTCTTTCCATGAAACCTAACAAACTATAGATCATGTGCAGGATTTCTGCCACCTTCTTCCTGATAGATTTTTCTACAGTGCTCCAGACTTGTTACCTTGACAGGTGTTGTCATCTCTCAGTTCGTACCCGGTGCCACAGCTGATTTCTCTCTGACAGCGAAAGGAGCCTTCAGTGTTGATGCAAACTTGTCCGAAGGTACAGTTGTGAACGCCGATCAGACACTCGTTAGCGTCTGAGGAGACAGACATCAACTGAAAAATATATACATTAAATGTATTACAAATTTTATTATATTACTTACCCTCACAAGTAACGCCATCCTTTTGCAGCCGATAGCCATCATGGCATGCACAAGTACCATTACCTACACACCGCTGGGAGCAATTGGAGTCTGAAAACAGCAGAGAGACACATGAAGAAGAAGAAATAGTCAATATCCAGTACTGGATAGAGCCCTGTCCCCCTTTTACCCCCTCAGTCCTCCTGAGCTCCTGGTTCTAGATCACAAGGATCCTGAAGACAAAGCCTTACTTACTCTAAAACAGGAGATCATATCATGAAATGAAGGTTCCAAACCTGCACAAATGTCCAACCCCTCCTCAGGCTTGGCAGTAATGGATTCAGGCTTTTCTGTCACTGGTTCTATGAAAGATGAATCTCATTAAAATCCCCATGTGACACATTATGACTCCATAAGTCTCTGTGGCTCTACATCAGCAAGACACTGGTTTGCTTTCCTTTACAAATAACTCAAATTAGGTTTTTTGTGCTTGTGTTTTTGTGGCTACCTGACAAATGCTACGAGCCACAAACCAGTTGGCTCTCAGTTACCATTTGGCAAGGTGTCTGTAGATTAGTCTAGTGAATGCTCCTGTGACCCAGTCTGTCTCTGGGAGCAATCTGCAACTCAGCTGTCACCCCGAGGCCTTTTATCCTGCACTTTATGGAAACAAAGCGGCTTTATCTGCCCTTAGTAACGCTGCCTGGTTCACTGTGAAGCATTCGCTTCTTTTGAAACTCTTTTAGCCCCCAAAAATCTAATTAACATCAAGTTTTTGCTCCCAGTCCTATGAAAATCACAGGAGCCACTTATAATAGTAACTACAGTAATAATTCGTTATAAATCAGTTATAAGACATTATATTATTTTAGTTTACATATCTGTCGGACAGTACTGCTGCATATGTGAAAAAGACTCTTTGACTTTTGTCAACATCAGTTCAAAACAACAAGTTTTCAAATAAAAAAAAATCTGATCTGAGTGTGGAAAAGAAGAAAAAAAAAGAAAAAGACTGGTCTGATCCAAAACTCTGCTTGAGTTAGCCACTAGTAGCATCGTACACTGACATATCTGGATAAACTTACTGTTGCATTTTGGGTAAGGCAGGTTTTCTGACGTAAAGGGGAGGAGCTGGAATTAAAAATATGATATCTCTGGTTCTACTGCATTGATTTGATCCTTTTTCAATCTGTCCATCATCACTGGGATAATCAGTGGAGTGTTTTTTTTAATAATAACAAATACATATAATAATACAAGTCAGCATGAATAATCTCCTTCAGTTTAGCAGTCAGCTAGAAATAAAAAGGTACATTTAGAATATTAGGAAACTTCATTAACCATTAATAAAGCCATTAGTTAAGACTTAGAAAGGACTAATTAGAGAGATGTGGGTGCAAATGGCTGAGTGTATTGTTTGCTTTGATAGTTGCAGACAGCCAGCAGGCATTCCTTTATGATAAGACAGACTGGAGCTCATCAGGACACAGCAGACTGACAGCACATGATTGATTTTTACCTGTATCAGCTGGTTTGATTTTCTCTGTTGCGTTTTTGCCGCAGCAGGTTTTAGCTGCGTGTTCACACCGTCTGCCCAGCAACAGACCCGGGAGCTCGCAGCTGGACCCCGGGCTCGCCATCATCAGGCCGAGGACGCAGCAGTCACAGCACATCTGAGGCAGAGAGGGCGAAACAGACGGGAATCTTATCTGAAATGGAAATCCCCTCTGTGTATTGATGAGTAAAAGGTTACTGTCTGTGTTACATGGAGACGTGTAAAGGTTGACGCTATTGACAACCTTAGAGATTTTGGTTTCCCAGGGGTCTCCTTGGAAGAAGGGCCGCTCACACGCCCCTTGTGCCCGGGCCATTTTTATACCATCGTCACAGAGCTGGTCTCCTGCTGCTGCTGCACAGCACTGCTCCTGAGCTATCCTGTGCATAAAGGCAGATAGTAAGCATGAAACCTCATGCAGAACAGGAAGTGCAATCTTTGCTCTATGAGTTGGATAAAAAGCATGTGAAGAAACACTATTTACATCATATACTGCCAATCAAGCGGAAGTATGTTGGAATGGTTTGAGTATTTGCTGATAAAATAGCTACGTAGCTTAGTTTTAAATCTTATTATATTTTCTTATTAAAAACGCTTTGTTTCGCTGCCGACAAAAACCTTTCTCTCCTTCCTTTTTCCTTCACAAATGTTCCCTCCACTGACCTCCATGTGTTGACCAGGTGTTCCTCTCCTTCATCAATCACCACTTCCATGTTTTAACAGTCAAACAGGGAGCTTTAGTGTTACAAATGCTCCAGGGGGGCACTTAACGCCTGCACTTACTGTGGAGTTATGTGGCAATCCTTCCCTTTACTGGAGAGTTGAGGGTTGTGCAAATCATTTGGGGCTGCAACGCTCAAGGTATGTCCTCCTATTAGAAATGCTGGATTCGCACATTTCATGGTGCACAATTCCACATTTTCGTTCAAAGGTGTAAGTTAAGTTGCAAAAGTAGGACGACGAACATTCATGCATTCCCTCTCTGGAACCCCCTGTACTGACCCTTCTTTGGTCCCTGGGCCCCATATTGAGACCCAGGCTCCTTTGTGAAACCAGGTGTTACCTGCAGGTGTGGGATGAGGAGATGAGGGGGAGGATTGTACAGTCTTGCCCTCTCAAGCCACGATTCCTCCCATCCTGACAGCACTCTTGTACAGTGGGAGGCTGAATCTCTGCAGCGTTGGGATGAAGGCGTGAGCATTAGAAAAAGAGGAATGAGCAGAGCCAGTCCCAAGCAGCTGTTTAGGGGCCCCCTGGGCCCCCAGGAGCACTTCAAATGTCCCACACGTTAGTTTGATTCTAAGGGCTCATTTATACTACATCTACATGCAAAAATAAATATGTCTGTTTCAAATGATGTGTCCATGAACACCCACGTACTTCCATGCATCCTCTACGCTGGCATTGATTCATCCACAAGAGGGCAGTGAAGAGTCAGAGGATTGTCATAATGTACCTAGTAAATAAAAAGTGGCAAAAGCGGAGGCAGCGAAGGGAGCAAAGTATGCTGTGGTGTTCTGCGAGGTTATTAAATACATCGCAATATGTGGACAGAGAGTTTTTCTCAGAAGAAACGTGTCTTGCTTGTATTATGGCTACACTGCCCCCAATGATTTCCAGTGGTACTGCTCTGTTTCATTCATATCCATAAGCTTTCAGGAAATGTGTACCAATAGGAATGAAATGAAAGCAGAGTACAGATGTGTCCATGTGCATTTTTAATGTTGAGCATAAATTATGTTATATAGTTTAGTTATATAGTTTATTTTGGACTTTTTCTTCATTTTTCTGAAACTATTTTTTAGCTACTCTTTTTGCAGTGTTTATAACTTTGAATATGAAAAAAGCACATTAACACCACTCTAGTCAATACTACTGGAGGTGGGGGGCCCCTAAAATCAATTTCAGCTCAGGGCCCTGAAAAGGCTTCTGCCGGCCCTGCTCCTGACTCCGGTAGAATAAAAATGGGCTCACAGGTTGAAAATGACTTCATGTCTCAAAATTGTTGAAATCCTGCATCTCATTTCCAAACAGCTGTGTTCTTACCTTGTCCATGCAGAACTCCGCACAAACAAATGAAAAGTATCGTCCACTGCGCCATCGGACTCCTTTTGAAAGGTCTCCCCCTCCGATGGGCTAAACTTTACGACTATTATATTAATGTGATGTTTGATCGGCGGCTGAACTGCAGCAGCTGACGGTGTGTCTCCTCCGGCCTGAAGGAGAACACCTCAGTCTGAGGAGGCAGGAGACGCGACACAGATCTCCCCCCTGCTGAGGTGAGTGATTTGGGGGCGGGGTGGAAGGAGCCGCGTTGAACTGTCTGGGCTGCTCAATGGTTAAAACACGGCCGATAATGGGATCGATTGATTTGCACTTAGTGAGTCCAAAGTAGTTGCTGCCCAGGAATAAGATAAATGAGTATCTTTTTTTTTTTTTAAAGTACGGTAGCTCCAAATATAGGCAAACAAACTAATAAATAAGACGAATGGGTTCGTCTTATTTATTAGTTTGTTTGGGGGATAAAAAAAAACAACCAGAGTAAAGACAACAGTGGAATAAAGCACCAGTCGGATCTACATGTAACCCTGTTTATTATAAATATTGTAAATACAGGTATTTTTATGCTAAATATCATACAGGTCCTGTGTACCCTCAATAAATAATAAAAATGATGTTCGACAAAAACGTTGACGCTGAAGTTTTTTTTTTTTTTTAAAGAGTTCATTTCCACACAGGAGAGTAAAGTGACTAAAACAATAGGGCTTAAGCAAAAGTAATCATGCAGCAGGAGGGTGGGGCCAGAATCATATCTACATAATCTCTTCTTGGTTTGTCTGATTCCAACATTTAAGTTTGGTGAACCTTAGCAGGAAAATGACAAATCGGTCCAAACTGAAAGTTTTCACACTCCTCTTGTTTCTGCCGTGCTGCCCTAAGATCTCCAACATCTGTGAGGTTTCTCTCCTTCAGCGTTTTCAGCAGGTTCTTAATTTCAACCAAGGTTCTTGTTTCTTAATCAGAGATTTGAGCCGGACCAGCTTACGAGTCATGATTTCGTTCTTCTTTCTTAAATAAGAGTCATTTTTCTCCCTTCCACCTGTGTCATGCAGCCTTTGCATGTTCTATTTTTCCAGCTTTATCTGAAATTTGATTCTGTAGACGGAGATTTTTTTCTTCTTCTTGTAAAAACGTGTTTTAGGGAAGAAATTTGGGGTTTTGCACCTTTTCCCCCCCCAAATAAACTCTTCGAAGTTTATGTGATTCTTCTGCCAACCAAAGGAAATAACATTTTATGTTACAGTAAAACTTTTAACCATCAAAAACATTTAAGGAGCTTAGTTTAGCTTCCTTCCATCCTTACAGCATGAGAGCTACTAAATAATTATTTAGCATAGCAGTAACCTTTTTTTCCTATGGCAAAAAATAACATTAAAAAAAACTTGATTGCAGCAAAAGTATGGAAGACTGAAATCTATCCTACAGCTTCTCTCTTCCGTCTATCCCTCCTGCTGTTTGGCTGTGTCTTCAGTCGCCGACCCCTTCTCCTGGGTTTCAGGAGGACTTACAGTCTTGTCTGCAGGGAGCTGAGGGTTTTCCTCTTTAGCGGAGCTGGGAGCTTCTCTGTCCTTTATTTCTCCACTAGCAGCTGCAGAGCCTTTCACCTCCTGCTGCTCCGCCGCTGCAGAAGGCGTGCACATATCGGCGGCCACCGACTCTCTGTCCATCCCCTTAAGGCTGGTTTCCATCATCTTTTCCTCCTCCGCCGTCAGGGCCTCTTCCTCCATAGAAGGCAGGTCCTCCTCTACGGGGGGGATGCCCTTTTCCACAAGACCTTGTGGTTTGTCATCTTCGATGGGAGCCATGCCCTCCTCCATCATTTCTTCCTCTTCTTCGTCGATCTCGTCCTCCAAAGGCGGGATCATCTGTTCCTCCCTCCCTCCGGGGAAGACCTTATCTGGGTAGAGTTGTTTCAACTGCTCCTCAAAGTAGTCCTCCAAATACAGCCCCGCGCTGCCAATCTCTGAGGTCGCCTGAACAGTTGAGTACAGAGAAATATCAGTGTGTTTACTTCAGTACAATTCTAATAAGGTTGAAGATGAGTGAAGTGGTTTGTTTGCACTAAACAGAAAGAAATGTCACAGAAGAATCATATTTATTATAACAATCATTAAGGTGTTTAAAAATACTTTGCAAGAAAAGATATTTTATAGAAACAGATACCTTGTAGTATTTTGCACAGTTGAAAAATATGAGCCTGATGTCCTCGACAAACCCCTCTGGGCTACTGTAGAATTCACCTTCCCTCGACTTCGACACCAGTTTCCTCTTCACTATTGACAAATCCATCGGGGTCTTGATCAGCTCTTTGTACCTTCGTGTCTCCTGCATTAGAAAAAGAGTCAAAGTTTAACATCCAATACGTCTGATATGACAATGGGATTTTTTAGCAGCCTCTTCCAAACACAGGATTTATGCTAAAACAACTGACTAAATAATTGTAATCTGTCTAAATAATTGTATTCAGCTGGAAGATTCACACATTGATTAGTTTACAGATTTACCAGAAACAAAAAGTCGTCATTCTTCTGTCTTTTAAGTTACAAACATCTGCTTTCTGGATTTAAGTTTATTCGCCTACTTATTTCTAACATGAGTATCAGCAAAAAAAGTTTCATTTTCTTTGCAATTAAAAGTTTTTTTTTTTTACTTTATTGACAAATATTGAATACGGTCACTTACAGCGGGAGAAGGAGCCTGCTGGAAGTCAGTGCTGACGTCATTGCAAAACAGACGCAGCAGCAGCCTCTGGCACCTCTGCATATATATATATATATGTTTTTAAAAAAAGAAAAAAGAGGACCCATTAGACATGTAAGTTCATCATGTAATGCAGAGATTCTATGTCCCATCAGATGAAACTTAGGCTGTGGAAGTAAAAGCTGAGTAAACGTACCCTTCTATCAACTGGTGGAAACTCCTCAGAGACGGGGTCGTCCTTACTGTCGCAGTCGTACTCCATCTCAGGAGAGAAGATGTCTCGGCAGAATGAACAAAACCACTCGCCGCTGTGGAGAGACGTCAGGACAGGAGAGCCGTTAGGACAGATGCCGGGATTGGCCCGACTACTGCTGAATATGGTCGAACCTTCCCTACAGGGCTGTCTGCACAGACCAGCTGAGCTTAGTCTCTGACAGTACCTGGAGAACGGGTTATCAGAATCACCATCATCAGTATATATTTTTAACTACGGCTGGAGCCAAATTTAATAAATACAACTAATATTTCAGCTGTAATCAAATCTGATTTATGAGGCTAAAATAAGAACACAGCCTTAGTGATGAAGTAGGCTGCAGCCCATAGGAGCAAAGTCAGTAGCATTCATTCTGCCAGAAGGGGGAGACAAAGCTCCAAACTACAGGTCTAATTCTCTCAATACGTTTCAGTCAGACAACTCACCAGTTTGAAATGTTTATTATTACGTCTAGGCTCCGACCTCATCACTCCCCACAGATACATTTGAATAGATACATTGGGGAGTGATGAGAAACACCCTATCGGAGCCTACAGGTGGATGCTGGGGCTGAAAGTGCAGCAGCAAAATGCATGCAATGCTGAACTATAGCTCACAGGCTTTGCTGCATTTTTAAAAAAAAGACTTAAAGAACACACTTTTCAGATTGGGCAAATTAATAACAATATTTTCAGGGCAAATTTCATTCAAAATTCTTTAAATTACAGAAAATATGTAGGAATGTTGATACACTAAAATTTATTAAGTAGTTAATAACCTATCATATCAATATCATGTATCCAACATGAATGAATCGACAGTGTCTCACCTGGGGGACTCATTCAGAGTGGGGATGTGGCAGGCCAGATGGAACACTTTGGGACACTTGTCGCAGCAGAGCAGCTCCCCTCCGTTCTGACAGACGGCACACCAGTCCTCGTTGGGATCTTCCTCTTGCTCCGCGTTCTTTTCGGACTCCGGCTGCCCCGGGTACGGAGGACACTGCTCTTTGCCAGCTTCGGACTCCGGACCGGGCGCTGGTGCTGGGGGGGATGGCGCCTTGAGCTGCTGCCGAGGCGTCGACTGGGACCCGGTGCTGCTGTCCGGCAGGCTGGAGCCGACACTAGACTGCACCTGTAGGCAAAGACAGTGCAGGATATGGGACTAAATACGACTTATGAAAACAAGAAAATGCTCACGTCCATCTGCGTGTTAAAACTAAATGGCATGTTTCTAAGACATTCTGGGCTTAACCCAAGTAGTTCTCTTACAAAACGAACTTCATCCTCGTCCTCTGGTTCGTCCTTGATGATGATGATGGGCCCGGGGGACAACCTTTTTCTTCGCCTGGCCGTGGGGGCAGACGGAGCATCAAAAGGGCGTTTAAAGGAAGTCGCCCTTCAATGGAGACAATGGCAGAGAGAATAAAAGGACTTAGTTGGGAGACAATGTGAACAATGTGAAAGTTGATAAGTGCCAAGATTTGTAGATAAAGTCACATTTTCGTTCCTGGTCAGTGATGCCTCTGGTACAACAAACACCAGCGACTAAACACACAGTCAGTAGTGAGAGAGGTGGAACTGTGATGACAGATTTTAGGATCTTACCCTGAAGAAGACGGCTTGGCTATCGGAGAGTTCTGCCTCGCTTGAACTTGAGAGAAGAATAAGAAGAGAAGTTCAAATGAAAAGCCTTAATTAGGATGGATGATCATATAGGATCTGTAGGGCTGTTACTACGTCATAGCTGCAATAGTCACCTGTTTTGTGATGAAGCATGCTCATCTTGTCTGGAGTTACTGGAGCTACACTGGAGGCGAAGCTGGGTTTGGGGATAGAGACGGTAATGGAGGGGACAGACCCACTAGCCTCGCTCCTCCTGAGTGTTGAGGACTCAATCAGGCTTCGCTTCAGGACACAAAAAAACAAAAAAAAGAGTGTGATTAATGCTTCATAAATGTCTCTGGAATCATGCTTATGCGGGACTGAAAAGCGTGCAGCCAACCTCCTGCAGTGACGTCTGTGTAGCTCCCCCAGTGGACAGAGGCGGTGGGTAGCGGGGCGGGCCCTGCAACACATCCATGGGTTTAGGAGGGAAGTTGGAGCTGTGGATCAGTTCTCTCAGGGACTAGATGTGGGGGGGAAAACATCCAAGTTGAAGAATAGTCTTACCATTAGATCAACTGATCATACTGAAGCTGGAAGAATTAAGTGTTCAAAATGCTGAAGACGACATTAACTGTAATTTTAAAAAAAAAAACATTTCTGCTGTTTTTCCCCGTGATAAAATTGACATTCCTTCAGAATAAAATTATGGTACAAGAAATTCATCAGAAGCTGGAAGGATTTTATACAACCTTGCAGATAAAAAATACTTTTTGAGGCTTGAGATGAAATTTCATTAAAAACCTTTACAATATGTCAATGAAACGTCACATTTGTACTGGAAACGTGTGAATCTGATATCAGAGTCTCTGCTGTGCACCATCCAAAGATTCTTTCTATCTGACAAAGCGGCTCGTGTTTGGCTTACAGAACATTCAGTACATTCCACACACACCCAAATATTTATATCTTTTCTACCTGAGCAGCTGGAAACCCTGTGTTGTGGAGCATCGATGATGTGGGGCTTCTAGTGCTGGCGTGGGAGTTACTGAATCGGCGTCCCGGATGGCCTAAGTTGGGGGGGACTTGGGAGGGGGAGGAGCCACCGTGAATGGGTCTGGTTTGGGGTGGAGGGCCGGAGGGTCCTGGGAGCCTGACGTTTTGGTACCAGGACCAGTGGTTGGGAGGGGGCTGCCGGTGGGGCTGCTGGGAAAGCTTGTCCACCTTAAACAGAGCCATAGATACAGGCAGAATACAGTGACCAGAACAACAACAATTTACACTTTCGGGTAAAAACCCCACCTGCATCTGTAGCTGAGCCAGGGTGCTCTGTCGCTGCTGAGCTGCAGAGATGGAGAGACCTCCAGCAGGGGCCTCTGCTCTGGGACCCACCTGTTGGTTGGTGATGGGCGGCCGTGCCGGGTTTCTTTCGACGACCAGAGAACCTGGAGAAAATAAGCAAACAGTTGCAAAATTTGGAGCACACAGATGTTGCAAGTAAAACTCAGTAGTGGAACCAATGGAAAGAGATGAGCAGATTGGCAGTTTGTGTGGGTGTATCCTGCCTCTCAGGAACTTGATATTCCTGTTTAAAGACTGACAGAAGAAGTCGTACATGCTTGTGGTGAAATAAAAAAGGAGACAATTGTGTCAACTGAAAACATAAGATGAATTAAATATATTTAGACCAGATGGAATTCTTACACTGGAAGACAATTATGACCGCGCTAAAAAAAAAAATAAGTGAACAAAAGGAAACATGTATGGTGGTTGTTTCAGACACACTAAGGCTTCTACACATCTGTATGGAACGTTTCTTATTGTACAACTGGTCGGGAATCGATACCCCTTTCTGTTTGACTTG
Source organism: Chaunax sp. Z400 (assembly GCA_037577475.1). Taxonomy (NCBI): domain Eukaryota; kingdom Metazoa; phylum Chordata; class Actinopteri; order Lophiiformes; family Chaunacidae; genus Chaunax; species Chaunax sp. Z400. The sequence goes on from CM075204.1 coordinate 19,416,856, forward strand.
TGCCGTAAAATTTAGGGGATGCCAGTCTTACCGAGGTCTACGTTCGTGGCCCAGAAACCAGCGCGGCACTGAAAGCGAACAGAACTCTGGGGGACGATGGAGGGATTACAGCTGGCTCTCATCAGGTAATGGATCTGGAAAAGGATCTAGAGAACAAAAATAGAGCAAAAGAGGCCACTGAAATATTGCAGGATTTTATCAAATTATTATTGTTTTACACAGAAAATGGTACATTTAGCAATATAACAACATTTCAACGGTAAAATAAAGCTATTTGCTGTTTAAATCACTCACCAGTCTCTTGCAGTACAGGAGGGCTGTTCCACTATGGCTGGCCGTAGCCCATTTGGTAAAGCTGATGACGTGGTCCAGGTGCCGGCTCAGAGAGTTGACATCCTCTTGCTGCTTTTTCAAAGTCAACTCATGGTCCTTAGTCAGGCTCTAGGAGCGCATGAAAAAGCAAATATTGTATATGTCACAGCTGGCTTTGAGAAGTAATTTAGCTGTGCGGATTAAACGTACCTCGAGCTGGTTGATCAGAATCTTTCCCTTCCTGTTGATCTCCATAATCAGGCTACAGATGGACTTCTTTATTTCATTAGTTACGAACCTCCGGTTTTCATCAACCTGCTGGAGTCTGAGAATCAACGGCAGAAAGATGAACATTTCATTTTCCTGAAACCTTTCCTAAATATCAAAGAACAATATGCCAAATAACACCTCCGACTAAACCGACCGGTCACAATTATTGCGCATACATATGCGTTAATCTGAAAAAGAAGGTCCAGTAGCTGAGGGTAACTTTACCCCGTATTGATGCAGCGGGACACCTCCTCGATGGCCTTTCTTTTCTCTTGCAGCTGCTGTGTCATGTTCTCCAGATACTGCCTGTGGTTCCTGTATGCATCCTCCAAAAACTGGTAACTGGATACAAGCAACACCTACATTTAGTGATTGGAAGCTAATTTTTGCGACAGAAGTTTTGTTTTTAGTCCAGTTCAAGTTAGTCTAACACCTTTGGTAAGATGCTTATGCGATACACCTATTGCCAGTCTGGAAGATAAACAGAACAATAGACTACAGGTACTTCCATTGAAGGAATAAAGATGTCAGCCTACTTGTGATCCTTATGCTTAAGCAGTTGACAATCTCGACAGGTGAGTCTGTCACAAGTCTCACAGAACAGCTTCAGTGGCTCCTGCTTGTGTATGTCACAAAACACAGGCTTCTGTGTGGACGTTCCTACTGCTTCTGGAATACAAACAAAAGGGAAAATGCGAGATTATAAAGTCAGGTTACATCAAATTAGAGGTTGGCTCAGCTTTTTTAATCATCCATGTCATTATTATCATGACTCACACCCTGCCAGAGCCGTTTGACTACAATAATTGAACTCCGGCAGGTAGAAAACCATCCTTTCGATGAAACAGCTGATCATATCGTTTCTAAGCATGCTGACAGTGGTGCCTGAAGTTTTAAAAAGTGGGTTGTGTTATGATTTCATCCCTCTTTTCTGTGAGTAGGTGAAATGCATAAATATTCCAACATTAATAGTCCAATATTCAACAGTGTTTAGACGATACAAAGTTAAGTATGTAAAATGCATAATCACTGCAACATAGCATAAAACACTGAAGTTGTTACTTATGGGTTGAAAATGGGTGTTTTCCCGCCGTGTACCTGGAGACATCTCCTCCTTCTGGCGTATGGTGTGATCCCTGGTGAACTTGACCCTCTGATGCGCCTCAATACATGTCACACACAGAAACTCCACACACTCCACGCAGTAACCTGTTGCCTCCGTGTTGTCATCGCAGCTCATACACACCTATCAAAGACAGGGACAAATAATAAATGAAAGGAAGAAATGGAGTGGTGTAAAAATTTTGCGAGCCGAGTGGCTAAGGTTCGAGAAGAACCAACCTGGCTGGTTTTCTCCACGGTGCTGCTCGGGACCTCGGCAGAATCCTTGACAAAGAAATTATCCAACACATCTATTTCCCAGCATTCCTGTCTGCATATTGGACATCGAATGGCACCCACTGGAGTGAGAGACCAGATCCACGATTAGATCCAGATCCACATAGTATGGACTTGGTGATGAGAGACTTATTTACATATTATCACTATTGAAGTTTTGTTGTTCTTTAAGCTGTTCTTTAAGGATGCATTTCACTTCACTGGCTCATTTTTTGCACACACAAAAAATAATCAAACAATCGTCATATAAAACCAATATTAACATTTAGTCAAAAACATCACAAGTAAGTGACACAGCTGCTGGATGACACAGCTGCTGGATAACCCAGCTGCTTTCAGCTCTAGCTTGGTAAGAAGAGCTTTGCTATCACAATTTGCCATAGTTACATCAATCACACCTTGCTACAAGACCTCATGTGATATGTCCAATTCAGGCTGATCAAAAAGCACAACACTATTCTCACATTGTTTGCTGTTGTCGACTTGACCATGTGATTCACGTCTCGGGTCAGCATTTCTGGTGGCAGCAGGAAGACACCTCTTGCAGAAAGAGTGAAGACACGGCAGGAGTTTGGGCTCTCTGTTGTGGAAGCTCAACTTGCAGATAGGACAAGTATCCATTAGCCCGAAGGTGCCTTGCTGTTTAAGCCTCTCCTCCTCAGCTGGCAAACTTTCCGCCTCGTTTTCAACAATAATGACAATGTCGTCGTTGTCAAGGTTTTCGGCACTTTCGTTCATTTTTGCTCCGAGCTTACCCGTCCTTTCCAGTCAAACAATCTATGTAGCGTTGAAATTGGAAACAAAGGATAACGTAAGCATATAATTACAGTATTAACAAGCCAGACAGGGAATATATACTTACATTTTAACTTACAATATTTAAGACATAGTTCTTCCAACCTACTAAACTATTCATTAAACTGTACGATAGCGGATTTATCTGAAATCTAATTTTTCCCGTTATGGAAGCTAAGTTAGCAACCTAGCTTACTTTAATTGCTAGTAATAAGAAATAAATTCCCCGGCTGGTGGCGTTTCATTTTTAAACAGGTGAACGAAAAGCGCGAAAACACACATAATATTACGCTACAAACGTCAGATTAGTGTTATGAAGCTCATATGTTTTCGGGAACGGCCATCTATCTATCTGTGGTCTTGGCTCAACACATAATAAATATTACCCAGAGGACCCTGCGGTATTTTTATGAGCTACAGCGTGCGGTTGAGACCAAACTACATTTGAGCACTTATAATTTCAATTTTTTTCACCAGTTGTATAATGTATGTATTAATAACCTGTGATAATTGGAGAGCTCATAAGTTTAAATGACAGCTATTAAAATTATTCATGCATGAATGCGTTTGATACGATTGTTTTATCAATATTAAACAATTTATGCGGGAGACAAATTTACTATGGCGACGCCATAACCCGCCCCTACTCTGCCTCTGATTGGCTTATTACCCCAATTCTAACCAATCATCACTCCATGAGTCTAAACCTATCCAACTCGACTACCCAAGGCAACAAGTGCATGCCAATCAGAGGCAGAGTAGGGTGGGACATGACTTCACCGTAGTAGGTTTGGGAATTCACCGTGTGGGAGGCGACTCTTTCCACCTGACTGGAGTGTGAGTTTTGGTCAAAGTGCATGAGGGTAAACCTTTAGAACTGCGTCGACTTGTGTTGACAGGCAAATTCAGCGTAGGATTTTAATTAAGAGAAAAGAAGTAAGACGGCGAAAGTTTTGCCTTAAACATGGATCTGACAGCAGAGAATCATTCCATTCCTCTAAATGATGGAAATAGCATACCCTTAATAGGAATTGGAACTTATGGGGATCCCCGCAAGGTAAGAGACATTATTTTGCCAAATTTCTTATAGGACATAACCTAATATCACAATTACACTTTAAAGATTTACACTCTTTTGTAGAGATAATATTAACTCTTAAGATTTGTTTTTTGATAGACCCCTAAAGGAACTGCATATGAATCAGTCAAAGTGGCTATTGAAGCAGGATACAGACATATCGATGGGGCTTTGGTATATTTCAATGAACATGAGGTGGGACAAGCCATAAGGGAGAAAATTGCAGATGGAACAGTAACAAGAGAGGACATCTTCTACTGTGGAAAGGTTTGCGAAGTTTGCTTTGACCTCCCAGCAGGCATTAAAGAGACTGTGAGACATGTGCAACAACTGATATCTCATTATCTGCCACAATCATGCAGCTATGGAACACATTTCATCCCCCGGAACTGGTACAACCAGCTTTGGAGAAAACATTACAGGCATTACAGCTGGATTATGTTGATCTCTACATTGTCGAAATGCCCACAGCCTTCAAGGTATTTAATGTCACATTAAAAAAGATACCGCTTAAAAGTGTCGAATCAGTATTACATTGTTTTAGTGCAAAATCATTTCACCTCACTGAATATTATTGTTCCCTGAAGCCAGGAGGTACATTTTACCCCACAGATGAGAATGGGAAGTACATTTATCATGAGACAGATCTCTGCGCTACATGGGAGGTGAGACATTGTTTACATGCAGTCTACATTCCATTCAGAAGTTTAAAGGTCTAACTTTTATCTTATTTATGGACAACACCGACTAAAAGTAAATAATTGATGATGAAAATCAACATTCCCTTTACTCTTCACCATAAAAAAGCCTTGAATTTATATGTATATTAGTTTCAGATTTCCTATAAACCAGTGTTACATGCAGAAAGAGAGAGATAGTACTGGATATTTATTTAGACGTGCTCAAGGTCAGGAACATAAGCCTTGGCAATAAACTGCATTGTGCACTAATACAACATTTTGTTCAAAGTCTCATATGCTGCTCTCTGCCATTCTTGTTTTTTAATGCCTTGGACAGGCTCTGGAGGCTTGCAAAGATGCTGGACTAGTCAAATCTCTTGGCGTATCCAACTTCAACAAGCGACAACTGGAGTTGATCCTCAACAAACCTGGGCTGAAACACAAACCTGTGTCAAACCAGGTGAAGAGAGATTAATAATGGAGAGCCAATACACTAAAATGCCCCAAGCCAGTGACTTATACTAAACAAATTGAATTAACATTTGTTTTTGCTTTTTTAAACACAGGTTGAATGCCATCCCTATTTCACCCAGCCAAAGTTGCTTCAGTACTGCCAGCAGAATGATATTGTCATTGTGGGATACAGCCCTTTGGGGACGTCTAGAGATGCATCTTGGTACGCGAAACTAATGCACTCTCACTCACATTCAGTTAATGTTTGACTAATATTAGCAATAAAAGATGCGCTGTTCTCGGCTAAACTTCCTCACCCTTTTGACTTTGGCATTTAACATTGAAAATGTAACTTAGTGTGTCCTACTAAACTACATCATTTCTACAGGGTAAACCTAAAATGCCCCCCATTGTTGGAAGATAAGCTAGTGGGATCAATTGCTAAAAAGTATAACAAAACCACAGCCCAGGTGGCCTTGAGGTTCAATGTGCAGAGAGGAGTGGTAGTCATCCCAAAGAGCTTCAACCTTGCTCGCATAAAGGAGAACTTTCAGGTTTGTTTGTATGGTATCTGTTTATTCAGCATGATCAATGTAGCCAGGAATTGTATTTTGAAATGTGTTGTCATATTCGACAGATATTCGACTTCTCTCTCTCTGAGGCTGAGATGAAGGCCATCGAAGGATTGAACACGAATATTCGTTTTGTTGAACTCCTCATGTGAGTATAGTGCATACTGTGCGGGTAATGCTCTGTTCCTGTAATAAATAAATGATATTTAATTCTATTTACTGACTCAACAGGTGGTCTGATCATCCAGAGTATCCATTTCATGATGAATACTAGACACCAGATGTCAAGACTTCATTTAAATTTGATCAAATGAATTGGCTTGTTCACTTTATTGCTTTTACAGGGTTTTGTGCTTTAACTTGTAATCATTTTATATCCATTTATTGTACATTTCATTACATATTTCTGATATATAGACCTATTTGATTGCTTGATTAAATCCAACTTTGAAAAAACAGAAATTTGACCTATTATTTCCATTCTTTATTCTTTGTGATTGATTCAAAGACAATTTGAAAAATTGGAATCCTGAGGACTTTTCATCTGAGACGGGATTTAGCATGTGGATGCCATATTGTATGACTGCAAACATGTATAACACCTTAGCAAAAGTAAAGTTTGCATTGTTGTAAAGGAATTTATGAATAGGACATTTTAAACAATGTTGTGATGTCCGTTCCTGTGTCTTAACTTCCGGCTCTTATGAGTACTGATCTTATTTCAATGCCTTATTTATCTACAATGTTATTGCTGTGTGTGTATTTGGATGTCTGTGTGTCTGTATGTGTTGGCGGGGAAGGGTTACTGTTTTATTATGTGAAGCACTTTGTGTTACATTTTACCTGTATGTAAAGTTCTATACAAATAAAGTCTGATTGATTGATTGATTTAAGCTATTTAATGAATTCGTTTAACCAAACTTTCTTTCGTCTTTGTAGCGAACCTATCTGTAGTACAAATGACGCTGCCTTTAGGTGCTATAGGAAATAATCCACAACGTTAAAAAGATTGCTAACGTAAGGCAGATTTGGCATTTGAATTGTCGCAATACAAGGAATGGTTATAAAAGGTAATTCAACCATAAATAAGCATTTGGTTGTCAGTTGTATCAATTACTACCTGAATTACCTGAATGTGATGGTCTCGCATTCATTGTGTTATCCCATTACAATAATAGCAGCCACAAATTGATATTTCCTGATATTAGAGCTAATGAGACAATGCCACTTGTGAAACCTGCGACCTCGGAAGTGGTAAAATATTTCCGAGTGTTTATGAAGGCATCATAACAGGTCTCTCAACCTTGCTAGTTCCAGCTAGCACGTTAGCAAATGCGGATATTATACTCACAGACGACGTAAAATTATACGTAAAGTGACAGTCGGTAAAAGCAGAGCAAATAGGACATTGCATGTTTTTCTGTGTAATTCCGATTAAGCTACTCAAACCATGGCGGACAGTCCTGCTCAGCCGACTTTGTCAGCTAACGTCAATATTAGCTGCGCAATGGTTAGCGGTAGCTAAGCTGATTTTAGCTATCCAAATTAGCTTAGTGCTTGTTTTCCATAAACGCTTCAATGAATGGAGGTTATTGCACTAAGTGAAGACAACAGTCAGCAATGTACGAATGCTACTACTAGCCTCCTCCGTGTTTTTGTTCCGTTTGGCTGCTATCAAGTGCTCGAAGAAGTGGACGTAAATATTTATATGGGGAACCCTAACATACGAGCGTGATAACATTAGCTTGTGAACAGTAGGTTAGCAGCGTAGTACAGGAACTTTGTTGGAAATGCATCACCAAGAAGGAATCATGCTGTACACGGGTACATAGCACTAGCAATATTAGCTTGCATAATATAATATCGCAGCCAACACTTTAAAGCCGGAGTATTTTTGTTTTGTGATTGGAAGTTTCTTTTCAAATTTTGTGATCGGCCCTGGCAGGAGTCTTCACGGCAGGGTCGATTATTAAGAAGCTTTGAGAAAGAATGATGGCGCCTCCGATTAACCGTGCCCTACGTCCCAGGTAGGGGAGTGGTGTTGGAAGGCACCCCGGCCCGGCCCGGCCTGGCCCGATGTTTGGAGATGATGGGGAAGCATTGACTGCGCTGTTGTTGTATTTATGTATTCGTTTTTAGAAGGATTACGATGAGATGGTATGTCATTGAACGCTTGGAGATTTGAAGAATTATGATGAAAGTTCCCCAAGACTGGATTTATTGGAAATAATCATGGACTCTTGAGGTCAACGGAGTGCATTTTATATATTATTATTTTAGAGACTTTTTACTGACACCACAACAACATGTCTGCATTTGCTGAGTTCGTCCCTCCACCAGAGTGCCCAGTATTTGAGCCGAGTTGGGAGGATTTTTCGGATCCTTTAGGATTTATCAACAAGATCCGACCCATCGCAGAGAAAACGGGCATCTGCAAGATCCGTCCCCCAGAGGTAAACTCACATATTAAATAAAACATTGGAATTATTATGGTTTTGTAATTGTTATCCTCCCAATAAAGGCAGTGTTTGTTTAAAAGGTTGGATTTAGCGATAGGCAACAACATCCCCAGTGGCTCTAATAGAGGTCAAATATGCTTTGTTGCTTTGCTCTAACTATACATGTATTGTATTTTGGTTAGATTGGGTTTCATTTATAGTTCAGAAAAGTTTTTAGAAAGACGAAACAATTCAGTTCCCATTATAATTCCTTTGTTACAATCCGGTGATACGTCGTTAGCTGCTAAGAAGGGCCACATCATGCAGGCCTGACGCTCTTGTCAGACAGCAAACTCCATATTTATGCAGTTACAGAAAGAAGCATTATGAGTTTACATTTTAAATTTCAAGGACCGTTTGCTGTCGGATTGTGTCTTTGTGGCCAACATTAACTCCGTTTCAAAATAGACAATTTATTTTAAATTGAAAGTACTAGCGTCCGTTATGTAGTATAGTATTTAAGTGCAGTTGGCTATGTACTTAAGTAGACTGAACTTTTCAAATTGTATTGGAACGTTATTACAACCCCAATCCCAAAAAAGTTGTGACATTAGGTAACATGTAAAAACTGAATGCAATGATTTGCAAATCCATTTGATCCAAAATGCAATTGAATGCTGTACAAAGACAATAATGAATTTGATGCCTGCAACATGTTTCTAAAAAGGTGGGACAGGTTCATGTTTACCATTGCATTACATCACCTTTTCCTTCAACAACACTCCGTAAGTGTTTGGGAAGAGACGAAGAGAGTTCTTGAAGTTTTGAATGTGGAATTCTGTCCCATTTTTTAACAGTCAGAGGTCTCCCTTGTCATATTTGGCGATTCATAACCCGCCACACATTTTCAATGGGGGACATGTAAGGACTGCAGGCAGGCCTGTATATTACACAGTCTCTTTTAAAGCCATGCTGTTGTAAGGCGGCAGAATGTGGCTTCATTGTCTTGCTGGAATCAGCAGGGATGTCTCTGCAAAAGATTCCATCTGGATGGCAACATATGTTGTTCCAAAATCTGTATGTACCTTTCAGCGTTAATAAATCAATCATGACACTATCTCCTGTTAACAATGAACCTCTTTTTTTACCTGTGGAATGGTCCAATCAGGTGTTTTAGAGCATTCCACAACTTCTTGAGTCTTTCGTTGCCCCAACGTTTTTGAGATGTGTTGCTGGCATAAAATTCAGAATAAGTACGTATATATTTACAAAAATCAATGAAGTTGATGAGGTACAACTTCAGATAAATTGTATTTGCATTGTTTTCGTTTGAGCTGAATGTCAAAAAGGATTAACAAATTATCACATTTTGTTTTTTTAATGCTTTACAGGGCGTGTCAACTTTTTTTGGAATCGGGTTTGTAAGCTCCTAACCTCAGTCATGATCTGCTCGTGTTTTTTCTTTCGTCAAGAGACACTAATTTGTTCTTAGTTGCTGCTGACATGTCTTCATTGTTATTATTATTTTCTTCCTGTCTGTCAGGATTGGCAGCCTCCGTTTGCCTGCGATGTTCGCAACTTCCGCTTCACTCCTCGAGTGCAAAGATTGAATGAACTTGAGGTGAGTTTTTCAAGAAGATGCATCAAGCCACACGTGTGTTTCTCCACATCTTTGAGAAACAGCCAGGCTGTCTGAAAACTGTGCTGTTTTTCATTAAAAGTAGCAGAGCGTGCAGATTTAATTTCCCCACGATGTTGTCTTCTGTCTTGCACAATTTGACATTTAGAAGTGTGTTTTTTTTCAAGCCGCCTTCTCCATTTTATATTTAATGTAACTCAAGAGCACCAGTACGACATGAGTGTTGGAGTTATAAGGGTGTCATTTAACCAGAGAAGTTGAGTGGTTTATCAGAGTGCAGCTATTCAAACATGTTTTTTTTAGGTGTCCAGTGTGCATAACAGAACAGTTTGCTCCTGCGTTTAGAATCTGTCCTCTCTCCTCTCTCTCTCTCTCTCTGTCTAGGCCCTCACTCGCGTTAAGCTCAACTTTCTGGATCAAATCGCAAAGTTCTGGGAGCTGCAGGGATCCAAGATCCGATTCCCTCATGTGGAGAGAAAGGTTTTGGACCTCTATCAACTCAGCAAGGTAAAATTAGATCATTTCTTTAATGAGTTTTTGGTTTTTGATTAATCATATAACATCGTTTTTAGACTGTGATTTTGTCCTTCACCTTAGGACAAAAATAACTCGTATTGCACACTTGTGTGTTGCAGATTGTGTCGTCAGAGGGCGGCTTTGAGACAGCATGTAAAGAGAAGAGATGGTCCAAGGTGGCCAGCCGAATGGGCTTCCCACCCGGGAAAGGTACCAGCTCACTGCTCCGCTCCCACTACGAGAGGATCCTTTATCCATATGAACTCTTCCAGTCTGGGGCCACGCTGACTGTGAGTCGGGTTAAGACACACAAACTATTATTAGCCCTGTTTCTTAAATCTTGGAGTGTCTCCTCTCACTTTAAAGTATTTAAAGTGTTTCAAAAGTTTTTTCAATTCCTTTTCGATCCACTCCTTTCAGGGCATCCAGCGGCTGTACGAGGAAGGAGATGATGGAGAAGAACTGGATGAGGGAGTCGGTGAGGAGGCGGTGGAGGAAGAGGAGCAAGATGAGGAGGATGATAAGGAGAGAGATGGGGAGGGTGATGGAATGCAAACCAAACACCGGCTTCTACCTGAGAGACGCTCCAGGCGCCTTAAGTCTGAGGTAAATGAAACAAACCAACTACAAGGATCCAAAATGATCAAATTATTTGTAATGAGATGCACTAGAAAATAATTTTTGTGCTCAGTTTTCAATTTGCAAACAGCGTTCTTATTTCCCCACAAAAAGTTTATTCCTTTAACATCACTCTTTTGCTTTAAGCATCCTTCTCCTGCCCATTTCTAGATTTCCAGCTGTAGCAGGCATCCTCCCCAGAGGTCGTCTTAACATTTTGGCCTCTTTCACAGTCTGTCTGTTGTTGTTGCTGTTGTTATTGTGTTTCTCTAGAGGGAAAACAAGGAGCCAAAAGGCCTAAAGATGTTCAGCACAAGTCCCAAAATGGTCGGCCTGGAGATTGTATCAGCTGGTGAGGATCATTTTTGTAATTTTTACACATGACACAGACACACAGCAGCCGTGTCACTGTGAGTATTTCCCTCCAAACACTGGCACTTTTCTTCTGTCGATTAGATGACGGATTCAACAAGAGGCAGCGTTACCTCAAAGCCCAGGCCTTCGCCATCAAAATGAGACCACGCAAGGAGACCCTGGAGGTCAACTTTGTGAGTGCCAGCTCTTTGACTTTGGCGTTTTCCTCATGGTTGATGTTTATTGTTTCTTAGGAAACTGTGGGTGTGTTCTGTATGCACTGATCCCCCAGATCGACCTCTACCTCTGCCTGGTGTGTGGACGGGGCGATGAGGAGGACCGGCTCCTGCTGTGTGATGGCTGTGATGACAGCTACCACACCTTCTGCCTGATCCCACCTCTACAGGATGTGCCTAAGGGGGACTGGCGCTGCCCTAAGTGTGTTGCAGAGGTAAGGCTTGAATGCTGGAGAGGTGTTACTCACATTTCCATTAGATATTTATCCTTCTTTATGCATATAGAACAAATGACATATTCCCTCACAGGAGTGCAGTAAACCCAGGGAGGCATTTGGCTTCGAGCAGGCAGTGAGGGAGTACAGCCTCCAGAGCTTTGGAGAAATGGCTGACCAGTTTAAGTCGGACTATTTCAACATGCCTGTTCATGTACGTAAAATCCTCTCAGTGAGCTGGAATATTTAAACTGTTACACGGACGTCCTTCCATCACACTGTCTGCTATAACAATTAAAGGTTAAACGAGTCACTCACAGGCTTTTCACTGTGGAGATGAAGCATTTAGATTTCATTATTTCCTCTTTGTGCCCCAGATGGTCCCCACAGAGTTGGTAGAGAAGGAGTTCTGGCGCCTGGTCAGCAGCATCGAGGAGGACGTCATCGTAGAGTACGGAGCTGACATCAGCTCCAAGGAGGTGGGCAGCGGATTTCCTGTCAGGGACGGTAAAAGGAGGCTACTTGGAGATGAAGAGGTGCGAGGATTGTTGCATTGTTTGTATTTCCAGAAACTTTCAAGTGTTGATTCGACAAACCTCTGTCAAAGAGGATTTTAGTTTTCCACATCTTGTATTTTTCAACACTTTTAGGCTACGTTCACATTAGAAATCTCATTGTTAAATTCCGATTTTTTTTGTGCTCACATCAGATTATCTTATCTTTTGTGTTTCACATTCATAATAATAATTACAAGTGACCTGTATCTAGTTCTAATGTGAACACATCTGTCCTCCAAAATGATGTGTTTTCACAAGAGTCATTTTCTTCACCAACATGTCAATTTTATTTATATAGCGCCAAATCACAACAAAAGTTATATCAAGGCTTTTTCCAAGAAGAGCAGGTCCAGACAGGACTCTTTATTCTACAGAGACCCAACAATTACTGGGTGACAGTGGAGAGAAAAAACTGCCTTTTAACTGGCAGAGACCTCGAGCAGATCCAAGACTCACCGTGGACTGCTTTGACCGGTTAGGGCGAGAGAGAGAGAGCGAGAGAGAGAAAGATGGGGAGATGGGGGGGGGGGGATTACAATTTGTGCTATTATAACAACTACTACAGTGACAACTGATAATAATAACGATGATGATAACAATGATGATCATAATAATAATTACGATGATGATGAATAACAACGATGATCATAATAATAGTTATGATGATGATGTCAGTGGGTTTCAACCATGATCCCAGCAGTAGATCCAATCACAGTCCACGGTGACCTGTGGGATGAGAAAGCACAAACACTCTGGGGAAGAAGTCAAGTTAGTAACATGAATTAATGAGACATGAAAGCATAGAGGAGGAGAGAGGTTCTCAGTGCATCATGGGAAGTCCCCCAGCAGTCTAAGCCTATAGCAGCATAGCTAATTGATAGCTTAAGTCAGCCTTAATTATAAGCTTTATCAAAAAAGAAAGTTTTAAGCCTCCTCTTAAATGTAGAGAGGGGGTGTCCTGGACCCAGACTGGAAGATGGTTCCACAGGAGAGGAGCCTGATAACTGAACGCTCTGGTTCCCGTTTTACTTTTGGATAAGAATACCATCTCACATGTCCTCTAAATGTGTTTTCCCTTTTTAATTTAATGGCACTACATCAAATACAATCATGACATTTGCCTTGGAAGGGAAAGAAATCGCTTTGCTCCCTCTCCTATTAGGAGTATGCCAACTCAGGCTGGAACCTGAACAACATGCCGGTGCTGGAGCAGTCCGTGCTCACCCACATCAACGTGGACATCTCGGGTATGAAGGTGCCCTGGCTCTATGTGGGCATGTGTTTCTCCTCATTCTGCTGGCACATCGAGGACCACTGGAGTTACTCCATCAACTTCCTGCACTGGTGAGATTGAACAGATGATTCGCAAGACTCTTTGTCAAAATGTCAGTCGTGCGACTGACATAGAATCTAACCTAATTGTCTTCCACTTGCTTTTCGCTCTGGATAAGTGGATCAGCTTAAATGTATTTATTCCTCTGTTGTCCAGGGGCGAACCCAAAACCTGGTACGGAGTGCCGGCCTCTGCTGCAGAGCAGCTGGAGGCCGTGATGAAGAAGTTGGCTCCGGAGCTGTTCGACTCCCAGCCTGACCTCCTCCATCAGCTGGTCACCATCATGAATCCCAACGTCCTCATGGAGCACGGTGTCCCTGTACGTAGTCTGAGCCTTCATGTGTTTCATGGGGTGGATATCAAGACTTTTGAGGATGGCAATATGTTTTGGATGCGTTATTTGTTTATTGGAAAAAAGTATTGATTTTTAATTACTAATTTACATGCAAAAAAAATCATATTAGTAGCTCTTATTGTGTAGTCTATCTAGTAGTGTTGTAATCTATGTTCTGCCATTTGACTCTTCCCTTATAATTTAACGTCAGCTGAACAGGAAGTAATAAACTCATATCACTGGAATAAACACAAAGAACCAGAGCCATATTTGTCATTTGATCCATGTTGATTATTAAACACATACATCCCTCCTCAGGTGTACCGGACTAATCAGTGTGCAGGGGAGTTTGTGGTGACCTTCCCCAGGGCTTACCACAGCGGTTTCAACCAGGGCTACAACTTCGCAGAGGCCGTTAACTTCTGCACCGCTGACTGGGTGAGGGGAAGGGGAAAGTCTTTTGTTTTTTTTGCGGTGAAAGTTGGGTGTTAATCTTTCACACGTGCTCTTCCCTAGTTACCCGTGGGTCGTCAGTGCGTGGCCCATTACCGCCGCCTCCACCGCTACTGCGTCTTCTCCCACGAGGAGCTGCTGTGCAAGATGGCCGCCGACCCAGAGAGTCTTGACGTGGAGCTGGCTGCTGCCGTCTTCAAGGAGATGGGAGACACAATGGAGGAGGAGACGAAACTCAGACAGGCTGTCCAAGAGTTGGTGAGTTTTGTATGAAGGTGTGATTTATGCTAATCTACTTGTAGATTAATGTAACTGTTAAAAGCCTGAGCGTTTGTGTCCTTTTGAAATGACAAGCTTTGTATTTTCACAGCATTTTTTTTAGAGCTGTATCCTCACTTCTTTTTCCTCCTCCCCTCACAGGGGGTGCTGTCCTCAGAGCAGGAGGTTTTTGAACTTCTACCTGACGACGAGCGCCAGTGTCACAAGTGTAAGACGACGTGTTTCCTGTCCGCGCTGACCTGCTCCTGCAGCCCCGATCGGCTGGTTTGTCTCCACCATGCAGCAGATCTCTGTGACTGTCCACATGGCAACAAGTGTCTCAGGTAAGAGATCTTTTTTTTTTTTTTATCACAGCACAAACAATATTGCTTTCTGTGGGTCTTTCATGCTTCGATTAGTAGCACTACACATGAAACATATTCTCCAGTAGTCATCTGCGTGATAAATTTCAGGTATCGCTACGATCTGGAGGAGTTTCCAGCCATGCTGTATGGAGTCAAGACACGGGCTCAGTCTTATGACACCTGGTCAAAGAGAGTCAGCGAGGCCTTGGCTGCCGACCAGAAAAACAAAAAAGGTTTCGTACTTAAGCACTGCTACAAAATATCGACAGTTTGTGTTTTGAGGTGGGGCCTCTTCACTCATACGTGGCTGTTATGTGTTTCTCATAGATCTTATTGAGCTCAAAGTTTTGCTGGAGGATGCAGAGGACAGGAAGTATCCGGAAAAAGCTTTGTTCCGTCATCTGAGGGAGATGGTCAAAGAGGCGGAGACGTGCTCGTCTGTCGCTCAGCTGTTGCTCAGCCGGAAACAGAGACACAGGTTAGTGGATGCAATTACACCTTAAAGTAATCCAATAGTAATTTACTGATAGACCAGCTTGTCAGCATACTTGAACCTCACCTTGTTGTTGCAGCGTGTGACAAAAGCTCTGTGTGAGTCATGACATTGCATTAAATGGCTCTGGGCAGTTATGGATGTAAACGGTAACCTGACCGGCGATGGAGGCAATCATGACTGTGTCTGCAGTGAAATAAATCGACGCTCTTTTGTGTCTTCAGCAGCCGTCTGCGCTCTGAGAGCAGTCGTAACCGCACCAAGCTGACGGTTGATGAGCTCAAGGCCTTTGTGGATCAGCTCTATAGGCTGCCCTGCATCATCAGCCAGGCTCGACAGGTCAAAGTAAGTCCCCCTCTTTTTTCTTACATGCTAACCCAGCATCAATCTCTTCTGTTTTATTCTCTTTTCCCCTTCTCTCTTTTCTACCTTCAATACTGTAGAATTACTGATAAAACCTGACCGTTTCTTCTTATTTATTTTAGGAGTTACTGGAGAATGTGGAGGACTTCCACGAGCGAGCCCAGGTGGCGCTGTCCGATGAGATGCCAGACTCCTCCAAGCTGCAGGCACTATTAGACCTGGGTAGTGGCTTGGACGTAGAGCTGCCAGAACTGCCACGACTAAAGCAGGAGCTCCAGCAGGCCCGCTGGCTTGACGAGGTGAGCTCAGAACAACAGTCTCGACCTGAATGTGTGGCCTGTCAGAGTTTTTGTAATTGTGGCTTAATGTAACATGTGCTGTCCAAACCGTGTCCCAGGTGCGTGTCACTTTGGCCGAGCCTCACCGCGTTACTTTAGAGCTGATGAAGAGGTTGATAGACTCTGGAGTTGGCCTTGCTCCCCACCACGCTGTGGAGAAGGCTATGGCCGAACTGCAAGAGATCCTCACTGTCTCTGAGAGATGGGAGGATAAGGCCCGCGCCTGCCTGCAGGCCAGGTAAGGCTGCATGTATACAAACGCATTTTGCAGTTTTCTGTGTTGCTTGATCATTTAGTAAACTATATTAGAGACAGAATGCATGTTAAGGAAGTCTAATTGAGTCATACTTGATCATCCCACAACTTCCTTCTATAACCTCAGGCCTCGACACAGCATGGTGACCTTGGAGAGCATTGTGCTAGAAGCAAGGAACATCCCAGCATACCTACCTAATATTTTGGCCCTCCGAGAGGCCCTGCAGAAGGCTAAGGAGTGGACAGCTAAGGTGGAAGCCATTCAGGTACTGTCTTTATGCACCCAACATCAAGCCATGTGACTACGACAACCTTTGATTGAGACCAATCCTGCATCTCTTTGCTTCGAACCAGGCCCTCGTCTTAAATTTGTTTCGAACCTATCTCCTTCTGTGTATCCCCCCTCACACAGAGCGGCAGTAGCTACGCTTACCTGGAGCAGCTGGAGAGCCTGCTGGCCAGGGGTCGCTCCATCCCTGTCCGGCTTGATCCGCTGGCCCAGGTGGAGTCTCAGGTAGCTGCAGCTCGAGCCTGGAGGGAGAGGACTGCTCGCACCTTCCTCAAGAAGAACTCGACATACACACTGCTCCAGGTGGGCCATCATACAAAGTCTAGTAAAATCATATCACACAATGTTTTTATTTATTTTCTCTGTCACTAAAGTTGGTGATCATGTCTTGCGTCGAGTAAGTAGATGAATAAATACTATAAGCAGAGGAAAAACTCTTTCTGGCTAACCTGTCTGCTTCCTGTCCTAGGTTCTCAGCCCTCGCGTGGACATTGGTATCTATGGCAACAGCAAGAGCAAGAGGAAGCGTGTCAAAGAGCTCATGGAGAAGGAGAGAGGAGGCTTTGACCCAGATGCCCTGAGCGACCTGGAGGAGAGCCTTGAAGAGGTGCGAGACCCTTCCACCGTTGTAGCCGCGTTCAAAGCCAAAGAGCATAAAGAAGTGGAGTCCATCCACTCACTCCGCGCCGCCAATTTAGCCAAGATGGCCATGGCCGACCGCATCGAGGAGGTCAAGTTCTGTCTGTGTCGAAAGACGGCCAGTGGCTTCATGTTGCAGTGCGAGCTTTGTAAAGACTGGTTCCACAGTGCATGTGTTCCTCTGCCCAAGACGGGAACTCAGAAGAAGGTGGGTGTGGGTTGGCAGAGCAATAGCAAAGACTCCAAGTTCCTATGTCCGCTGTGTCAGCGGTCGAGGAGGCCGAGGTTAGAGACCATCCTGTCTCTGTTGGTGTCGCTGCAGAAGCTGCCGGTTCGTCTGCCTGAAGGAGAGGCTCTTCAGTGTTTGACGGAGAGGGCAATGAGCTGGCAGGTATGCTAGGGCGTTATTATAGCTTCTTCATTTGGAATGCTTGATTTTCAATTTGAACCCTAAATTAAATACTCATCATCTAACTCATACCAGGACAGGGCACGGCAAGCTCTAGCAACTGAGGAGTTGTCCTCAGCCCTGGCAAAGCTGTCTGTGCTGAGCCAGCGCATGGTGGAGCAGGCGGCGAGGGAGAAAACGGAGAAGATCATCAATGCCGAGTTGCAAAAAGCTGCTGCCAACCCTGACTTGCAGGTACTTTTGTCTGTCATCGATTTAATTTCTGTTCTAATACAGTAGAACACCAGTAAGTGCCTTGGAGTGCAAGTATGGAATGCACCAAAAGAGGGCACTAATTTGTAGACAGACCACAAGATTCAACTGACATTCTAAAATATGAAAAGATGTAAGAACTTAAATGTTACAGAAGGGATTTTATAAAACACCAACTGAATTCACTAAATGTACTTTGTTTAAACAAATACATTTTACTGGTGTGTTACTTAATTCCTTAATTTTTTATTCAACATGAAGTTGTTTTAAATACTATGTAAAGATGGCATGTAATTTTTTTTTAAAGCATTGAAATAGGTAAATATTAACAGGTACTGACCTTAAAAATGTGACTGTAGCATCCCTTTAAATGTAAGAAATGTGCGATACTCTGAATGTGTCTGTTTCTGTCTTTCCACAGGGACACATCCAAACGTTTCAGCAGTCAGGTTTCAGCAGAGCCACATCACCGCGCCAGTCCATGGATTACGACGATGAGGAGACGGACTCAGACGAGGACATCAGGGAAACGTACGGTTATGACATGAAGGTATGCGAGGCAGCGATGAGTCATGACGTCTCAGCTGAACATAAGGGGGCAGGACTTTGTTTCTAATTCTTCCCTGCTGGTGTCCGTTTCTGTTGCAGGACCCTGGTGAGGTGAAACCGTACTTGTTCTGCGACGAGGAGATTCCTGTCAAGTCTGAGGAAGTAGTCAGCCACATGTGGCCGGCTGCCACGCCCTCCTTCTGCGCCGAGCATGCCTACTCCTCAGCCTCCAAGTCCTGTGTGCAAAGTGAGGCCACATTTGAGCCTGCCTTCCCATCATTCTCTGTTGTTTTCAGGCACAGACGATTCAAGGACAGCTGATACTTTGATCATCTGTAATACCATTTTAGTTAGGCGCTTTTGAGAGATTTCACTTCGCTCTGAAGTAAATTCCTTTGTCATGTCATGCTGAAAATGTTACATTTCAGACGTGGTCACGCCCAGAAAGCAGCCCAGGAAGACCCCCCTGGTACCTCGCAGCCTGGAGCCGCCAGTGCTCGAGCTGTCCCCTCAGGCCAAGGCCCAGCTGGAGGAGCTGATGATGCTGGGAGACCTGCTGGAGGTGTCGCTGGATGAGACCCAGCACATCTGGAGGATCCTGCAGGCCACGCACCCCCCCTCTGAGGAGAAATTCCTGCAAGTCATGGAGGTAGGGGGGGCCATTATGAAACCTGATTGCGCAGCTGGGCCGCATGGCAAACGCTGGATAGTACCTAGAAATTGGGTTAGGCTTTGAATCAATCTTCTGCTTGGATGTGTTATTATGAAGAGACACAGGTCGGATTAGAAAACGAACATTCCTGCAAAGTAATTCTCATTTCATCCTCCATTCCTTTTCTGCAGCCTGATGACTCTCTGATGGAGAAGCCCCTGAAGATCAAGCTCAAAGATTCAGAGAAGAAGAGGAAACGGAAGTTAGAAAGGGCCGAGCACCACCACATGCTGATGGCAGCGGCTGTTGGCGGGGCTTCGGCGATGGGGGACATGCGACCAGCCAAGTCCAAAGATCTGAAAAGAGTGGGTCTGGAACTTGGTCTCGGTGGAAAATCCAAGAAGAAGAAACTCAAACTCAACCTGGACAAAAACCGCGAGATGAAGCAACTGGCCAAACGGTTAGCCAAGGAGGAGAAGGAGAGGAAGAGGAAGGAGAAGGCAGCAGCCAAGGCGGAAGCCGTCAGGGAGGGGCTGGAGAAGAGGAAGGAGAAAAAGATTCTCGACATTCCCTCAAAGTACGACTGGTCCGGGGCTGAGGATTCCAACGACGAGAACGCTGTGTGTGCAGCCAAGAACTGCCAGAGACCCTGTAAAGATAAGGTGAGGGCTCTACATCTGCTTTTACCGTTTTTGTGGAAAATATTTATCCTGAATATTGTGATTTGCCAATGAAATGTGTCTTTTCCCAGAAATATAAATCTGATTTTGGGCACTTCAGATCCAGATTGCGTTATCAAGAGGTTGAGTTTCAGTAAGAGATGAATCATAGATGAGTGATAAACACAGCTACAGTTTAGCAATTAACAGAAGTTAGAAGTAATCATGTCACTTAACACGTGTTGAAAACTCAAAGCACTGTATGTTATTTTTCAAATATTAACATAAAGCCATGTATGTACTAGAAATATGGACAAAATATATGTGATGATTATCTTAACATTATATACATCACATATCGTAATTTGCAATTACATTGTAAAATACTATACTCAGTTATGTCCCATTTAATTAAGAACTGCTGAAACTGTAACTTGTCAATTATTGTCCCCATTGATCGTTTGTTCCATAAATGTCACAAAAGAGTGAAAAATGCAAATTGCAGTTTTCTAATGGCTGAGATGATGCGTTTAAATGTCCTATTTCTCCCGAACAGCAGTCCAAAAACCAAAAACATTAAGTCTACATGGGATTTGAAGCAGAGAGAAGAAGCAAATCCTCTCATTCAACCAGCTGGAATCAATGCATTGTTGCGTAAAAATTCCAGATTATCAAATAGTTTCTGATTTCATTGGCTGTCAATCGACAAATTATGGCTCGTGTTATTGAGACAAGTAGTCAAGTAATTAATTAAACACACCAGGTAATATTTATTCACTAAGCAAACAGCAAAAAGTCCAGCTCATGTCGATCTTCTAGGTTTTTATTTTCTCTGCCAAGGAGGATGTTTTTCGATATCTTCCCTAAGTAGGCAAAAAGTACGCAACTGATTTCCATAAAACCTTCTGGAGGGGTGGGTTAAGGGCACGGCAACCTAAACAGACGTAGGATTGTTCGGCCTTGGTATGGCCTCTATTGAATGCCATTCTAGTTTAGTGTAGTAAGTAAAAGTTAATGTATATAGCACCTTTTTAAACATAAGTTACTAAGTGCTTTACATAAAGCATGAAACCCTAATTCACATCAAGGCAACAAGAATCACAACTTAGTCAAAATACAAAGAAAGGGCATTATAAATACAAACAAGCATTCAGAACACAAAGTAATCAAATTATTAAAAAGCCAACTTAAAATGTGAGTTTTTTGGAGTTAGGAGTAACAGGATTGAACTAATTTATTGATATGATGATCAAACTTCAAATGAGGGTCAAAAGTAACCCTATGGTTTTGCAAGAGAATGTCACTTGTAGAATTATCCGGACCGGTAGTTGTAAGGAGTTGATTGACATCCAATCCTTAATAGCAGCAAAAAAGTCATGTAAAGTGACTAAGTTGCTATAATTATTTAGTTTAACAGATATTTTTATATAGCTGCGTATAATCTGCATAGCAATGGTATGCTATACAAACAAAGCTAGTGATTATTTGGCCCAGAGGAAGCATGTACAAGGAGAACAGAATAGGACCAAGGACTGAACCCTGAGGCACCCCATACAGCCAAGGAGCAAGAGATGACACATGGCCACCCATAGAAACTAAAATATGTCGAAGCTCTTGACAAAGACCAAAAGCAAGTCTTGGATTTACTCTTGTCCCTCTTGCTCGGTCACAATCTTTTTTCAGTGTTTTCATCTGGGCTGTTCTCTTCCGTAAAACATTTCCTCCATCAAACATAATCTAGTTTCATCAAAATCAGTGATAGTATTAAAATAGCTCCATAAATGCTAATAACATGTGATCATACTGAAGTCACACAGTCCAGAAACAAGCCCTAGTGGGGCCGGTGGTCGAGACCGACGTCATTCACCCAAATACGAGTCAGTGTACCATAAAAATAGTTTTAAGATGTTTTTATGACGTAAAATAGTTACATAATATTGTTGTGAGTGTATTCAAATTCGGAGGCCTGTGGAGATGTCTAACATATGAGATAAAAATTAAACAATTGCTCCACAGAAGATTAATCTGTGTTCAGAGGTTTAACAACACCTTGTGAACATTTTCTGTTAAGTTTGTAAGCACTGCTCCCACTCGTCGCCCCATCGTCTGAGTTTAATGTCAAGCTCAAACTGACTTAACTAAACCAGGTATGACGCCTCGTTAAACTGTACCTGATCTTGTACCGTAGCAGGACCATGATGTACTACCTACATCCCTGCCACGGTAAAGGCAGTCAGTAAATTATTCTGATGCTTCTCAGCAGGAAGTTGTTGTGGAAAACTGCAGACACAGGTGAACGACACGACACGTGTTCTTTTGTTTTGTGAGTTAATGGCGAACACTTCTCTAAATAAGTATCATGTAACTTTATTGAATACCAACAGTTGATAACAGCACTGGAACACCTGAAAGAGTTACACATAACTTATTAACACACAAAATATGATACTTTTAGGAAAGGGACTGTCTACCAAGTTAACCAGTGGCCAGGCTCCTTCCGCTGTGTGCCTGCCGGGGGCAGCCAGTCAGATCGGAGGAACTGGGAGGCTTTGTGGGTGGAGGGACGATAGGAAGTGGATCAATAGGTCAGGATGGTATTTCCTCAGCCGTCTCGCAATCAATCCAAATTCCACACAAGTTCAGATCAGCTTGGTCGTTGTGGATGTTGGAGACTCTCTAAATTGCCTTCAGATGTGAATTTGAGTAAATATTTTTTTATCTGTCTCAATGCCTGGCTTTAGTTCTTTAGGTAGCCCTTTAGGTAACCCTCTAGCCCAATGCATAATGAGAGGAGGCTCAGGCCCCTGCAAACCTGAACAGGATCCCCTGGAGGAGAAAAATAGATGGTAGAAATACTGTAGCATGACATAAAATCACACAAAAGATCGTCTGATGTGTTAAAAGTGACATGTTGGTGCAGAAAGCAGAAAGCTCCCAAACCACTAGGATAAAGAATTTTTTTGCTTTTGCCGAATTTGCATCGTCTTTTTTTCGAAAACAGTAAATCAAACAATGATTGACTTGCAAAGTTTTGCTTGACAAAACCACTCCTGTCACAGCGCCCTTAACCCTCAGTCTCGTGCCTTTCTGTGTCTGCCTGTATGCATCTCCAGGTGGACTGGGTGCAGTGCGACGGCGGCTGTGATGAGTGGTTCCACCAGGTGTGCGTTGGCGTGTCGTGCGAGATGGCGGAGAACGAAGACTACATCTGCGTGGACTGCTCCCGTAAGGCCGCTGGGGCGAGTGGGGGAGGCGGCGGAGGGGTGACCGTGGAGGAGGTTGCAGAGGAGAGCGTCATAGTGCTGGCCACATCGATGTGCGGCGGCGGCGCGCCATCGCCGTCGGCCGTGGCCTCGTGGTCTCGCGTGCCGTCCGCCTCTCATCTAAACCCAGGAGCTTCACAGCAGCAGCAGCAGCAACAGCAGCAACAGCAGCAGCAAGAGCCTCAGCAGGGCAGTTAGCATTAAAATCAGTGGCCTCAGACTGACAATGAATTTAACACAAAACCTAGCATCCAGGCCGGCGTTACGAACTCTCAACTTGTAGACTGTACAGTATCAGAGGGGTAGAGTCGCCCTTTGTGAGTGCACTTGGACTAAGAAGGACAAGTAATAGATATTTGTGTACCAGCCTGGATTATAGTGCACAAGGACAAAAAGATAACTTCCATCTGGAAGACAGAGAAGTCCTGCTGTCACCTTTCAGCAATGGCATCCTCTCGTTCAGACAGCAAAGATCTGACGAAAAGGTTGTTAGTACACAGACGAGATGTAGTCCTCCTAGGCCTGGAATCATCCAGGTGCTTTCCCCGTCCTGCCCTGAACTACAGGTCATTGTTCCACTTAACTCACAGTCAAACACCTCCTGCTCCAGCTGTTGTATTCAGTGCAAACAGGCAGATAAACAGACCCCAAGTTGTGTTTTATGGACGAACCGCTCCCCTCTACCCTCCGTGTAGCTCCTCAGAAAGTAACATCTCACCATGTAGGACTCCAGACTAGGAACCACAAATGGTTGTAATGTAGTGGAATTATTTATAATGTACATACTTTTAAGAAATTTAAAAAAAACATGGATTGTGGCTTTTTTTGTTTTTTGTTTTGTTTTCTCACCTTTAATAAACTATTCCTAGTCAAATGATTGAGAATTGTGACGTTTTAGTCTTTGTTTCTTTTTGTCTCTTAAGAAAACAGACCAACAAAAAAAACAAAATTCAGCAAAAAAAAGAGAGGTGTTAACCAAAAAGCAGAAATGCCAACATCTGACATCTTGTGACTTATAACTGTATCACCAAGAGGTTGATTAATTTCAAGTGGCAAGTTAAGCTTCAAATTTCCAGCGTTACTCATTAAGCTCAATTAGAGGGGAGACGTGGAAGCATGTTGCATTACATGTTACATTATGTTTTCCCAGTCAAATCATAAGTTCACAGTTTCACACAATAGTTGAGATTTTTGTGGGAAAAAAACACCTTTTCTTTTTAAATTTGTGATTCTTTATCTTTCAGCGCTGACAAAAAAAGAAGCAAAATTTTATAGGACTTTGACACAAATATATGAATTTACAGGAAAAGAAGGAGTGGAGGGGAGGTTTGTGGGTGGGGGCTGGTTGGAGGGGGTGTGACGGTGTCCACTTCTAACTCAGCCAATCCGGCGTGAACTGACCTCGGCTGCTTTTTCATGCGTCGCCTCTGTCACCTCTCTAGAATGTAGAATCAGAGGCGTCTGCAAGATATCATGAAATGAACTCTAATGGCACATAATGGATTACATAACGTCTGCTGTCATGCTATTACATCACCTGTGGTTTGTGTCCACTGGGTGGAATGAGTCATGATGGGAGCTGTAGTTTTAAAGCCGTCTTAAATGTAGCTCTGCTCACTCATTGTTTCTTTAGATTTGATGACAAAACACACTTTTAATGTCTACCTTTGACTTATTTGATATAAGAAAATGAAAAAAGAAACCTACAGTTCCAGAGAAAACTTTTCGTAAATGACACAATTTAGATTTTACCTGTTCACATAAAGAGTAGGATGGAGTATACACATATTTAGACATTTTATTGTTCCACAAGATGGAAGGTTTGTTGGTTTTTACAGTCTAACAATCCAATTAACTTTTAAAAAAAAATTTCTGATCACCTCATTTCCTAAAAGTGTGCAATTGGAGAATTTTTTTTGATAAGATTTTGATGGACTTCTCTCCAAAGGGGGCAGAAGAAATCGGAGGCTGGCCTAAATCTGACATTACACCCCCCCCCCCCCCCCCCCCCCGCACACCCACTCATGTTAAATACTAAAACCTGAGCATTTACAGACAAATCTCCAGAGACCGCTTCAGACGTGAGACGAGATTTAGACAGAAAATCAAGTGGCACTGCGATGAAAGGTAAGCTGTAACTAAAACTGTCCACATGTTCAGGTTTTGTTTTTGTTTTTTTTAACAGTAAGGATAAAGATTTTATTCCACTGAGGCTTAATTAAATTGATGCAATTCATAAAAAGCCCAAAGTAATATTTTTGTGTGTTTTCAGGTGTTACTGTGTTTTTTTTAAGATAAAGAAAATGACTGATGATCCTTTTTCTATTTATACATTCACATCTTATATTAGCATAGTATTACTCCATAGTACATTGTAGTAATAATAATAATAGTAAACCTTACTTATAGAGCACATTTCATAGAAGAGATGTCGCTCAAAGTGCTTTATAGTCAGTATGAGAAAGTAAAAAACAAAAAACATCCATTACTATTAAATAACATATTCACAGTAGGGGTGGGCGATACTGCAAAATTTGTTTTCGATCCAATACCAAGGAAATACAGGGCCAGTATTGCCGATGCTGATACCAATACTTTTTACTTAGAAAAGCAGCTTACCTACTTTCGTGTAGGGGAGAGCAATGCTTCATAATTTATGAAGTGAATGCATCATCAATATGCAAATTTGAATGAAAATTAAAAATCTGAATTTTCATGATCATTGAATGATTTTGTGATTTTTCCTTTAATTAGTTATCATGATTATGATCATAATAAAACACAGGACAAAGATTGTAGGCAAATAAAAAATCCTTTTTATTAACTAACTCAATATTTGCAATTTTATCAACAAACTTGCAGCTCGGAGTTCTTTTTTGGGTGTGTTTTTAGATGTTTGTATAAATTTGTGGTGTTGCCACAGTCCCTTATTTGTTTTCTGCAAACGTCGCAGCTTGCAGTATTTTGGTCTGCAGCTGTAAAATAACACCAAACGGCGCTCCTCTTCTTATCTGCCATCATGCAGCCAGCAGTGCGCTGCGGAGTGACGTGACTGCAGGCCGGCAACACTCAGTGTAGCAGGGGAGGAGAGGGAGGGGCAGAGAAGGCATGAGTGAAGTGAGTGACAGGAGCGGTGTTTGCACATGTACAACCACTATGATGTACAACCACTATGATGTACAACCACTATGATGTACAACCACTATGATGTAC
The DNA here is from genome assembly GCA_037577475.1 of Chaunax sp. Z400. Taxonomy (NCBI): domain Eukaryota; kingdom Metazoa; phylum Chordata; class Actinopteri; order Lophiiformes; family Chaunacidae; genus Chaunax; species Chaunax sp. Z400. Next base: position 19,443,104 of record CM075204.1, read on the forward strand.
AACCACTATGATGTACAACCACTATGATGTACAACCACTATGATGTAACGGGAGTTGTGCACTGAACGTAGAGAAGAGAAACTGAAACTTAAGTATCGATCTCATCACGCAAGTATTGATCAATACCGATACCAACGTTGGTATCGATACATCGATATTTTAGATCGATCCGCCCACCACTAATTCACAGTGTCTGCATCTCTTAAAGCTCTTAGCAGGATGTTCCAAAGTGTTGCAGCATAGTTAAATAAAAGGTTTCTTGTGTGTATAAATATATATATATATCATTATTATTACTATCATTATTTTATAATATATATATATATATATGTTTATATATATATATATATATAAACATATATATATATATATATATATATATATGTTTATATATATATATATATATATAAACATATATATATATATATATATAAACATATATATATATATATATATAAACATATATATATATATATAAACATATATATATATATATATATATATATATATATATATATATAAAATAATGATAGTAACTACTTTGCTCCTGCAGCTCATCCTCTCCTCCCTCTCGTTCCTGCAGGAGACGCTGCCAGAGGAAGCCTCCCCAATGGCGCGAGACAAGCCAAGGACCAGCTGCCCCTCTCGGAGGTGAAGATGGAGGAGCGGGGCGAGTGGAGCAACAAGAGGGAATTTTTTCTGTCGGTCGCCGGCTCCATCATCGGCCTGGGCAACATGTGGCGCTTCCCTTACCTCTGCTACAGGAATGGGGGAGGTGGGTGGAAGATGATCTGAGCTGCTCTCCGCTGTCATTTTCTATTAATTCAATAAGTGTAGATATTACTGATTTTTTTTTCAGAGTATACATAGTTGATTGGTGTCAGGCTTGAAGAATTCAATACTACTAGCATGCAGTATTGCTTTTAGATGCACCAAATTAGTAGAAGTAGCAATACATGCATGCAAGAACACATATAAGGTATTACAGAAGCTCCTTATTTAGACTTTGAGGAGAAACAAATAAAATCATGAACATAATTAACCCCAGACCCCAGAAAACCCAATGTCTGTGGACTTGTGTAGCTGCTATAGCTGCCCTCTTCCTCCCTCTACGGGGCACCGGGGTCAGGGCTAAGGGCTGATCGGGGGTCAGGCAGCTGTTGTTCCTTCTAGCTCATAGCAGCTGTTCCTGCAGAGAGGCGGAAATCTGAGTGTGCACAACATCCTGGGGCACCTGAGGGGACAGCAGACACAAAAGAGAACGGCAGTGGCAGTTTTTATCCTCATTAAGAGGTATTATACAACCTCAGAGCGATTCGGTTCATTTTTAGGCATGTAGTTCGACATATAGTTAGTGAAATAGTGATACATGTGACATTGTGTGGTTCCAGTATATTAAAAAAAAGGGAAGCTGTCATTTCACCTTATAAAAATACTCCATTACAAGTCCTTCATTGAAAAAGTTCCTTAAGTAAAGGATCTGAATACTTCCAACACTAAAGGTATAAACCTGTCTATGTTTTGGCCCTGTAACATGTTTAAAACATGCTGTTTGCCTGTCTGCTTGTCACGTTAAGCATGCTTTGGTCACGCTTCAGTGAGCTCCAAGCTCCAGTGACCCAAAACAGGAAAAACAACAACATGTAACTGTTCATGCGTGCATTCACATGGTACCAGCAGCTGGAGAAAGACGGTCAGACATCATCAGTGAAGTACTTTATATCCCTGACATCCGTTCCTCTTTCTCAGGTGCGTTCCTCATCCCCTACCTGGTCTTCCTGTTCACCTGTGGCGTTCCAGTGTTCTTCCTGGAAGTGGCGCTGGGCCAGTACACCAGCCAGGGGAGCGTTACCAGCTGGAGGAAGATCAGTCCCTTGTTGGCAGGTAGGCAGGACAGGTGTATCACCGTCCACCAGGTACTGACTGAGGCCATAAAAGTAGAGTAGAGTAAGAAACGCCTCCTCTGGTTGTGTTCCTAAAGTGTCGTTTCTGCAGGTATTGGCTACAGCAACCAGGTGATCGTGATGCTGTTGAACTGCTACTACATCATTGTCCTGGCCTGGGCCATTTTCTACCTGTCCTACTCCTTTTCCTGGGTCCTGCCCTGGTCGTCCTGCAACAACACTTGGAACACTGGTAACAAACACACTTCAAAAACGCATCTGAAGTTCCACCGATGTTTTTAAGACATCTAAGAATTTCTACATTTTGTGCTTCTCCGTCCCAGAAAACTGTGTGGAGTTTCACAAGGGAAACACCTCATTCAGCCAAACGCCCAACCATAACGCCACATCTCCTGTCATTGAGTTCTGGGAGTGAGTTCTTCAGACCGTCCGACCTCTTCTCTGTGAATCATCTCTCTTCTGAAAATGACAGTGATGCATTGTCGCTGTTTCTTTTCTGTCCCTGCAGGAGAAGAGCGCTGAGGATTTCCCCAGGCATTGAGCAAATGGGCTCTATGAACTGGGACCTGGCCCTGTGCCTCTTAGCCGCCTGGGTCTTATGCTACTTCTGCATCTGGAAGGGGACGAAATCCACGGGAAAGGTGGGTCAGAGCGGTGCCTCTGGTCTTTATATCTCCTCTTAGCGTATTTCTGCATCTTTAACATCACCGTGTGTCTGTATAGGTGGTTTACGTCACTGCCACCTTCCCCTACCTGATGCTGATTGTGCTGCTGATCAGAGGACTCACCCTGCCTGGTGCTGGGATCGGCATTCAGTTCTACCTCTATCCAGACCTGGGACGGCTGGCGGACCCACAGGTACGACGATGTCGCTAGTTTTGGTGTTCCTTTGTCAAAAATGACCGCTCCGTTCCAGCTGATTATAAATCCATAATAATACATATTTTATCAGCTAATGTTGTATTTCATCTTTTTATCAACTCAAGTTCTTGTGAACAACTTCCATTTGCTATTCATGGCCTGTAGGCCTCATTGACCTGAGCTCATACAACTCATTTTTTAGAGAAAAAAAAACATTATAAAGGTATTAATTTGAACTATAACAAATACTCAACTGAAAATTTTAAATAGTGGCACAAAATAACATCTTTTGTGTTCCAGGTTAAAAATGACTGGCATGATTTATTTAGTAAAGAAAGAAAAAAAAACAAATCTACACATGAGAACTTAACCAATAAGTAATAATACTGTCTGAACACATTCTAGGACAACAGTATCATTACTAAATCATCTCCTCTGTCAGTCTCCTGGCTTTTCTCCTCCTCATTGGTGTCATTGTTGAGGATGTGATCCAAAGACTCGTGTGTTGTACATGTGCAGCCACAGAATGAATCATTGAAACAATGTTGTGGTTGTTTTTGACATAACAGGTGTCGTTCCCATGAGGTAAAAGTTATATAGGGGATAGTTTCCTGTGGGGGTTGCCATGGAAGCCAAAAAGGTGCGTGAGGTGTGTGTGTGTGTGTGTGTGTGTGTGTCTGTGTGTGTGTGTGTGTGTCTGTGTGTGTGTGTGTGTGTGTCTGTTCAAGGAGACCTGCATGCGGGGGTGTGGAAAAGGGAGTCTGTTGAACTCTACTACATGCTAATTATCATTATTATACATACTCTATTATATACTAATTATTATTATCATATTCACTCAATTATATGCTGTTATACACTAATTATAGTCTTACCCATTCATTTCTAATGACCGGTTATTTTTGACTGGGAACATCAAGAGTATACATAAGTTCAAGAAAATAACCCAAAAAATAAGAAAAACTCTCAAAAATGTATTTTGTGTGTTCAGATTCATGTGTGAACAAAGTCATGGAACCTTAAGACAAACAGATGAAATGAACAACTTTCTTTAGAGAGAAAACTTGTAAATCGGTCACATTTTGTCTGGAACACAACAGAAGGTTAAAATTAAATGCATAACAGTGTGTGTTTAGTTTGGTTGGTAGAGCATGCGCTCCATATATCGAGGCTGCAGTTCTCTAGTGGCGGTCGTGGGTTCGATTCCCACCCGTGGCCCTTTGCTAAAATATTAAAAATAGGTCAAATTAAAGTCAAAATGCTGAAAAGCTGTTGCTTCATTATGATTATATCATGATGGTGTGATCATCTTCAAGAATTCAAAGAGATGAGAGCCTTTGTAAGATTTTGTGGGCGAGGCCACACCAGATGCAGGTGTCCCACGGTTCTCTGGTAGGGAGCCGAGTTTCTGCTGGGTCCATCTGCTCTGCATGAAAGAGGCGGGGGCCTCAGGGGACAGACGTGGGGCCAGGACACAACAGGGACAGTAAACAGGATCTCTACCAGGACCGTGATTATGTAAACACTGCATGTGTCTACATTGTATGCATCAACCTAAGTATGTCATTGCATCAGTTAGCATCACGTTATGTCAGCGGCTTGTTGTTTTGTCTTTTATGTAAGGTGTGGATGGATGCTGGCACCCAGATCTTCTTCTCCTATGCTATCTGTTTAGGGTCACTGACTGCTCTGGGGAGCTACAACAAATACAACAATAACTGCTACAGGTATGTAAACCAAATATGAGCACGTTATCGACTGAGAAGTATCACCTTTTATGAATATGAATGTAAACCAAGGATCTGTCCTCACTGACTGAGGTTTTATTTATTGACATTTATATTAAAAGAATTGTTCTGCACACAGCTTTTCTCAGAATAGTTTTCTAATGAATAATAAATATCACAACTTCTGATCAACTGACATCAATTTCAGGCTTAAATGAACAACTTCTGGTTATTCTGGTTTAATCCATACACACTTTGAGTATGGATACAGATCATTCAGAAGGTTCAACAGATACAGATAATTATGTAATAATAATAATAATATTAATAATCTACAAATTATTATAAAATATGTACAAATATTTTTTTTAAAATTATTATTATTATTATTATTAGTAGTAGTAGTAGTAATTATCATTTTAATTATAATTATTATTTTTGATAAAGCATTTAAAAATATTTAAGAATATTTTTTAAATATTAGATTAATTAACAAATAATAATTAAATAGTGATATTTTAATTCATTAAATGTATTATTATTATTTTATTTTATTTTATTTTATTTATAGGAGGTAAAAATCCTAAGTGGTCCATAAGATAATGTTTGTCATCAATAACTTCACCATTGGGTGTGATTGGCACGATCAGCTGTGTGAATCTGAAGCTTCATGATGTCTGTCTCCCTGCAGAGACAGTATGCTGCTGTGCGCTCTGAACAGTGGCACCAGCTTTGTGGCAGGCTTTGCGATCTTCAGCATTCTGGGATTCATGTCTTATGAGCAGAACGTTCCCATCTCAGAGGTGGCAGAATCTGGTGAGGCTCCCACCAACGACATTCAGGGCTTTTATTATAAAATCCTCTGACCCGTATCCGGCTGAATCAGTCTGCTTCGTTTCCACTTGTCTCTGTAGGTCCGGGCCTGGCCTTCATAGCTTACCCTCGTGCGGTGAGCATGATGCCTTTCGCTCCACTGTGGGCTTCCCTCTTCTTCATCATGATTGTTTTCCTGGGGCTCGACAGCCAGGTAGAGAGCTCAGCAACAGAACAAAGATTTAAAACTGCCTTTTGGAGAGTTGTTTCACCTTTTTTTGTTCTTATTTTGCTTTTATGAGTTAAGTTTTTTCTTCATTATAGCTGAAAAACAAAGCCCTTTCACTCTTTGTCCTTTGCTTTCTCCTGTCAGTTTGCTTGTGTCGAGAGCACTATTACGGCGGTCGTCGACATGTTTCCCTCTGTGTTCCGACGGAAAAACCGCAGGGAGCTCTTCCTGTTAGCGGTCAGCATCTTCTCCTACTGCGTTGGCCTCATCATGCTGATGGAGGTAGGGACCTCACTGTCAGATGCAAACTAAACACAGATGAAACTGTGGGATTTGATTTAGTTGACCTGGTTTCACCTCTGCACAGCTGGAAACATGAATGCTCTGCAGAGGTGTCAGCAAGTCATCATTTTGTAAGTACAAGCGAGTTGTTATTACTTACGAGCAGTTCAAGAGATTAGACAGGCAGAGAAAGGTGCAGCTCAGGGGGGCATCTAATGGTGGTGGGGTGGGGCAGATAATCACACACAGGAGACCTTAAAGGGGAGGACAGGTGTGTGATAGGTGTAACCAGTGGACTTCTGTGTTGTGTTTGTGTGTGAGAAAACCAATCCCAGGACCAGGAATCTGTTCGGAGATCGACTCCGTTCATTGGCCGACCACTGACAATGGAGAGGACACGTCTTCCAATGTACAAAATCACACACACGCCCAGCTCTATACAAATACACGTTAGCCTCCTTTTAGCAAGCATGCTACATAGTAACTTAAAATACGTAAAAGAACATAAAGATATTAACTTAACATGTCAAAAATATGCATATATATAAACTATAAGAAATATTAGGATGGTAATAGATAACTGGGATTAATCAAAAGGGGGGAGGTTAGGGGACAAACAGTGCGTACAGGGGGAACTAGTGAAGAAGGACATAGCCTAAAAAACACCACAGAAGAAGATGGCAGTCAGGTATAAACAAAATAGAGGAGAATTTAACTGATTTTGTGTAATTATAATTATATTACACAGGAAGAAAGAATATACAAGACACAACATGGAGAAACAAACTTTCAAAATGAGACCAAAAACAACAAACTGGACCCAAAAGTCAAATGTTGTGATTGAGGCGCTGAAGTCACGCCTGAAGTCTGAAGGCTTTAACAAACTAGGTATAATAATGATTTGGAATTTTTGTTTTTTAATTATGAAATGCGCTCTAGATTGTATTTGTGCTCAGGAAAACACAAAGAGCAGAGTTCAGAGCAAACACGGTAATGTCACGCAGCTTGATGCTTTAACTCATTAAAAAACTTTCTTCCGGATGAAATAGCTGCAGACACGTTCATGCTTTATTCATTAACTTCTCCAGACAGTGTGACCAGTTAGACTGTTGCACATTGCAAGAATCAGCATTTTTTTTCAAGCCTACCGAGTCAAACTTTGCACTCTGTAATCCCTCTTGTCCAATTCATACAGGTAAAAGTAAATTTTAACGTATTAATTAAAGTAAATTTGAAATTAAAATGTTAATTAGGTTATTTAATGATTAAGGTTGATCATCCTCATAAGATTATGACCTAATGCTTTATATCTATTGATTTGTAGGGCGGTATGTACGTCTTCCAGCTGTTTGATTACTATGCAGCCAGTGGCATGTGTCTCCTCTACATGTCCATCTTTGAGACTATCTGCATTGCATGGGTTTATGGTAAGCTGTCCTCAAACAGAGAAGACGTCCCAAACGCATTTCCCTCTCATTCATTGTGCTTAAAGAGCCTGAACCATCAAATAATTACCAGAAAATTCTGATTCTTTGAAACAGGAGTCTTTATTGTACCCTCTGACAATAGCAATATATGAGTTTTGTTTTGTATCATATTTGATACATCCGGCATTTTTTACAAGGTATTGCATGAAGCATATTTTTTTTATAAACCAACAAAAACAGATGGAACATTTTTTAAACTGCTTAAACTCTTTAAGTTTCATTTAAAAATAATTAAATAATTCCAAACTTAAAACTGTATCTAAGTTTTACTATAAAATAGGTCATGAAATATTTAAGTAATCATGCATTGCCTCAATTCATTAAATGCTCACTAACAATTTGACTGTTTTTATCACCTTAATATTTTCAAAATTGGAAAAAATGTCCACACAAAACCAGCTGTGAGTCACTGAGTGACGTCAGCCACTTTAGATGACTCATTTGAAGCTCCTCTGTTGCATACAATATTTCTTCAATGTTTGTAAATGACATTTACAATTGAGGTTAAAAAAAAAAAAAAAAAAAAAGGTCCTCTGTTGCATGCATTTTGCCCTCTGGTGGATCATCTGTGCACTGCATATGTATCTGATTTTATACATGAAGTTTTTCAGGAAATAAATTGTCACACTGATGATGTAGAGGTCTCATAAACTCATGTATCAAATATGATACACTGGGCATTATAGTTCATCCCTGGCAAACATTCCTGCAACTTTTAAGGCTCAGCTAAGAGAGAAATGTCTTTGTTGTGTTTGTCCAGGTGTAGATCGCTTTTATGATAACCTGGAGGACATGATTGGTTATCGCCCAGGCCCTTACGTCAAGTATTGCTGGTTGTTCGTCACCCCAGCCTCGTGCATTGTGAGTATAAACAACAAGTCAGGCAGCATCAAGGTGACAGCACCATCTCTCCTCCTGCAGAAATCAAAAGAAATGAATTCCTTATCAATAATTATGCTTATCTGCTTGTCCCTCCAGAGTATCTTTGCCTTCTCCCTCATCAAATACACTCCTCTGAAGTACAACAATGAGTATGTGTACCCGTGGTGGGGCTATTTGATTGGCTGGATGCTCGGGATCTCCTCCATGATCTGCATCCCGCTTTTGATGATTTACAAGATCAGCACCACCAAGGGGACATTCAGAGAAGTAAGAGGTTTCTGTGATCCTTCAGGGTCTGGATTTGTGTGCCAGTTTTGGGATTTTGTCTCAACTTTGTCCCCAACCTCCTGAACCTGTTCTTGATTTGAGCGCACAGCATTGTTGAAATCACTCCATATTCTCAAGACTGGAGTCCATTAACACCATTTTATGTTTCTGCAGCGCATCAAGCTGCTCATCACACCATGTGACAGCTTACCCAAAACCAGGAGGGAGCAGGAGAGGTTGGTCGCCATCTTTGCCCCCGAGGGAGTTGCTGCCATGACGACAAATGGCTACTATCCTGTCCCAGAGAAAGACTCCGACGTATGAGCAGCGATAAAGTGCCACGTCATCAACGTCAATACACGACAGAAAAGGAGGTGATAGGCCTGCAGTGTGTCGGGTTTGACAGTGTCTGGTAATAATGTGATAAAATAAGGATGGAGAACAGGAAATAAAAAAGTTATTTAGGGGCATTATTTCAGGGAAAATAACTGAGTAATAATGCATATATTATTCTGCCCCATTATACATCAGGTTTATTTGCAAAATATAGTATTCATCTGCTGTTTGCAATAAACAAATCACACAAGAGCAATTTAAATATCTCCATATAGCAGATATTACAAGTTTATTTTTCCACAAATATAACAGAAAAGTCTACTTTTACTGACTACTGCAGTCTCCAAATGAGTCAACCCTTAATGACGAGCATCTCTAGTACTTTGTAGAGACCTTTTGATCCTGAAGAATCTTAGCCCATTCCTCCTGGAATATTCCTGGTTTACCTCCTGCAACCACCTTCTTCAAATCCCACCAGAGATTTTCTATAAGATTCAAGGCATGCGACTAGAATGATCCAGGTCTTCTTCTGAAACCGAGCCTTGGTGGACTCTGAGGTCTGCTGGGGATGTTGTCACAGTGTTTTAACAACATCAGATTTGCAAATGTGTCTCTTATGAAGGATGATATTGAGGGGGTTGAATCATTTTGAGACTGCAGTCGTCAGTAAAACTTAACTTAAAATATGTTGCATTTAGCTGTTTGAACAGCTGATAAATCGTACATTTTGCCAACAGACCTAAGAAAGGAGGTGAATAATTTTGCTTCAAAGTGTAAATCAGTCTTTCATCTCAGACAGGTCCCATCAGAAGTTTATAAATGAATGTTTTAGTTTGATTGTGAGGATGAGATTTGTGCAAAAGAGCAAAATGGAACAGGTGAACAACTTATTACCACTGACAGATGGGCTACATGTACGTTACTTTTTGAAGTCTCCTTTTTGTATCTGACATCAATTCATGGCTACTTCGCTATTATTTGTGTCATATATTGTATTATCATCACGGATTGGGGAAATTCTCCTTATTGTATTTACAAGAATTGAAATAAAATGTGTTGCTTGAATGGGCTGTTTAATGAAAAGATATACTGTCAGTAAAAATTCCTATACTGTCGCACTGCGATAGTTGTAGAAGTAACATGGCGTATAATTTCATGTGTTGTGCTGTAACATAATGTGACTGTACAAATAAATGTTAATCTTGTACGTTTGTTTTTAAATAAATATGTACATTTTAATATTGTCTATAATCATTTAACCAATGTTCTGCAGTGTTAGTGTCATTTTATCTCTGTGGGGGGAGAAATGTGTGTGCAGAAAATACATGTTTTATTGTTAAGATAAAAGACATTTTTGTGCCAGAAGCTGCAACATTCAAATTACACAACATAAAGTAAACTAAGGAAATAGAAAATAATATTGCAGATAATAATAGATCCAAATTGAATATGATGCTGATTTAAAAAGATAATATTTCATGCAGTTGAAAATGAATATTGCACATGGTATTTATATTAGCTATCCTCCCTGCAGCTGAAGGTGCTTCGATATGATGCCAGTGTGGCGTGCAGGGGATGAGAGGCATTTTCCATAATATTCAACTCATTGTCTATGTGCACACCCAGGTATATGTAGTCTTTAACAATGTCCACCTCTGTTCTTTTGATACCTTCTTGGTTTGAACAGGCCATTCGCTTCCCAAAATCCACCACCAAGTCCTTAGTCTTTGCAATATTGAGTTGAAGGTGATTTTGTGGACACCACTGCACAAAACTCCTCTAGTCAGCCTCCTGTCCCCTGCTGATACAACCCACAATGACACAGAGGCCAGAAAACGTCTATAGGTGGCAGGATTGTGAGCGGTAACTGAAGTCTGAGGTGCATAGTGTGAACAGAAAGGGAGATGAGGTGCCCTGAGATGACCCCATGTTGCTCTCTATTGTTTCTGAGACAATGCTGTGTAGCCTCACGTGGTGTGGCTGAACAGTGAGTATAAAAAAGTAAATAAATAAATAAACCAACCAACCAAAAGCTCCGACTTGTTCCTTTGACAATTCTTTATGAAATTAGACTGAATATTTTACCCCCCTGTATTAAATGTTATGATATAATGCCTTCGGCTGTGGACAGCGGTGTGTAGTTGGTGAATGTTTTTTTTTAAAGGTGTACAGTTTCTTAGACACCAACGAGGCGGTGCAGTCATGATGATGGAGCAGTTTTGAACCATTTTTCTAGAATAATTTTACCACTGGGTGTCACGCTTCGCCTTTTCTGTCAGTGAGTTGATGATTGGCTAAAACAGCAGCGTCCCTCTCTACGTGCCTCGGTGACGCCCCACGCTTTCCCAACATGCATCGGGTGATGTCTCAGCAAAGATGGCGGAAGGAGGAGCGGCTGATCTGGATACCCAGAGAGGAGAGGTCGCGGCACTGTTGAAAACACAGCTAAGAAAGGGAGACACTTGGTGAGACTTGAGCTGAAACTTTTTCAAAGATGCCGCGTTGCCGTCAGCTGGCTCTACCGAGGCTGTCAGCTCCATGAAGGAAAAGAAAGCGAAGTTGACGGGCCGTGTTGACAGTTAGCACCGAGCTAGCATACGGGAGCCTGTCAGCTTCATGTGTGCTGCTTGGCAGGCTAACGATGCTTCAGCTAACGCTAGCTACTAAACTGTCCGTTTCTTTCACATTAAATGCCGTACTCTGGTAATTACATTCGCCACTTTAAATTGCCGTCTTGATTTTTATCTGTTAACATGATCTCAGCAAAGGCTACATCTCGTTTGTCTAATCTAGTTAGCAGGCTAATAGCTTGCTAATTGGCTAGGTTGCCCGAGCTCCATTGGTTTGCCAGTCAGTGGGTTCATCCGTCGACTTCGTCAGGGCGGAGTCGGAAAAGAGGCACCTGTCAAAATCACAGAGCCAGCTGGCCAGGCATGCAGCAACCTGAACTCAAGTTGGCGTCAACAGTGCTACTGTTACAACTGTTAATCAGAGCCATATCACCCTGTCAAAGTCAGATTTGTTAAAAGAACAGAAAACAAGGTAGCATTCACCTGGCGAAGTGTTATTGTTGCCACCATCAATCGTGTTAAAATAAATATAAAAGTTTTGGGTTAGGGAATGTGACTTTTAAAAATATAGACTTATTATCTTGCTCATGAGAGGTAAAATAGCACTACTTGTTATCTGTACAGGTACCTGGTGGACAGTCACTGGTTCAAACAGTGGAAGAAATATGTGGGATTTGACAGTTGGGATAAATACCAGATGGGTGACCAGAATGTCTACCCAGGACCAGTTGATAACGCCGGTCTTCTCAGAGGTAAGGCACACGATGCACCACCACTTTAGATCTTAAATCACCTTATAGCAATATATTGTAAATACTGTGTTGCTTTTACGCAGCACCACAGTTACCCAGTCAGTACGGCTTTATCATTCTGGAAGTAGCCACAATGAGCTCAAAGGAAAAGGGAACAAAAACATCTGTATTGACTGGGTCAAGCTTTTTTTTAGGGAACATAGAAAACTCTCCAGCAAACATTTTTCTTTGTGTCTTTTTTGACGTGTGAGACAGTCAGCGCATGATCACTGGTGTAAGTGTCGTGCCACAATGTGCTTTCCCTCCCTCTCTGCCTGCCTGCTTGTTTCTCACCTCATCTCTCAACCCCCTCCCTACTTCTAGATGGAGATGTGCTGGCCATCAAGGAGCACCTCATTGATGAGCTTGACTACATCTTGGTCCCAACAGAAGGCTGGAATAAGCTTGTCAGCTGGTATGGATTGACCGAGGGTCAGGAGCCAATTGCACGCAAGGTAAGGGTTCAGTCATGAGAATAAGTCTGAACTGATTTGATGAATGGAGCATGTTCTCTTCACTGTACTTTATAACTGCAGTGAAGGTGGTTCCCTCTGATGCTGTTTAATGGTTGTGGTTATTTGCTATGGTGTATAGGATGGCTTGTATTGTTTGAAATGGCAAAATGTGTGCATACATGGTCATTTGAGTGGAGCATAACTGTTGCAGAAGCTTGACTTTTGGAATAGTGTTATTATGAAATAGTAAAAGACACAATCAAATTATATCAGACAATTACAGACCTTCTTTATAATACTGAGTGGCTCCACTACTAAGACCAAAAAGTATACCAGAAGTTTAGTTTGGATTGAAATACTGTAGGCTTGTGTGTATTCATAAGAAATGCTGTAATATGTTTTGATTGGTTGATGTGATGGACCAGCTAGATGTGCAGAGATACCCTGTGCACATGAGCAGATTTATTTGCCTTTCATGAACATCATGCAGCAGTGTTGATCTTTTTGCAATCATTTCCCTCAGCCTTTCATTCATTTCTATCATGAACTGTCCTGTTTATTTTAGGATTAATAAGTACTTCCTCGTGTATTTTGGTAGAGCGATACACTCCACTGAATGGCTATGGTGTACACTTACAGTTGATTAGTCAGTGGACTATTTGTTGATGGTGGCTACAACTTAACAGAACCTACGGTAACAAATCCCCCATCCAAATCTCTCGAGTCATGGCATCATGGCTGCTGAAAGAAGTCTCTCTACCATTCTCTCTCTCGTCTCTCTCCCCCATCCATCGACCCTCCCATTTTACCATGTATGTCGTTGAGACATATCGGGTGGCCGTGGGGTTTCTATTTTCAGGCAACGGTCCGGATGACTGAAAAGCTACATGGAGCGATCTGCGAGACACAACATGCAGGAGGTTCATTATTATCTTTTGCTCTCTTTAAACACTTTGTTTCTTCTGTGGTGTTGATATTCTGAGGCGCAGGGGGACAGATGTGCTAAAAGGAGGATTGTTGTCTCGGGTTTGCTCCTACGGTTCCTTCCGTTGTGCTCCTGTGGTCTGATTACCAACACTGGAGGAGTGTTCCTGCTTGTCCTTGTTTTTTTTTTGTTTTTTTTAGTGGAGGAATGCCGACTGAGGTCACACTGAGACAAGCAGTGTTAAAGCTTCTGAGTGGAGGGCTAGAGGCACAAGTAGTATGGGGAGAGTGGGGGGTTGGTACATGTTTTTTTTGCTCGGCTCTGATTTGTGAAATTCTGTCAGAGTTTGGCGATGACTTGGGCTTTTGCCCCGAGTTTACAAACACGTGGGGTGCTGTGCTGATGGGGTAGGTTGGGCCCATTTGGGTGAAGGAAGGAGAGGGATTCTGGGGGGGGGGAAATCTTAGCCATGTGCATGCATATTGCAGTTCTCAGTGGAGACTGTGAAGCTGCAACTGTGCGTGTGTGTATATGTTGGAGGGGCTCAGCGGTGAAATAAATAGGATGGGACCCCTCAGCTGTTTCCACGAGGTGCTGCTAATTTAGGCGCTTGACTCTGACTCTGCTCCTATCAGGACACCAGATGAGAGACAACCAGGCCTGCAGGCTGTACTTTGCTCTCCACGAGACACAGAAGCTAATACAGCACCAAATCTAACCACACACTTTTCATCATTTCAGATTCCTCATTACAACAGAGTAATGTAAGAGGAAGTGTGCCTGATGGGCTGCTCTATAGAATGGTTATTAGCTCCTATTCAAAGAATAGCAGGTTGGGTTTGATGTTCCATGTTTGTTGATGAGCTGCAGAAGCTCCATGTCGGTGTCATCATGAGCCAACATGATGACACCGACATCAGCGAGTATCTGCTGCTACGTGTTTTCAGGCCTCAGTGCAGTCAGCTAATGTAGTCCAGATATGACACACAATTGATATTAAAGAGCAGTGGAGAATATTTTTGAATGATCCTGAGGGCTACCAGCATATAATGGTTTACGTCTTACGTCATAGTAAGAATATAATACACAGTTTAAGCTAATGCTTTACAAGTACATGTGGTATAAATTTATGGATTTATTCTTAATTATATGTACAGTTAATCATTTCTGCGTATCATTCTCCAGGTTGTGGAGCAGGGTATGTTTGTGAAGCACTGCAAGGTGGAGGTGTACCTGACAGAACTGAAGCTATGTGAAGACAGCAACATGGACAACGTGATCACCAGACGGTTCAGTAAGGCTGACACGATAGGTAAGCCTCAGTCGGTCTGGAGTAACCGCCTCATTTCCACTGCTTGGTTTCATTTTCTCATTTTTTCATTTATCCATTTGTTTATAAAATTTCTACACGTGAAGAAAATGGGAATGATGTTGGTCTTGTTAATTACAACATTAATTAACAACAGCTATCATGATATTTTTGTGAACTTCTCACACACTTGATCTACACGTGCACAAAAAATATTATAATTATAGGCAATTGATGCTATTCTGGAGTAATTGTGTAATGTCTGCACAAATGTGGTCTGCTAAGGCTCTTACCTGATACTACATGTTATTTCAGTCTTCACCACTAATACCCCCTTACACACAAGTAAGGGGGTATTTACCATGTGTCCCCAAAACTAAAGCAAGCACAAGCATAGCAATAGATGAATTCATTGATTAAGTTCCTCCTTTGTGGGTCTTTTCAATGCTAGCACTGTTTTTCACCATACAATGTCAACCGCAGTCCTTTTTTTTCTTTTCTTTTTTTGTGTGGATAATATTCACATTTGTAGACATGATAGAGAAGGAGATGAGGAAGCTGTTCAGCATCCCTGATGAGAAGGAGACCAGGCTGTGGAACAGGTACATGAGCAACACCTTTGAGCCTCTCAACAAACCTGACAGCACCATTCAAGACGCCGGCCTCTACCAAGGACAGGTAGGGACTCTTTATCTGTCAGAATACCTCTGCACGGTGCTTTTTCCTGGAATCTATCCGACAAAATCAACAGACCTGTCCAAATTTGGCCTGCAGTGTAGATATTTGTTGTTCCTGAGCTCAGTGAAATATTCTCTAGTGTCAATCACCCTCATAAGAAGGCTTTACAAATACATGCTCTCTGCCAGTCAGCCCTTTTTTTAGACCACAGTCTTAGTTTTCTGCTTCGTCTGAGTCTGTACTCAGCAGGTGATCATGTCCTGCAGATGGCCGGCTAATGAAAATCAACTGGATAACTTTCTTCTCTGGGCTCAGGTCTTTATATTGGACCATTAAATCTAGTTTCTCCTTTGTTTTTTTGCCTCAGCGAAGGGAATGCTCTCGGAAAGCTGCTCAGTTTTTCATGTCATTTATTTTTTAATGTCAAGGTGTCCGCAGGCAGCGTATTAGTTTATTTCATTGAAATTACTCAGTATTGTAGATGTTCATTATCAGGAATCAAAGGAGACCCTGAAGCAGATCAGAATCGCGTTTTCTCCCAGACTGTGGTTTAAAAAAAAAAGTATTACAGGCATTGAAAACCTCGACATGTGGTGGTCAGAGCAACAAAATGCAAATAAATCAAAATAAGAATGTATTTATTTTTAAAATAATATGAGGCAACATCTGTGTGTCAGCTGCCACACACATTTTAACCTCTCCTTTATAAGCTGCTTAAACGGTGCACTCATGTTTTGGCATCCACCTGGAAGTTGACTGGAGCAGACGTGGCCTCCGTGTAAAGCCCAGATTACGACACCTAGCCATAGCGAGCCAGCGGACCTCAGATCAGCAGCTGTTCCAGAGTATCGTTGAGGCCTCGGACAAATTCTCACCGAGTGGAGCGGTGGATAAAGATCCATCTGGTTCCGTGTCTCAGTGCTGTGACTGAAAGAAACATGCATATATATAAGCAGTGACAGGTTGTTGGGGATGGAGCATCTTTACAGTAAAAGCAAAACACATCTCTTCTTTTGTGTTTAATTATTAAACGTGTGTCGAAACAACTTAATTTCATGTAATGCCTTTTTTTAACCTTGGAAATTTCAGAGTAAAATCTGATAATTTGATCAAATCTGGACATCCAAACACAACTACAGCTAGACGCGTCTTCATTTGTTCAGACTGTAGATGAAATCTTCATTTTCAGTAGCCCACAATATGAATGTTTAAACAAGTGGCAGCAGATGGAGCCCTCTCTTCTTTCTGCCGTCTCCCACAGGTTCTCGTAATAGAGCAGAAGAAGGAGGATGGCACGTGGCCCCGAGGTTCCACAGCACCCAAGTGAGTGAACGGCGACACATCACCGGGTTCATGTTGCTTTGCTGACGGAAGGAAAAAAGCAAGTTGGCATTAAAAAAAAATAAAAATAGAAAAAATGCAATTTTCAGGCTGTATCCAAACACGGCTGATTGAGCAGAGGATAGCACACAGGCTCTGTCAGATGTGACACACAGCTCCTTATCTGGGCAGCTGTCAGAAACACTCTTCAGTTTCCTTTATTTGGAAATGACAAAAGTGAATTGTGTAACCCTTTTTAAAAAAAAAGTTTACTTGCTATGCCACCGCAGCACCTCATCATCTTCAAAAAAAAAGTCCTCTCTCCATGACCCTGGAGCACCTCTTTCGCTTGACCTTTTGTTGCCAACACATCCCTGTTTATTTGAATTCATCTCAGTTTTTATTTTAATTGACACCTTTCTGGAACAGGCTCCTTATTTTCCTCTAACTCATGGTGTTATTCTTTATCTTTTGAAGGTCATCTGGTGCTTCCAATCTCTCTGCTTTGCCAAAGATCTCGCCTTCATCTCTCACAAACAATCATAACAGCAGCTTCAACAGCAGGAAGTAAGGCTTAGAAGGGGGGGGGGTTGGGGCTAAAGAGCCGAGGGGCGGGTGTGGATGCCAATAGCCAGAGATGGAACGTGGAGCGTCGCTCGGCACAAACCTTCATGGAATTTCATGTGCAATTGGTTTAAAAAATTGGTTTTGGGGTAAAGAAAGTCTGCAGAGATTCCTTCACAGATAAAGTGACTTCAGCTCAAAGTTTTTTCTCAATTGATCTCCTCAATTTATGCTCCAGTATCCATGCATGAAGTAGATCAAACTTTTTTTTTTTTTGTGCAGGTCTATCTCTGGCTGTGGTTCGGGCCTTAAAGCTATCTCATGATGCTGCAGTTTTAGCTATAAGAGCTGATAGCAGGGAGGGGGGCAGGGGGGAAGGGGCTTCTGAGGGATTGATCTCTTTGGAAATTTCTCCAGCGACTGCAGTGCTCTCTATCAGTGGCCCCGCCGGTACCTCTGGGTTCCCTATCAGCATCAGTTCAATCTCATTGTCTGCCTTATGGATTAATAGTGCTGGCTAGGGCTGCATGGTTATGGTCAGTGTGATCATTATATGACTGTTACTGTCTTACTCTCGTGTACAACGCTCAGTCAAAACATTGAAATCATAGAATATCACCAATGTAAAAATCTACAAGTCTTTGATTTTTATTTAAAGCCATCATAGCTCATTTCCAGACAGACCTGACTGTCCACATCCCCTACTTTAGCCTTGTTTTGGTTTCATGACACACATTCAGTGTTTCCAACTTTGGGCTCCCTGTTTATTAGGTTTATTGCCAAAATATATTAAATCAGCGTAACCAGATCAAACAAGAGTAGTTTAAATATCTCACTAGAACAGATAGAACCCAAAGCTCTTCTTTTCCTGACTCCTGCAGTCTCTACATGATTCAACCCTTCATGACCAGCGTCTCTATTTCTTTGTAGACCCTTTAGCTGCAAACATGATGCATATCCAGACACCAGCTTCTACAGCGTTCCTGAGGAATATTAGCCCATTCCTCATAGACAAAGGCCTCCAGTTCTGCAATATTCCTGGGTTTACCTGCTGCAACCACCTTCTTCAAATCCCACCAGAGATTTTCTATGAGATTCCAGTCAGGCGACTCTAGAATGATCCAGGACTTCTTCTGAAACCAAGCCTTGGACGGCTAAAGTTACATCTACGACGGTTGGCTCGGTGTTTTAACTACATTTGATTTGCAAATGTGTCTATTATGAAGGATGATATTCAGGGGGGGGTTGAATCATTTCGAGATGGCAGTAGTCAGTAAAAGTAGCTTTTTTTGTGCTGAATGTGGAACAAATGAAATAATGTTGCATTGAGCGATTTAAGCTGTTCTGGTGTGATTTAGTCATCGCAAACAAATGATATATCTTCCAATAAACGTAATATACAAAATATACAATGGGGGTTGAATAGTTTTGCTTCAGAAGTATCACAATAAAATCATTTTCTGTAGTTAAATCACAATGACGGCTCACCGTGTTTCTGCTTTACAGTTAATGTTTTCTAAAAATGGAGGTTTGTCACCAAAGCACTGGGACCCAGCGGCTCTGTGTCGGCCGTCTGCTACAGAGCGCTGCTCCACTGTGGGTGGAGCTTTCCCCTCTGCTGTTAGCATTTACTGTCCCCTCCTTCCACCTTCTGTGATTGATTTACTGCATGCTGGAGTGTCTCTCTCTCTCTCTCTCTCTCTCTCTCTCTCTCTGTGTGTGTGTGTTAGCATCTTTATACACACTGCATTGAATTATTTTATTTTTTTGGATACTCTGGAATGTAGAAATAATAGCCACAAGCTTTGCCACCCTGAAAAATCAATATTGACAAAGAAGGAAGGAGGGTGAGGTGAAGTGAACCTCTCCTTCCTGTGCTTACTGAGGATGAAATCTGCTGCTTTGTACTGTACGTACATTTGCACAGTTGGGAGTGTAGCTGCGTCGTCACCTCACAGCTGCTCCGTATTGTTTGATGGCAGTAGTGTGTGTCTCTCCTGCTCGGTGTCCGTGGATAGTGGAATGCACAGACTGGGTGACTTGAGGAAATTGGATCTCGGCTCCTTGCAGCTCTCCTGTCCCTGAT
Source organism: Chaunax sp. Z400 (assembly GCA_037577475.1). Taxonomy (NCBI): domain Eukaryota; kingdom Metazoa; phylum Chordata; class Actinopteri; order Lophiiformes; family Chaunacidae; genus Chaunax; species Chaunax sp. Z400. The sequence continues at coordinate 19,462,590 of CM075204.1, forward strand.
TCACTGTAGTGCCAGAGCTGTCGCGGTCTCTGAATTATGCATGGGGGGACTCTTTTATTTTCATATGAAGTGTTCACACATTACATAACACTCGTCTTTTGGATATTCGGTGGTTTTTGGCCCGGTTGGTTTCGACTCAGTAGCGATGCTGTCAAACAGCCCACTGATTCTGGCAGCCTGTTTCTCTCTCTGGTCCCCTGATTGTGATGCACATGTTCTGCAGTCTTAAGTGACCTTCAGAATATATTTCATCTCCTCCTGCTCTCTTTCATCGCCTGCCTCCACACACACACACACACGCACACGCGCACACACACACACACACACACACACACACACACACACACACACACACACACACACACACACACACACACACGCACGCGCGCGCACACGCACACACACGCACACGCACACCCCTGCCCTGGTGATGAAACCACCCTTCTCCTCAGGTATTAGTTTATTTATTCAGACCATCCCCCTCTTTTAAAATCGTACCTACAGACAGCATGGCTTATTACAGAGGATGCACAAGGGATCGTCAAAGTTTGCATTAGACTTAAGAGAGATTCTGATGGTGTCTTAGGGTGTAATTTGACATGGAGGGGTGAGACTTTGGATAAAAGGTGTGTGGGCATGAATGAGTGCGTTAATGTGTGCATAATTGTCGGGTAAGTAGAGAGATAATGCGAGTGTCAGGCCTGTGCATACTGCAGCCTC